>JAJFZO010000028.1:1780000-2522500 GCA_021397835.1 Moringa oleifera | reverse complement strand
ACTTACCCATTCAGTGACTTTGGCACTAGACATTCCTAAAACAAAATTAGGACTATCGAGTTGGGTGAATTCAATAATAAATGCCTGGCGGCATTCCTGCCTTCCTTTTACTTTTAGGACCTATCCAAAAGAGAATCTAGTACTTTTTGGTCGTAGATATCTGAGTAAGGCAAATCGCCCGTGGATATCTTTGCTTCGGAACAAAACAATTAGAAGGTCAACTAGAATGTGTATTATCCATATAGGAGATCTTCCAATTGAAAAGCTCCATTGACCTAGATGAAGAGAAAATTCTATTTATTTTATTTAGTTATTAAGTTAAACCAATGATTCGTTATTAGAGCAGATAGCAAAAACCATTTCATTCGACATGCGTATTTTTTATTTTCCAACGGATTTACATCTTTCATTAATGGAAAGTTTTTAATGTAGTGAGTACTGGTTATTCGTTGTTCAAGAATTCTTGTTTAGGCAGTTCATACCATCCATACATAATGTTTTGATCTAAGATTTTAGTTCTTCCATGTTTCAGCTGGAGCTAAGGTCGAAAATGGAAGAAATAGGTGTTTTCACGACTCTGCCACCCAGTCAATCCCGTTCCACTTAATCCTTATTTCATGGCCACATATCTTTCCAGCTAAGTAATGGGAAACCTTTCTCCTATTACATGAATCCAATTTTAATTTCATCCAGGAAAAGCTATCTTTTTCTCAACAATGTCTTTGTCATTTGATCTAATAGTGTTCCGTTAGATAAGAATAGATTTGATAAATAGTGATAACTCTCGGATGTAGTAGAATAGAAAAATCCATTGGATAATGAACTATTGGTTCTAAGCCATCCTTGGTAATGAATCAACAATTCGAAGTACTTTTCTTACGTACTCTTAATAAACTAGTGTTTACATATAGATGTAGGAGGATGTGTTTAGGAAGTAAGAAGCCCCTTTGACAACTCTTCATTTGCAAAGAATTCTCGATGTGAAAACACAAAGACAAAGGGCTGATCTTCGAATAGGAAAAAGAGTGGATTTGGTCCTAAATGAATTAGCTTATTTGAAAAAAGCCTTGTTCTTTGGAAGATCTATCTCGTGTTTGGCACTGCATGATTCCACTTTGTAAGAACTCTGAATCATTCACTTGAAGCTCATCCTTTTCATCATAAATGATCCGCTTTCCCTAAAATGACCTGGCTCAATAAGGAAATCCCAATTCATTGGGTCTTTTAATACAATCAAATAAAAAGCCCCAAGGGCGCCATATTTTAAGAGCCCAAACTATGTGATTAAATAAATCCTCCTCTATTTGTTGTGGGTCGAGGACTCTTTCTCCTTGCTATTCTTCAAACTTCGATTCGTATTTTTCATAGAGAAATCTCTAACCAATGATAAAACAAGATCCATTTTGCATCATATATAAGGGATTCCTGGGCTTAGGCAATGTCACTCGATCATTATCAAACTAACTGCAATCATTTTCTATCCGTGAGGATCCCACCAGAGCGTCTTCTACTTTTAATAGGCCATGAACTAGATTAAAATCATTCTCAACGAATCCATAAGAAGTGATCCCATTTTTTTCATCGGGTCTGGGTGGAGACCAAAGGTCTTGACCGATCGATCTAGAAGAATAACTTAAAGGATAAAAAAGTATTGTTAATTTCTTCATTCTCGTTCCAAGTTCAAAGTACCATTTGTACAAATAAGAATCCCCTTCGTTACATGATTTCTTCTTCATATAAATAGATATAGGATCAATGGGGCAATTACTTAATAGTACATTTTGTGCAACAACCCTTCCTATTTGATAAAAAAGGATCCCATGATCCTAAACTGATCTTACGTGGAATCGCAAATCCCAAGTTTATCTATGAAACACAGATTTAATTGTATTAGTATTTATAATTGATTTCTTCTGTATAACACTAATCGATAGGGCCTCATTGGTAAGTGTTAGAAGATCTCATGAATTGAAACTGATGGTTGTGAACTTGAATCCATTGGTATGGAACATTTCTTTTCTAAGTGAAATCCCCTAGTATATGAAAGAGTGAAAAAGTGCTTTCGTTATTATGGAATAAGAAGCCTTCGTATCTTAATGCATGTATTTAATTTATTCGGGGCTATTAGAGTGGGAACCACTTTTTGGGGAATATGAGTCGAAGCAAGAATAAGAATATTTCTAGTGGAACATCTTTCACAATGTTTGGAGAGAGAGTTCACTAATAGACCGAGGGATAAGTAATCCGACTCATTCACATTCAAATCATGAATGCTTGGAATCCATATTATGCAAGGAGATATTGCTTTTGCTAATTCAAATTGAAGGGTGATATAAAATCAGTCTATTTCCGATATCATATCCACAATTAGCGCATTAATCATAGTTAGAAGATCCAGCTTCGTATCAAGTTCACGATCGATATCGTCACTATCATCAATATTGTTACTAGCATCAATATCGTCACTAGCGTCAATATCATCACTATCATCAATATCGATATCATCAATAAAAAAACCTTTAGGTTTATTATCCAAGAACTTGTTCATAAATACTGTAATCAAAGGAACATAGGAGTTGTTGTTAGGTATTTGACCAAATAGGATTGTTCGGTTCCTATAGAACCTATCACTAAAATATCCCTAAAATGGGATAGGGCTAGGCAAAGCAAAAAAAGTTTTCCATGAGACTGGAAATGAAAACTATTAGCCCCACATGAAGTTTGTGAATAAGTGATTGTCTGATAATAAGCAAGGAATATCTGTATTTTTACTAAACAGGATGTATTGAACTCATAATTCAATAGATACTTTTTATGAATGTTAACTAAGTATCGTAAGTAAATTGTTCTCGATTGTTTAATCATTTGATAACCAAAGTCATTCTTTGATAAATGATCATTATGAGTCAAAGTTAATAGAATTTGATCAATCCTTTTTCTACCATTAAGGTGGAGAGCTAAACTATGAATTCTCTTTCTTTATCATTAATCAAATCACTGTTCACGACCCAAGATTCTATTTTATCATCAATCCAATCACAGCTCACTTTTTTTCTTTTTCTTATCAATGAATAGATCTTTTTACTTGTATGACTTAGGTGTCTCGTATTTCTCGAAAAAATGATTCAATTGATGAGATTTGGTATGATACTTATAAGATCTATGATACTAATGAAATTGATATTCAAATATTTCTTCTTAGAATGTATTGATTTGACCTCATAAGCTAGATCAGCACCCCATAGCATGTTGTCGCTAGAACCCCATATTTCTTCTAGAGAATCTCCTAATCGTTCCAAAGCAACTAGAAAGAGATTCTTTAACTAGAAAGAATTTAGTTCAGATGTTGGATACCTATCCAGAAGTTTTCGCAACTCAATCATGTATGATGGAATCATCAAAGATTTGACTCTTTTGAACTCTATCTGTAACTCACTGTAGGCTTAGGAAATAAAAAGAAGATGTGTACGAATAAGATATCCAGCAACAAAAAGAAGGAAAAGGATTGAATAGAGGTACTCCCAAACATTTAGCTATCTTAGATGTGTCGACATCAATGGTGACTTATTATTTTGATGAATTATTTCTTCAGACAGAAGAAGATTATGTCAACACTCACTCGAAATCTCACTTATCAGATTCCATTATGGAAGACACATTTTTTTTCTAAAGAATTTTCCATGATATATCTGATCCATGCATAATATCATGAAAAATGGATACAAATTTTTGATTGCTACTTAGTATCGACAATAGGTTTGAAAAAGTATCTAAAAATATCAAATTTAGATATTTGTATCCTGTCGAAGTAAAGAACCATGGCATATATGTTTAGAATAGATTCCATTTTGAGAGAATTAAAAAAGCACTGTCTCGTTGAAAGGTTCTATCCATTTGCCCTTTCTCAACGCATTTCTTTAGACAAAGACTCCGTGTTTTCCTCTTTTCGAATGGTAAATATTTCTTAGAATCTGGATGTGAATCAAACTCATGTTTGAATTGAAATTGAGATACTGATGCAAGTTCTTCTCTTCTGAATTAGATAGATTCATATTTGAAAGAGGTTGACAATAAGTTCTTTCAAAATTGACTATTTGTCTCTCTTGTCAAAGGTATTCGAGAAATGTCTACAATCGAGTAAATAGCTCTACGAACTAATGGATCGGATTGAATTGCAAAATGGAAAGATTTGTACAAGTAATGCCTTTCATCACCACTTTATGGAAAATCCTTAGATATGAATATGTTAAATACCTGTGACTCGATTGGTGAAGGTGAAATAATATTTCTCTCTAAAAAAGCATGTTCTTTGTTTACCACCGCATAAAGAAAATATTTTGTTGTGAATGAAAGAGATATTGAGGAATTGTTTATACATAAAATCATAATTATTGATATGGGTCTTTTTCACATAAAAAGGAATCTTTTGTTATAATAGAAGCAGAAGTAATGTGGATTATCTAAGAATCGAAGTCGATTTGCTTTATAAAAAGAAAATATCAATGAACTTTTATGAAATGGTTTCATGGGATTCATCCAATTTTCTTAATCGTGGGATATCATTGAGAAATAAGAATCTGTGTTATCGAAAGATTTCCTGCGATTCTTTCTAGTATGGAATGTGTCATTCATCCACTTTGGTATCTGATTGAACAAAAATGGTGATATTGTTCCTCCATTGATCAAGAATTTTGATTTTTAAGGAGTATTATGATCATCTAATAAGAAAGGTTTTAATTTTTTCAAATGAACGATTTGAAGACCTATTGATTCTAATAATTGATTGCCAAGTTGATCGTTCGGACCTTTTAATTCATAAATATGGATCTCAGACCTATGAATGAGGATATTCTCGAAACTCATAAAGAAAAAAAAAAGTGAGTTAGAAAAAAAGAGAAGTAACTTAGACAAAAAGAAATAAAATGACTTAGACAAATCTTTTTTGTCAATAACCTCAAACTAATCAATCGAATATTGATTAATACGTAATCGATCAAACACTACTTGAATATGGCTCTTCTGCTCAAAAATAAAATGTTCCAAATGCTCCTGAAAATTCTTAGTCCCATTGGACCATTTATATCTATATGCATTAGGATCCCGATTTATGGATCTCTTGGTTTGAGAAATAAAAATAAGAGGATCAAACCATCTCTTTTGACTTTTTTCAAATTTGATAAATGTTGGTTAATCTTATATTTCATTATAGTTCTATGATTTAGAGTATTATTTCTTTTTTGATCCCTTTGAATTCCATATTCGAAGTTGCGATCAGATCTATTCATTAAAAAGAATCAATTCAATACATTTCTTCCATAAGTGCTATATTGGATTTTAATCAAATTTCGGATCAATCTATATTGATTGACTACCTCAATTACGTTGTTGCCAGCAAATACCATTATTTTTTGGTTTTGGATCTTTCAAATCATTCCCGCAGGAGATCCTAACCCCTTTTTTTTTTTTTTATCTTTCGATAAAAAGATTCATTTTTTTCATTAAAAAAAGAGGTAGAACCAATAAAGTTTACTTTTTTGATTCATCCTTGGAGTTGAATACCTCATTCAAGAATTGTTTTTGATCAAATCCATAGGAATTAATAGAAAAGACAAATCCCTTATGATACACCAAATCTGGCTTGGTTATTGACAGAGTGAATAGATTTGCCATTTTCTTGAAATCTCTTTTCTGATTCAAAATTGTGGTGTAATGTGTATCCCCCTCTGTTTTGGTCATGGAATAGATGAAATAAATCAAAAAATAGATTTTTGTTCAAGAATAAAATCTTATTGGAATTATCCATATCCAGTTCATCCTTTGGAACCATATCACATCCCATATCTAATGAAATAGGATGAATTGAGATGGTGTTTTATAAATACATAATTATCTTGAATATATTAACTATTTCTTTATTTTTCGATTGCTTGGAAGGGACAAAAGAAACATCTTGTTCTTTCTTCAATAATTTTTGACCCCTAGTGGACCTCTTAGTAGGATTCGAATCCAAATGAAGTTCTAACCATTGTCAGAGAAAAAAGAACAAATGTATCTTACAGGATTCCCAAGAAATTCTTTGATTTCTTTCGGAAACAGATGATTATTCATCCACTTCTCACGTTTCATGAATAGCTAAGGCATTAAGGAATATCCAAAAAGGCATTCAGAGAATTGGTTTGATTCTATCTCTAATCATTCCATTTGAAGAAAGGAAGGATCCCAAAGAATCGATCTTTCTTTTAGCTGTTGAATCTCTTCTTGATTGATCAATGTGTGATATTCTGAATCCTCATTACTAATGGAATCGAAATGATCTCTGAATTGATAAAAAGATCCTTTCAATTGGCTAGAATCCATTACTTGAGCGAAAACTAGATCTTGTGGAATCATATTGAATATTTGATGATACATTTCGTACCTTGCTAAAAAATCAATCCTTGTTTACTAACCAGAAATTGTTTAACAAAATCCAATTCTCTCTCGATATGTTCCGTAAAAAATATAATTTGTGCGAATTCTTCCCCTAACTAACGAAGAGATCTTGGTGGAATTGCCACATATGAGATTAAGCACAATTTTGTAAAGAAATAGCCTACTTGTTTCTCGAGAAGAGATGGGAAACATACTTAATATCATTTGATTGAATAGTTAGCCCAGCTCATTATTGTTTAAAGAAACCATCCACTTTAATTGGTATTTTTTCACGAAAAGCAAACATAAGATAACAAATCTAGTCTATCACTAAGATTTTGAGTTGCTATCTTGAATTCAAGTTGATTATATTTTGCCTCTTACTCAGAGAAAGATGATCAAACAATTCCCAATCATGGCCCTTGTGGATCGAATCATCCATATAATATACAAAAAGAAACTCTAGATATTTGATGTCTTTCTTTTTGAATGAGATATCAATTCTAGCGACGGTTTCATTAGATATATTACAACTAGAATCCTTTTCTCCACCACCACGAACTCTAGATTCAGGCATGATATACTTTTTAGTTATTAGAAGAACCTAAGTACTCTTTTTCGAATCTAGGAAATAGCTCTCAGAGATCTTTTTTCTTTTTGGAAGATACAGGAGCAAAACAATCAACCTATTGATATTGGAAAACCCAAAAGATTCTTCCAATGTATCATTTCTGGGTCCAATGGAATTCATAAGTATAGGAAGAAGCCTTGTCAAATAGACATTTTTTTCTTTCGACCATATTTCAATTGTTAATACGATATATAAAGACCGCTACTACAAATAGCACTGCATCCTTCATCGTGAAATATCGATTGCTTGTTGAACCTTGTGAATTGCATGAAAGTAGGATACTTCAAATCCGAGGGTCTAAGAGTTTTATAAAGCATTATTGGTGAAAAAAATATTAATGAAAGATCCCACTGAATTAAATTAGGTCACTGAATCTAACAAATAGTGGAAATTCTTGATCTCTCTTAATATTTCTCTCAATTCGAAAATCCAAGATTTGAATTGATGTCTTTTCATTGATTCCTCCTAAATTGCATTGATTTATCCTAAATATTTCATTTCAATTAGAATTTGGTTATTCACCATGTACAAGGATCCCCGCTAAGCATCCATGGCTGAACGGTTAAAGCGCCCAACTCATAATTGGTGAATTCTTAGGTTTAATTCCTCCTGGATGCACGCTAATGAGACCCTCCAATAAGTCTATTGGAGTTGGCTCTATATCAATGGAATTTCATCATGTATACATAACGAATTGATGTGGTATATTCATATCATAACATATGAACAATAAGAACTAACATTCTTATTAAGACTAGAACTCAGAGGGAAGAAAATAGAGTTATGGATGGAATCAAATATGCAATATTTACAGACAAAAGTATTCGATTATTAGGGAAAAATCAATACACTTCTCATATCAAATCAGGATCAACTAGGATAGAAATAAAGCATTGGGTCGAACTCTTCTTTGGTGTTAAGGTAATAGCTATGAAGAGTTATCGATTCCTCGAAGTATAAGACCTATTATGGGACATACAATGTATTACAGACGTATGATCATTACGCTTCAACCGGGTTATTCAATTCCACCTCTTAGAAAAAAAAGAACTTAAATCAAAATACTTAATAGCATGGCAATACATTGATACAAAACTTCTACCTAGAGCACACATAATAGAGCAATAGACAGTTAAGTGAAATCCAATCCATGAAATAATTTGATTTATGGATAGCATCGTTGTGGTAAAGGTCATAATGCCAAAGGAATCATTACCGCAAGGCATAAAAGGGGAGGTTATAAGTGTTTATACCATAAAATCGATTTTCAATGAAATGAAAAAGACATAATGGTAGAATCATAACCATAGAATACCTTAATCGAAATGCATACATTTATCTCATACACTATGGGGATAGTGAGAAGAGATATATTTTACATCCCAGAGGGGCTATAATTAGAGATCCCATTGTTTTTGGTACAAAAGTTCCTATAAAAATGGGAAATGCCCTTCCTTTGAGTGCAGTTTGAACTATTGATTTACATAATTGGAAGTAACCAATTAGGTTTACGACACAACCTAGAAATCGATCACTGATCCAATTTAAGTACCTCTACAGGATAGACCTCAACAGAAAACTGAAGAGTAACGGCAACAAGTGATTGAGTTTAGTAGTTCCTCATATAAAATTATCAACTCTAGAGATATAGTAATATGGAGAAGACAAAATTGTTTCAAGCACCGACGAAACCAAAAACACCCCTTGTTTCAAAAAGAGGACGACGAGTTATTCACATTTCATTTGATAGTCAGATGCTAATTAAATGTTAAGCAATGGTGATTCTAAAATTTCCTGAGGGAAAAATAGAGATGTCTCCTACGTTACCCATAATATATGGAAGTATCGACGTAATTTCATATAGTCATTTGGTCTGAATGCTACATGAAAAACATAAGCCAAATGACGAAACGGGAAGACCTAGGATGTAGAAGATCATAACATGAGTTATTTGGCAGATTTGGATTCCTATATATCCATTCGTGTGGTACTTCATTGTTCGATATATTTAAGATCCATTTGTATAGATATCATCATCTAAATCGAAAAAGCCGTGGAAAAAGCTTGTACAATTTGGGAAGGGGTTTTGATTGATCAAAAAGAAAAATCCACTTCAAGCAATATGCTCTTAGGCACGGCCATACATAACATAGAAATCACACTTAGAAATGGTGGACAATTAGCTAGAGTAGCGGGTGTTGTAGCAAAACTGATTGCAAAAGAGGGGAAATCGACCATATTAAAATCACCTTCTAAAAAGGTCTATTTGATATCCAAAAGCTGCTCAGTAATAGTCAAACAAGTGAGGAATGTTGAGGTAAACCAGAGAACTTTGGGCAAAGCCGGATATAAATGTTGGCTAGGTAAGCGTCCTATAGTTAGATGAGTAGTTATGAACCCTGTAGACCATCCCCACGGAGGTGTTAAAAGTAGTAGAAAAAAACCTACAACCCCTTGAGGGTTATCCTACACTTGGAAGAAGAAGTAGAAAAAGGAATAAATATAATGATAATTTGATTCTTTGTCGTCATAGTAAATAAAAGAGAAAATAGAATTTTTTTCTTTGTCTTTTTTTTTTAAAAAAAGAGGAGTTAATTAACTGTGATATGTTTACTAAAAAAAATCTTTTTGTAGCAAATCATTTATTAAGAAAAATTGATAAGCTTAATACAAAAGCGAAAATATTAGTTATTATAATTAGTTAATAGGTATTATGGGCAAACGATGGAAATTGAACCCGCGGATGGTGGATTCACAATCCACTGCCTTGATCCACTTGGCCACATCTGCCCCTACGACTTTACCACTACTCTTTTTTTATTTAGAAAATTACTTTACAAAACAAATGAAATGAAAAATGAAAAAAACTGTAATTTCCATACAATAACAAGCAGACAATTTCAACTTTTTTTTTTAATGTATGTTAAATAATAACTTTATAAAAGATTAGTAAAAAAAATTTTCTAAAAAACATAGTAGATAACGAAAGTATAATACTAAAAAAAAAAAAAACTCATAAATTTTTTTCTTATTTAATGTTTAATGTTAAAGTCAAAAAAACTTTATATTATATAAAAAACTACTAAAAAACTAAATAAAGGAGCAATACCAACTTTCTTAATAAAAAAAAGAAGTTGATTATTGCTCCTTTATTTTCAAAAATGGGTCTATACTAAGACGAAACCAAAGTCTTATCCATTTGTAGATGGAGCTTCAATAGCACCTAGTCTAGAGGGAAGTTTTAAGCATTACATTCATGCATAACTTCCATACTAAGGTTAGCACGGTCAACAATATTAGCTAAGTATTAATTACACGACCTTGACTATCACTATAGATTGGTTGAAATTGAAACTATTTAGGTTAAAAGCCATAGTGTTAATACCTAAAGAAGTGAACCAGATACCTACTATAGGCTAAGCCACTAAGAAGAAACATAAAGAACGAGAGTTATTAAAACAAGCATATTGGAAGATCAATCGACCAAAATAACCATGACCAGCTATGATATTATAAGTTTCTTCCTCTTGACTGAATCTGTAACCTTCATTAGCAGATTCATTTCCAGTGGTTTCCTTGATCAAACTAAAAGTTACTAAGGAACCATGCATAGCACTGAATAAGGAGCCGCCGAATACACCAGCTACGCCTAACATATGAAATGGGTGCATATGAATGTTATGCCCAACCTGGAATACAATCATAAAATTGAAAGTATCAGAGATTCCTAGAGCCATACCATTAGAAAAGCTTCCTTGACTAATTGGATAGATCAAGAAAACAACGATAATAGTTGCAATAAGAGTTGAATATGTAATAACCATCTAAGGGTACATACCCAAACAGAAACTAAGTTCCCATTCACGACCCATGTAACAAGCTACACCAAGTAAGAAGTGTAGAACAATTGGCTCATAAGAACCGCTGTTATATAACCATTCATCAGCGTATGCAACTTCCTATATCGGGTAAAAGTGCAAACCTATAGTTGTAGAAGTAGGAATAATGGCACCAGAAATAATATTATTTCCATAAAGTAGAGATCTAAAAATAGATTCGCGAATATCATCAATATTTACAAGAAGAGCTACAATGAATGCGATAATAAATACTGAAGTTGCGATCAATAAGGTAGGGATCATTAAAACACCAAACCATCCAATGTACAAACGGTTTTCAGTGCTAGTTATCTAGTTACAGAAGCAACCCCATAGGCTTTCACTTTCGCTTCTCTCTCAAATTGCAGTCATGGTAAAATCTTGGTTTATTTAATCATTTGGGACTCCCAAGCACATAAATTCTCTAGAAATAGAAATATGAGAGCTTGTTGTTCAACAGTATAACATGACATATATACCCATGTCAACTAATGTCAAATTTATATCTATGATCTTATCTATCTAGATTCATCAGAATCTTTTTTTTTTTTTTTTGAATGAATGAAGTGAGTACAAAACAAAAATGGAATGCAGATTTATATCCATACATTTTATATATAAATATCATTTCGATAAGATAATAATAATGTAATGGGTTACCTAGGATTTGAACCCATAACTAGTCGGATGGAGTAGATAATTTATTTGTTAAAATGAAACAAAATAGGTGTAGGTAAAGGAAATAAAATCCCTTCCCAAACCATGCTTGCATTTTTCATTGCATACAAAATCTCTATGTATGCATAGAAAACTTAGTTTCTTCCCTAAATGGAATTCGAATTAAATACTCAGTTAATCAACCTTATTCTTCTTTCTTATTCTTATTGTATGAACATTTAATAATAGTAATAGAAATGAATGCATTTTTTTGTTATCTCTTCATCATTTATGAAAAATTTCCATTTACACTACATTGTCCCATAACCAAATCATTCATGATTGACCAAATCATGATACAAATAATATCTAAATACCAAATACGCCTTCTATATAACTTTCATGAAGTAGAATAAGCTCTTAGAAAAGAGAAAACTTGTTCTTCCTCTGTAAAGAATTTTTCCAAAAAGTCTGAACCTAACCTTTTCAAAAAAGCACATACAGTGTTTTTTTGTTTATGACCCAAAGTTTTAACACAAGAAAGTCAAAGTATATGTTCTATTTGATACAAATTATTTTTTTTTTAAGAGGATTCGCTATGACAATGAGAAAGATTTCTATATATACACATAAATCGGTCGACAATATCAGAATCTAATGAATCAGCCTAGGTCGGCTTACTAATAAGATGCCTTAATGTATTACAAAATCTCACTTTAGCCAATGATTCAATCATAGGAATAATTGAAATTTTTGTATCGAACTTCTTTATAGCATTATCTATTATAAATGAGTTTTTTAGCATTTGGCTCCGTATCACTAACGGATTAAATCGCAAACTTGAAAAATAGCCCGAAATGTCTAGATAATCTTTGGATAATTGATTTATATGGACCCTTCATGATTGAAATCACACAAAAAAATGACATTACCATAAATTAACAATGTAATGTTTCCATTTATTCATCAAAAGAGGCCTATCTTTTAAAGCTAAAATGGATTTTCCTTGATATCTAACATAATGCATGAAAGGATCCTTGAACAAGCATAAGATGTCCTGAAAACCAATAACAAAGGTTTTTATAAGATGCTCTATTTTTTCATAGAAAAAAATTCGCTCAAGGACTCTAGAAGTTGTTGATCGTAAATGAGAAGATTAGTTGCGGATAAAAAATAAGATGGATTCATATTCACATAGATGAGAATTATTTAAGAACAAGAAAAACCATGGATTAAAAAAAGATTTCTCTGGAGTAATAAGACTCTTCCAATTACAATACTTGTAGAGACAGAACCATAATAAATGCCAAGAAGAAGTATATTTTACCCAATAACGAAGGGGTTGAACCAAGATTTCCAGATGGATGAGGTAAGGTATTAGTACATCTAATACATAATTTAAATGTGAAAATTTGTCCTTTAAAAAGGGAAATATTGAATGAATTGATTGTAAATTATGAGATTTTACTAGTTCTTTTCCTTCTGAGGCAGATACTAATCTTGGGAAAAATGAAATTTTCGCAATCACTACAATATGCTGATATCATTTGATAATAAAAATTATTGTTGTGACAAAAAAATGGATTTTGTTAGAATCATTTGTGAAAATAATCAAATGATTTTGTTAATACATTCGAAAAATTAAATGTTTCATAATTACTGAACTAGATTTATTGTCATAACTCAAATTTTCCAACAAAACGAATCTATTTATATGTAAACTATGATCATGAGCAAGTGCATAAATATACTCCCAAAAAATATGTGGGTATAGGAAGTCATGTTGCTAAGATCTATGTAGCTCTAAATATAGTTGAAATTCCTCCATTTCAATTGAAATTCGATTTGAACGGGTGTTTATTGGGTTATTAAATGATACATAGTGCAATAGAGTTAAAACAAGATATTATAGTAAAACAGGAATTGATACCTCAAAAATAGGTAAACTCACCAACAGATTCTCTGCCCCTTTTTTTTCCATCTAATTGATTTATGTTGCTTATAGGGAATGCGATTAGAAATTCTTTATTTTTTCAAGCCAATCGCTCTTTTGATTTTGGAAATATATATTTTTTCTTTATTAATATACTACTTCTTCTACACATTCATCTCCAACCAATAATAGGGAAAAACTAATAGTTAGGACTCATTAAAAAAATTGATAATCCACTCATGAGAAAAGTCCTTCCCGCCTTAGGCACTAATATATTTTTAACATTTAATTAGATCGGGTAATCATTCAAATTATGAACAAAAGCCGGTTGCTTTTTGTTTCCCTCTAATTAGGGTCACATAGTTTTATCCATTTATTCACTGGACCTAACTTTGAATTCAATTCATTTTGTTCCACATCGAGAATTCAAACACGGGTTTGTATCGATCCGAAAAGAAAGAAATATGTTATCTGAATTCTCCATTGATACGACATGCTGTTTTTTCCATTCTTTTATTCCTTTTAGGATCAGTCATGGTCTTACAAACTCTACTACTGGTATGGACGAATCCTTTTCTTCATACAAATGTGTAAAAGATGCTAGTCGCACTTAAAAGCCAAGTACTCTACCGTTGAGTTAGCAACCCAAAAAAATAATAATAATTAGAATGTGTAGATATAATCAGAATACAAAAAAAAAAAAAAAAAAAGATTCCATTTCATGACGTAATCAAAACCAAAACATTAAATTAGCAAGAAATCTAAAAAATTTAAACTAAAATTTTTTAATTGATTATGAAGAAAAAATAAATGAACAGAGTAAATAGTAAAAAAAAAATACAAGAAATTCTCAGATAAAAACATAGATAAAGTAATAAAAATTTATAGACTGCCTCTTTTTTTTATGTTATTTATCCATTTTGTTCACTATCAACAAACAAAAAGACTTCTTATATCACGCAAAAACAATTTCTTGTATCACAAAAAAGTAAAAGAACCTATGATTTGAATGAAGTAAAGTAAAAAACCAAACCTATGGATCGGGAATAAATAAATCTATTTTTGTATGGTCGCATTATATTTGTTCGATACAATATTGTCAATATGATTGTGAATATTGAAGATAAAGAAAAGAATATAAAAAAATAAAAAAATATAAAATATATAATAAAAAAACACAAGCTTAATCCCTTGTTTTCTTAGTTGTTAATGGATTTACAATGAAAGAAAATCACCCTAGTGAGGGTAATGTAAAAAAAAAAAAAAATGATATTTTTAAAACCAATTTCTTCATTTATTTTTTCTATGCATTTTACCAATAAAATTATATCAATAAAATCAATTTTCATAAAATAAATTTTTCTCATTATAGAACACGATATTCTCTAGTAGGAATATTAAATTAGGAAAAATAAATAGGTATGAATAGAGGAAAAGAAAGGGAAAGAGTAGAGAATTTTTTATACAAAGCTATATACGAGTCATCCACACTTTTTTTTTTTTTTGTATTTCATTAATTTAATTTCATTTGATTAACACTAAGTTTCGTAAAAACCCTACCTTCTTTGAAATATCATGAACAGTTCCTGTAGGTTAGGTGCCTTTTTTAAGGAAATCTAAAATAGCAAGAACATTTACATAGGTTTGATTATTTATCGGATCATAAAAATCCACTTTTTGAAGATCCCTTCTTTCTCTTTGGGATTGAACATCAATCGCAACGATTTGATAAATGGCTTATTGGGATAGATGTAGATGAATACTACCCCCTTAGAAATGTATAAGACAGTTTCTCCTCATGCGGCTCGAGAAAAAAATGATTATGATTAAAAATGAGCATCTGTCTATGTATAAAATTAGAATGTCAAATAGATTCATAACAGACCAAATCAATTAGGCATTTAAGTCATAAATCCTTTTTTATTATTTTTTGTTTGGAAAAAAAAGCATTCATACTCTCATAACACAAGTTAGATAAGTCTCAAATAGGTCAACAGAAATCCCTTAGGCATTTCATTTATTGAGTAGTCTCTAACCCCCTTTTTGTTTGTCTCATTTAGAATTGATTTTGATTCTTCATTGTGATCTAGTTGTTGAGACAATTGGAAACAAAATGGTATTCCCTTGTTCCAAGATCCTTTATCCTTGCTTTAAATCACTGGGTTTAGACATTACTTTGGTGATTTTTAATCATTTTAAAAATGGTAGCAACAAGCCCTTTTCTTGTTTATGATTTCTTTCTATCAAAAAATCATATGAACACTTGATTCATGCATCATACACCTTAGATCGAAAGAGTTTTCGCAATTTCAACAAATTTTCCTTGTGGATTTGAAAATTTGCTTGAAATGGATCCCTTTAATTTTTATATAAAAAAAAAATATACTTACGAAGTTGTTCCAACTTATTGATTGGCACTAACCCTAGATCCTTACCCCTTGAGAAAGGAATAAATACTTTTTTCTCGAGCTCCATCATGTACTATTTTTTACATTAGAACCCAAGAAAAATCAAGGTTCTAGTAGAACAAAACAAAGAATATCGAGCTAAGAGCACCTTTATTCCTGTATAAAGTAAAGTGGTGGATGTAAAAATCCATAGTAGATCATGTCCTTTAATTCAAGTGGCACGTTGCTTTCTACCACATCGTTTCAAACGAAGTTTTACCATAACATTCCTTTAGTTTAGAACTACTATGTAATTGATTCAATTATGCAATCATGAATAGTCATTGTTTGATCGGTACATAGTAATCTGTACCTTTTTCCTCTTTTTGTATATGAAATATTAACGGGATGGAGAATTTATGAAGAAAAAGTCTTAGTAAGAATTCAAATAAATTCCATATTTTATTGTATAAATGCAATGCCTATTTCATTGTATGAATGGAAAATACATATTTATATCAATAAATGGATTTAACTGTTTATTTAATAATATATATATATATATATATATATATAATTTTTGAATTCCAACTCTTGCAACCTATGTTTCCACCTTAACCGGATCACAGGTAGACGTTATTTGAACTCGATTCAAGTGGTGAAAAAGAAATCTTTCTTCCCTTTGAATCTTGAAAAATTAGAAACAAGAATCACATTCTCTCCAATATTTTACTCTTAAATAGAAGGTTGTTCAAAAACAATAATATTTATTCTATGTTCTGGGATGGAAAGATTTGAACATCCGAATAGCGGGACCAAAACCCGTTGCCTTACAGTTTGGCTATGCCCCATTTAGATTATTATTTAACACTAATAAAGATTAATATTGTTAGTGGTTGTTTGTCAATTCTAACCCAAATATCTATGAAATATATTAGATTGGTGTTAGGATTTTGACCCGTGCAGATATAAAACAAAACCAAATTTATTGACCATTACATATAATTCAATTAAGATATTGTATGAAAGTATAATTTATTCTATTCTCTTATGAGAATGAAAGGATTTTTGATTAGGTGAGTTCAAAGAAGTATTTGTACTCTACTTTATTTTTCTTTCTTCATTTGGACCTTATATCAATAACATATTAATGACTCAATCAAAATCAAATTGTCTACAAGAACCAAATATTTGTTATGCTTAATACATGTAAATTGATTTATATCTATTTTAATTTTTGCCTTTTTTTTGAATAGTTTTTTATTCGCCAAATTGCCCGAAGGCTACGCTTTTTTGAATCCAATTGTAGACGTTATGCCAGTAATACCTATTCTCTTTTTTCTCTTAGCCTTTGTTTGGTAAGCTGCTGTAAGTTTTTGATGAGATCCTTAATGATGTCCTAGAAAAATTCATGATTTGTTCGAGAAAAAAAATTTTAACAATTGAGAAGATCAAATAATTCTTATAGTATGAACAAACCCTTAATTCAAACATTCAAATTCTTGGGTAGACGTGATAAATCCAGATCATCCCATTTTCTCATTTTGAACCCCTTTTTTTTTTTTTTACTGAAAGAACTTATTAGAGTCCACCACAACACAATACCTAACTGTTGGTATGAAAAAAATTTTGTAATAGGAAAGACTCAACTCTTATCTTCTTACAAATGAATTCTCAAAAAATTAAATCTTTTTTATTTGATTTAATTTATAAAAATTATCGAAATCGCTTCATTTCTTGGTGTTAAAATAAATAGAAAATGTGGTATAAAAATAGAGAATTTATTCTCTTTTTTCCCAAATAAAGATAAATGCTTACTCTCAAACTCTTTGTTTACACCGTAGTGATATTCTTTGTTTTTCTCTTGATCTTTGGATTCCTATCTAATGATCCAGGACGTATCGGACATGAAGAATAAAAAAATTAGGGTTTTCTTGCTTGATTTTTATAAATATTATAATATTATTAGGATTTTGTCTATTCTAATTCCACATCATCAAAAAAAAAAAAAAAAACGAAAAGAGAGGTATTCGAACCCTCAATACGAATAATTCGTACAACGAATTAGCAATCCGACTCTTTAGTCCACTCAGCCATCTCTCCTAATTGAAAAAGGATAATTACTATCTTACATTACACAAAAAGTAATACTTAAAAAAAAGCTCTTCTTTACTTTTTTGATACTTTATTTTTTTTGTATAGATTATTAATTATATACCATATAACTTTTATTTATATATATAAATTTTATGAGAAATTTCATTTAGATAAAGAAAAGGCTCGAAAGAGATAATTCAAATAAAAATATTAAAAAAAAGAATATCTCTTTGATTTTGTCTAGTCCAAAAGGGTCTTTTTTTTGTTTTCACAGCCTGGCCTAGTTAGTACCCAGCCGAACTTTTTTTATTTTTTATACAAGGAATCAAATCATACCACTGAATCATAGCTAAAATGATTCATTTTTTTATTTGAAATAAAAAAAATGTGTGCGATAAAGAATCAAAGTTTCACTTATTTTCTTTTTTTATTTCAAATTTTTATTTACATTTGTTAAAATAAAAAATCTTAATTATAATATATTTTTCATTATTTTATTTATTTTATAATAAATTATTTTACAATAAATTTTATTATATTTTTCTAAAAAAATATGTTCAAATATATTAAAATAAAGGAAATATGGATTCTTGCCAATACATTTTTATATTATGACTTAAGCCCTTTTGTTGAGCCCTATATATCAAAATTCCTCCAACAAAAAAAATAAAGACCTTATTTTATTTAGTTATTAAACTAAATAACTCAAATGACCCCTCTTTTGCTGATTTCATTAGATCTCTTTGAAAAAACACTAACATGCTCTGATTTTTAGGATTTTTTTCTGATTCGATTTTATTTTGAATACATCCAATTACCTTGCTCGACAAAAGGTCCTTACATATACAATAATAGCATTGTAGTGGGTATAGTTTAGGTAAAAGTGTGATTCTTTTTATTAACCCTTTTAATAGTTAAGAGGTCCTTTGATTTGGTTCATCTTACGATCAAAAACTTTATTTCTTAAAAGGATTTAATCCTTTACCTTTCAGTGAAAATTTTGAGGAAGAGTATACATTCTCATGATTTGTATCCAAAAGTCAATTATAAATTGAAAAATTAATTAGATTATGAAATTACGAAACATAATTTTTGAATTGAATTGCTATTTCCAATTGAATAAGTATGAGAAAAGGATCCATGAATAAAGATAGAAAAATTTATTTCTAATCGTAACTAAATTCAATTCAATTTTTGTTTTGTATAGAAAAAATTAAATTAAAATATCTAATAAACGATAACTTTGGTTTACTAGAGTCATTGATATATTGTTTTAGCTCGATGGAAATAAAGTGCTTTTCCTAAGGATTCTATTAAATAGAAATAGAGAATGAAGTAACTGGAAAGATTGTTATAATCTCCCTCTTCTAGAGGGATCATCTATAAAGAAAATTGTTCCGAATTGAATGCATTCAGACAGAAAAGCTAACATAGATGTTATGGTTGCATTTTTATTTCGTTCCCATCTTATTATATCTGAAAATTTATCCATCTTCCATAAAGGAGCCGAATGAAACCAAATTTTCATGTTTAGTTTTGAATTAGAGACTTTAAAAATGATGAATCGACGTCGAGTGTAACCCTTAGCCTTCCAAACTAATGATGCGGGTTTGATTCCCGCTACCTGCTTTAGATTCCCCGTTCTATATTATAGAGATAATATCTATTTAAATATGTATTAATTCACTTTAATGAAGTGAATTAATACACAATTCCTAAAATAGTCTCACATATTCTTCGTTTTTTTCAAACAAAAGATAGTAAAGTAAAAAAATGCAAAAAAAAAAAAAAAAAGAAACGAAAATCATCTATCGTCTAATGGATAGGACAAAGGTCTTTTAAACCTTTGGTATAGGTACAAATCCTATTGGAGGCAATTTATTTCCATATATATTTCTAAAGAAATATTGAATGATTTGAATAAGAGATGTTTACTTATGTTATATTTACTTGTGTTATACACATTATATACTTATTTAAAACTTAAAAACTTATATTATTATTAAATGAAAATAAAATTAATTAAATTAAAGAATAAAGATTAAGAATGATCAATTTCTTTTATTTATTTATAATTGTTCCTGAAGTAGAAATCGTTCTATTTGTTCCTAAATAGCTTCTTTCAAAACGGCTTTTGCTTCCTTAGTGAATGTCTTGGTAGAGGATATGATTTCGTGGAATTGAGGTTTATTTGTTTTTAAGTAAGTACATAACTCAACGAGAAATTTCCTTACCTGCCCAAGTTCTAATGAATCAAGATAACCATTCATCCGTTATAAATGGTTAGTATCTGTTCTTCCATCGTGAGAGGAGCTGATTAGGATTGTTTGAGTAACTCACGTAATCGTTGACCTCTTGCCAATTGATTCTGAGTACTTTATCAAGATTAGAAGCAAATTTCACAAAGGCTTATAATTCGACGAATTAAGCCAATTCTAATTTTAATTTGCCAGCTACTTGTTTCATAGCTTTAATTTGAGCTACAGATCCGACTCTAGAGATAGAAATATCTACATTAATAGTGGGTCTGATTCCAACATTGAATAGATCGATAGATAAGAATATTTGTCCATCTGTAATAGAAATTACTCTAGTAAGAATATAAGCTGAAATATCTCCCGACTAGGTCTCAACTATTGGTAAAGCAGTCATACTTCTTTCACCTAACTGAGAGCTTGATTTAGCAGCTCTTTCTAAAAGACGTGAATGCAAATAAAAAACATCTCCTGGATAAGCTTCACGACTAGGTGATCTTCATAATAGAAAAGACATTTAGAGATGAGCCTGTGCTTCTTTGGGAGGATCATCATAAATGATTAAAGTGTGTCCTTCACAGTACATAAAATATTTAACCAAAACAACTCTTATATAAGGCACGGGATATTATAATGTAGCTGAAGAATCCACCGTTTTGGCTACCACAATAGTGTATTTCATCGCCCCCTTTTCTTGGAAAGTGGTCATTACCTGAGCCACAGAAGATGATTTTTGACCAATAGCTACATAAATACATATTATATTTTGCCCTTATTGATTGAGAATTGTATTTGTGTCTACTGTTGTTTTACCTGTTTATCGGTCCCCAATAATTAATTCTCGCTGCTCATGTCCTATAAGGATCATCGAATTAATAGCAATAAGTCCCGTTTGAAGAGGCATGTATATTGAACGTCTTGAAATAATACCTAGAACAGGAAATTCAATTAACCGAGATTCAAAAGCTGAAATTTCACCTCAAGAGTTTAGCCAAGGCATTTATAACATAACCTAAATAAGCCGCACTCACGGGTATCTAAGCAACTTTCTTGTTGCCTTGACAGAACTTCCCTTTGGTATCATTAAACAGTCACCCATTAATATAACACTAACATTATTTGATTCTAAATTCAAGGTAATGCCTACCATACCCTCTTCAAATTCTACTAATTCACCTACCGTTACTTCATCAAGACCATAAATACGAGCGATGCCATCATCTACTTGAAGTACGGTACCAGTATTTAAAATCTTTACTTCTCTATTATATTGCTCAATACATTCATGGATAATATTACTAATTTCGTCGGCTCTAATGGTTACCATGAGCATTTCCTAATTTTTTTTGAAGCAAAAAAAAAAAAATAATGCCAACAATAAAGGACTAATCAGTTATTTCTTTCATTGCCCCAAACATACCAATATTAGCATTAATGGTACGTAAATGCAACTCCTTACTCAAATAACTATTTAGAGTTCTTATAGCTCCTTGTAAAGCTTGTTGGAAAACTTGTTGTTGGACTTGATTAACCGCTCTTTGTTGTTAAAAAAAATGGTTTCATTTTTGTAATTTTCTAATTGTGCTAACGTCTTATAAATTTGATTTTTCTCGTTCTACCTTAAAGTATCCATTCACTCAAAACTGATCCACCTTCATTTCTACTTTACATAAGTGAGCCCAAGCCTTTTTTAACTATTTAATCGCCCCTTAGCATAGCACTTCTGAATTTCAAATGGTATTCAAGATCGCCTATTTTCAATTATCTAATAAATCACTTAATGAAAGTGGATTATCTTTACATTCATTTCAGAAAATTCCATGATCCCTTCCCGAATTGAACATGAGTCTTTCGATTCATTTGGCTCTTACGCTCAATGACCTCAATCACTTATACTTATAGGGGGGTTAATTCCCGTATCTTTTTTTTAATGTAATGAGCCTATCCTCTGCCTCTCTTCTTTATTCATATTCCAAAAAAAAAAAATATCGAGGATGATCACTAATTCAAGATCAAAATATTCAAAGGATTCTTCTGACCAACCAAAAATATATAATTGTCAGCAAAGTTATTTCTTTTTTTTTTTTCAAATCCAAAGAATTCTCCTTTATACTTAGGTCATCAATTCAGCATTAGAAAAAAAAGGGTTTGAAATACCCATTTTTCCATTTCTAATAAAAATAAAAGGCTTAAATCATTTTATCAACATGAGTGTTTTATATAGAAAAAATTCTAACTATTCATTTTGAAAATATTTCTATTTTAACTATAGTAGTAGAAAGAGTACCATGTTGCATCTAGACTTCAAAGGGTTTAGCTTTAACCATGTTAATGATCCCAGATTTTTGGTTGATAGAAAATCAAAGTAAAGTAGATTTACTAATGAATCATGAAATGCTATGGTTCTAAAATATGATTTTAAAAATTTATTCAGAAGTAATTTGCGGGATCATGCATCTCCTAGTTCTAAAGTGCAACTGGGTGGATCTAATCTATTCTTGATAGTAGAAGCATAAGGTACCTTACCCATATATGCAATTTCATCATTAGTTGAAGGAGACTGACTCTTAGATAGTCTGAAGTGACTAGCCAAAGGTGTACTCACTAGTTTGGCACCATCCATTCTGAATCTAGCAAGTACTTTGTTGATGTATTTCTCCTGAGATAGCTTGAGAATCCCCTTTTCCTTAGTAATTCTCATCCCAAGGATTTGTTTAGCAGAACCCAAATCCTTCATAGCAAACTTCTTTGAAAGTTTACTCTTTAATTTCTCTATTTCATACAGATTAGCTTCAACAATTAACATATCATCAACATATAACAATAGTATAATATAAGAGTTATCATACATCTTAACATGACAACAATGATCTGCTTGGGATCTTAAGAAACCATTGTCACCCATGAAGTTGTCAAACATCTTGTACCATTGTCTTGGAGCTTGTTTTAACCCATACAAACTTTTCATAAGTTTGCATACCATTTTCTCCTTACCTTTGACTTCAAATCCTTGTGGTTGTTACATGTAAATTTTTTCCTCCAAGTCACCATGAAGAAAAGCTGTTTTTACATCCATTTGCTGTAGATACAAATCTTCCTGAGCCACTAACCCAAGCACTGTTCTGATTGTAGTTAACTTAACCATTGGGGAGAAAATCTCTGTGTAGTCAATACCTTTCTTTTGTTGAAAGCCTTGAAGTACTAACCTTGCTTTATACTGGTTGTTGCCATCATGTTCTTCTTTTATCCGATAAATCCATTTGTCCCGCAAGGCCCTTTTTTCTTGTGGTAGTTCTGCCAACTCCCATGTTTGATTACTCATGAGAATTCATCTCATCTTTCATAGCTAACTCTCACTTGATTGATTCATCACCTTGCATAGCTTCATCAAAACTCTCTGGTTCATCCCTACCAGTCAATAAGATGTAGTTCAGAGATGGTGAAAATCTCCGTGGTGGTCTCACAGTCCTGGAAGATCTCCTCACTTCAGTCATAGGAGTGGTTGGATTTACCTCTGAAGCCATACTTTCATGATTTTCTTCAGTAATGTCATCTTTAACTTCTTGAGTATTCTGTTGCAACTGATTCATTGAAATGTCTCTCAGGTGAATCACTTCAGACCTTTTTACCTCAGAATCTGTTGCTTTTGAACTCTTGCCCAAACTATCTTGTACAGAACTTGCTCATTGAAGATTACATCCCTGCTCCTAATGATCTTCCTGTTTTTGCTATCCTAGAAACGATAACCAAACTCATTGTCACCATATCCAATGAAAAAACATTTTTTGATTTAGAATCAAGTTTACCTCTAACAGCAGCATCAATATGGATATATGGTAGGCAACCAAATATTCTTAAAAAAGATAGGTTTACCTTTTTGCCACTAAAAGCCTTTTCAGGTATTCTGCAATCCAAAGGAACTGAAGGACCCCTATTGATTAAATAGGCTGCGGTGTTAACTGCATCTGTCCAAAATACCTTGGGCAATCCTGCATGCATTCTCATGCTTCTTGCACGCTCATTCAGTGTCCTGTTCATCCTTTCTGCAACACCATCCTGCTGAGATGTACCTGGAGTAGTCTTCTCCATCTTGATCCCATTGTTAGCATAAAACTATTTAAAATCTCCATCAATGTATTCTCCATCATTATCAGATCTCAAACACTTAACTTTAAGATTAGTTTTATTCTCAACCATAGCTTTTTATTTCCTGAAAGTATCAAATACATTAGATTTATTCTTTAGAAAATAAATCCACACCTTTCTAGTTGAGTCATCAATGAAAGTCACATAGTAGCTAGATCCCCCAAGAGATGTCATAATCGAAGGCCCCCATACATCTGTATGAACTAACTCTAGTTTTTCCTACTTCAACTACTTTCCTGCTTTGGAGAAGCTGACCCTTTTCTATTTGCCAAGGATGCAGCTTTCGTACAACTTGTGCTCTACAAATTTTAAATCCAATAAATTACCATTTGCCACCATGACCTTTATTCCCTTTTCACTCATATGCCCAAGTCTGCAATGCCATAAGTCAGAGTTCATACCAGTGTCAACAGCAGCCACTATATCCTTGCAACTTGAAGTCATATAAAGAGTTCCAGTTTTGCTCCCTTGAGTAACAACCATGGCACCTTTGGTAACTTTCCAAGCATTATCATTGAAAGTCACCTTATGTCCTTCACTATCAAGCTCTCCAACAAAAATCAGATTTCTCATCAACTTTGGCACATGTCTCACCTTTTGGATCTTCTAGACATTCCTATTTGGCATTTTCAATTTAACATCACCCATACCAATAATATTCAAAGGTTCTCCATTAGCAAGATAAACATTCCCAAAATTTTCAGCAACATAATTTTTCCATATGTAGTGGTATGAAAAGACGCCCCTGAATCTAGAACCGAAGACTCAAGAGGATTATCAATAGCCAAAAGTAAATCATCATCTACCTCATCTGTTACAACATTTGCAGTATCATCTTTTTTCTTACCTTTTTTCTTTAGTGAAAGACAATCTTTCTTCATGTGGCCTTTTTTCTTGCAGTTCCAGCATTCCAGATTTCTTCCAGATCTAGATTTGCTTCTTCCATTCCTTGACTTAGATTTGCCCTTATTGCGATCAAAATTTCTGTCACTTTCTCTTCCCCTGTTTTCAATATTTAGGGCAAAATTTGCAACTGATGTTTCACCTGAATCGATCCTCCAAATCTCTTCTGCAAGAACTCGATCACGAACATCATTGAAGTTCAATTTTGAGCTCCCAACAAAATTGCTCATCGCTGCTCTCATGGGCTCCCAACTATTTGGCAATGATGCCAATAGTATCTAGGCACATACCTCATCATCAAAGTCAATCTCAACAGAAGATAACTGATTAACAATTGTATTAAACTCATTAAGATGAGTTGCCACAGAATTACCTTCACCCATTTTCAAGTGAAATAGCTTCTTTATGAGAAAAGCCTTGTTGTTTGCTGAAGGTTTTTCATACATGTTAGATAGTACCTTCATCAGACTTGCAGTTGTTTTCTTCTTTGCCACATTGTCAGCAACCTTCTTTGACAATGTCAGCCAAATAACTCCTAGCACCTGCCGATCAAGGAGATCCCAATCGCTTTCTGAAATCTTTTTCGGCTTTTGACCCAAAAGTGGTTCATGTAGCTTTTTCCCATACAGATAATCCTCGATTTGCATTCTCCAGAAGGCATAATCTTTACCATCAAACTTGATGATTCCATGTGATGAGTTTTCTTCGCTACCCATTGCTTTCAATCTCAAAACCCGAAACTCTGATACCAGTTGTTGGGAATTTGACAACTAGATCCCTAATTGATGGATCAAATATCAAATCCCTGAAATCCTGAAAGCAATAATAATAAAAGCAAGAAGAAAACAATCAACCACAAAAACACAAGATTTATAGTGGTTTACCCTCAATTGAGAGTTACATCCACTTTGCAGCCACTGCAGGAAACCCTTTTCACTATGAAAATAGATTACAAGAGAGATAATTTTTTCTCTAGCCCTCACTCTACCAAAATAAAACCCTAGGACTCTTGTTCACTCTCTCTATTGTGATGTTTACATTAGTAGAAGTCTCCCCTTTATATAGTAGGCCTAAGGCTAAAAGATAGATGTGTGAGAATCTTAAGATGCCTTTTAGATAAGTATATACTCTTTTAGATAAGTATATATCCTTTCAGATAAGCATATATATCTTTTCAGATAAGTATATGCCCTCCTAGATAAATATATACCCTTTCAGATAAATATATACCCTTTTAGATAAGATTGTCTCCACACATACTCAACAATCATAAAGTAAGGATTGGGGTCCAATACTAACTCGACTCAAAAGGGTTAGCTCAAGATCAATATTTTGGACATAAGGGGCCAATTTAATGTTTCAAGAGATTTAATCTTATGTTGCAAGTGACTCTTTGGCATTACGCAAGAATATAAAAAATAAAAGACAAGCGAGAACCAACAAGGACAAACAAGACTCTTTAAACCACTTCAATAAAAGTAAGCAGACAACATTAGCAGAATCTTAAAGTTTATATCATAAGTGGTGAAACTACTTTACAATTATTTTACTCATATAATTACTAATTGATTATCAAAGGTCACTTTATTTGCCCCCATGATGACTTTCCTTTCTTTTATATTCTTTTGACACCCTAAAATCACTACAACGTCAATCTCTCACATATTTTGTTCCTCCTATAAGACACTATTTTTGAAACATCAACGTTCTTTATACAATTTATTAAATTATCAATATCTAATAACATATCTTATTTAATTTTGTTTATGAAATTTTTTCAAGATCTTTAATTCATATATAAAATGATATAGATCATCAATATTTAATAACATATTTTATTTTAAAACTTTTTCAAGTTACATTCTTAATCTTTTGTTTTTTAAAGATCATGATTAAATTATTTTGAAGTGGTTATAAAAACAGATTAAATATTTACATTTTAAATAAAGAATGAATAATCAAAGATTTTTTTTTTTGTTTCGTTAAACAATTATAAAAATTTTATTGATTTGAAGATGAAGTTAAAAAAAGATAAAACTTGGATTGTGAAAAGTATCAAAATATTATTAATGGTAAGAAAAAGTGGGAGAGATAGAAAAGAAACAAAGAGAAAAGAAGTTCAAAAAATTGTCTTTTTCTTTTTTTTGATTAATAAAATAGTTGTATTTGTGACAATAAAACTTTGTTGCATGATTAAAGATGTATTCATTATATTTTTTTTGAAAGAAACTAAAAGAAAAAAAATATATCAAAGCTACATTGGTTTTACATTTAATTGCATAATGATAACATCAACGTTTCTTAAACATATATATATATATATATATATATATATATATATATATATAAAGAGGTCCTATTTATTTAAACTGACATATTTTAAAAAAATTTAAATATAATAATACTACAAAAATTAAAGCCTCTAATTTTTTATTAAGCCCCAAAAATTTTGGATAAAGATCATTTATTGATTTTTTGTTAGGCCAAAGTTTTTTTTTATAAGAATAAAAAATATTATTTTTACAATTTACAATAATAATGTGAACAATATTAAAAAAATTTAACAATTTATTTTTGTTAAATTATCATATATCTATATTTTATTAAAAGTCTAATACAACTTAAGTCAATAGAACATCTTGATTTAGAAAACATTTTCTTTGACTTTATAATTGAGGATTTTTAAGGGCATACAAAATGTTAGAAAATACAATAAAAAATTAGTATGATTGGATGGTGAAAGAAGTTAGAAGTTTTTTTTTTTTTTTTTCCATTCATCCAATCCCTTATGTAAAAAAGAATTAAAAGTCTTTAATTAGTGAAGCAAGTGCCTTACAATAAAATTTCCTTCACTTTATCCAAACATGTCTTGTATCATTTAGAAAAAATAAATTTTATTTTGCATATACATGTAAAATTGAAAAGTTTCAGTAGTTGACAAAAGTGCTCTTATCTGTCAAAATAAGATACAAAGCGTAGATATGCCTATAACACCGATTAATACATTATGCATTGTAACTCGTAAAATCAAAATAAATGTTAATAAATAAAGTTGTTTGACTTAAATTTGATGCAGAATGGATAAAGTACTTATGAACCCCACATTGCAAGCTAAATTGGCATAAATTTGGAATATGTCTCAAAAAAATAAATAAGATATACTCCCTTCATCAATTTGCATTAATACTTTACTCTTTTAGTTTTCTTCATACTTTCTTTTAGTCCTGCTATAAGAAAGTCATGTTCAACAGTTTAAAATTTTGCAGAGTTATCATCGAGCACTATTCTCTTTACTTCAAATTTTGGGATTAATTTAAGAGGAAGAGGTTAACTATTTACATAGGTTAATTTTAGAATTGGAATTATTTCTTTATTTGTATTCTTAATTTTTGAGTTTTATTTTACTTCTTTGTTTTCATAATGCTTAGTTTTATTACAATCAAAGAGTTTACAATCATATGTTTTATTAATACTCTATTTTTAATTATTTATCATTTCAAAGAAAGAGACACAAATATTTATCTTTGATTCATTTCATCTTGAGTTTTTTCCTTTAGTTTAGTGGTTCTTATTGGTATCTTTATTTTTAATGACAATTTAACAAAGGAATTGACCATTAGTGAATTTAATCAACTAAAAAATACAAGGAATGAGTAAAATGAGAATATTATCCTTTTTTTTCTAAAAAATGGTTGAGTACTAGATTTTTTTGTGGTTTTTTTTTTTAATTTTTTGGGAGAGGATTCCTACTATTAATTGATTTTAGCTGGCCTTCCTCATGTGTTAGCATTTATATCTATTAGTAGATATAGTGATGCTAATAATGGTATGTCTTTTACCTTTTCCTTTTAAGTGCTAAGGAATTTTTTTCTCTACAATTTTTGATTTCAAAAAAAAAAGTAATAAAAATTTCCTTTGTTGTGATTATGCCTTGTTCATGTTGATGATATTGTTGAATGGTTTACTAAGTTATTTTTTATGTATAGTTCTGTGCAATTTTTGATTTATGAATAATGTTAGGAGTAAGAGATTTTCTTATATTCTCAATTCTGCTTGGAATTTTGATGTTCTTGATGTGATTTGGTTACCTTCACTTGAAATTGTAAAAAGATGTAATTGTGCCATAACTAGATGAAAATAACTTGCGTCTAGATTGAATATTTTTTAGATTTACTATCTTTCAAATGTTTCACATTATTAATGGGTTCAAACTTTAGTAATCGCTGTAAGATAACAATCTTATAAAAGGAATCACTTTTTTCATAAACAGATGATTGTTGTGTCCTTTGACGTTTTTACGGACATGTTCTCATTTTTATTGTAGATTTTCATTCCCTTTTCAAGGTCATACATTGTTTGCAAGTATGCAATCAAAAAATTATGACAATCGCTTTCATGTTCCTATGGAGTATCATAAAAGCTGTGAAGTTTTTAGCAATACTCTTGAAGTGAATACACTCCCAACTCTTTCACTTCATGAGTATCTCTTAGAACCTCAGCTAACATCTGAAAGCACTTTTCAAGTCCTTGATAACACATCACAAATTATTGGCAATTCTTTAATGCCATTGTTACAACCTGTAGAAAGATTTCATAAGGACTTGACTTGGGAGCTCCAAGAACTAAGTCATATTATTAGCATTGACAAAGGGCAGATACATTCTATCAATTATTTGATTTATGATTTTGTTTTGCACTAAAATTTTACTTAACAAGTACTTGTACGTAGCCATAAGGTTAGATGTGGACAGAATGACACTAAAAACAGTGATGAAAAAGATACAAATGAAGAAAGTAAGAGGCCACACTGAAGAAGGCTTGGATATTCATTTGGCAAGAGAAGCTCCATGTACCAAGGAGTTACTAGGTTTGAATCTACTTATTTCAACAATTAAATGTACATATGTGTTAAGGAAACTAAAGATTATTTATTATTGCAATCTTACCAAATTCAACGAACTAGAAACAGAAAGACAAAAAGTTGTGAGGCATTTTTATGGGATGGCACTAGTAAAAAGCCAAAGACAGGTTAGAGTTAAGGAAAACACATTTCGATTATCTACTTCTAATCATCATTAATTAACTAATATTTTATAATCATTTCTAATTCTTGTTTTTTTTTTCTCATCTCCCATTTTCTTCCCTTTATTTCCTTGAATTCGATCAATTTATGTTAGTGAGTATACTTTTTCCATTTACAGTCATTAATTACTTTGTTAATATCTTGAATCATGTTAAGATATTGATCCAAAAAATTTATTATGAAATTAATTAATCATTAGCAGAATAAATTTTCTACCCGTTAAAATGTTCATGAAAATTGATTCTTGAGGCTTTAGCATGAAAACATGTGAAGGAAAAGATCTATTAGTTGAGGTAGCTATTCTAAGTACTATTTTTATTTCCATTCGAAGTTCTAGTTAGGAAATAAAAGTCTTTCACAGAGTTTATTCAGCAGTAGAGTTGCCTTGTTTATTAGAAGAGAGAGTAATTTCTAATGATTCACAGTTTCTCTGGGATTCACAGGTAGATATGATGACCAAAAGTTAGCAGCAAGGGCTTATGACTTGGCTACTCTCAAGTTATGGAGCACATCAAACACCAACACCTTTTTTTGTATGTTCTTCTTGTAGTTAAGGGCTGGCCAAAATAAAAATTTCTTCCATTGACTATCATGTCTCTATTAATGATCGTTCAGTAATTCATTGGCTATATTAATGGAGTTCTCTTCATGTATATATTTTCACATATTAGTAATTATAAGAAGGAATTGGAAGAAATGCAGCATATGACCAAAAAGAATTACTTCTTAGCTATTAGAAGGTAGGTTTCTTACTAAAAGTTGACCACTTAAAAGCCCATGTATGCTTGCACCAACTTGAATTGAGTGTACATCCAAACTTTTTCAATTTCATTAAAAATGAAAAGTTGCATGCCCTTTTTTTTTCATAAGTTGTGACAGATAACTATGTATTGACCATGTGGTTTTGAAATATTAATTTGAATGAGAGAGTTTTATAAGCAGCAACTTCTTCATAAAACTAATAGTTACAGCTTCAAACTTGAAAATTTTCAGAAAAAGTAGAGGCTTCGCCAAGTGATTGTCTAACTATCGTGGAGTATCCCGGTAACAATAGCTTCTCTCTATTTCTTTCTCTCTCTCTCTTTTTCTCTCTCTCATGGCAAGGTGAAACAAGACCTCTAGTTGTCAGAAGTGGCAAGCAAGGATTGCTAAAAAGAAGGATATGGAAGGAATATACGTGGGAATCTTTGGTAAGTCTTATAGTTCAAACAAATGATCTTTTTAATGTTGTTGAAAATTGCATAATATGATCAAAAGTAAATTGTTTTTTTGCTATATTTTTAGCATGTACTCTCACATTTTGACACAAAAGGATTGACTACTAGGCATTTTGCTCATCTTAACTATAGTGTTATATTATAATTTTCTCTTAATTACCAGATACTTAAGAGCAAGCAACCAGAGCTTATTATATTGCTTCCGTAAAGATCAAAGGCTATGATGCATTCACCAACTTTGACATAAGTGAGTATGATGTCCCAAGCATTCTTGAAAGCATGAAGTTTCCCATTGGGAGAGGGATATCGAAGTTGTTAAAATAAGCTTCAATTAAAGATTTTGTTATCCAAAAGAGAACTGAAGAAGCCACAATGTCAAAGCCAATGGAGTCATGTGCAAACTTTGAGAACCAACCAACCTTGCAAGACCACAATTCTGAGTTCTTTTGGAATGAAAGTGTTTGCAGCCAGATGCAATATCAAGATCCTTTCACCTTTGGACTTTAAGGGCTCCAAGACTCTTGTTTTAATGCAAACCCTTTCCTTCTTGACTTTATCGACAATACTGATATTAATGCAAAGGAATTCTCTAGGAACATAGAGAGCACTTACAATGGTGGGCTGTTAGGTTTATGGAAGCAAAGCTAATTAAAATGGAAGTTGAAAAAGGATTTTTCCAATATGAATAATGACTATTTTACAAATAAAGAACAAGCTACTAAGAGAAAATTTGCACCAGATAGTTTTGCGTATGAAGGTTTTTCTAAGCTCTTTGAAGAAGAGCCTGTGAATATTAGTTCCCCGAGTTGGCTGAAGATATAATTTATGAACTCAGGAAGTAATTCTTCCCATGTATAAGAAATTTTCATGAAGAGAGTTTTTAATGTTAGGTTGTAGACTGATAAACTTGAAAAGATTATTGTGTTAATTTTCTTGTTGAACTATCTTATCATGAGAAGCATGTTATTATTTTACAACCAATAGCTTGAAACTTGCTTGCAGTGAAAAAATGTATATCTTCTTTCTCCTTTATTTACAAATAATTGTGTAACAACCCTTATAATTATACTTTATTAATCTAAAGATAAAGATGTAGTCAATGAGAGTTTAATAAAGAATAATGCTTTAAGAAAAAAACCAAAATTTCTCAATCTTATCTTTAGAAAGTTAAATGTTGGTATCCTGATCATAATGGAAAGGCCTTTCATAAATTAAAATGATTTAGTTCCTAAGAATACTTTAGCAGTTTACCCTAACAATGAGTAAGGTGCAGGGCAATTGCTTTCCTAGAAAAATGACAGCAATGAAATATTGATTGTTTTGTAGGACATTAGTATTACTCTTTCAACCTTTACTTAAATCTGAATATTAAAATGGTAAAGTCTATAGGGGAGTTAGTCTTGACTCTTGCCTACATATTTTAACCTGCCAATTAAGTTATCCTAAAGCATTAAATGCAACGAAATTCAAATATGTTAACATATCTTTGCATTCATCACTTTACATATGATAACAAATTAACTCAATAGATGTAAACAACAAAAAAATTTCATTAGAAGTAATTAAATCAGTAGATCTGAATTTTGTCCTTAGGAATAATTAGATAAAATCATGCTCTTGATTTTCATCCTTTACTAGTGCTATTAACATTTTTCCTTATTTTGTAGTTTATGATTATCTATGTTTGAATGGCTTTACTTATGGGTTTCACAATTTTTTTAAGGTATTTAAATATAATCAACTCAATAGATTCATCTATGATTTCCCTTATTAATATCAAACTTCATTATTCTTGATACATAGATATAAGCAATTCTAAAAGTTAGCATTTAAAAAGTCTTTGTTGCTAATTTATTGCTTTCTAATAAGCATCACATTATTTGATGCATGTAATGGAAATATATACAAGCAATTCTTCTTTTTTTTATGGACTTTAATAATTCTGAATCATGAAATTACTTTGAATAGGCATCTGAATCTTGAAACTACTGAAAAATCATTTGAAAAGAGTTCTTTAAGCTATAGTTGGCATATTTGTTTTGATTTGCTTGTGAAACCTATTGTTTTACATATGTGCAAGTGCATGTGTATAGATATGAAATTACTTTACGTAGCTTTTACTGAAGGATTTTGATGTGTGCTGAAAGCAAGGACAATAAACATATGTAGTTCATCCATGTGTTGAAACAAAGCAAGTGCAAACAAGTAAAGTTGCACTACTCTTGCATATTTTTGCTTTTCCAAATGCATTTTCTATAAAGAGCTATTTTTATACTTTTTATTGTAAAATAAAAAAATATCAGTCATTTTTTCAGTCAATTTTAAGTATATATCATTTTACAAACGTAGGAAGATTTGATGAAGACAATGAGAATGAAGTTTTATCCTCTCATTAAGTGTTTAAAAGCTTTCGCATGTCCAAATATTTCGATAAGTTGGCTTTGAAAATGTACAAAGCGTGAATTTTAAGTTTGTGTTGTAAAGTAATTTCGATACGACCCAAACATGTATTTTAAAAATAATTGTCGCACAATAATCATGCCACTCATTAATATTGTTTGATTTGAAGTCATTTAACATACAAAATACAAATGTGTTGATTGAATGAATACAAGTGAGACTAGTGACACATAAATCAACGTATTTACTCTAGATTGATGTTAGGTAATCAAAATTTTTGTGCAAATTACTTTCCATTTTCTCTTAGAAAATGAACGTTGTTTTAACTAGGATCAATGCATCCTAGTCTTGAAACATTATTTTTATTTTCCATAATTTTCTCTGAGGCTACCTACCAAATAAAAAAATCTTTAATTAATTTATCCATTCTTTTTCCTTTTCTACTTTTCTACAAGTCATCCTTTCCTTCATATTTGATGTTGTTTATAAAATTGGATCATTGATTAATAAAGATTTGTTCTTCCTTTTAGTCTTATATGCCTTCTGTCATCATAGATACAAACAATCAAAACTTTTAAGAGTATAAAAAGCGGTGTAAGTGATAAGTATATAACAACTTATGAGTATGAAAAATTTATACTTTTTCATAATGAATTCTTTGATTCAAAATATTTGGATGTTGTTGCTAGTAATATTTCTTTCTCTTACTCTCTTTGTTTCTTTGTGTCTCCTCATCGTGCCTTTTCTTGACTCCTATAGTATCTCTTCTCTTGAGAAGCCACATACTAAAAAGAAAGAGGCAAAGCCATTTGACTTGGCATTATCTCTATAGCAAATATGGTATAGCTCAATATAGAACATGTTAAGGTTGCTATCTCGAAAGCAAGCAAGAATACTCAAACCTCAAACATTAAGTAGCGCATGTAGGAGAATATAGAACATTTTGAGGTTGCTCTCTCAAAAGCAAGCAAGAATACTCAACCCTCAAACATGAAGTAATGTAGGAGAAAGAGGGGGCTTTTATGAGAATTTATGGAGGACTAGTAAAGTTGAGCTTAAGTTTAATCATAGATTGTAGAAGACATGAAAAATAGAAAGGCTAACTATTAATTTGTGATTAGAAACAAATAGAAAACATACTCTCTAAGAAAAAAGAAGGAGATTTTGGAACTTGCTAGCAAAGGTAAAGAACGTTTTGGTCAATCAACTTTAAGTTACGGACAAGGGAATTGCAAACCTTTTTAACCCTACCACAATGTCATACTATTCTCAAGTGTACCAAAGGAACTCTCAAAAGCAAGTTTTTGACAATCATCAATACTAGTACATTTTAGCCTTTTAAGCAAGCAACATCCATATAATTCATCTAACCTACAAGCATTGAATGAGCCATTTCCTATTTTTTGTCCTCAAAATCTTTATATTTTTGGTAAATATTATGCTCAAGAGCATTTGTTCTTTTTTCCCTACTATATTTAGATGACTATTCCATTCATTTACCTTTGAAGATATTTATGCTTTCCTCATTCTTGGTTTGTTTTTGATTTAAAAGTCCAAGCATTTAAATTTGTAGATATTTTAGTTGGTGCAAGACATATTTATTAATTTCAAAATGCTAAAATAAGACTACAATTATATGGAATATTGAAATTATCTTGTATAAAATTTGCTAAACTGTCACTGAAATAATAAACTTTAACTATATTTTTGGTGAGATATATATTTAAATGTGTTGAAAACTTATTTAAGCTACTTACATTATTTAAAATGGAGAATGTATGTGTGTCTCTCTCTTTTTTCTTTTTTAATGTTTCTTGTCTTATTATAATGATTATGAGTCTTAGTATACTTGAATTATATCTTATTATACAAAATTTGTGTCTTTCCATGTTGATATCATGTCTTATTATATAGAATTTTTATGTTTGTTATATTAATCTCGTGTCTTATTATGCAGAGATAACACTTTATAATACAGAGTTAATGATTTATAATAATAATTTTGTGTCTTATTATATTGATATCATATCTATTGAGATAAATGACTCAAATGGTTGTATTCAAATTAGAAAATGAGAAGATTAACTCAACTTGTTGTCTTCAAACTAGAGGATAAGATAAAAGATAAAAAGTTGTTTATTTTATAATGCATGATTTAGTTTTTATCCTTATATGTTTGAAATAGTAGAATTGCATTCAATTTCTATCACTTAGTACTATAAATAAAGGGTAAGTACTATCGTTTTATGGCATCTTAAGGTGTTTTTTAAAGGTTTAATTGTTTTTTTTTTCTTTATAGTGTAATGAGTTCTTCCTCTTTCTTATGAATATAGGCTTATTGTTAAACCACATAAATGGGTTGTATTCTTGGTGTTTCTTTCTTGTCATTATTTTGAAGTTATTTGTTACAATTTTTCTCAACGAGTGGTATTAGAACCTTCTTTTTCTATTTGCGAGGCCTATTTTGTTACTTAAAAGATCTTAGTGATTCTTCAAAATTGGGGTATAGAACATCTTCATTGAGAAGGATCAATTTTAAAGATTAAAGAAAAGGGAGAATCTTTATTAAGGATATTTGTAAATTTTAAACATGTGCTTTAGGATCACTTGCATTTATTATAGTCAAATCATGGCATGTAAAATATTTCATTGACAGGTTAAGGACCATTAGAACAAAAATTAAGTTATTAACGAAGAAAACTCTTTGTACAAAGTCTCACTTGTAGAAGGTTGTTCTCAAAATGCTTCATCAGCCTTTGCTATATGGAAAAACTGCTCTTTCGAGAACATCACTTGTCTTTAAAAGAGTAAAGAACCTTAGGTGTGTAAGATTGTCTTTCTAAACATTAGAGGTTCTTCTTAGAACGCCTTGTTAGCCTTGAAAAGGCCACTTTTTTTAGAATTTTAAAATCATATCTTCTTGAATATTAGAGGCCGTTTTTAGAAAGCTTTATGACCTTAAGGTACAAAAAGGCCACTTTTCTTAGAATTTTACACATGGTCAAAAGAGCAAAGAACCTCATGTATTGAAGGTTGTTCCTTTTCAAATATTAAAGGCTGTTTTTGGAGAGCTTCATGAACCTCAAGTATGGAAAGATGCTTTTTTAGAACTTTACTTATCTACAAAAGAGCAAAAACGTTAAGTACAAAAGATCATATTTTTCTAGATATTAAAGGTCATTTAAAGAAAGCTTCATAAGGCTCAAGTATGGAAGACCTCTCTTTTGAGAACTTCACTCGTATTGAAAAGAGTAAAGAACCTTAAATTTGGAAGATTGTCTCTTTGCAAATATTAAAGGTCATTTCAGAAACCTACATGAGCCTCAGTATAAAAAAAAATGGCTTTTTTTTTTTTTTAAGAACTTCACTATCCTTCAAAAAGGCAAGAACCTCATGTATGAAAGGTAGTCACTTTCTCGATAATTTTTAAAATTTCCCTATTCTCAAAAGCTTCAAAAGTCTTACATATGGAAGGCTACTTTTCATATTTTCAAAAGTTTCTTAGGAAAAAGGTCAATGATTTACTCGGAATTGACGTCTTTCATGGGCTTGATTTGGCGAATAATAAAATTTCTCAAGGGTCAAATGCGGGGGTTTCAAAATCGATATCAATAAAGAAGTAAAAGATTGAAGGATTGAAAAGAAATGAAGAAGCGAATTTTCAAGGTTGTTAAGGTATTTTGGTAATGTTATACTTTAAAAGGTAAAATGGTATTTTTTTTTTTCCATGAACATTTTGAATAACAATTAGTATCCTGGAGGTTATTCTTTGATTTCATAATACTTCAAAGACAATATGTGATTTTGGAACACTCTGAGGAGAAATTTGGTAATTTTGGATAACTCAAAAGGAGAAATTAGAAAGTTCTAAAAAATTTAAGGGTAAATAGAATGTTTGAGGTTAAAATTGGATTTTTTTTTCAATTTAGGTTAAAGTGATAATTTTAGGTGAGAGCATCAAGAAGATTTCACAAAATGGATAAAAATAAAAAAGGTTAGTTACATCAATAAGAATTGTAATTTGCTTAGGATTTTAAATTTTAGATCAGCAAAAAACAAATTACAACTATTTGACCTATGTTTTTATTAGTTCTCAATTTGAGACTTTCGCTTATAATTTTTATTAATAATAATAATTTTGCATACATACATGATGTCCATTGTGATTTTTACTTATGTAATTACTCCAACACTCTTTCATCACTGTCAAAATAAACAAAATTTGTTTTTTTGGCTCTCTTTAAATATTTGTATTTAACATATTCTCACTAAGTTTTACATAAAGAAATAATACTTTGTTTATTTTGATAATGTTTAAAGGAGATTCAGGCAATTATATAAGTAAAAATCGCATACATATCACTTGTGTATGCAAAATCATAATGTTAACAAAAATTGTAAGGGAAAGTCTCATATAGTAAATTTAACAAAAACACAAGTCTTAAATAGAAGTAATTTTTTTTTTTTTTTTACAGATTCCAATTTGAGACTATGAGAAAAATCCAGGTCTTCTTGATGCAATAAAATAAAGTAAATTATTAATTATAAAATAAGAGAAAAAATAGTAAGTTAAAATAAAAAAGAAGAAAAATAGTAATATTAAAAGAAAACATTCTTTCTTAGCTTTCATAAAAGCTTGGGGCCTATCGATATGAAGGCAACCTAGATTGCTAATTTTTCATTTGAAAAAGGCTCCACTTATTCTTTTTCTTTCTTGCTTTACTTTGGTCTCAGTTCTCTTTTTGTTGTTTCATTAGTGTTTGGATAAAGAGAATAGTTTTTTGAAGTGAACAAGGGGTGAAAGAGAAAAAATTATGACATCGGTGATCTCTCAAAGATGGGCATGTGCATCTTTAGTTGTGCTTTTCATTTTATTTTTTTTGGTCGGTCCCATGGCCATTATATGTAACAATGATATTTTTGGTTTTAAAAATGCAAAAGTAGAGCAACTGTAAAGCTTAAAATACTAAATAATGGTAAAAAAGTTAGAGGAGATTATGTTGAACCAGCATGCTGTGGCCAACCAAAACAAAAGTTGCTGATAAGGTTGCTACTATAGTGAAATAAGCAAAAGCAACTGCACTAAAAGCAAAAAGCTAGGTTATTTCTCCTATGGAACAGGGAACCCAACTGATGATTATTAGCATTATGACTTCAAATAGCACATGAATCGTAAGCGTCCTATCGATTATTGAATTAGTTTTGGCCAAAATGTTGTGAGTGGTCATGATGGGTGCTTTTATTTTGTCACTTACACGGGTGATGATGACCTTGTTAACCTTAAGCCTGGTACTCTACACTATCACTACAACAAATAAAAGCTTTAATGACAATTAAAAATGGTTTTTAATGACAGTTGTAAAATTGTCATCTTTATTCATGCCATTAAAGGGGAGAAGTTTTAAAGACAGTTAGTAAACTATCATTGAAAGCATTACCTTTTAATGATAGTTATATTGGAACTGACGTTAAAGGGGAGCTCTTTTAATGACAGTTCTATTGGAACTATCATTAAAAGGGAAGGACCTTTAATGACAGTTATAATGGAATTGTCGTTAAAGGAGGAACCTTTTAATGACAGTTCCAATAGAACTGTTTTTAAAGGGGGCCCTTTTAATGACAATTACTATAAAACTGTCATTAAAAAGTCATTAAAGGTATTTTTTGTATTTATTTCAGAAGAAATACACAATTTATATATTCAAATTATCCAAAACCTACTTCCACATCATCCATATACATCAATACAGTTCTTCACAATATGCAACCAAAATTTTTATGTTATACACTTCAATACCATTCTCACAGAGATCGTCATTACTTTTTTCATATTTGAAAACACTCAAAATAATCTAATCCAAAAAAGTAATAAAAGATAAACAAAACAAAAGATCACTAAAGTTTGATGTCATAATTGAACTCTATATGTACAATACATGAGTTAAAATATTACACAATCCTAAAAATTCAACTATATAAATTCAATAATGTTCATGTGTACAAAAATCGTCAACGTTCAACTTTCTAATATGCCACTTCAAAGAAATTGTCCAACCTTCTTTCTAACTTCATCAATATCCGATTGGGTGTAAGTATCTATATCCACTAACTATATTTCAAGAAAAAAAAAAAGTTAGTCCAATTAAAATTTTTAATAAGCACATCAATTAATTACTTAAGTATTTATATAAGCAAATGCTTAAAAACTTACCATTTTTGCATATGGGATATTTTTATCACGTCTATCAATGATGTCCCTTAAAAATTTCATAATATAATATCCACACTCAGTATTTGAAGGCTAATGTAGACACTGCATTAAAAATTTCTAATTGTTATATTTTGCAAAATAAATAAAACTAACGTCACATATAGGCTTAAATATACATACCTTAGTAAGGATACTCCTAAGAATGCCCTTATTGCTTGATTCTTTGAAAACTTGGAACAATTTAAAAGAGCTACCAATAGAAATAATCAATATTCTTAAGAGTAAGAAAAAATACATATTAACATAAATGAAAATATTTTCACTTACGTGGGCATAAGTTGATCTAGTTCTTGACGATAACCATGGTTCAAAGGATCCAAAATACTGTACACAAAATTACAAGGCTCGACAACCACCAACAACCAGTGCTGCTTATATTATGAAAAATAAATGTTAAAAATATTTTGAACAAAACTATTAATAGTTTTAACTAGTATTATAACTTACCTCAAGTTATAAGGAAATATCACTACTTCTCCATCACATGGATCTATCATTCTATTGGCTAGGTGATGAGCTTGAGAATCTATACTAATAGACATTCTATATGACAATGTTGATGGATCAGCAAATACCAAATACTTTTCCAAGCCAAGTGCAGCTAAATCTATATAAAGTTTACTGAAATAATAAAGAGTAAAAAAAATATAAATATGATGTAGCCAAACAATAATAACCAAATAAAAATTCAAAAGACATACGTACACAATATAAGCCTGAATAATGGTGAAACTTAGGTCTTCCATTTGACAAAATTGCATGATATCTTCTCGAGCCACAAATACATGTCCATTAGAAGCAAAGACTTCAGTAAAAGGTATGTGTATTGCTTCATCAGGTGCCATCACCTTATTCACATAATTATACATCTTTTGTAATCCTGGTGGTAGCCCAACGGAAGATACATGTTGCGATGATTGTGGTTTTCTCAATGTTGGTGCTTTCTTAACTGGCAACTTACTTTGTTGCTTTATAGTCAATAGCTGAAAAAATTTTGCAAACTTAATTGACATTAGTAGGTTGACTTTATAAAATATATTACCAAAAACATTACCGCATGTGTACCAATAATGACCCAATCTCGAGGCCAAGCAACAACTGAACCAAGTGTAGAAAAACATTTGTCAATCCATCATCTAGGTTTGGACGAGGCAACTGTGCATTACCATGAATAGCTATGTCCATTGTCACCCGAACATTACCAGAAAATAATGGACCCCGTGGATCATCTGATTAGGAGTGTGATCCATGAAGATAACCCCACTTGCCACTATATAGTCTGATGACTGGATGAACATGTAGCATGGCTCACACTATAATGATCCAAAATAATAGAAGTTATGTTTATAATATTATTAATATCACATCTACTATAAATAACATGTAACATACTTTGTTGCCGTATGGTGCCAGTGCAGGTGTAAGTGCTAGTGGTGTGACTGGCATAGGTGATTAAGCTATTGGATATTCTTCTTCCTCCAATAATCCAGTTATATTGTTGCTAGCTTTACTCGAACGAAATTGCATTGTAGACTTTTCTTGCTGGACATCATCATTTTTGTTCGCAACAATGTTTGTCAAAACTTCTTTATACTCTGTGAACCACCTTATCATCTCTGCCAATTGCTGTTGATCTAATTGCATACCTTGAGGGACATTCAACTTTTTGGGCTTCCCAAAATCAAATGTGGTAGTTACCCCAGATCCTTGACGTCTAATTCGTCCGAGGTGCTCAAGTGTACCAAGAGCTTTCGTCATTACATCTTCTGGACCGAAGTTTGTAAATTTACCCTGTGTGTTCTGTGTCATCAACTCATCCTATAATGTTATAATAAAATTAATCAATGAAAATAAAATTTATTATTATAAATGCTAGAAAAAAGTTAAACTACATTCACAATTCTTTCCTTATACAGTCGGCTCGCATCATCCATATATTCTCCTTTTTTATTCTGTCGTGAAGCCTTCCATAATAAGGCATGATCAATTTGAGCATGGTTACCCAATGTTTGTTTCTTTTTTTAACATAAAGAGTAAATATATTAGATTTTAAAACGTACTACAAAATGAATATATTATCAATTATAAACATAAAAAATAAAAAAAAAACTTACAAGTTCATTTTCCAGCCCTACAAATCCCTTTCTAGATAGACGATGGTTGTACACATTCTTCTTTCTTTTCTCTTTTACTATTTGTCTCTTTTGGAGAAAATTGTATAAACAAAAACTTTGATAACTACAAATATATACCTAAAACTCTTCTGTAATACGAGAGTTCACAAATTCCTGCCACACCCTAACATCTATAACACTGCTATATTCTTCAGGTGGAAATGATAGAAATTCCAAGTCATCAATGTGAGGGAATATGTGCTTTGATGTAAGATTGGTCTTAAAGTTCCTCCATTTGTTTGCAACAAACTGAAGTACGTACCTTTTCATGCTCACATCAATATCATACGTCCCCTAAACATATTATAAAAAAGTGGATTGGTACAAATCAAATTAATGACCAATAAACTAATTGAAAAGCAATACTACATTGTGTTTCATTTAACTTACCAATATTGTCTCCCATATCTTATTTTTCATTTCAATGCTTACTGAGTACCACCACCCCAATGTAGCTATTGAACTGGATGCCATTCTTTCCAATTGTTGACCTTTATCATTTACCTCAATCGTGAACTTGACTCCGAAAGCACGACTCTTAATTATCTTAGGCATACTGGTGATACCTCATTTTTTTGGCCCTTGAGAGCCTTCACTTGAGTGTTCAGAAGGATCCATCAAATCTATAAACAGTAACAAAATATGGTTACCATCATATACGCAAAACATGATATAACATGATAAAACTTTAAAAAATTAAATTAAATTTAAAAAAACATGATAATTTTGACACATGAGGCAATTGATTACTACCTAAAAAATACTCAAACCCACAATCCTTCATCATTGTCTTGAGTATATGCAAGATAATGCTCATCCATTTGGTCAAATAAATCAGCAGGTGGCAAATTATTACAAAAAGACATGTGCTCCACACTAATATCGCACAAATCATCATCTTCATCATAGTTTTTAGAGGTGTTGACAATACTATAGATCATTTGGCATCAATTGGATCTTCAATATAAAATACTTGTCTTGCTTGCGAAACCAATATAAACTCATCATTCCTGTATCCAATCCGATGGAGATCAACTAGCACAACTCCTAGATCATCAACTTTAACACTGCTACTATTCTCAATCCAATCACATTTGAAAATTGAAACTCTGAACGTTGTATAATCTAGTTCCCATATTTCTTGTATAACTCCATAGAATGACAAATCACCATATATTGGATTTTTATCCTTAGCACTGGAGATTTGCATGGTGTTGGCAACTAGAGTGACACCATTATTTTGATGGATCCTTGAGTTATCTCGTTGCTTTGTGTAAAAGTGACAACCGTTGATGATATATCTAGGGTACTTGATTATTGTGGATTGAGAACCATGGGCAATCCATCGTAGTGTTGATGAGACATTATGATTGGATGATAAAAGTTCATTCTCAATCTGTATCATAACATATATTAGATGAACCATATTAAAAATAAATTTAATGTCTAGACAACAATAAGTATTCTTACCCGTGTGCGTAACCAATTACTTAAGGTTCAATTTTGTTCATCATGTAACCATATAAGTCGTTTTGACTTAATAGAATTATCGACCCTTAACTGATTTAAATGCTCACTGCATGTTAAGAATAAATCATCAAACAATAATTCAAATATTATTTCATATAACAATAAACTATGAGACATAAAATTTAATTACCTTATATATGGTTGAACTTCACTCGTATTCATCAAAACATACAAGTGCGCTTGATGAAGGAAGACATTATCAGCTTTCTCAACAGTTCCACTAATAGAGCTTTTCCATTCCGAGTTGATTGACCAAATACATTCTTTCATGGGGGAATTCCAATAATATCCATACCAGATAAATAGTCAACGCAGAATTCTAATGCCTCTTCTGCAATGTACAACTCAGCAATACTACCCTCAAGTCTATTACGATTTCGAACATAACCCTTTAACACTTTCATGTATCTTTCAAATGGGTACATCCATCGTAAATACATGAAACCACATAATTTTACTTCTCTGATAAGATAAACAGTGAGGTGGACCATAATATCGAAAATGTTGGAAAGAAAGTACTTATCAAGCAAACAAAATGTTGTGACAAGTTCATTTTGAATTCCATCTAACTTTGACACATCCACCACCTTTTAGCATAACAAATTGAAGAACATGCAAAGTCTAATGAGAGCATATCTAATATGTTTGGGTAACACACCTCGTAAAGTAATAGGTAAAAGTTGTTGCATTAGGATGTGACAATCATGCGACTTCAACCCATATAGTTTCAAGTCGTCCATGGATACTAGATTTCTGATGTTCGAAGAATACCCATCTTGGGACCTTAATCTCACTGAAAACTTTACAAAATATTTTTTTTCTTCCCTAGATAAAGTGTAGCATGTAGGTGGTAGAAATTTACGATTATCGCGAACTTGTGGTTTCAAATCAGACCTTAACCCCATGTCTTTCAAATCCATTCTTGAAGCCATTCCGTCTTTAGATTTTCTTGGAATATCAAGCAATGTCCCAAGAAGACTATCACAAATGTTCTTTTTAATGTGCATGACATCTAGAATATGTCTGATATGCATGGACTTCCAATATGGTAAGTCAAAGAAAATGGACCTCTTTTTCCAACACTGTGTAACAACATTTTCTTTACCCATTGTACTTCGTTTCTTGGACTTGCCTCACGAATTTACTAAACATTGAACTTTGTGAAAGACTTCTTCACTACTTAATGGTTAGGGAGCAATTCTGACTTCTTGTTCACCATTAAAGGCCTTTTTCTGTCTACGGTAAGGATGATGCCGTGGTAAAAACGTCCTGTGTCCAACACATGAAATCTTTTTACTATATTTTAAGTGACTAGCTTAGGTGTTCTCAGCACAGATAGGACAAGCATAATACCCTTTAACAGTGCAACCAGATAAATTACCATATGCAGAAAAATCATTGATTGTCCATAACAAAACAGCTTTCAAGTTGAATGACTCATTACGGTACGCATCATGTACTTTTACACCTGTGTCCCATAACATTTGTAAGTCTTCTATAAGTGGAGCCAAGTAGACATCGCTATCATTACCAGGTTGTTTAGGACCTGATATTAGTAACGTCAACATCATGAACTTTCTCTTCATTGTTAACCATGGTGGTAGATTATAATTCACCATAATCACTGGCCAACAACTATATCGACTACTTAATGTACTACGTGGATTAATCCTATATGCTGATATAGCAGCCTTAAGTTTCTTGGCTCTGAAGCAAACTCTGGCCACGTGTAGTCAACCAATTTTCATGATGTTGTATCCGATGGATGCCTCAGCTGACCATTAATTTTCCTTTTATTTGAATGCCATGTAAAGTATTTTGATATTTCAGAACTTTTAAACATTCTTCTAAATCTTGATATTGGTGAAAAATACCACAACGCCTTAGTAGGCACACCAGTCTTTATGTTGTTTTCGTTTTTCATTACTTTCCATCTTGAAAGTCCACAAGTTGGACATTGAATGTCATCCTAAAACTCCTTCCGATATAATATGCAATCATTTGGACAAGCATGAAACTTTTGATACTCCATGCCTAATGCATTTAACGTTTTCTTGGCATCATACATGGATGTAAGCATTTCATTATTATCAGGCAATATTTCGACAATCAAATTTAAAAGATCACTAAATCTTTAATCGGACCAATCATATTTTGCCTTCAAATTGTACAATTTAACTAGAGCAGATAATTTATAAACTTCACTGATTCAGAATATAGAGGTTTCTCAGCATCACAAAGTAATATGTCAAAGTGGTTAAGATTACTATCATACTCTGCAAATGCCTCTTGTACCATTTCTATAGTGTTATCAACTTCTTCGATGTGTTCTACCTCTCTAACAACCTTAGCATTCTTACTAGTAGAAGACCCAACAATACTAGTTTCTCCGTGCCATATCCAGTTTTGATAGCTATTATCAACTCCATATACATATAAATGATTCCGTATCTCATATGGAGTATGATGCTTCATGTTGTCACATTTAATACATAGACACCGAACTAATTCAGGGTTATCACTATTCTGAACAGTATAATTTAGAAAGTTATTCAACCCTACATCATATACCTCTGATCTTTTATCAGCAACCATCCAAGTTTTATCCATTCTAAAATTTAAAAGACATTTAATTATTTACTTTTCAAGTATCTAATATACTAAGTGAAATTTAAATAAACGATTAATAACTATTTAATTAATTAATACAAAAAGTTAATGAAAGCATCTAATTAACTAACTACTAAATTAATTCAAATTTAAATAATAGTTAATTATTTACTTTACAAGCATCAAATTTATTCATTAAAATTTAAATACATAATTAATAATTATTTAGTTAATTAAGATATAGTCAATATTTAATTAACATCTAATTTACTATATAAGTACTTAACTACCTAGCAACGTAATTAATATGCAAATAACATGTAATTTTTTGCTTCACAAGTATCTAATTTATTAATATTAGCTAAATAAATAATTAATAATTAATTAGTTAATTAAGATACAGTAAATTAATTATCATTTAATTAATTACTACACAAGCATATAACTAGCTAGTAACTTAATTGATTAAAATTTAAATAACATTTAATGGTTTATATAACAAGCATATAATTAATTAATTATTTATTTAAAATTTAACTAAATATATTAATTTATGTTAACAATAAAATCAATATAATTAAATTTGACAAAATATACCAATTAATCTTACGTAAAAAATTAATTCAAACATAAATTCATTTACACCTAATATGTAATTAATTTATCAAAATATAATTTCATCTAATTAACATTTACTTAATTTATCAATTAATCTAAAAATCTTAATAATTATAAATAATAAATATATCAATATATATCTATTCATACCAAATATGTTCACCAAAATATACTAATAAAAAAAAAACTCAAATTTCATCAATTAATAACAATATACCAAACACACTTAATGAAAAACTTCTCAAAATAATATACATTCTCAATAGCTTTTTTTAACCATATTTAATTAAAATTATGAAACTTAAATTTCGTAAAAAAATTTTAAATATATACCAAAACACTTACATATATTTGAATCCTAAAGATGAATGAATGGAGGGGAAGGGTGCGGCTAGATTGAGACAAATAAGAAAGGAAGAAGTAAGGAGAGAGGCAATATCATTACTAAGCCAGCAGCTGGCCAGTCTACCTACTTTTGGATAGAGACCAAAGAGGAGAGGGCCGGAGAGGCTGCCAGCAGCTACCCCAGCTACTTCTAGATAGAAAGCAAATAGGGGAATGATCGGAGAAAGGTTGTGCAGCTGTGCAGCTGCTTTTGGACAGTCTGTAAAGAGGAAAATTCTGACCTAGAGAGGAAAAATTACATGGGAGGTTATGGCGGGCTCTAGAGGGCTCTGAAAATAAATTTAGGAACCCAACCTTAAAAGCAAGGTAGGATAGCCTTTAACGTCAGTTATTCCATAACTGGTAGTGAAGGTTCAAATTCTCTGGCCTTCAATGCCAGTTATTCCAGAACTAGTGTTGAAGGCCACTGACTTCAATGCCAGTTCTGGCATAACTGGCGTTGAAGGCCAGAGATTTTAAAATCATCACTTGTTGTCTGATATGCATATGTAAGAGAATTTGACATCATCATCACTCCACGTTCAGCCACTGCTGCCGTAAGAAGCAGCAGCAACAGACAATTTTCATAAAGTTTCAGCAGCACATATTTTCTCTTGTTAGGAAAGTGGCTGGGTAGTAGACAAATTTGATGCACCTGGGCAGCAAAAGGTGTTGGAACCAATCAGGACAAGCAGAGTTTTGATGCCAAAAGTGTGGTGAAACTGACCAATGGCTCTTCAGGTGCATCTGTTGTATTATGGATGATTATTTTCTCATTCTAAAACATTGAAAATCGATAATTTCTTGTTGATTGTTTCCATACCTTGGATGTATTGCATTCTTTTTGGCTTTTTATCTTGTTATTCTATGTTGTGATTCTGCTTTGTGTGGATGAAATGGTTGTGTAATAGCTTGAAATATATGATTGTGGATCGTAAGCTTGTTGATCAGTGAGCTGATATTTGTAACCTTCCATGTGCAGAAGATGGAAAAGAGACAACAAATAGTGAGGCTCCTAAAAACAATCCCCAATACACTACTGTTTATGTTGGCAATATTGTTCCAGATGTAGGAAACCATCACTTGTCTACCAACTTTCTTCCTAATTGTATTTTTGTGTATGTGTTAGAGAGAGAAAAGAGAGATACATTTTGGAATCTGTACTTTTCAATCTAAAAATTTGGAAGGATAGGAAAAACTTTTCTGATTATCCAGTGTCACATTTCTTAGAGGTGAACTTACAACTAATTTAACTTGTAATGTTTTTCTACTCTGTAGGTTACCCAGCTTGATCTTCACCACCACTTCCATGCCCTTGGTGTCGGAATGATTGAGGAGATTCGAGTTCAGAGAGACAAAGGTTTTAGTCTTGTAAGATACAGCACTCATGCTGAGGCAGCTCTGCCAATTCAAATAGGGAATTCCTAGTCATTTCTGTGTGGCAAACAAATTAAGGTACAGTTTTTGTTGCTTGTGCAACTTGTATGTGTAAGTACTAAAAGAGTGTCAACTCCTCGATTATAATAAATTTTGGCAATTGTTTTCATGTTTGTATATATTTATGCATTAATGTGGGGTCTTGCAGTGATTGTTATGTTTTCCCTTTTGTGATTGTAGTGCTCTTGGGGCAGCAAGCCCACCCCACCTAGAACAAGTTCAAACCCACTTCCTCCCCTTGCTGCTGCACTGTTACTAGGGCTTTCAACCACTGACCTCTTAGCCTGTGAAAGACAACTAGCCATGAGCAAGATGGGTGGTGTCCATGCCCTGATGTAGGGACAGCGTCCTTTGAAGCAGGCACCTAATAGGAGTGGGTGCTGCTGGAGCAAGCCCGAAAATATATGATGGTGGGTTTCAGAATATTATTGCAGCCCAGTAGCTTATGTACTACCAATGATTGTACGAATTTGTCAGAATGCCCCTTATGAATCACAATTTGTCCACCCAAATGATCACCAGAGGATAGGCTAGTGCTTCTTACCCTTGATAGTAGAGACATTAAATTGCCTGATTGAATTGTCACATTTAACTTTAAATTAGTGGTAGATGCTTCAGCTAAATTTTGTCAAAAATCACTACTATACAAATGTGAATAATGTTTAGTTCTTTTTCAAAAATTAATCAGGGACACTGTCGAAATATAATCTCTATTTTTCTCTGTATACGTACATTCACATTTTTCTCTAAGGATTTTCCAGTTGTTATTGAGAAAAATTTCCTTAAGCTATTAAACTTGGAACTCTTATGTGCTACTAATCAAGAGACCTCTAGTACAAAATAATTATGTCATTTAAGGACCTTAAATTCCTTGCCACTTTTTCTTTTTCCTTTTTTAAGCTAAAATTCCAAATTCAGCCATTACTTTAACATGTTATGCTAATTACTAAGAATCATCTGTATCCAACATAAATACATAGCACTGTAGCACTAATAAATTCTAGCCTAGCATCATGCAAAGACAAGAGAACAGAGCTTGACTTCAATCTCATTATGGTCATTTTGACTACCAGCAGAATAGAATGCTAGAAAACAACAAAGAAAATGAACCTAGGAGCTCTAAATTTCCAATTTTGTGGGATAACTAACTTCTTTCTAGCAGAATTTACCTTAAACTTTCATTATCTCATATGCCAAAAACCATTGAATGAGAAAAATCTACATACTTTATTTTCCATTCTCATTTTCTTAACTTGTCCTAGAAGCCAAAACTGAAAGGTGCTCAAACCTAAGTGTATATAGAAAAACAAAACTTAATCAAACAAAATTGAGAATTTATGAAAGCCTAAAAAACTTCAAGCAAAAACGAGCACAAAAGCAGAGAGAAAGAAGTAAGGAAATTGAAACAGGACTGTGTCGCCTAAGCAGAGGAGTCTTAACCGGGAATGTGGTGGTTGTTGTAGCTTCTTGCAGCAGCATCGACCACTGCTGCTTACAGCAGAAGCTGCAGCAATGGCTACCATTGCTGTTGTAAGCAACCATTGCTGCTGCAACAAGCAGCAGCAACGACTGCTGCTGCTGCTGCGGTTGTCGTAGCGGTTACTGCTACAACAGATGCAGCCAGGTTAGGGCATGCCCAAAGTTGAAAGCCTGTGTGGCTCATCAAAGGTGGCAGCTATTTTGGCCTTTAACACCAGTTCTTCAAGAACTGGCATTAAAGGCTTTATTACGTGGTTGGTGTTTTAACGTTAGTTCCTTGAGAACTAGCGTTAAATGCTTAATTGATGGATCTTTTAACATCAGTTCTTTAGGAACTGATGTTAAATGTTTAGGTCATGGGTTTTTTAACGCCAGTTCTTCTTTAATTGGCGTTAAAAACCTCACTTTTAATGACAGTTTTGGAATAACTATCATCAAAAATGTTAATAAACCTTTTAATGACAGTTCTTTGAATAATTGTCATTAAATTGATGTTAGTTATTATAATTTTTGTAGTAGTGCATGTTGGTATCCATGATAAGCCTATCAATATTATCTTCAAAAACCATACGGTAGTATAACTGAAACCAGAATTTGTCATGAACAACTTCAAAACCATTAATGGGCATGATGTTAATGTCCATATTATCAATTGAGGGTATATCACGATTTAATATGTTACAAATGTGATCATTCATGGTCTCCACATTCATGCTTACAAGTCCACTAGCAATACCATGGCTAAGAGCTTGCTAATTTGTTTTGAGTGGAAGAATGGCTAATGGTGATGCCATCTCAATTTTTAAATGAAGCTATATTTGGGTTGATCACAATTCACTCTCTAGTTATGTTAATGGCCTTATTGATGTTGTCATGAGTTTTACTATCATTACCATTTTGATCAACCACTTTGTGCACCATAATGAGGTTACGATGTTGGATCATAATGATTCTTACACCATGGATAACTAGAGACAAGTGACCATTTCTTATAACCCTTTTGGAGTGGGACTCATTCAGAGAATGCCTATATACACTTGGGTATTTTCATACGGTGAATAATGATCATATTTAATAGGAAATGCATGCTAGGAAAAAATAGATAGACTATTTCAACCAACCCGCTCACCAAAGAGGTTACCAACATGGTAGACATAATCAAAAGAAATTGGTGGTCAAATAGTACTTAATTCATTCCATCTAATGCAGAAACCTCAGCTGGCCATACCAAGGCCTTAAGGTTAGGAACCAAGTCCTCCTCCATGGTTAAAGTCGTGAATAATGATGCTAATGCCTTTCCTTGTTGTAGGGACAAGTAATGCTAGTGGTTTCTCACTTCATTAAAATGGTCAAAACAAAACACCACCAAAGTTTTAATCAAATATTACTTCTTGCTATTTACATTTACAAAATATCCATTATCAATTGTTATTTTTCTACTGTCTACCACTAGCTTCCCATTTTTTGATTAGTACTTGTCCAATTCATTTCTCTACTATCTACCAATCATTGTCGAGTTGGGCCTTTGATGGCCAGATTCTGAGTTAGTTTGGTGATGAAATCTTGCAAGAATGAGAAAGAGGTTAGCATGAGTGTGCCTCAAATGTCATTATGACACTCTTGTCAAAAAGAAAGATGAGAGAAATTGAGAAAGTAAAAAGAGATAAAATCTAAATCTTAGCAATATGCATATACCCGAGACTTATATACCAATAAACTTAGGCGGGAAAAGGGGAATTTTTACTCGTTAAATGCATGTGCTCAATTAGTTCATTGAAAGATGTAAAAGGTAGCTAAGGTCTATTATATTAGAAGAGTTTTTTATGTTCGAAGGTTGAAGGCAAGGATAGGCATATCTTTTCCTCATAAGATAACGCTTCCTTGGGATGCTAGGCTAAGGCATATAATTTGGATCTAATCCTTCAGCATCCGAGTTGACTAAATAGGTTGCCACTCGGGTTTCTAATTGGGCTTAGCTTGGGTGTTTTGTTGCGTAAGCTTAAATAGCTTATTTACCATATCGTAAGCCCTATTCGAATGTTAGGTTTAGAGAAATTTAAACCTAAATGGTGAAATTTTTTCAAATGAAAGAGGATAAGGAAAAATAATCAAGCACCAGTTCTTGTTTTTACCCTTAATTTCAGAGAGGTTCTTATTGAGGTGTCGATGTGCATAAGGAAGTTTTCGAAAGATGCCTTATGAAACAAAGCTTCTATAGGTTATTAGCTGTTATGCTTTTACCTTATTTATGCACTACTTTTGACTTGGTGTAGCCCCTTTGCCATTTGATTTTGTCTTTTATACCTAAAAATGGTCTAGTTTAGAGTTGTAATATGTCACTAGGATCCGTTTTAAGTTTTATAAGTACTTGTTTACAAAAATAAGCAACTAATTCCATAAAAAACTATTTATATTTAAAGGTTATAAGTCTTTCTAGGTATCTACTTAAGAGTTTCCTATAGTCCTATCCGTAAGTCCTTAATAATGTTATGGTCTTGTTTGGGAACACATTTACTGTTAACTAACATATAAGTAATAGTAGGTATAACATCACCTTGTATGCTTTGAAAGCTATTATAATGACGTTTGAAGTAGATTTGTTGTAATAGTAACTATTTTTCATATAGTTATTATTGTGGTTATGCAATTAAAGCTATTTTTTGTGTAGTTAGAGCTATTTTCGTATAGCGAAAGTTTTTTTCTTTTGTGCATGCAGAACCATCTTTACTTGATACAGTGTGATTTCCCTTTGGAAAGGAGCCTCTTTGGTTGAAATGTGTATGTCTTTTGAGAGTTTTAATATCCTATTTTTTGTTGTCCAAGTAGCATAGGTACTTGTTTTTGTTGATTTGTTTAAGTCCTAGAGTACCTTTGACCATTAGATCTTTGCGAATTTTGGCCTTAGTGTGCCTTTTAATTGACTAGTGCAATGATGAGCTTATAAAGCTAGTTTTGTGAGCTACTTTTATGAAAGAGGTTTCTTTTAGTAAGAACCTGCTAGAATGTTAGCTTTCATGGGCAGAGTTATATTATGTTATATTTTGTACAAAACATGCTTCTGTTGATGTTGGTGAGAAGGTTGTTGGAATAGTTACTCTAATTGTTGCTTAGACTAAAGGTTTTAGTCCCTTTGAGCCTATTGAAGGTGTTTAGGAAGCTATTCCTATACTTTGAGATCCAATGATTACTCATGCTATTCTAAAGCTAGCATTGGAAGCGTTGTTGTTTCTATTAGAATGAGCGATGAGATGTCGAATGCTACTTTAGGGTCTTATTAGGGCGCCCCATTTTCATGTTTATTACATATATTTTATATGTGCCTCTAGGCATGTAGGCTTGTTAATGAAAGCTTTCCTTCTTTTCATGTTCCTTTTGGAGGTCAATTAATTTTACCCCTTAACATTTTATTGACAATGCCCCTATTGAATGCTTAATGACAACATCTTTTTTCCATCTCTTTTGTCGGAGTTCTATTCATCGTACACCTCCTGGTCTTATTAACAATGCCTCTAAGTATGTGTGCTTTCAGTGATGAATTACTCTTCATGTTTTTCTTTTTATCTTAGTGTAGTTTATGGTACCTACCTTACGAGAATAGTGCCAAGATCTAGTTTACCAAAGAAATTAAGCTATAAAAAGAGTTGTCTAAATATCTTAATGTAGATTATAGTACCTACTTTAAGAGAAGAGTGCCAAGATCTAGTTTACTGAAGAAATTAAGCTATAAAAAGAGTTGTCTAAATGTCTTAATGTAGTTTATGGTACTTACCTTAAGAGAAGAGCGCCAAGATCTAGTTTACTTAAGAAATTAAGCTATAAAAATAGTTGTCTAAATGTCTCAATGTAGGTTATAGTACTTACCTTAAGAGAAGAGTGCCAAGATCTAGTTTACTGAAGAAATTAAGCTATAAAAAGAGTTGTCTAAATGTCTTAATGTAGTTTATGGTACTTACCTTAAGAGAAGAGCGCCAAGATCTAGTTTACTTAAGAAATTAAGCTATAAAAATAGTTGTCTAAATGTCTCAATGTAGGTTATAGTACTTACCTTAAGAGAAGAGTGCCAAGATCTAGTTTATTGAAGATAATCTTGATTTTGATATGTTAGTTATTTGACCATTTACTTAAGTGGTATTAATGCTTTGTTCAAGATTTTGTAGTCTTTATTTCTTGGATGCAAGTTGATCGAAAATCTCACATTCATATGGCTTCTTGATGGATTGGTCAAGAACAAATTTCTTGGTCACTTCTTTCAATTGATTGGGTGTATTCTCAAGCTTAACTTCGTATTTTCTTCTTAGAGATCTTGATTCTCAAGACTTTGTGGTGGCAATAGTCCTTCATTATCTTTTGCTCATTCAAGCTTTTTTGCATTTCAAGGCTCTACAATCTTTTACCTTATGGTGTGATTGTTGTGAAAATAACATTCACAATTTTATCTCTGCAGTTTGGATATTTAGTGGCCTTCTAATCCTCAAATCATCCTTTACACTTGAATACATGTGCCTACTAGAGATCATAGGGTAGGTACATTTTTTCTCCTCCTTTGGATTCTCTTTTGTAGAATCTCTTCTTAAAGTTTGTAGTTTGCCATTGTTGGCAAATCCTGGCCAACTTGAATTCTTAATCACCAGGAAATAGATTTAGGTTGTAAAAAAAGAGAAAGTCGAGCATGTGTGGCTTTTTTTCACTTTTTTGTAAAGATGTTTGTTGTGATTTTCCACAAAAGATGCCAATTGATGCTACAAAAAAAAAAAATAGTTGTAAAGGGAGGTTGAATCTTCAATGGTCAGATTTTGGCATAGTTTAGTGACATAGTCCTGAAAGAATGAAAGAAAGGTAAGCATGAATATGCCATAAGGTCACTCTAATGTTGTTACCCATAAGGGAAATGAGAGAAATTGAGAGAGTAAATGGAGATTGAATCTAGATCTTAGCAAGATGCATAAACTTCAAACTTATATACCAATGCGCTTAGGTGGGAAAAGCTGAATCTTTATCTATTATCTACAGATGTTTGTTAATTCATTGAGAGATGCAGAAGGTAGTTGCAAGTTTGTTATTCCAAACAAGTTTCTAGTATGTTTGAAGGTTGAAGACAACGGTAAATATGTCATTTCTTTATAAGATAAAGCTTCTTTGGAAAGCTGGATGAATACATATAATTGAGTTCGATCCATGGGTATTCAGGTTAACAAAATAGGTTGCCACTTCGGTATTACCTTAGGTTTTTAATTGGGTTTATTTTGAATGTTCTATAAGCTCAGGCTTTAAGTAGCCTATTTTACTCACACATTTATGATGGTTTCAAAAAGATTATCATAAATGTTTTACTTTTTTTTTTTTCCCTTTTTATGATGGTTTTAAGAGGTCATGATAATTCTATGATGGTTTTAAATGCCCATTATAAAAATATATCATCGTTTCTTCTTTTTTTGCTTATGTGTGTTGATGGGCCTCTTTATGCATAACCATGAAATCAATCCTTTTTAAAGCCTCCTCCTTTGGTTCTTCATCAAGCAACCTTAGATTTTTTTATTATTATTATTTTTTTTGCATATCAAAGTTTATTGTTTCTAGTTTTCCCATTTTTTTTACATGTATTAGCATACGATTAGTTATTCTTTAAATAAACCATAGCATCAATAAGTATTTTATATTAAGAAATTTGAATGATATGTACCTTAAAAAGATTATTCATTATAGCAGGACCATCTTTTGCAGTGGTTTCTATGGTGTTCATAGAAATGTTAGCATTAAAAGTGATTCTCATTGCTTGCATTATGAAACAACTTTAGATTGAAACCTTTATATTTTGGTCAACTCATTTTCATGCATTTTTCAATAAGGTTACAAGGCTTAACCATGCCTCGATAACCTAAAAACCTTGTGACATACACATTCTTGAATATTGTTTACATGATTTTAATGAATGAAAATGTTTTTTTTTTTTTTGAGAAAATAAAGATGACTCAAGGGATCAATCTTTATGTTCTCTAACAAAATTGTTTTAAGAAAAAAATGATTTGTTTTCTTTTTAAAAAAGAAGAGTAATCCTTCATATTCTTTAATAAGAATTTTTTTAAAAAACCAAATAAAAAAATGTTTTGATTCCTTTGAGATTAGGAAGATGTCTTAAGGGAAGAGTCCTTATATTCTCTAATAAAAATTATTCTTTAAAAAAAATATTTTGTTGTCTTTGTACAAACTATATCTATTTCTATTTCTAATTAATAGGAATAGAAATTCAGGTTTAATATGCCTCAATAAAAATTCTTGAAAAAAAATAAGAGAAGTTAACTATTCTTTAGTATTTAGTTCACGAAAATATTAACATATTATTATTGCATTCTTATAAATCATAAAAGGATCTATAAGGCTTAAAGGTAACAAGGGTGAGACTTTATGTTCTCCATGATAAAAAAATAGTTTTTAATTTTGGGATTAAAGGTAGAACAAAGATGAAGTCTTTATACTCTACATAAATTATAAATAATGATTTCATGTTTTGCATTCATACATATTTGGTATTCAATTTCTCTTTATCATCACAAATTTCTTATAAGAATCAATTTTAAACATCAAATAAACTTCAAAATCGAGAAATAATCATGATTACTTGAAAGACTAGTATAGTTTTTATATTCTCATTTCTGTTATTATTTATCTGAAAGATGATTCTTAGAAAATAAATAGGTTTTAGATGCCCAATCACACTGTAAAAAAGATTGGTGGCGACTTTTCATTTTTATTTTACTATTTAATATTTTTTAAAAAATCAAACTAAGTTAACCTAAGCTTCTTTTATACGAGTTTTTTTTTTTAACAAACCGAACTCGATTATATTATGTTGGATTAATTTTAAATGATATGAGCCTTACTTTCAACTTATGAGTTGCATCTGTGATGGTCAATGTGTGTTTTTTTGTTAATTATTTCAATGATGATTATGTAATTTGCATATTCAATGAATTAGCTTCATATATGAATTTCAATAGTTGGATGGTAATGACATGTATTTGGTGATCACATTTATATGACATTATATGTAATAACAAGATGTCTACATAAATGTATTTGACTTTTTTGTTTGTTTATCCCCTACCAATAGGGAAGGGTTAGAATCATTTCACACAAAGGGTTTAGTTCTTGCTGAAAGGCTTAAAAATCAAGTTTGAAGTGAAGGTCCATCCAATATGTTTAGGCCACTCGATCAGTTTTCCCACCATTTCGTCTAATCAAAGCCTTAGGTTAGGCTTAAGTAAGCTCTTCGCAATGTTTAATAATAATGTGGAAATTTTTTGGCAATATGGTAAGGGTATTTGTCAAACAACATATTTAAAAAATTCCAGAGATGTATTGTACATACCGTGAATAAGTTTGACAAATTCTAACATTGAAAACCAACTTAAATTAGCAAAATAAAAAAATTCTTCAATTAATTCAACTAATATAAACATCTACCAATGTAATATTTACTTCCTTAAACCTTTTAGCTAACTAAAATACACCATAAACATCAAACTTACATAGATCATGTACAATTTGCAACCAAAATTCATATGCTAAATTCATATTTTGAGTACATCAATTCAATTATGCTTAATAGTAGTTAGAAAATCACTTCCAATGTTTGGTGCTCTTAATGGCAATTAATTTTCACTTCATATCATTTTGATCAATTTAAGGTTTGCTTATAGGGGCGATAATGTTATTGGTTATTGCTACTGATGTGTTTGTTATTGTCATTAGTGTGTAAGGAGCTGCTATTAATTGTTGGTGTGCTAGGTGGTCCTACTAAATTACTGGAGATTACAATAGCCCTGTTGGAGGTTTTTCCCTCTCTTGTCATTGCTATCGGTGGTGTTAATGCTTTAATAGTTGGAAATATAGCTTTTGTTATGTTTGTAGGTTTGTGGAGATGACACAAATGCTCTTATTATTTATGCGTCCATAGGGTGGCTTATGTTGATAATAGGGTGGTTCATATTGATTCTAGGTTGCACTTACTTTGTGATGTCCTATTGTATGATATAGGTAAAGGCTTTGTATTGGCAAATGCTATTCTAGATGCGATTGGCTTTGGTGGCAATATGTAAGAGGTAAGTTCTTTTCTTGGTTGTGATGATGTTGATGTGAATGGCATTAAGGCTATCTCGTATGCCAAAAATTGATGGTCAATATGTCGGTGATAATGTGTAAGATGTTGATGCTTAAGCGCATTAAAAAAATATCAAAATTTTTTAACGACAATTCTAATGAAAATCTTCTTTTTTAAAGGAAAAAAGTGTTGAAAACCAAAATTTTCAAAAAAAAAAAGATTTCATTTAAAAACATCAATTGAAATTCCACAAAATTTTTATTAAAAATTACAAAAAATATATTACATTTTTTCGAAATAACATTTATAATATTAATATTTCCATGGTGAAATTTCTATTGAAATCCTTCAAAATTCCAATGAAATCTTTATTATGAGAACTAATATTTATAATATTAATTAAATATGGAAAATTAAAAATATATATTTTAATAAATATTTTAATGATGATTATTCCATTGAAATTTTGTAATAAAAAATTATTTTTTATTGAATTTAAAGATTCCAATGAAAATGTTTCATTGAAATTCTTAATTAAATTTAAAAATTTCATGAAAATTGTTTCATCGAAATTTCTAAGTACAAAATAAAAAATATTTTGGATTTTAATTAAAAATTGAACTGAAAAAACAATGTTGAAATTTTAAATTAAAACAAAAAATTATTTATTTGTTTAATAATTTTATTATGAATATATACTTTTAATTATTTAAAAATAATCTTTAAACAATAACTTAATTCCTAATTTACTTCTAATTAATTAAATAAAGCTTTAAAAATTATAATTATCGAATAAACAAAAAATATAAATGATAAAGTGGACAAACAATACAAATTATTGTATATTAGTGCTTGAAGTGTTCATTTACATATCCAATATAAGATGCACTATTTGAGCGAAATGCAAGTCAACATTCTTTTTCTCCTTATCTTTTTTTGACTTCCTCTGGCTGCCAATAGAAGAAGAACATGTCCACTTAAAGATTGAGGATGGAAGAGAAAACAAGGATTAGTTTGAAAGTAGTAACCATGGCAATTAGCAAACGATACTACCATAAGTACTCATTTTAAAAAGTTAAAAGTTAAATGCTCCTCAAGGCTTTTTGTTCTCCATAGGCAACCAAGTTTATCTCAAATAATCACCAACAAGAGTTGAGTTACTTACTCTCACATCACATTTGTGCCTAATAATGTGCTTCCCTTTGTTATTGGCATGAATTCCAATATCAACATAATACATTAGGGAATCAGTGTCACAGTTGGAATATTTCTTAGTGTTGCTTCCTTAATAGGATGTAAGTAGTTCAAATTAAAGGGTGAAGTATGTCACAATGGATTGGACCACTAAAAGACTATAATGCATAAATGGACTGGACCACTAATAGACTATAACGCATAAGATGAAATACTTTAATCTATAAATAAAAATAAAGTAAAATTTACATGATGATTAATCCTTGAGTCAGAAAGGATAAGGGGACGAGGTTTATTAAATGATGTCTGCATCTAATTTTTGAAAATACCAAGTTTGTGCCTTTTAGCAATTTCATAAGAACCAATGTACTGCACAAATTTCAACAAAACTCTCTCACCATAAGACCTTGTGGACTGGATAGTAATGTCGCAAGGGTTCTCAAATTACAACAATAACCTTTGTAGATTCTTGCGATGAAGAATGAAAGCAAGAGATTTCAGCGTTTGTGACTAGGCAACATAACGTGAAAAACAATCCATAACTATTTACACTTAATTATTTATTCATTTTCATAATAGTATTAATTTACTTGAATGATTGCAATTATTATTGTATATACCATCAAAAAATTGAAAAATAATATAAAAATAAAGTAAAAGTAAATGATTCAATATGTCACGCGTATTTAGTTGAAAAAGTATCATTATTTTACTTGCACTATTGAAATCACATGTCGATGCATGACATCAAAAAATACCATGGAATAATGCTAGTGATTATAATTGAAAGAGCATGAAGGGAATCTTTTTGTATTTAAACATTTCAGTTAGGTATTTGAAAGGGAAAAAATCAATATATTTAGTTGGGATGAATATTAAGTAGCTCAAAGATGCATTTTATTAAACTTTCAATCCATAACCATGAAAAACAATCCATAACCATCTAAACTTAGTTATTTATTCTTTTGTATAATAATATTTTAATTTAATTGAATGATTGCAATTATTATTATATGTATCATCAAAAATTAAAAATAATATAAAAATAAATTAAGTAAAAGTTAATGATTTAATATGTCATGCATGTTTTACTTGCACTATTTCAAATGACATGTCAATGCATAACATTAAAAAATACTATGGAGTGACGAAAGTGACTAATTTAAAGAGTATGAAGGCAATCTCTCTATATTTAAATATTTTAGTTAGGTATTTGGAAGGAAAAAAATCAAGATATTTAACTCTGGATGAATATCAAGCAACTCAATGATACATTAATTAAACTTCCTAAAAATGGAAATATTCTTACAGTATGTATTTTATAACTCAAATATAATGATCTTTTTACTTATCCACACACAAAAACCACTTATAGTACTGATCATTTTTGTTAAACTAATAGTTTAGAGGATTTATATTTCTTAATTACGTGAACATTATTTTTTTATAACCAATCATAAGGTTGACACCTATTTAGAGCTTTAATTTGCAAGTTAGTTCAACCAATACATAAATACTTATACTCTAAACTATTATTAATGAAATATATTTCGACAAATATAGTTATATGACTCACTTTCTATATTTACAGGCACATAACCCACAAAACTTCATTGCTAGCAACTTTATCAAGGACATTGCAAAAAAGTTGTTAAGGTCTTGAAGTCATATCTTGTATAGTATGTCAACAAGTGCAAATTTCATATTGAAAGACATAGTTCGAACAAAGCTACAATGAATAATGAAGTCTGTATTAAAGGGTCCAATTGTAATGAAGATGAAATCGACTACTATGGTATATTTGTGAAGGTGATCGATTTGAAATACCCAGCATTACCAATCAAGCGAACCATGGTGCTCAAGCATGAATGGTTTGATCCAATGCCAAATGTGGGTACCAATTTACATAAATTGTATAATCTAGTGGATGTTAGCCATACTAGGAGATTAAATAAGTATAAGCCATTTGTTCTAACTTTACAAGCAGCTTAAATTTATTATATCCCCTATCTAAGTTTAAGATGTGACAAACATGACTAGTGGTTGTTTGCCAAATAAACACTAGGTTTGTCATTGAACTACTTGAATCTAGTTTTTTATCTAGATTAATTCAAGTATCGCACTTTTTCAAGATGATGAGATAAATGTCTATTGGATTGAGATTGATGCAGGAGAAGATCTTGTCTTTTTAAATAATTTAAATAATACATTAATAAATATGAAGATCTTGTCTTTTTAAATGATTTGAATAATACATTAATAAATGTTGATGATAATAAGGGAACATACCACATAAGCCAAATTTTCACTACAAGAAAACCTGTTTTTTATGATGGGCATTTATGCCCATCATAAAATTATGACCAAACGATTATAACATGACGGTTTCAAAGACCGTCATAAAAAACTACTATTTTTGTGAAAGAAATTATGTTAAAGGAAATAATCGAACCCACTCCTTCTTCAGGAAACACATAGTATGCTAACCATCCAATTAAATAAGAAACCCGTTTTTTATTTTGCTTTTGATTATGTATAAAACCTTTAGATTAGATATTTTGAAAAGAAAATGCAAGAAACCTGGTTTGAACCCATGTCCTATTGCTTTAAAGTCACATTACTAACCATTTCACTGAGAGAAGTTGTTACACAATTGTTTTGTTATTTATATAAAATATTTAGTTAAATTATTTTGAATAAAACACAAGAGGGTTGACTTGAACCTAGACCCTCTTTATCAATCTAATACTACATAAACCACGAACTTCTGAGCAATAGTTTTGCCTCAGAAAAAATTATTAAGAGTGAGTATAGTTTGCTATTATACTTGCGCATCTCCAGTGCTCACTCACTCACTTGAATCTTTTACATAGCTTTCCTCTCTCTTTGACTAATACTACTGTGAAAAGTAGAAATCTTTCTCCTTCAATGTGACAATAATCGATGGAAACTTTCAAGAGCTTTGAAAAATTTTATGAAAAAGGAATGTGCATTGTTAAGTTATTGCATTAAAGCAAGGAAAGTGGTAATTTTGTCCATCTTAAAACCCTAGTTTCACACCGTGATTGTTGTTTTACACTTTTACAATTCTAACAAATTTTGTCAAAAGATTAGTTTACGATTGATTTGTTAGTAGGATAAACATATTTTGATATGTAATAAAACTTGGCTTGTGATTGATTAAAGTATCCATTGCGAACTTGGTTTTCACTGTTAAGTATTTCTTTCATTCCTCTTTTTTATTGGTGATTGACATTAATTTGATGATTGATTGACTCTTTTACTTGCTTTCCTTGGGTCTAAGCTTGTCTTATGTTTGATGCCCTTAGCATGGTGTCCATTCTCCTTGGCTACATCCTTCAATCTAGTAAGCTAGCTGCCTGTTAGTATCTTCTCTTTTTAGGTTGAATAATATACATCAAAGTTTTCTTGAAATTCTACTAGATAGCTAGGTAGGACATGTTTAAAGGAATTATTGATTCAGTGACACTTTCATTTTCTTTGAAGGGCCCAAGAATTATTCTTATATGTTCATCAAATTATGCAAATATGGAATTCCTCAAGAGCTTTGATGGCAGAAATCAACCTTAAGTAAATAAGGGCATAATAAAAGTAATTTATTAACACAAGGTGCTGTTATTTTCCATCATTTGTAGAAAAATTAAAGTACCTGACAATTGAAACTCCAAGTTTCATGGTGAAATAACAATTTAATCTACCAGAGTAAGTTCTTATGAAAAATAACATTGCATGAAACATCAAAAAAGTTAGAATTAGTTTTGATAATTAATTTTGACCTTATGGGTTGAGAACACTTTCATTATTTGGGACCATGGCGTCTATATGCCTAGTTAGAAAACAACAGTTTTAATTAGATCCATGGAGAAATTGCCCCCTTGGTTGAATATTTTGATTAATTTTATGTCATTCCCTTCTTTGGAGAAGGAAAAAGATGCAATAATTTAAAGTAAGAATTTTTTACCCTAATTGTTTTCCCAAGATATATCTCATCTAGCTATTCATCATTTTTTTCTTTTCTTGTTACAAATAGATTTCACTGGGAATTAGTGGTTATTGATATGGAATCACGGATAATATATCATTTAGATTCTTTGGGTCAAGAAATAAGACTTGATCTTTAAAAAAATTATAACCATGTAAGTATAAGTTTTACTTTTATGCCTTTTGTTTATTGGTTTCATTATTAATTTTAAATTCTACATGTTTTCAAATGTTTGTTGGTTATTGATATAGCGGTTCTTAAATGATTTGTGTGAGATCAAATATTACATGAAAATAAATTCAAGTGAGTTCATTTTGTTTTTGCATTATTAATAAGATTGAAAATGATATGTATTAATGATTGTATTTTTATATATATAGGCACCGATTCAAAGTGATGGTGTAAAATGTGGATATTTTGTGCTTCGATTTATGAAGGAAATAACCGAAGATCTAAAGATTCTTTGTGAGAAGGTCATATTGTTTATTTCATTTACATATTAAATGTTTCATATTTATAAATGATATCAAATTGATTATATTGTCTTCTTTTGTGTTTTAATCTCAAAATTCAATGGTAAGGATACATATAGTGACGAAGACATTAATGAAGTACGTAGTGAACGGGCTATGCATACACAATAGTTACTATCGTAGCTAGGTATGTAATCCTTGTTGGCTTATTAATGGTTGTGTTTTAACTATCTGATGTTTGGCTGGTTAAATTCAAGTATGATGGACTAATACTATCTATTAAGCTCTCTACTAATTCTATTCAATGAGCCATTGCCAATTTTGTTCATTGACCCCTTTGCCAATGGAAGATGATAGAATTCTGTAAAGATCATATTCAAGAAGTTGGTAAAGCAAAGAACAACTAGAATTACTCAAACATGCATGTGAAATAAATAAACATGTTCATGATTAGTTAATTTTCACATTTAGTGTTGCATTACAAGAAGTTACACTTTTGACATTTAGATATACGAAAGGAACTAGAATAGAAAACTGTAACAATATTAATCAAATATATGAGCTGCAAGAAGTTACATTTTTGACATCTAGATGCATTCCCAACCTTTTATTATATGTCATTTTCAAGCTTTATTACAATTGCTTATTTATTTAATTTGATATGTAAATTACTCATATATTTAATAGAGATGATCTAATAATATATCTTTTCTATAACTATTGCAGGACTAACACATTATTAATTCACTAGGCATTTTTTTATGTAATGGTAGAATAGGGCAGTACAAATGACATATTTATGTAATTTAATTTGTAGTTATTTTGTTTATTTTTGACACTAAATATTATTATGTTTTGTAAAATCACAATATTTCTACTTATAAATATGTGCAACTTTTGTTGTTTGATATTATTTGTACTGTTTGACTATTATAATTGCAAAATTAAATTATAAATATTAATTAATTAACTAAAATTATAAAAAATAAATTTTTTTGATTAATTAATAAAAAATATAATAAAAATACAATTATGATGGTCACGAAGACCATCATGAATAAGGGCAGATTTTTTATGACAGTCATAAAACCGTCATGAATAAGTGAAGGCTTTTCATGATGGTCACGAAGACCATCCTTAATAAGTGAAGGCTTTTTATCACTATCGAGGTTCATAAGTTATTTATGATGGTCCACCATCATTAATACTCCAACTTTTTTATAATGATTCAAAACCATCAAGATTTTGTGGTAGTCTAAAAGACCATAATGTTTCTATGTCATCACTTACAATGACGGTTTCTTGATCATCATAAAGGCTTGTTTTCTTGCAGTGTTCGAAAGTGATTCAAAAGAGGATGAGGAAAAGGAAAAGGATGACTTTGAAGATTATGATTAGTTAATTTTTGTCTTATGCATTAATTATTTATCTCTAGGTACATAATGAATTATTTGATATGTAATGATTGAATTGTTTATTCTATTATTAGATGTGGAGATTTTAAATATCTTGTGTTGATGGATTATTATTTTTTAAAATATTTTTAGCATGTATTTTAAGTAGTCCTAGATCAATTTTTGAGGAAGATCCTACCAAATTTTTCATAGAAATTTATCTTCCATTATAAAGTAGGCATTAACTTACCAATATAATTAAATGAGAGGATGAGAAAGACATGGTGACTCGAGAGGAAAAGGTAATGGCACTCATAGCTCACGATGATTTCCATTTTTGTAGCACGTACATGAAGCTAATGTCATAGTTACACGACAGGCTACACTTACATCATATGCACCAAATGCTTTGCCGGGTTCTATAAGCTCTTTAGGATTGCTTGTAAAAGCATGTCTACTTGTGAGAGTTTTAAAGCGTGGCTAGACAACAAATTTATATAAACAATGACATGTAAGTGTTGACAATTATTTTCAATGCTTATATCATTACTTTTGTAAGTTACATTAATGCATTTGATTTATTTGTTTTCTTTAATAGCATTAAGCCATCTACTAAACATTTTATGAAGATATACAAGATTATTTAAGAAAGCGTCGATCTATTTAAGTATACGGGAAAGGTAAAATCTTTGTAATTCAAGGAGTTGTACCATGAGGAATTTAAGGTACATTAATTATTTATGAAAAAAAATGAAACGTTATACTTTATTATATTGATTTGTCATTTGTTGTTCTAGAAATATTTTATATGGCATGAGGCAATCAATGACAAAATGAGAGCCACTTAGAGGCTAAGACCATTAAGCAATATACATTTTAATGTATTCTTTGTCAACATAAGGCAAGTAAGCCATAATTTATCCTAGAAAACATATGGAAGTAGTAGCAGTTTTAATGGAATTACCTAGAGTATAAGGAGAAGTATGGCACCTTTAGAAATCAATGGAGCAAAATAAATGGAACTTCATGCTTATGGTACATATAACATTTTATTTACATAAATTAGAATGAAAATGGTAAAGGAATTGGGTAGCATTAACATATTTCTAATTGTAAGTAAAGGAGTTGGGTCAAGAATTAACTCTTATGAAGCTCTAAGATGAACTAATATGAAGAAGTCCAATCTTAATAAATTCATTGATGAGCACTCTAGATAAGTGCATGTAAGTTTGTTTCTTCGAACATTTGATGAATAATCTTAATTATATTTCTTACTTGATTCAATATACACAATTAATTCTTTTTCTATAAGAATACTATGAGGACTCAGTTGCCTTAACTTTCCAATCACAAAAAGGATCTTCGATACTCTTGAGGTAGACTAGCTTTCCTATCACAAAAAGGATCTTATGATACTCTTGAGGTAGACTACATATTTAATAGGCAGAAAGAATATACATCGAGTGTATGGACTTGACTATTAAGCCCAATCATATTATTCAAGTCATAGCTCTAGCAATGGATGATCTATCAATGCAACCATGCTAGATATGCGTGAGCAAATGAAGACTATGGAAGAGTGTTTAGAACATAAGCATAGGCAGAGGCCAGAGGACTATATATGTTTACAGGTTAAGATGAGTAAGTGTTTGTAGTAGTGAAAGATCAAGATGGATCATATGTGACAAAAAAGGGCCTGAGATGGAACGTATCCATAGGACAAAGGTGTTATTCTTGAAAGGCCCACTTTTTGGCTCTTCCACAGTACCGTTTGATGGCTTCACTTGATGAGTGATTTCTTCATTTTCATTTGTGTTATTTGATGTTGAGTTTATTATAGTACTTTATGTATTAATTTTATTTATATTTAATGTTGATTAGATTTAATTTTAGTTTTTAATATGTGTTGATTTATACAATTAAACAATATAAATAAATTAAAAAGTAAATAAATAACTAAAAATAAAATATATTATTTTTATTATTAAATTTAATTTAACCACAAACAGTCGATGGAAAAGTCCAACATAAAGAATCTTCAAGTTAGAGATGGTCATGTATATGTTGCTAGACCCTCAAACTTAGTGACACATTGGTTCATCGTAGGTCCATCACTAGATTATGATGAATTGACAATAGAATCTTTCATCCCTAACTCAGCAGTAGACTAGATTTTAGCTCTGAGTTTAGCAACAAACTTAACATTTCATCGTTAAGTGTTCTCACGAGCAATAATTTAGCGAGAGAATTTTTTTTTGTCACTAGTTCGTCTTTATGTTCTTTAGTGACGAAATTTTCAAATTTAGCATTTATGCAATGCCATAAAAGAATTATAAATATAAATTTATATATAATCAAAGTTACAAATCGTAAATACTACAATAGTGATTTATTTATTTTAAATAAATATTGACAAATAAATATTTTAATAAATTTACATACAATAAAAATCCCAAATTGTAAGAATATGTCTATTTTTAGTGATCTTTTAAAGAAATATTGACAAGCAATAATTTTGATAAAATAAATAGTGATGATTTATTTATTTTATGTTAACATTACGAAGTAAAAATAATTTGATTTTTTCTTTTAAAAAACACAAATTAAATTATATGAAAATTTTAATTATACATTTTATAAGTTATAATATGTCTAAAACTTATATATATGAAATTGAAAAAAATTATATTCAAATTGACACTCAAATAATTTATTAAAAAAAGTTTCATCGAAGTCAAAACAAGATTGCAATTCTACAAATATAGAAGTACTCACATTAATTGGAAGTGATTTAAATTCCTATTGATGTAGTTCCTATCCACTTGCCATTTCATTGCATACATCAATGATAAAAAGATTTGTCGAAAGAAAGGGTTAATATTACAAACCCAATCCAGCTTCCAACTAGGCATCTCATGTAATTTAACTTGTTTATTTCATTACCCAGAAAACATAAATTCAAGTTAGACCAAGAAACTTAACCTAAGAAAAAAGTAAAAAAAAATCTTTGTTATTCATATTTTTAAGAAATAATTTGTTCCTTTAATTGCAAATGAAATTGTTAAACCATCACTAAAAAACCTAATTATATATCTGCAATTTCCTGAGGCTTGAATTCAGTAACAAAAATTTGTCAACAACCAAAGTATCAATGTAATGGAAAGAAAAAATAAGGTAACACAGATTCTTATAGTGAAACCACGAAACCCTTAATATAAGAATCATCCAAGCTTATATCCCAATCATGCATAATATTTTACTCTTCATAAACATCAATGCAACCATTGAACACCAAAACACTTATTGTCATTATTAATCACAAGCAAAAAGGTTATGATGAAAAAAAAGAACTCTAAAGCAAAAAGAGAGATTAATTTGTGATTTTGAAAAACCAACTTTCATGATTAATGCCCCTTTAGAGAAAGGAAACTAATGGAAGAAATGAGATACAAGATTGCTTTTATAATGAATTATTTTTTATGTCGGATATCGAAGATAGTCATCAAAATTTCTCAATAAAGAGGGCTGTGCAACATAAAAGAGAGGGCAAACAACTTGTGTTGCACAAGATGAAAAGAAATAGTAGAGCAAAAACAACTTTAAGATTTTCTTTATTTTTATTTTGTTATAATAACTAAAAAACAAAATTATTTTGAGAATTAACTTTTATAAAACAATTTTTTTGTTTTTTTGGTTTTTAAAAACAAAAAACTATTTTTAGAATAGATATCAAGCAAGTCATTAATGTTCGTCACTAAAATTAAAGTAAAATCCACTTTTGACCAAGTGATTGAACAATTATGGATGGGTAACCATGAAGTTCCCAGCCTTTGGAGGAAAGGGACCCAAGATCTTGAAGTTAGACATTAGCACTTCCTAGGATGGGTATAAATATCCAAACTTTTATCCTCTATAAGAAGAAAGAATCTCTTTAATCTTAAAAATAAAAGAGGATTACGAGCTGATATATTAAAAATTTATAAGCCTGACCCTACCCTCAAGGTGTATTTTTAAACAAAAAGAAAGTTGGATTATACATTTCATGACCTAGCTTGCATAACATGGTCATCAATACTATTATGATATGCTGATTGTTCGAGGTGAATTGGATGAGACTTATGTTTATATTCATGACAAAGGTAGTTCTAAGAAATAACATTGCAACCTTAACCCAACTTTAAGAGACTCCTCATAAACATACAACTACCCTTACTTCCATCCTGTATTAGTCGCATGTAGTTTAGCCTCTATAATGTTATTAATGGCAGTATTGTCTTTGTTTATAGTAAAAATCCGAAAGCCCTAAAAGGAAAAGTGAGCTAGACAATATCCCTACTAGAAACTAAAAACAACAATGCAAAAGAACATCAAAAAGAATGAGACTAGAGAAACTCAATTAAGATGAAATCAAAATGAATTGTCTATTTTGCCTAATGGGTCTAGTTGTAGATGTTAGCTATAGCCATAAGGTCAAAGAAACTTCGATATGAAAGTAAATTATCTAGAATTGAGCACATGCTCTATAAGTATCATAAAATCTTATGGAAAAGCATTATTATGGAATATATATTAAGCTAGATTTGCCAATGTGACACTTTACTAATAGAGCCCCACCAACCTTCATAAACTCCTTACCTTATGCTCTTTCGAGGCACCCCAAAAATGCATTTTAGAAATTTTAACTTTAACGTGTCTTTTCTTTTATATGTATAAGCTAAACATAGCAAAAACCTCTAGGTGATCCAGTCTTAGAGGCTTTTAACTCCATATCTCTTTTAGAGTTTTTGGGCTTATAACTTTGGAAGGTAATCTTTTTGCAAGATATAGTCTTATGGTGATAGTCTTACCTCAAAATGCATTACTTAGGTCTGTTTTGAAGAACATGCATTGAACCTTATTCATTAATGTCTGATTCTTCCACTACTTTAACTAGTATGTTGTAGAGTCTCCTTATTGATTTGTGCCTTTGAATTTGTCAACTATAGGATTATAGAATGCTAATTCATTATTTTTCTTACAACTTTTAACTTCTCTTTATTATTCTTTATTAAAAAGTTTTTCAATTCCATTCTTAAAACAAAAAAATTTAACATTTAATAGATAAATTCAAAACATTTAAATTAGGTAACTACTATGAACAAGAAATACTATATACCTCTATATGTTAGAGTTTTTTCTAGGCCTTAAAGATCAACATGGACATAATCCAAAATTCTCCTTTATTTATCAATTCCATGCTTAATTTAGGCTTGTGCTACTTACCTAAAATGCATTACTTACAAAAGCTTAAGTGGTTTTTTTTAATTTTTGTCCACCTAATAGCCTTATTTACTCAATTCCTAAAGCCTTTGTTCATTAACGTGCCTTAATATTTTATGCCATAATTCAAACTTATGTTTATTTCCTTCAACTGCACTTCTTACTTTTACTACTACAAAAATTATAATAAGTGACACTAATTTAATGACAGTTATTCAAAAAACTGTCATTAAAGATTCATTAACACTTTTAATGACAGTTATAGAATATCTGTCATTAAAAATGAGGTCTTTAACGTCAGCTAATAATAAACTGATGTTAAAAACTAGCCTTTCACGCTAGTTAAATAAGAACTGACGTTGAAAGACCATCCTGGAACCTTTCACGCCAGTTCTTAAATAACTGGTATTAAAGGCCTTCAGTCACAAGGGAATTGAAGAATATGTCAGTTATAGTAGAACTGGCGTTGAAGGCCATCCCGTGCTCTTCACGCTAGTTCTGGCCCCTTAAAAGCTATATCACTTATTAATCAACCAGGCACCTACTTCTTCTTTTTAGAGCTAAAGGTCTACCTCTTGGTTTTCAAGCAGCATCAGGAAGAAGTTGCAGTACCTGGAGTTACTGCTGATCATCGAGATGGTTCATTGGTACTAAACACGATGGGCTCAACGATTGAGGCTGAGATGGGGACTGGTGCAGGGACCATGAGGAAGGTGCTGGGTGTTTATTGCTAAATTTGAAGAACTTCACGTCGAAAATACCTGACTTAAGGAAGAGGTACTGTTATTTGTTTGGCTTGTAACTAAAGAACTAAGATCTTGCAAGATTTTAAGATGATATATTGAAGAGAAAATCATTCTCTACTGGTTTCTTTTCACTTGAATGTTTTTCACTTAAGATACTCTTTTGTTCTTTGTAATCCATGCTACTCTGATGCGATTAATTAATGAGAAGTTTAATAATAGAAACATTTAAAATTATTGTTGCTTATCATCTTGAAATACTCTGCAATTGGAACGTTTTTGCTGTATCGCTTTATGTTATAGTGGTTGTTCAATACAATCGATGGTGTCTGCAGGTATCCTCTTACCTTCTTATTTGGTGCCCACTTATGAGGCATATTTCCTTTGCTACTGCCAACAAAATGCAGAAGAGGGGACCTGGGCAATTGTTGATTAAAGGCCCCCCTTTAATGACAGTTCTATTAGAACTGTCGTTAAAGGCCTCACTTTAACGACAATTCTATTAGAACTTTCATTAAAAGTAAGGGCCTTTAATGACAGTTTTCAATAACTGTCATTAAAACCTCTCCCTTTTAATGACATGAACAAAGATGATAGTTCTACGACTGTCATTAAAAACCATTTTTAATTGTCATTAAAGCTTTTATTTGTAGTAGTGTTTACCAATAGTTCTTAGGCCTTATAACACATGGAAGACCTTATTTCTGTACTTTTTTCCATTGGCTCTATGATTATAACAAAAAAGTGTAATGAATTGGTTTTTTCTAGATAACTTTTAACTATTGAACTGTAATATGTATCTTTCTTGTTAATTTCTTAACTAGATAGCCAATAATTTAACAAATAAATCATAGTAACATAAAAAGTGAGAGAGTAAATATTTGAATTTTAGTTTGATGACTTTGTCAATGTACATGCCTCCAAGCAACCTGCTTGCAGATTTCACTTCTTTGTCATTAACTAATCTTTAGCTCTTGAGAGTCAAGCTTTACACCCTAGACGACTTCCTGGACCTCTTTACAAAGTTCTTTCAATATAAGATTTGCAAACAATAGAATAAGCTCCCATTAAAGGTGGATGAATACAAATTGATTCTTTATACCAATGAGTTTGCCCAATAGAATGAGTGAGTTAAAGTGAGAGAGCCATGAATAAGTTGAGAAACAGTTCTTGAGTATTGTTCAAATTTTTTGAAAATTTATTTCAACTTTGATTTCAAAAACTAGTTAATAAATGTAAAAGAACCTATTTTATGCGTAGTTTTAGCGTCATCATTGTTCTTCGATAACATTAAAACAATAAGCTATTACTTCACATAAATTTGAAATAAGGGGTCTTTCGGTGGTATCAATATGCAATCTTTGATAGTGAGCCTTTTGGTGACACTACTTTGGTGGATGGTGTTTCTAGTGCATTTGATTAATGATACTACCAGATCAAGCGATGTAGAGTCCCTTTAGGTGACACCACTTTTCTTGGTAGTGTTTCCGCTACACTTGACATTTGACACTCCCATAATATGTAGTGACATCGGCTGCTTAGCTTATAGAAGTTTTTATTTTGATAAAATTTTACAAATTAAGTTTATCTTTTTGAAAATCTTTGTTCTCACAATCAAATAAACTCATGTTTCAAGATAATTTTTGAAAGAAAGATTTTGATAAGAGATATTGTGTGTTATGTACATAAAACTAATACTTGGGACTAGGTTAAATTATGAATAAAGCCTATGGCTCTTCTCTTCGGAGCATGTCTTTTGCTTCTTCAATGTTTGCATATTTTGACTCTACAATGTCTTCACCTTAATGCACTTGCCATCTTCTTATTGGCTTTTATGAGTACATAACTAAGCTTAGCTACACAACCTCACTTCAATCATTAGTTTTTATGACTTGTACCGCCAATATGTTTCATCAAATTATAAGATCATTGATTTCTTAAAGGTTTAACAATCTCATATGGCTAACGTTTTATGACAAATAAGGAGTTTCTCATCACTTTTAAGATCCTTCTTGCAATTTGTATGTATATCCATGATTGTCTAGAGTTTTCAAAGAAATTCAATTGTTCCTTCAAAGTGGTACATTCTTAAGTTCTTTAGTACTTTAGTATTGTCATCATATATCTTGATTAGTGCTAAGCTAATCTTAACTATTAGATAAAAGTAGTTGCCTCCCATAAAGACCTTATTTTGCTCACAAGTTTGATACTCAACATAAAAAAAAAAAAAAAAGAGTTATCCATCTTCTTATGTTCTTCCTCATGAGCAATCTTTCGTTATTCATATATATTTTTTATGCTTAGATCTTCATAACCAAAATTACTTGAGCATTAAAGTTTCCTTAGCTTAAACTAAGTTGTGCCAATCTTTTGCAAGAACTTTATAGCTGGTAGTCTAGCCCTTGGATATGTGAATAATGCTGTGATACCAATTAAACTTAACTTATTGACTATATACTTGTCAAGAAAATAGCATTGCCTAAGAACATTTTGCCTTACTAAAACTCACAAAATTGTGAAATTAAAACAAGAGTATCAAGTTTTTGTTTTATGTCACACTACTATTAAGCACAAGTTATTTCAATGAAAAGTCACTGAGATCTCAAATAAAATGAAATGGCATGGTAATGGTTACCACAAACCTATTATGTGCTAAAGATTTTAAGAATGTTTTGTTACAAATTTTATAGGGACTAGAAATTATGTCATTATAATCAATCCTTTCTCTTAATTAAACTTTGGTTTGATCGAATCAAATGTAGAAGTTTCATATTCTATCCAAAACTTGTTTATAACTAAGAAACAAAGTGATGACTCACTCAAAAAATCGTTCTTCCTTGGTTTCTAGCACATATACATCAAAGCTTCATATTGATTCGAGTTTTCTAGTTGTTATACAAGTTTCTGATGTTAATTTTTGTTAATATGAATTCTTTAATTTTAGAATCCATATGGATGATCCAATTGGTCTTCAAAATGGTCATTGATAGAATGTTAAATAGGTCATTCAATTGGGATCACTTCTTTCATTATGTAATAAATAGTTGGATTAGAAAGAAAGATGTTGTAACGTGGCATGAAGTTATTGAAATGCTAGATGTTGATTAGCTTACGATGTATAGTCATAACTTTTTGTAAAAATATCTCAATGAAAAACTTCATGTCTGTAATTTCTATTTATTTGTTAACATTATTTATTAATCATTTGTCAAAGTTTGAATTCTAATGAACATTCTATTAAGTGCAATTGTAAGATTTAAGACATCACGAAAAATGCAAAATTTTCCATATCAATGTTGAATCATATGTTGTAATACAAAATTCTTTACTATAAAATTTATTTAGATGATATTCTAAATCAGGTGATAACCATTCTCCAAATAAGCAAATAATATATTGAATAATTTAGATGATCATATGCAATGTTTTAGAAGGCCATAAAGTTTCATAACTTTCAAAACAGTTTCAAAACTATATATATTGATAAACCATTTATAGACAAAATAAGTGTAATTTATCTTAAAAAAAAAATCTTTTGCACAAAAGCTGGCCCTCACATACCTTAGTACATATCATTATAAGCTTTTCTCTTTGCCAAAATAAGGTTTAAGTCCTAAGAAGTCATTTTTATAATTTGTTATGAACATACATGAATTTAAAGTCAAAGTTTTTTTGTATGTACTAAAAGAAAAAGAAACATGAAACAATGACCATATCATTTGATAATTATATAAAAATTTCTATATATTATTGAAATAGGAAACATAAAATAATAACAATATTAATTCATAATTATAAAAAGAACTATCAATTAATATCATTACAAATATAATGAAACGTCTTAATAGATTGTTTTAAAGAGAGCTGTCAATTAATATTTGTTTTAGCTTCATTTTTGTCAAAAATTGCCAGAACAAACATTAAACAATAAAAATTTCTAAAATTTTTATAGTTGGTTTCAACAAGAACCGAAAATATTTGAAACTTTAATCATTAATTTCTATGAAAATCGAGTACTAAAGTTACCAAAAATGTCAAGCTTAAAAGCAAGTTTCAAAAGGAACGAAAGATTAAAACCTCCTTAATAAGCCTACATATATCCACTTTTTTCTAACATTCCAAACTATAAGTCTTAAAATTATCTCTTTTCTTTACTGCCACCATTTCTCAAATTGATCTAAAATCTTTAAAATTTCACTGTTTTGCTTTATTTTCATCACAAAATCCCTTTTAATTGTGTCATACTAATTTGCTTTACGTGAGTGATTTTTGAAAAAAAATTATCTATTTAAATATTTTTCATTTTGCACAACACTACTCTCTATGATTTTTCAATTATTTTACTTCAATTCAATAATAAAATTTATTGAAAAAGTTGATTTTTATCATATTGAGTTATTTTTTAATTTTTATATAATATTCATTTTTATAATTTTGTAATTATTAAATTATTATTAACATTTTTATAATTTATTTGTGCTTTTAGAATAGAAGAAAACTTGTGAGATAAATTATACCAGAGGGATAGAAGCTTGACATGTTTGAGAAATTTTGTGTGCTTGTTTAAGTTACTCCTTTAAAATGACATCCTCGAGTAATTGATTTGTAAGATTATTCTCATAATTGCTTTAAAATGACATACCTGTAACTTTGTGAAGGAGAGTTGAGACTTGTGTTACATTCTATGGGTTGGAGTTATGCTGCCCTAAATTAGCTTATTGTCATTACATGTATGGAAGCTTTATGAGGCTGTGGGGAAGAGCAAAGAGCAACCGACATACAACATTTATTGCCAAGTGAGATTGGCTTTCAATTATCAAGTTCAAATTACAAATGCTTCACTGGTTTGTGATTGTGTTTACTAGTTAATGCAAGATGGAACTAATAAACATAGCATACAGAAGAGAGAAAATGTTTCCAAGTAGGATCAATGCTTGACTATTTTGCTATAGTTCTTTTTTATCTAACTTGTAAGTTGATGGAACTAATAGGTGGATCCTTGATTTTTGATTCAGGTCATAGTTATAAAAGTTGGAAGATGAGCTCTACTATTGCTATTAAATGTCTGATTTCACTCCCCTCTGCATTAAGGCATTAAGCTCTATTTATATTTTACTGTAAGGCTGGTTAATTTTATCGAAGGGGAATTCTTACCATGGAAGTAAATGCACTCATGAAGAAAACAAATGAGATTTAATTAGTTTCATATTATACATGAACAATACATTTTTATAAAGAGAAATCAAGCCAAATAGCTCTACTGGATTGCCTTAATAGCTGATGAAAGTGAAGTCAATGGAACAAGTGAAGTAACATGTGATAGTGCTTGACATTGCTGCTGCTGCATAGATTATTAAGCAGCAACGTAGATTACAGTCCAGATAAAGCTATCAAATTACTAATATCAAACAGATGGTGAACTCAACTGTGCACATTGGTAATGCAGCATTAATTTAAATGTTATGTGGAAAAAGATTAAAAATAAAAGTGCAAACATTCCTAAGTTCAATGGATAATATTGGCTTCCTTTATTTGCTTTGGATGGGGTAGTAACAGAGTAGCTAGGTTTCGCTTTCACTGTTTTTGTGAGTCTATAACTTGGCATTAATTACCTGATGAGCATCCATGGCTGCTCATACTTGGCTTGCATAGGAGCATAATTAAATCCTAATTATTTGAAAGGAATGCATGTTGTTCCAGTGAATCTTAACAGACAATGGAACTAAAGATTAAAATTTGTAGCAGTTGATGATAATGACTCAACCTGAAAGCTCTGAGAAGTTTCAAAGCCTATAGTAGTAATGGTAGGTGTATTAGATTTATCATCAAATTCATTCTTATTTAATGCTTATAAAATATAAGAAGTCCATTACCAATCGTATGTGATATGAATAATCGTTTGACATGCTAAGAAATGGGCCTGTTATGGCCTAACAATTGACTTAATTTAGGAATGTGGGTTAGCCATTCGAAGGAACATATCCTGCTCATAATTAAGAAAGTGGCACCAACAAGTGTTCTAGCTGTTGTTGTTTCGATGTTGCTGCTTGGCAAAGCATGACACCATAAGCTAAGGCAGCTCTATCATTAAAGCCGAGACAAAGAAGCCACCTTAGTTTTCTAGTTTTGTTCTTTCAAATCCAAATTTAGAACAAATAAGATAATCGAAGTAAGACCTAAAGAAGGATAAAAGATTCTATAATATACATGTTACATGTAAAAGTGGAGATATTTTAAAAAGTGTTAAGTTGTTTACATTAATATTTATTTGACGATAATGTGAATGTTTAAGTTTTCTATTTATTATTAAATTTATAAAAAATATTAATTTTAAAAAAAATTAAAAATGAAAAACTCTTGCTTGCCTAGCCATAAACCACTTTAACAAAATTACAATTTTAATCTAAAAGTCGAAGAAAATTGCAAATGTCGTTTCAACTTATATCAGATATCGAACATCCATCTCCATCAAACTTGTTCAAAATTGTTGTTGTGCTCACATTACTAAGTTGAGATTTCAAAATTATTATTTTTTTAAATCTTAATCATGGAGATAATGATTGTCTAAAAAGATTTGAATGAATAAAAAAAAAGTCAACAAGAGTCAAGTATGAATTATAGGTTAAATTTAAATATATGTTTAATTTTAAGTGTGATTTAATAAATTCTATTTTTTCGTATTTAAATTAATATTAATTAATTTAATATAAAATTTTAAATTTAATAACTTTTAAAAAATTATAAAATTATTTTAAAAGCAATTATAAACAATAGCCTCTAAATTTATATGTTTTAATGACTAAAGTTTATAATTGCCACCATATATTTATTAATGGTGACTATTTGTTAAATATTGATAAAAATACAACAAAAAAATCCTCTCCTAATATATGTAGTAGCAATTATGATAATTATCGCTAAATGATTGCCACTAAAAATATGTTTTGTTGCAGTGATATTCCATGAAGCTGCACCACATGGTCTATGAAGATCTTGGCCACTGTCTATGCCGTGTATGACGTTTGATAGTAGCAAAATGGTCCTATTTTGACAATTGATCTACTGCCATCACAATTATAGCTATGGGAGTTTGGGCAACCCTTCCATAAAATCCATGGATATATCACTTTAGATATGTTCTGAGATAGGTAGGGGAGATGAACACTTCCTTTAACTTTTCAGTGGTTTTGGTAGCTTCCAATGAAATTCAGATTTGAAAAAAAGATGTGTAGGTGAGGTTATTATTCCCTCAAACCCATTTATAAACTTTCAGTAGTATCCAAGGAGTCCTATAAACTACACACCTTTCAGGTTATGGTTGACGTGAGCTAATTTTGAACTACTTGTATCTTGATAGGTCCACAAAACTCTCTCACATGAGATGATATATGATTTACTTAATCGACTTCTTCCACCCTAAATTTCCACTTAGGCGAGTTAACTTTTAATTCATTAGAAGATAAAATTATTACCACTAATTTCAAGTGTGAAAAATGTTCTTCCAAGTTGGACTATGGGCAAGAATATAGTCAAAAAAATAGTCAAACAAAGTTAAGTAAATATTCTCTAAATAAATCATCATAAGACTCTAAAATATTGTTGAAGCATTAGTGATCCTAAAAGGCATTATTATAAATTCATAATGGCCTTCATGATGCGAAATGGCTTTTTGGACATGTCATCCTCCCAGGCTCTGATTTGATGATACCTTATGCATAAGTCAAACATAGAGAAACACTTGGCACCATATAACTCATCCAGCAAGTCATCTGTGACTGAATTAGAGATCTTTAATGATATTATTTAAGGCTCTATAGTCCACAGAAAACCTCTAAATTTTGTCCATTGTTTTCAACTAATAGTACAGAACATGAGAATGGACTGTTACTAGGACACATTAATTATTCCTACAAAAATTCTTGAACCATACATCTCAGATTTCTAATAGTAACGTTACTTGTAAGGTCTCACATTGATAGGTTGATTATTTGATGCAGAGAGATGCAATGGCTGTATGGATGTTGAGGTGGCAAGCCTTTTGGTTTGGCAAAGACCTCTTGGAACTCGTTGAAGACAAGTTAATATTTGGAAACACAAATTCCATCTTATTTAAATGTTGTAATCCTTGTCTGTAATTCCTTCTAGCTAGAGTCATAATCAGCTATTTGTGGACCATTTGTACCAACTCCAAAATTTCCAACTGCAATATACCTAACACTGCTTGACATGCCATCACTAGAAATACCTAAAAATTGACCTTCATAAGAGACTCTTGAATTAACAAGGTAAGCCTCACACGATTTCTTGAACATTCCCCTTTTTCTTGATTTTCCACAACCATGTGAAATAACATCCCTTGTAACACTGGAAGCCCCAACCTTGTTACTGTTGCCTGGTCTACAAAGTTATGGGTACTTCTTCCATAGGTTAAGAGAACAATGTCTCGGTTAAGAAGCTTACCATCAACCTATAGAGTTTGAGGGTGCATTGTGCTTGTCATGGCAAGCAAAGATATCTCTGGCTAGTGTTCAGGTGCAAGCTTTTCTTCTTCCCCTGAATTTCAGGCATCCTTTTCAGGAGGCATAAAATTCTTAATCATAAAAATGCCGAAAATGTTGGTATCTATGTCTAGGGGCATAATTTCCATGCAATAAAAGCATAAACCCTTTAATCTTCATTGTTAACCTTCCTGGGTAGTCAATCTCTCTGCGTTGACATATTAGGAGTTGTGGCTTTAATGGTAGGTGGAGGACCTAAATTTTCAATAGTGGGATTAAGCATAGCCTTTGGCAAAGAGCTAGCAACTAGTGCATGTGATGGATATGACTTCTTCTAGAGCAGAGTTAAGTTCCTCTAAGAGCTGTGTGACTTCAATGGCATCTGATAAAGATTAGAGATGCTTGACTTTTTTGTCTAGAAAGATGTCATCCTTTAATCTGCTTGCAATGAAACAACTTACTAGATAAGTTTCTAGAAGGTTATCTATTTTTGAGATAGCTTTTCAAATTCCATCAGATGGTGATCCATAATCATAATTATTGTCATTGTTTAAGAGCCTCAAAGAAGTCTTCATAATTAGTTGGTCCAAAGCGATGTAGGATTGCTTTGGTGAATTCTGTCCTATCGATGGCACTCTTAAATTTCATATACCAACGATGCAATTGAAAGGCAATTCCTTCCAAATGGAAAAGGGATATAATTAGTTGGACTTCCAAATGGAACCTCTTGGAATTCGAAAAATTGTTCTGCCTTATGGGGTCCATCCATTTGGATCTTCCCTATCAAATCTTGGAAAGAAAAACTTTAGGTCACTAAGTTTTTGGAAGCTTTCCGAATTAGTAGAGGGTTAGGTTAGAGAACTCTCCTTAAAGCCCAAATTGATTGACTTCATGCTCCGTTACCATGGACATTTGGTTTGCACGTAGGGATTGCAAGTCCGTAAGGATGATTTGCAAGTTTGCATCATGTAGACTTAACTTCTCTTGATCTTCATCATGAAACTCAGTATTGATCTTCACTAGAGTCATCATAGGATCAAAGTTTTTTATACCTAAAAGTTTAAAGATTTTATTTGAAGGAAAAAAAAGGTAAAAAATTATCAATATAAAAGACTAAAAAACAGGATAATAAAAAAATAATAAATTATTTATCATGATATAATTAAAAAGAAATATAATTAATTATTTAATAAAATACAATTGATTATACACATGACAATATCTGTGATATGCCTATTAAAATGTAAGAGTGGCTCCTTAGTCCTTTTATGAAATGCATTTACTAAATACTAAAAATAAACTAAAATTATTTTTATTTTACATTTCAAATTATTTATTAAATTAATTATGCATATAATGGTTTGATTTAGTTTAATTTAGATTATATTTTTTATTTTTTATAAAGATTATTCAAATTAAAATTTGTATAATAAATTTAAATTTATTTTTTAAAAAATATTTAGAGAAACATAAAAATATTAAATGTTTACTCTAACACATAAGAACATCCATCAATATATGTCAAATATTTAGCGAGAGTTGCAAAGAATTCGTCAGTGTATAGTGACATATAAAAATATCAATTAGTATAAATATATATTTACTAACCAACAAGAAAGTCATTTAGTATAGATGAAATATTTACTCACTATAAGAAAATATTCATCAATATATATAAGATATTTGATAGACGATGACATTTTTCATTAAATACTAGCAATTTATTGAAGGACAAATATCTAACAATACAAGTAAACATTTACTGATGAACAACGCAAGATAGTCACTAGATTTTAGATGTTTAGTGATATACAAAATTATCCATTAGTATAGATAAGACATTTACTGATGAAAATAAACTTCAACACTAACTGTAACAATTTTGCTAGTAAACATGTAACAACCACATCAATATATTCATGAAATTAGTGACATAAATAGTCGTCTATTACTGTATACAACATATTTACTAACAGATTCTAATAATAGTCACAATATGTATGACATATACTGATGGATTTTTTTATCAGTAATAATTATATATTTAGTGAAGGATTGAATAATCCACCATTATTTATATACATATACTCATAGATTTTGACCATTACTAAAAAGTGACATTAGTAAATGATAATTTTTTTGTAATATTGTTTGGAGAGTAGGTATTATATGATTCAATAGTGACAAAATTTGTATTTTTCATGATGTCTTAAATCTTGTAGCTACACTTAATACGATGTCTACTATAATTTAAAATTTGATAAATAATGTTAACAAATATTTAAAAATTACAAACATAAAGTTTTTCAATGAGACATTTTTACAAATAGTTAGCACTATACATCCTAAGATAATCAACATCTAGAATTTCCATAATTTCATGTCACATTACAGCATCTTTCCTTTTAAATGTAACATCTTACAACATCTAAGAAAATGATGTTTCAATTTGTATGTAATTTCATGTTTGGTAAATGTCTGTTCCATGTGTAGCACTATAGCCATCATATATTGTTTTGCATTGTAATGTTCTATCCTAATTTATCTTGTGCTGTTTTAATTTTTTGTATGTTAATATGTATGTATCAAGTCTTATGATACTGGGATCATGCCTTATTTTATTAAGATCATAACTTTGTATGTTGCAACCATGTTTTAATATACTAAGAATTTATCTTAAAATATTATTGTTGTGTCTTTGTTGCATATTATGACTTAATACACAACATTATCTTGCTACATCAATTAATGAATAGATAAATGAGTGCAATTCCATCCCTGCCACCTCATCAACATCACATCACTTGCATTCTACTAGTTAGATCTCTTTGCCACATCATTGGTTTCCTTGTGCTATTAACGATTAAATTGCCTTGTTCGTTCCTCAAATAGTGTCGTGTCGCATCAACATCTCAACACATATGAATAAAAATATCCTAACGACACCATGCCTTATCAGTAGTGTCACCTTTGAAGAGTCTACTCCCCAATGGTTAAATCTTCTTTAATAGATTTTCATTCACTTTTTTGAGTCTTTCTTATAGTCTTCCTCATCACTCTACTTAAAAAAACATTTTTTGCTCTCTATAATCTTTGCAGATTCTTTCAAAGTGAGTCCTCCTTTTCTTCTAATAAAATCTTGTCTCTTTAGGTATTTGTTATATTTTTGCACTCTTCTTTTTCTTTATCCTACTTAGTATGGAATTTGTAGGTCCTTTAGTGATTACTATTAGGGATTTGGCTAAGATTAGAAAAACATATAGGATCCCTATCTTGGTGGGAATGGTGATACCTATTTTCAATGAGAGCCATGGTTAAAAAAATCAAGTGCACTTTGTATGTTCGAGGAATGTCTCAAGGAAGACCTAAAACTTCCTTTAAACACACTATTTAGATTGATCTGTGAGAATTACAAGCTATCATTTTTTCATTTAATCCCCAATTCTTATAGAATCCTTGTCACCTTTTTCTACTAAGTTTTTAGATTTAGGAATCACATATTTATCATCCTTAGTTCTTTTGGAATGTTTAAACTAAAAAAATTATAGACTAATCTAGGACATCTTATAAAATTTTAATACTTTTCATTAAAAAGGCACTCAATATTTATTTCTAACCTCTCTAAACCAGTAAAACACTGGAGGTAATCATAGTTTTAGCCAGTTTGGAATAAAATTCCTCCTAAGATCAATCAATGGACTTATCTAAACCAAGCATATTATACTAATGTTACCTTTTGTGAGCTTCTTGTTGCTTTCAGGTAGACTCTAACAAGCAGCAAGAAGACTTTATCTATATCTATACTTTTTAGTGATTCATGGATAGCTAGAATGCATTCCAATCTCATAGCTCAAGAGCTTATTCCAATGTTAACTTTTAGAGAGCTCTTTAGCCTTTATTTTACATTTTCCCCTCAAAAGGAAAACTCTCCCTCAAAGTTTGCTTCAGTAAATTGATCTTCTACCATACCTACTGAAAATGTTTCTCAACCCTTTCCCATAGATGAGTCAAAATCTCCATCATTATCAGGTAGGCTTATCTCATTTTATTTTATGAGTTTATACTTTTGGCAGGCTATCACTAACTCCTCTTTTATTTTTACTACAGATTAGTTTTTGATAATCCCTAAAACTACAAAAAAGAGCTTTAAAAAGGTAGTTAAGGTGGCTAAGAAGATAACTCTAAGCTCTTCTTCCAAGAAAGGCAAAATGGCAACATTTCTACTATAAAAGGAAAGCACTTAATATAATGTGCCTTCTCATATGGTGACTTTTGCATACTTCTCCTCTCAAGATGACTTTATAACAACCACCACCACTTTTCAAGCCCCAAAAAATTAAAAAACTCATTCAATAGGTAATGCTACCCACCTTAACCTTTGCAACCTTACCAAATAGAGAGGGCACACCTAGGGAAGATAACTGCCCCTTTAGTTTAGGCATATTTATGCTTGACTAGCACACTTTATAAATCCATTTTTTATAGGTTACACAAGAGTTTGCTTTAATTGCAGAGGAATAAAAGATTTAGAGCCAAGCTGAATCTATTTTCAAAGAGGTAAAAAAAAGCTCTTAAAGAGGCTTTAAAAAAAAAAGCTAAGTTGATAACAGGAGTCTCCTCTCTTAAGTACCAAAAAATAGAAAGCAAACCAAGAGATCTTTATTCTGAAAGCAAAGATAGAAAAAATGAAGGTAGATTTTGAGTTTTAGCAGAAAAAGCTGAAAAGAAAAAAAGCACCTTGAATAATTAGCAATTGCTAAGTAAGAGGCATTAACAACTTTTAAGGATAGGGAAGAACTGAAGAAAGTGATTTTGGAAGAATGTACAAAAGTTTATTGGGAAATAAAGAAGATACTAAAGCAAAAGTGCTAAACGAGTATCCTAACCTTAACCTAAACTTTATCACAGTCAAACCTCGCACATCCTCTATTTCTTAAGCCACTCTAATAGTACCTAATCTATAATGAACCCTGTCTTTGTATCTCCTAACTCTATGACCCCAATTTTGCATGACTTAAACAAAGCCTCTGCTGACTTTAGGGAGAAAACTTCTTGGAGGTATTCTATTTCGTATTTCAAATTCAATGTAATACATTTAACATCTGAAATAAAATGGAGTTTTTTTTTTTTTTGGTTTCTTGCACCCTCTCATGTGTTCTCTTGTTTAAATACTATCATTATTTTAAAAGATAAAGAGATAAAAAGAAGAATTTAAAACCTTTAATTTTCACCCACCAATTATCCATAGATTTCTCTAACTGTCTCTTAAAACCTTAGACTCCTTTCTGAACACATGGTAGAATCTTCAAAGGAAGAGTGTCGCAAATACAAAATGAAAGTCTAGGCACTCTACTTTCTTCATATATAAGACATTAATGTCTTAATATTCATTATGTCCTCTTAAGAAGTCTTTATCTTACTTTTCTTTGAAAATTTCAATCTCTTCTTTATTCATTGGGTAAACTCTTCCAAGGAAGAGTGTAAAGAAATGCACACTCTACTTCCTTCAAATATAAGACTTTAATGTCATGTTCTACCCTTTCAGAAACACTTTCTCATTTTTCTTTGAAAATTCAAGCTCTTCCCTAGTTATATTGTAGAGTTTGCTAAAGAAGACTATCAAAAGAGCAAAGTGAGTATTTGGAAACTCGACCTTCATAATCTTAAATATATTTCTTATAGACATAAGATCTTAAAGTCTTAACACTCATTCTATTCCATCAGGAAGACTCTCAATTACTTATCCTGGATTACTATTATAGGAAAAGTGAACAGTATCTTATAAGGTCATAAAGTTGAGTAGGGAGACCTTCCAAATTTTCATTAAACTATCATCTCTCTTAGATCCTGTGACAAGAATTTCCTTTTTAAAAAAGACTTAGAAATTCTAAATCCAAAGAGATCTTTTAAACATAAAGGAAAAGTGTTGATAATTGTAAAAAGACCTCAGAAAAGAGTTTTCTTAGATCATTGAGACTTTATTCGTCTAAGAGGTCAACTACTTGATTTTCCCTTAAAAACCCAATTTCTCCCTCATCAGACCTTATTAACACCTTTTTCCATAGTCTTTCCAAAACGATGTTGTAGCTCGTTAGACTATAAAGTGATAGTGGCACCTTCAATTAAATGTTTGAGTGAGGATAAAATTTAGGTATTAACACAGGTCATAAAGTCTAAGTACCATGGTTTTTCATCTTTGGACTTTTCATATGCGTAATAAGCTAACGATTCTTTGATGCTTATATTTGTCATTATCATATATTTCAGTTAAGTAACTTTAAACATTGATGCCAGCTTGGCTAATGCATCCATTACTTGATTTTTTTTTTCTTAGGGAGATGGTGAAAGCTTTTTTTTTTTTTTTGAAATTTCTTGCAAATTCATTTACCATTGCGTTGTATATGATCATTTTGAAATTTTTGTCATCCATTCCCCTTATGATTGATATATTACCAAGGTAAAATCACCAAACACTTAAAGATTAAAATTTTTTTTATTAATGGTTGCTTTTAAATTCATGATGCAAGCTTCATATTCTATTATGTTATTTATTGAGTAGAAGTCCAATTGGATTGTGAATGGATAATATTACCCTTTAGGATGTTATAAAATGGATCTAATGTCATATCCTAATATATTAGAGGCTCTATCAAAATATAATTGCCATGTGCTTCCTTTTGTTTCTTTTTCTTGTAAGATTATAATTAAGTCTTCATCTAAGAATTCAAACTTGAATGGTCGATAATTTTCACTTGCACTATCTGTAAATAAATTTGACACCGCATTGCTTTTCACAGCTTTTTGAGATATGTATCATAAGTCATATTCTGAGAATAGTACTTATCATCTAGCTAACCAGCCTAAAAGTGAGGTTTTTTCGAACATATATTTTATCGAATCCAACTTGCCAATGATCCATGTAGGATGACTTCATAGGTATTGTCATTGTTTATGGGCTGCCTATACCAATGTTTAACATATTTTCTTTATTGATGAATACTTCACCGCATAAGCTATGAATTATTATTGAGGTAATATACGGCATGCTTTTTTTTTTTCAGCTTATTATACTAGAATGTAGCCAAGCGACCTTTCATATAATGTTAAATACAATAATGATAATTTGCCTTGTAGGGCATTAATAATAAAGGATTTGTTAATAATTTTTTATTTTGTCAAATGCCTTTTGTCAAGCCTCATCTCACTCCCTTGTTTTGTTCTCTCTTAGCAGTTAAAATTAGGCTGCATAAGTCGAATAAATACGTGATAGATCTTGAGATGTAATTTTAAAAACCCAAGAAACCTTTAAATTCTGTGATTGTTTTCAGAGCGGGTCGATTTTGAATAGCTTTCACTTTGTTAGAATTTACTTCGATTCCTCCTCACTGATAATGAATCCTAATAACTCTCTTAATTTGACTTTGAATGTACATTTGATCAAATTCAATCTTAATTTGTATTGTCTTAGTCTTTTGAAGAGTTTTCTTAAATGTTTAATGTGAACTTCTTCCTTTCTAGATTTAGTAATCATATCTTCTGCATAGACTTTAACTAATTTATGCATCATGACATGGAAAAGTGGAACCGTGGCTCATTAATACATAGTTCTAGCATTTTAAAGCCTAAATGGCATGACACTACAAAAAAAAAAAAAAAAAAACTACATTGTTACGAATGTGGCTTTTTCCATGCCTTCTTTTGCCACTAATATTTGGTTATGTACTAAATAACCATCCATTGATAAGAATAAGGAAAATTTACTTGTATTATCCACCAATGTGTCAATGTATGGCAACAAAAAATTATCATTGGGACCTGCTTGGTTTAAATCTTTATAGTCTATGCACATTCGCAAGTGACTATCTATTTTAGATACTCGCACTACATTTGCCACCCAATCTAGATATTTGGCCACCACTATGAAATTGACACTTAGTAGTTTTTGGACTTCCTCTTTAATCTTTAGTAGTACTTTTAATTTCATTCTTTTGAGTTTTCATTTCATCGAAGGGCAATTTGGTTTTAACGGTAACTTATGTTCTATTATATCTCGATCCAATCTTGACATGTCTTTGTTCAACCATGCAAACACAGCTAAAAATTCCTTTAATAACTCTATCAACTCTTGTTTTCTCTTGGGATTCAATAAGGCTTTGATCTCAATTTCCCATTCTTTTGCCTTTGTACCTACGTTTACAATCATTGTCTCCTTTTCATGAGATATATTTCTTTTTCTTCTCGCTTAATTTGCCTAAGAATTTTTGAAGGTAATTCATCTTCCTCATGTTCCTCGTAATTAGAGACATCTTTAAAAATTCTTTCCTTAAGCGTAGACATAACTTTAAAGCCATCATTGTTAGAATTTCTAAATAGGAGAATGCATTTCTCTATTAATGTAAGCATGTTGATTTTAGATTCTCATAGATAATGGCAAGCACATAAAGAATGAACCAGAATAATGTGAGGCTTTAGTGATAATAAAAATTATGTATATGTAAATTTTGTTTGCAATCTATCTAAGTAATCTTTAGATTGTTGCGTTAAAATTTGGGAAAACGTAAAAGAAGTTTGTTTTAGTTTTTTCTATTCATTATATTAAGCTTCCAATCCTTCATATGCAAGCTTTTCTTCTCCCCTTAAGTTTTGGGCATCTTTCTTAGGAGACACGAAATCCTCAATCATAAAAAGTTGAGGATGTTGGCATCTATGTGCAAGGCCATATTTTTCATCCCAATAAAATCATAAACCCTTCAATCTTTATTCTTTTGCTTTCTAGCTAGTCAATCTCTTTGCATTACCTACAATATTAAGAGTTGCTAGAGGACCCTAAATTTTTAGTAGTAGAATCAAGCATAGCCTTTGGCAAGGACCTGGCAAATAGTGCACGTAATGGATATGAATTTTTTAACAAAGAGTTGCCTTCCTTTAAAAGCTGTGCCACTACAATGGCATCTAATAAAGATCAGGGATGCTTGATTTTTGCATCCAAACATATGTCATCTTTTAATCTACTTGCAATAAAATAATCGATTTAGATAAGTTTCTAGGAGGCCATCTATTTTCGAAGATAGCTTCTTAAATTACATCAAATAAGGACCACTGTCGTGATTTATCATAATTGTCTAAGAGCCTCAAAAGGGTCTTCATAGTTTGTTGGTCCAAATATATCATTGAAGGGCAACACCTTCCAAAATAGAAAAAAGATAGTTGGACCTGTTTTGTAGGAAGAACCTCTTAAAATTCAAAAAATTGTCATGTTTGATAGAGCCATCCATTAGGATTTTCCCCATTAAATCTTGAAAAGAAAAGCTCCAGGCCACCACTTTTTTGGAAGCTTATCGAATTAGTAAAAGGTTGTGTTTGAGAAATATCCCCAAGGCCAAACTGATTTACTTCATGTTTTGTCACCATGGATGCTTGGCTTACACGTAGGGATTCTAAGTCAGTAAGGATGGTTTGCAAGTTTGCCTTATGTTGACCTAACTTACACTGAACTTCATCAAGAAATCAATATTGGTCTTCACTCGAGGTCATCATAGATTAAATTTTTCTGACACCAATTATTACCTAATAAGGAAGTTTAGGCTAAAAGAGAAAAGATTTAAATCCGAAAGAAGGAAAAGAGTTGGAAATTATGCATTTCATTCATAATGATCCTTCTATAGGCAATTAAAGTTATAATAACGATACTACTAGACTTTTTAGGGAATGGATAACTTTCCATAACCATCAAAGTAAATAGACGTCATGGACCATTAAGAAAATAATTGACAATTAAATAAATTAAAAGATAAATCAATTATAAGACAAAAGTAATAAGAAAGACATGGCTACTGTGTGATAATAGTAACAGGTGGACATAATTGTTGCACGTTCTTAAACTTCATTTAATGCAAAGCTTCCATGCAGGCACTCCTTGCAAGGCCATGATATAATCAAATAGCTTACTTAAAGCCTCCATGATGTTAGGCCATTAATAAATACCTACTAGACTTATAGCTTTCCAAAAGAAAAGATCTTAAATGAGTCAAAAGGAAGGAGGAGGGATACATAGAGAATCTTTACAAATAATTCTAAAAGACCTAATACTAGCCCTGGTTCAAGGTAAAGAGTTTCTTATATCAAAATTCAAAGTCAAAAAGTGAGAATAGGATTTCCATTCATCTAGTTCAAGGTTAAAAGTTTCTTAAATCGAGGTTTAGAGTCGAGGATCAAGATTAGGATTTTCCTTCATCTGTTTCAAGGTTAGGAGTTTTAAAAGATTAAAGTTAAAGATTAAGATCATGATTTTCTTTCATCTAGTTCAAGGTCACGAGTTTCCTAGATCAAGGTTTGGAGTCAAAGATCAAGAACAAGATTTTTCTTTATCTAGATCAAGGTCGGGAGTTTCCAAAATTCAAAGTCAAAGATCAAGATCGAGATTTCCCTTCATTTAGTTCACTAAATCAGAGTTCGAAGTCAAAGATTGAGATCGGTATTTCCTTTCACTTGGTTCAAAGTCAAGAGCTTCCTAGATAGAGGCTCGAAGTCGAAGATTAAGATCGAGATTTCCTTTCACTTGGTTCAAGGTTGGGAGTTTCTAAAGTTTGAAGTTGAAGATCGAGATCGAGATTGCCCTTCATATGGTTCAAGGTCACGAGTTTCCTAGATCGAAGTTCAAAATCGAAGTTCAGAATCGAAGATTGAGATTGAAATTGTCCTTCATCTAGTTCAAGGTTAAGAGTTTCCTAAATCAAGTTCAGAGTCGAAGATCAAGATTAGAATTTCCTTTCATCTGGTTCAAGGTCGAGAGTTTTCAAAGTTCGAAGTTAAAGATCGAGATTGGGATTACCCTTCATCTAGTTGGAGTAATGTCATTAGTCATTTGGCATCAACATAATTAGATTAATTACAAGATAATCTTTATGCTTTTATATATGTCTTTTGAAATGAATTAATGCTCTCTGGGACTTAGATAGGTAACCTTCTATATAACATCGGCGCATTATTTTAATTTGATTGCTTTTCTCAATAAGTATCACATATACAATTATCGAGATTATATTTATAACACTATATATGCATGCTTTAAATTTTCAATTCTATCCCTATTTTTAATAGTTGATATATTTATTGGATATGATACTCCATTACAATCACATTGCACATCTATGTATTTCATATTGTATTATATTGACTTGTGGTATCTTATAAATATTATTTATTTTTAATATTAAATAAATTAAATAAATTATTTTTTAATTTTTATTAATTTTAAAATATATTTATAAAATATAAAATAATTAAATATTTATTAATATAGTTTAAAATTAATTCATGTATAATCAAATAACAAAAATATAAAATGATAATACTAAAAAGGATAGACCAAGTAATTTCGGATTTCATGTTACAAGGCAAACACTTGCAGTCGCTATCTATAATGACTTAGACGATCACATCTTTATCTTAGTATTGAACTTTCAATAAATAGGTTAAAAAAATATTTGATAATTTATCATATTTAAATAAAAAAATTAATTATTAATTTTATTAAATTACTATGTATTATTATTTTATCAAAAAATTAATATAATGCAAATAGTAAAAGATTCAAATCCTTTAAAAATAGCATATAAATTTGAGCAACCTAAAGCAACAATGACACTTATTCAATAATCTAGCACCCATGCCAAATGATTAATGACATTAATCCAACCAAGAAGCATGTGTAGCATGATATTGTCATTCTTATTCAAAACAATCATTAAGTGAACTTAATGCGTATGTGGTCAACAAGATTATCAATCATATATTTAATGAAATTCGATACCAAGCCTATTGTGACATCAATCTATCTGATCAAATCCTCGGCACCTTAGTTTTTTTGAAAGACAAAACATATAAACAATTATCAAACTTCTCTTCTATCAAACAATTTATTAACCTTCCAAAATATATTAAATGAACAACAAAATTTTAATATTAGATATCTTTATGTGGGATTAGGATTTTTGATCTAATATATGTTGAATTTTTTAATAAAATAAAAATAAATCTTAACTATTTATGTCATTAAATCGTCACACATTATCGTTTTCAAAAAAAAAAATCAATATAACTTAGATCAACAAAGGTATTTGATTCCTTTAATTAATGATTTTTCATATTATCTTTTTAGTGACAAAAAAAAAACCAGTAAGAACTAACTTTATGAACAATCACCTTGATGAGTCATCATATTAAACCATTTTAATAACCTATTTTATTATAGTAATTATGATTATGGGTGATTTGTGATATTGATGTAAATATCGTCTTAATTCTTATAAACACAATAAGAGAAAAAAAGAAACATAAAATAAAATAAAGGGTAAATATAAAAAAAAATCTTAAAATTTGTTCAAATATTAATTCAAACTTCACTGTTTCAAATTTTCAATTATAGATCTAAAATTTCAATTTGGTTCAATTTAAACTTTAGCTCAAACAATTATAAAAAGGTAATGATATTTTGATTGTACAAATTATGCATTCTTTTCCAAATTCATATTTTAAATTTGAATAATTCTCGATTTATGAGCTATCTTTTTATAAATTTTTCAAATTTTTAACAATATAAAATTTTAAAAATAAAATTTAAAATTTAAATTTTTTTAATATTTTTATATTAGTAGTTTGAACATTTTATTTGTGCAATTACTTTAATAACCCTTTAAAACACTATCAAAATAAACAAAATATTTTTTCTACACATAAAACTTAGCAAAAATATGTAAAATATAAATATTTAAATAAAATAAAAAATGTATTTATCTTTATAGTATTGTAAATAGTGTTACAATAAATGTACAAGTAAACATCATGCACATCACGTCTATGTGCAAAATCATTAATATTAACGAAAATTATAGATGAAAATCTTATATTGAGAATTCAACAAAAACATAAGTTTCAAATAAATATAACCTTTTTTTTGTAGGTCTTGATTTGAAATTGTAAGCAAAATACAAGTCTTCCTCATGTAATTAACCTTAATACGAATTACTAAGCCCAACAAGCAAAAAAAAAAAAAAAAGGTTGAAAAGAACATGGACTTGGAACCCTTTAAATTGAGTAATTTAAACCTTATGAGAAGTAATCCAGCTCCAATTGACCTGATTTTCCCGTTCAGGTGTAATGGTCGCTCTTTTGCCAAATCAATGGCATTGACTCTAATAGAAGTGGTCAAAAATAATGCCTGAAAGCCGACAAGAGGTAGAGATAGTGTTTTAATTAGGTGATGATAGAGGCATGATGATAAAATCAAAGGGTTAAGAAGCTATGAGCCCTATCCCAAGATTTGATATGGTCGCCCAAACTAGCAAAGTGATGGTAGTTAGAGAAAGTGACTTATAAATTTATGTGAGTAGGTTTGCTGGTTAAAGTCTAAATTAGCTAAAGGTGGGAGAAGTGGGTTTACGAGTATAGGCAAGAGCATTGGTGGCTAGAACTGGATAAATGAGGGTGGACAACTTAGGGAATAAAAGAAAAGATCAAGAAAAGGGGATTTTGATGGTTATTACAAAAGAAGGAGAAGTTATGGACATTTTAAGAGAATGCAACAGGACATTTTAGAGGAATTAGGCAAGGATAGAAGGACATATAGGAAGGAGATAGTACAAAAGGTAGAAAGTCAGTCAGTTATAGTAGACTCAAACAGTGAGGGAATGATCTCAAGGTTGTGGGTTTTGAGAAATGGATCAAAATAGTAAAAGTAAAAGCACTAAGAGTTTTGAAGTACATTTAGGTAATTAGTATAAATTAGACAATAAAAAAAACACTTAATTTTAGCAATAAATTTTTTTGGTAGTAAAAATGGTTGTTGCTAAAAAACATTGCTATTGATTTTGAAATTCATCGCTAAATCAACAATCAATTTAAGTTCAACGCTAAATTAATGGCTGATATTATTTGTTGTTAAAGAAGTCATGGGATGATGATGATTTTAGTGACTAATTTCAGTGATCGATTTGAATTTGTCACTAAATTTAGCGAATGATTAGCGGTCAGTTCAATTGGACATCAAAAATCTGAATCACTTTCTAATAAGTTAGTTTACTGATAGATTCAAATCGGTCGCTAAGAAGTTAGTTTCAATTACTAATTCTAATCAGTCACTAAAAATATTAGTTTAACAACTCATTCAAATCGGTCGCTAAAAAGTTAGTTTAACGACTGGTTCAAAATCCATCGCTAAGTTCAATATTAATTTTAAAATTACATAAAATTAAAAAAAATAAATTATATAAAACAAAAACTTAAATATAGTATGTTTTTATGCTACATAGTAAAAATTAAATAAATAAAATCAAATATTCTTTTCATAAAAAATACATATAAGAAATCAAATTAATATTTTGTTCATAAGAGAAACATGTACGACTAAAAATCAGATGATGCTGGAGGTACACTTCTCAAAAGAAAAGCCTCAACCTACCAATGCACTCATTCATATCAAGCTCTCTCTGTAAGTGCTCTTGCATCTTGCTTTCCTAGCGTAAGCGATCATGCTTTCTTGCCCTACACTCCCCGTCCAATCACTCCTCCATAGCTTTATGCTCAAGTTCCATGCACTCTTCTATAACTTTTATCTGATAGCTCATATCCTACATGTTTACATCATCAATAGAGGGTCCACTATTAGAGTTATTGCATCAATACCATGATCGAACTTGACTCCCAATCCTGCACACACGACACTTTTTCTTCCCACTTACAGCCTTATAATGGAGCTTAGTATGATCTATCTCAAGTGTGTTAAAGATTCCTTCTCTAGCTTGGAAGCCATGGCAATTAACTCCTCGAAGCGTTCTTACAATAACATAGTTTGTGAACTTAATCGTTAGCTAAACCAAATAGTGAAGTTAAAAAAATCATAATTTTAGTTATTTATCTAATGTTAAAAACAACAAACTTACATTTATTTGTTTGGCACGCTCATCATGAACTCATCGAGGTTAGATTTCTTAGTGTGAGTCTATTTAAAAGGCTTTATTATAGTAAGCTCAAGATCCAACTCTTGTGTCTAAAAAAAATATTTAACAAATAAACATATCATTTTTGTTTATATTTATGTAAGTAATTTAAGTATCATATGTACCACGCGTCGACAATGGTTCTATAGTGAATATGAACTGGCATTATGTCGAGAGAGACCTGACCCAAGTTTAATCGTCTCGCTCGATCGATTATGAGACATGGTCTCACACTTTTATCTATATTTTGATCGATTTTATTCTTTCTACCACTACTATTATACAACATCTGGGACAAATTAAGGTTTATTTCTTACATTATGGTGATGTGCACACATGAAATCAGCATACCGATCCGCAGCTTGAACATTTCATGGGACTTTACCACGCCATTTATTTCATCATCCCATGTAAAATTTTTTTGCAAAAATACAAAAAAAAGGTTAGTATGTTAAAATGTAAAATATTTTGTTGGTAAATAATTATAAGTACCTTGAATTCTTCAAAATAAAATTATTTAGTTTCTCGAGAAATCACCCTTCACGTGTACCAAAGTGGATCAATTCTCTCCTAAAAAATCTTATAAATCTTCACAAAACATTATACAAAGGTTCGATCTTGTCAAATAAGAAAATAAAATAACAAATAGTAAATAACATTTAGAAAATTTATAAAGATAATGACACAAAGTACTAAAAGCATTAATTATTAATGCTTATGTGTTATTTGCTATAAAAATTCGTTCTCTACCTGTACTCTGTAAACTCGTTGAGCTAGATATCCTAATAACAGCAAACCCAGAAGAACCTGAAGCAAAGTTGGCAAATCCATCTATGGGTATAGATGCTCCATGTGGAGATGGTGCAGCTGTATTCTACTCCTCATCTTGAATATGTGGATCTCTCCTTTCGAAGTCACCTCATCTCCGTCAAACCCTTATCTAAGCATGTTAATAAAAGTTAATTTGACACCTAACTAATTTTCATAAAAAATTCAAAAGAGTCCCCCCTTAAAAATTGACTAAAACCTCTTAAAATACATGATGAAAATACAATACAATTGAAATTCTAAATTAAATAACACATATTTAACAAGATAAATTATTTAAAATAATAGATTAAATATTTCAAATAATAATTTTTTTATAAATAAAACTTATCATCAACTTCAGAGTTTTCCTCTTCGTCTTCATCCTCCTCTTCCTTAATAGAAAAACTTTTAAAATCTAATTGGTCTAGCATGTCTTCTTCTTCATCAATATCTATTAATGTCCCATCTGGATCATTCAAGGATATAAGATAATCATTCGCATCATTCTCAATTTGATGGACATTCCTTTCATCAACTTGAAAAGAGCATCTTAGGTTAATTCACTAATGAAATTAGAGTTTAGAAGTTCAATGATCCACTAATAAATTAACATGTTTAATAATTTTTAGAAGTTTGGCTGCAATCAACCCCTATTGGCGATTAGCTTACCACACGACTTTAATAGTGACCATCCATGGTGTAACCTAACTGCGAAAAGGTCCATAAAATTAGTGAGACTGCGGAATTTAGCTGCCATGGTATGCATATCGAAGATAGACATATTGAGGGATAAGAACTTGAATTTTATACTGCTTTAGCAAAAGTAGGCAATAGAGTGGAGCATATGGTGTGCAAAGGTGTAGGCCATGCGTTCCACTTTCTTAGTAAGTCTTAGCTCTCACAAACATGAACTCATGAAATGATGTCTGATATCAAGGCCCTTATCAATCAACCATGACATCCTCTCTTTCTTACAAAATATACACACAGATATTATGATCCTTAACAGAAAAGAACTCTTATCATGTCAACTCAGTGTTCCTTCCATGAGAAAAGTAAGATAATGGCACAAAAGCACTCCTCAAAGTACATATTTGAATGATAAAAAATATTCAGTGACCCAACCTTAAGTTTTATGATCCACACTAATCATGATTCTTTAAGCATTTAAAGGGCCAACGCAGGCTAAACAAGTGGCACGCCAAGTGAGTGGCGTTCATTAAAACATTCCTTTATGTGATCAAGTATTAAAAAAAAAAAAGTAAGGAAAACATTTTAGTTGATGCATTATCTCGAAGGTATGCTTTACTTCCTATCGTAGATGCAAATTTATTAGGCTTTGAATACATTAAATACTTGTATATTAATGATGTTGATTTTGCTAATGTATTTATTGCATGCAAAAAAGTAGCATTTCTCAAGTTTTTTAGGCAAGTTTTTTCTTCAGAGAAAATAAATTTTGTGCACCTAAATGTTCATTATGTACTTTCTTGTTAAAGAAGCTCATGGGGTGGTTTGATGGAAAATTTTGGTATATTTAAAAAACCAGTTGTTTTGCTTGAACACATTTTTTTAGCCTTATATGAAAATAATGTTGAATGAACTTGTAAGAAATGTATTACTTACGGACCAACTAAGTTTAAGGTTAAGCTTCATGGTTTGTATAGCTATATCTAGTGAACCTTGGACTGATATGTCTACAAATTTTATGTTAGGATTATCTAAGTCAAAAAAGGATATTCCATGTATATCATTGCTGACAAGTTTCTTAACATAGCTCATTTTATTCCATGTTATCACCACTACAAAAATTATAATAATTGACACCAATTTAATGACAATTATTCAAAAAACTGTCATTAAAAGATTTATCAACATTTTTTATGACAGTTATTTCAAAACTGTCATCAAAAGTAAAACTTTTAACGTCAGTTCCATTATAACTGACGTTAAAAGATAACATTTAACGTCAGTTCTAATGTAATTGACGTTAAAAGATACATTTAACGTCAGTTCTAATGGAACTGACGTTAAATGTTAAGACTTTAACGCCAGTTCTTGAAGAACTGGCGTCAAAGGCCAATATTGCAAGCATGGGTTGCTGCTGCTTTCCTTGTTGCAGCAATGGCTGCTGCTGTTGCTGCAAGAGGCAGCACCAAGGTCCGGATTGGATGATCATCAACAAAGGAAAGAGAGATCAAGACTGAACAATTGGATGATCATCAACAGATTTTAGAAATGGTGGAGTCTGCAGGGGAGGAGTCAGAAAACACGTTGTTCATGAAGAATGTACTGGGGATTTCATTGCTTGTGCTGAGTTTATTTGCAGCTATAGCTTTCATGTCTACAAGGAAAGGGAAATCCTCCTCTACACCAAATGCCATAGCTCCTGTTGAACAGCCAGTGCTGATGAAGAAACTGATTAACGGTCCAATGTCAATAAGTGCAGAGCGCGCACCTGATCCAGAGGAGGCTCTCTTCAATGAATTGGCAGAATTGGCACTGAAGGCCAGAAACCTTCAACGCCAGTTCTACAGAACTGACGTTGAAGGTCAGTACACTGGCCTTGTACTGACCTTCAACTGTTGATTATCTCCACAGATTCTTTTAAACTAATACGCTTTCCTTGTCTCTAATTATTGCAGCTTTGTCCAAAAACCTGAGCATCAAATTGATCAGCTCCAAAGCTCTCCAGGCAGGGCTTGTGTCCTCCAGTTCCAAGAGATATAGAGTACATTGCCAGGAAAAAAACCACTTCGTGAATTTTCCTTGGTTCTTGCAGACCTGGCGTTGAAGGTCAGTACACTGGCTCTGTAACAAGACTACATATTACAGAATTTTATAAAAGAAGAGAGGAATAAGTTTACAGATCACTAAGCTCTGTTTATATTGGTAATGGCATGAACTATTCTAAAATCCAGCAATGGCAGACTACCAGGCCTCTGAAGATACAGCCACTGATAACAGGCACAGATAAAATGGGCATCATAAAATGAATGCACCTTGAATGTAACAATTGATGATACTTTTGCAGGACGAACTTCTTTGATTTCATAAATTTTTGTATTGAAACAAGGTGCCAGCCTTAAGATCACTTAATGCATATAACGAGTAGGATTAAAAACAGAAAACTTCTATTTATGGGTTGAGGAAAACTGTCTCCAATTGGAACATATAAGTTCTTCAAAATGCATTCTCCCAAGGAAATAGCCTAAATCAGGGAGTTGTACAGCAATGATGTCTACGTTAAAACCACAAGTGGTATGAGATACAAATAAATAGAGTATATCTACCATGAAATGAAGCCATTCTCTGCATACAAGCCACAGACTTGATTAGACGAATGTCAACAGAAATGATATGGTCATGGCATCAATCATCCTTCAATCTTCTGAGAAGCTTGGAAGCCCATCGTCGGACCCGTCGCTTCAGGGTGTAACCAACAAATACTCCAGCAACAAAGAAAACAGTACATACCTTCGAACATGTCCACAGTGACACCATTTGCCTGCAATCAGGCAGGGCAGAGAAAGAATGAGACTGAAGAAAGGATTAAACAAAGGCAGGTTGAGGGGGGATGAGGGAAAATAGGAATAGCAATCAACTTTAATTTCCAATGGAACAACCAGTACCACCATAAAATTTTGCAGGGCTCACCCTGTCATGTTTAAACCCATAACCTAATCATCCTCTTACTATCTGCATGAGAGATCAAGGTCAATACACTGTCCTTCAACGTCAGTTCTGTAAGAACTGGCGTTGAAGGCCAGAGTGGGGTTCTAAATTTTTTCCAGAGCCCTCTAAAGCCCGCCATAACCTCCCGCTACATTTTTTCTCTCTAAGGTCAGAATTCTCCTCTTCACAGACTGTCCAGAAGCAGCTGTACCGCCAGCCTTCCATTCTCCGGCGATTCTCCTGTCTGCAGTCCATCCACAACCAGCTGGGGTAGCTGGTTGCAGCCTTTTCCCAACTCTTCTCTGGCCATTCTCCTTTCTGCAGTCAATCCAGAACGAGCTAGATTAGCTGCTGGTAGTGTTTCCAGCATTCTCTGTTTTGGTCTTTGTCCACACAGGAGTCATTCTCCGGCGAGTCTCCTGTCTGCAGTCCATCCACAACCAGCTGGGGTAGCTGGTGGCAGCCGTTTCCCCACTCTTCTCCGGCCATTTTCTATACAACCGTTTCATTGTTGCTGTCAGTTACACTGCACTATTGGATGCAGTAATAAAATTTGACCTGCATAAACATAATTGTTAAATCTCCCGTTAAACTAAGATGATCTGTTGCTAGAGTTTGGAATTCTTGAAGTGTTGTTGTGGTGTCATTAACATCAATGGGAAAAGCACAAGGGATATTTAGAAACAACGCATGCTGGATTCTTTGTCATTTTCAAGCAGTTATCTTATTCCCCAAAATTTCATTTGTGATGACCATTCCTCATTATGCATCTGTGTTTGCAGGTTGCAAAATATAAAGATCCTGGTGATGCTTGTGCTGCAATTGTGGCTGAATCTTATAGGTTGTGGCTGCAGTATGAAACTCGTACAGATGATATTACCGTGATAGTTGTGCATGTTAATGGGCTAACTGATGTGAGAAGGCTTCTCATTTGTAGTTTATTGATTGATTTTTCGATAGAGATGCATTTTCTTTGCATGCTTCTTTTTTATGGTGGTTGGTAAGTGGAGTATCTTGTCTTTTGTCAGACTGCTGGTGGCCAATCCACAAGTTCTGGTGCCATCTTACACCCCCCTGTTCCACAAGTGGTAGAGGTTACAGGAGCAGAGTCTCCTTCTGTTTTCAGCTGGAGCTTTAGGAACCATCGTGTAAGGCATGATTTGTCACGGGCGCGAATTCGTGCCATTGAGAGTTCACTAGAGAATGGGCATCTTTGGGTTCCTCCATCTTCAGCCCACAGGAAAACTTGGGAAGAAGAAGTAATGTTTGTTCTTACATTCTTCACTTTTTCATTATCCAAATTTGCATTCAGCATGAAATTCTATGCAACAGAAGTTGCACACAAAATTCAAATTCATGAGTTTTTGGTGAAAACATTTATGGGTTTGGTGCTAAGTTGTTGCAAGTTCATATCATACAGGCACACATTCAGCGGGCGCTGCATGACCATTTCCTCTTTAGGAAACTTACTGATTCTCAGTGTCACGTTTTATTGGATCGCATGCAAAGAGTGGAAGTTCAGCCAGGGGATGTTGTTGTTAAACAGGTTATTAATTTTTCCTTTGATGTCTTTTCTTTCATATATGGAGTTTTACTGATGATATCAATCAATAAGAGATGCAAACTGAAATTCAATAATGTTTTGAGAGAAATTAATGGAATGAATTTTTGGAAGAAGGTTGGGCCACACTAAAATGTAAATTGTAAGATAATAATAATCCCTAAACAGCAGTAGTCTTTTTATCTATTGTCTATGATGAATGCCGCCAATAGTAGCTTGTTTCATGTATGTGAAGCAGTTCCTTGCGGTGACCCATGCAAAAGGAAATTTGTTATTTAGAGTAGCAAGCGTACAGTGTCTCTATAACTTATTCTCTTCTTTCATATCCACATGTGCCTGGGGTACTTGGTGGTGATAATGTTTAGGCTTTGTTCATGAGTTCTAATTATGGCATGGATTTCTTGATTTCACTAATATGAGAACTGGAGTAGCATTTCCTTCTTGAATCCCTTTCTAGTTTGGCTCTAGAGTCATGTTGCTGGTGTGGATTCTTATTCTATTTTGCAAGGTGGTGAAGGTGACTGCTTTTATGTTGTTGGCAGTGGGGAATTTGAGGTCTTCGCAACCCAGGTGTTTGTTTTCTTGTTGCTGCACTACATTCTATCAATTCTTGCAAGGATGACAACTTCTTTTATATATCTTCGGATTGTTTTTCTGAATAAATATGCGAACCAACTTCTGTAGTTATTATAGATTAAAATATTGACGTCCTGATGCCTGAGTTCTTGTTTCTGGGAGTGATTGAAATTTATATTACTATTTTTGACGTGGTTTCTGATTGGATACTCATGTCAGGAAGAAAAGAATGGAGAGGTACCCAGGGTCTTGCAGCGGTATACAGCTGAGAAGTTATCATCCTTTGGTGAGCTAGCTCTTATGTGAGTTCCCTTCTTCTTTTTCTATCGTCACACTCCTCATGCGAAATAAAAAATATATGTTTGCTTGGACACAAAACTGACTGTCATTATAGTTTTGAGATATTGTTCCCATGTTTTTCTCTTATTCATTGACATAGGAATGAAGCCACTTAAATGTTGGATGTTAAAATTTTTAAAGTGCAACACTTTTGATGTTTTCTCACTTTCACTTGTTTACTAGGGTAATCTTGTCCTCTTTTTTTTTAATGCATAGTTGAAATATGGCATATTATCCTAGCATAAGTCAACTTTCTTTGATTGTGCTATCTCTAATCTTACTATTGCACTAAAATGTCGCTCACAATTATTGTCTATCATTTCTTCTATAATATGGCACTTCAAGTATAACAAGCCACTCCAGGCCTCTGTGCGTGCTGTAACAGGTGGAACTCTATGGGCTTTGAAAAGAGAGGATTTTCGAGGAATTCTGATGTCAGAGTTTTCTAATTTGTCATCCTTGAAGTTGCTTCGATCAGTGGATCTTCTTTCAAGCCTGACAATCTTACAGCTAAGTCATGTTGCAGATTCTCTTACTGAAGTTTTTAGAATTATGTAATATTTTAACTTATGTATTGTACATATAGAGTTTAATTATAACATCAAATATTAGTGATCTTTTGTTTTGTTTGTCTCTTATTACTTTTTTGCATTAGATTATTTTGAGTGTTTTTAGATATGAAAGAAGTAATGATGATCTCTGTTAGAATGGTATTGAAGTGTATAACACAAAAATTTTGGTTGCATATATATTGTGAAGAATTGTATTGATGTATATGGATGATGTGAAAATAGGTTTTGGATAATTTGAATTTTATTTATTTTGAAATAAATACAAAAAAAACCTTTAATGGGTATCCCCTTTTAACGACAGTTCCAACAGAACTGTCGTTAAAGGGTACCCTTTTTAATGACAGTTTTTTTGGAGCTGTCATTAAAGAGTATCCCCCTTTAACGACAGTTTTGTTTGGAACTGTCGTTGAAGGGTACCCCCCCTTTAACGACCGTTCTGTTTGAACTGTCATTGAAGGGTGTCATTGAAGGGTACCCCCTTTTAACGACAATTCTGTTTGAACTGTCATCAAAGGCACCCCCTTTAATGACAGTTCAAGAACTGTCATTAAAAACTCTCCCCTTTAATGACATGAACAAAGATGACACTTTTACAACTGTCATTAAAAACCATTTTTAACTGTCATTAAAGCTTTTATTTGTAGTAGTGCATAAAACCTTGTTTTTCAAGGAGATTGTAAGATCACATGGCATGCCTAAGAGTATTATTTCAAATAAGAATGCAAAGTCCTTGAGCTATTTTTAGAAGACTTTGTGGGCTACGTTAAGGATTAAAATTTTATTTTTTACTACTTATCACCGACAAACTAATGAGCAACCAACAATAGTTAATAGAACTTTATGTACTTTTTTGTGTGCTATATTACAAAAGAATTAACTTGAAAATATAGGAAGAATATTTGCCACATGTAGAGTTGCATATAATAGGAGTGCACATTCAATCACTACATTTTCACCTTTTAAAGTTGTGTATGGTTTTAATCCATTAACTTCTTTAGATTTACTCCTTGCCCAGTTTGAGCATATTAATTTAGATAGATAAAAGAATACTAACTTTGTTAAATAGATCCATGAAATGACACGACAAAATATTGAAAGAAGAATGGAATATATACTAAACCAAGCTAATAAGGGAGGGCATCAAATTTGCATTTGAGTCAGGTGATTTGGTTTCGTTGCATATGAGAAAATAATGATTTCCCAATCAAAGGTGCTTTAAACTACTTTTAAGGGAAGATAAGCCATTTTAAGATATTGAAAGGATCAATGACAATGGCTAAAAAATTTTTTTAAAAAAACACACTTAATGGGTTGATACCAGATATGTATAGTCCTTTATTGTCTAGAATTTGATTTATTTCCCTTTTAAGTCATTTAACCTATTTGGCTATATGAGCCAATATAACCCTAAAGGGAAGGCAGCTTTTTATTATCATGATAATATTATTGAAAGTTGTCTCTTTGGTTCTTTGGGAACTATTTTTGAACTGATCAAGATTCATCTTGTGTCATTCATCATTGACTTATCACTCACATTCCTTGTCATGCATCTTAAATATGGTGTTTACTTTAATTTTTTATAAATATGGTTCTTATCTCTTAATAGATATGAATAAAGATCCTTATTATTGCTTGTCGATGAATTTGAATAAGAACGACTCAAAGAAAAACAACGTTATTGATCTTTGGGTCTTACTTTCTTTATGGGGTTTATATCAAATCGATGTGCCAAGATTGCATACTATAATACTCTCACTTTTTTAGGGCTCTAAGGGATGAATTAGATGTTGTATTGAATACAAACTCACCAAGTAGATGTTATGTAAAGTCTAGACACATCTTAACCTTACCATATATCTTTTGGATGAATGAAGCATTTAATGACAAAATCGTATGGTGTGTGCTAACAATGTCCAATGCTAAAACAGATAATATCTGGCGAGATTTCAGCAAAGAGTTTTTGCCACTAATTTTGAGCATCACCATATGGCACAACTTAATGTGCTTAAACTTGGGAGGCTGATAGTGCTCTTACATTTTTAAGGCATTAAAGGGTGCATCAAATCTTACTTCGGTTATAGTAACATAAAGTGTATGCACATCTTAACCTCGCAAGATGCCTTTTAAAGTGAATGAGGCATTTAAAAGATAAAATCATAAGGTATGTGCCAATATCGACTAGTACAAATCAAACAATACCTTTTGCGGATTTGATACATGGTCCTTGCTACTAATTTGGAGTATCATTATTTGGTGTCATTTATAAGACCTCATATGCCCAAACTTGGGGAGCTAATGATGCATTGACATATCTAGAACCTTAAAGGGTAAATTAAATCTGACATCAGATATAAATTCATCAAAAAAATACTACATAAAATTTAAGCACATTGTGACCTTTTAATATACTTAATATGAATTAAATTTTCAAAAGATAAGACTACACGATATATTCCAATAATAATCAATGTCAAAACAAAAAATATCTTAGGATGTCTCAATGAAGATCTCTATCACTAATTTTAAACATTATCAATATATTTAATTCATTGAAAATATATGTATTGTGTAAAGTGAAAAAGTTGAGAACAGCAAGTAGGATAACTTGTATTCATAACTTACCCCTCTATCTGGGTATGCCACTTCCCGTACCTTGAAAACAGCAAGTAAGAATTTGATTTTAAGCATTATAATGCTCCTTGGTTGAACCAAAACTGATTTGTTCCTAAACTTTGCACACCCTCTGTCAGTGCGAATTATATAGGTAAAGGCATTGAGTGGGGGACTACATCCAATGGATGACTAAAAGTTAGTTGAGCAGAGTTGGCCAATAAACTAAATTACTATACGTTAGCAGTGCTACGGTGGTAACAAGTAAGGGTCAGTGGTCCTATTAGTACTTAGCAATAATGTATCCAAGAATATGATGATTTTGACTTTGAGATTGAGCACATAGAAACCATAATGACATTGACCCATATGAGAGATACCATTACAGTACATAATCTCAATTTGACAACACAATAGTTACTTTCAAGGATATTAAAATGTTAGCTCAATCTCATTGATCCTTCTGAGTATATCCAGTATTCCAGACTTAAGAACAATATCAAATCATAAACCAAAAGAAATTCCATATTACATTACACTGATGAGTATGTTGCACCATCTAATGCTTACCGATGCTTTAGAATGGACACATCAACCCACAAACTTCGAGTAGAAGTTATTATGTTTAATGTCTCAACCACTAGATCAATCCATCAAGCCCTTGCCAACTCATATAGTTTTGATTTCAGACATATAGAATAGTATTTTCATCAACCGCAACTATTCTTTGCTCTCGCTCATATGCTGTCACTGTATTGTTATACATATCACTAAGGTATCAGAAAAGTGCCATGTTAGCGCCACACTAATGAGCACTAGGAAAATCTACTAGAAAACAGAGGCAACTAAAATAATCCTTCGATCATTGATATTAGTTATACAATTACCTTTCTCAACATGAATATAATGTACAATAATCCCTCCATGGAAGGAAAAGAATAGGACTCCATAAACTAGTGAATTTATGAATCGAAGAATGATATATTATAAAGATCTAACTTACAATTTTAGCTAGAAGAATAATGCTAATGCTTCAATGATTATACAATGGACATGACGCTTGAAACTGTAACACCATTAGCTGACATAAAGGAACTGTGTTAAATGTTTTCAACTCTATTTCGTCGAATAGAAACACCATATAGAATGATAAAAAAAACTGCATGTTCGTGTGAAAGAATCTCTTCCTTAGATTGACCATTGCATTAAAAAAGAATAGCCACATGCCCATTATTAGTGAAACTTAAAGAAGATGAAATGATATTCAATACACACAAAAGTTGTGTGTGATTTCACATGCCCTTTTCAACAAGATAGAACATAAATGTGCACATTGATGGAGAAAAGGGAGTTTCCCTACATTGTTTAAAAGTAATGCCACGTATTTTATAACTTTTATTGAAGCTAAAATGCACTTTTTAGATGATAAAAATTTTAGATGTGTTCGGTTAAAACTCCAAAGTGCTTTTAACATTAAGAGGTTAAGAGTACACAGTAAATATATAAAATAGTTAGGAGGTCCTTTGTGAAAAGAGAAAATAAAAGAATTCTCATCACTTAAAATATTACCAATATAGCCTTATATACTTTCTTTTAACTTTCATAGTTTTCTTGAAAACCGATTTTTAACTTTCAAGCTTATGAATTCTAATTGGAAAATTTAACCAATGTAGGAAAGAAAAAAGGGAAAAAAAAGTAAAAGAAAGAACGCAATGAAAATGATTTAGGAGCCAAATGTAGTAGTTATTGTAAATTGCAGTTTCTTTGCAGTGTAAAGCAGCATGTTTTCTATATGTGAATTTTCTTCCCCTTGGCTTCTTAATGTAAGATGAATAACCATAATCTTTCTTTTGATGTTAAAACAAACATTGTGATAATATATATATATATATATATATATATATATTATATTTGATTGATTTTCACAACTATTTTTAGGTTAGAACAAACACAGCATATGTATTATTCAACCTTGTACAAACTACCCAACAACACCAACCAAAACACACTCGTGATCAACAGAAATTCCTAATATGAAAGGCTAAGGAGACAGACAGAGAAACATCAAACTTACATTAGGGTGCGTGATTGGGCAATCGACGACGGACCATAAGGCGCGAGCTATAGGCAACGCATCACCGACGAATCCACCAATTGTGGCTCCCACTCCAGTCGGCACTATCATCATGCTTGTGTAGTCCTTCTTCCACTAACCCTCAACACACACACAGAGCAACCATAACAGGCCTTCAAGTACTGTTAGCCAATATCCAATAGGAGGCTTCAGTTTCAGAGAAAAGTGAGATAAAAGACTGACCTTATTTGAGGTGTGAGAAGCATAACAGGCTATCCTAGAACTCGTTGATGGTCATGACTTTTTTATGATTGCATTACAAGTTGGCCAGGATGGACATGTAAGCTTAAGATGAAGGGTCGCCATTTTTGGCGCAAATATTTTATGCAATGAACGTTACTCAGAACAGGATAAATGTCCTCTTTGTGTCCCAGTCTTTAGCAGTAAGTTCATTGTTCTGTTCTGTAATAAGTGGGGCCTAGTTTTGTTTTATCGAATGCCAAATTCCTAACATTGACCAGCTTGTTTTCTTGTTGAGATATTCTTCAGTTCCATTAACAATAATTAAAAATATATAATTTTTTTAAATACTAATTTTATATATTTTCAGAAAATAATTAGTTTTAGTTAAATCTTATATTTCATATATACATATATTTATTTAAATTTAAATTTATAGTTTTATAATGATTAAAAAGTAAATTATTTTTAATTTAAATTTGAAATTTTAGTACCTTAAGAAATATCAAATTAATTTAATTTAAATTTCAATTTAAATAACTATAAAAGCATATTCTCATAATTAAAATATTTTTAAAATAATTTAAATGAGTTTTATACTTTATTTTAAATTAATAATTTAAATTTAAATAATTTTAAACTCATACATTATTTTATAAATTTTTAAAATATATATTTTTAATGCTTAAAAATTTTTAAAATTTTTTAAATACTAATATAATTTTTTTCAGTCATGTAAAATTTTAAAGTTAAAACTTATTATGTAAAATTTTTAACTTGAATGTTTTAAATTTTTTAATAATATTTAAATTAAATAAAATTAAAACATTAGATGGAAAATTAAATCAAATTAAAATTCAGAATTTGAATTAAAAAATAAGTATAATGCACCTATTTTGTTTATGTTTCCTTAATTAAAACATACAATTTAATTTTTTCTAATATGAGATTTTCGTTTAATAAATTTTACTATTTTTAATGACAGTTATATTCTTATAATTTTGTATATATGATTTAAAAATAAATAAATATTTTTATTAATTAAATAAATAATAATAATTTTTAATATTTCTTTAATTATCATATTTTATAAAAATAGTATAAAAATATATTAACCCTCATTTCATACATTAAAAATTAAGATTGTTAAAATTAAAATATATATATTAGATAAAAATTTAACAAAAAAATATTATATATCTATAATCAATATAAATTTTTGGATAAAAATCTCGTAAAAATCTAATGTTTATATTACCAATTAAACCTTTATATTTAAAAATTGACAAATAGATTTGTAATCTATCAATTTGATCTAAATTGAACATTATCAAAAAATTTAAAATATTCAAAAAATATTCAAGTTATCATTACAAAAATTTCATAATTTTATAAGTGCTAAAAATATACTTTTTAAAATTTAAAATACAAAAAATTTTAAAAATTTACAACAAATAAATGTTACATTGAAAATTATTCAAATGTTAAGGATAGACATGAGATAGAGTGAATAACTTATTTGAATTATCTTTAAAATATTTTAATAACAAAAATATTTTTAATTTTTTTATAATCATTTTGACTAAAATTTAATTTAAACCAAATTGAAAGATCAAAGCTCAAATTGTAATTTTCTAAGCATAAAAATTTGATTGGTAATAAGAAATAAACATTAAGCTTTTATAATATTCTTATAATTAATTAATTAAACTTAAAATAACATGAATTTAAGAAAAATGTAGCGATAAAAAAATAAAATGAGTTTACCCATGTAAAGTTTTTTTTTTTCAAGAAAAGACCAAAAAGGATCATATAGCACAATAGATCATTTGAACAAGCTGTAGACATAACTTTACTAAGCAGCATACATATAAGAAACCATTTCATTAAAATCTCTCATTTTCAAAATGCTATAAATTGTACACTTTCTTTATGTTTCAACAGAGGACCCGACTCACCATGTTGTGTTCTAGTATTTTTGACTTGAGAATTTCATTAATTAGTGAGCTTTAAAGGCCTCGTCATTGCATTATCTTCATGATCTAAGATCTATACACAACAAACAATAAATAAATAAATAAATTTATATCTAAAACCTCAATAAATAAATCACCAAAACTACGAAACAAACTTACATAATAATGGTACGCATAACTTGGCTCTACTATTGCATCAAAAAAATATGACGTATTCGTATGTATGTACGATGACTTCATTAAAATCTTTGTCATATATTCAAGTGTTGTTTTATACATGTTCTTCCATCCTTTCTCATTTACTACAACTTGTAACTTCTTCCCATATGCATGCTTCCTTGTTTGGTACTTGATTGCATCGTTCCTCTTCATCATGCATGCTTTGAACTCTTCTACCTCCACCAGCTCCGTTTGATCTAACACCCCACACAACCCCAGGTGTATGTGCAGGGGATGGTTATCCTTTGTGAGGTTTATCATGTTCCATAGGTCACTGGTCCCCACATTAGGGATCTCCACACTCTCGATAAATCTAGTGATAAATATTTAATTAATTTCTTGGGTACCCACCATGTATCAACCTCTGAATTTTGTTTTATGATAAACTTCATGACCTTAGTGTTTGCTTCATTGACTAGGTCACCTGATGGGTATAGATAGGGTGCATCATGATAAACTTCATGACCTTAGTGTTTGCTTCATTGACTAGGTCACCTGATGGGTATAGATAGGGTGCATCATTGGTTAGAATACTTATGTTTGATTTTTTCTTAGAAAAGTCAACGATTACCTTAGTAATCTCAGATGACGCCAAAAGTACCTCATTAGTCTTGACCAGTTGTCCAAGATACGAAGAGTTAGATGCCATGTGGATGCATTCTAAACCATTGCTAAAAAAAAATCTAAAGAATTTAGCATTGCTGGCATTAATTATTGAGGAAATTACCAAAATTAGCATCCCACCACCTTTTTTACTAAGTTATTTTTTTTATCACTTAAATATATTAAAAAGATGAAAATATCCTTACAAAAAACAATTATACCCTCAAAATTAAATAAATTCAAAAACATAAGAGATTTGTCTGAGTACTCTTTCTTTAATCTCTCTCTTTCTATTTGATTTCTATCTCTCTTTGACCTCTGTCTCTCTTTAAGCTTTGTCTTTCTTCATTCTCTCTTTTGATTCTTTCTTCTTGCCTTTGTATCCAAGATCTATCAAACCAATATCCAAAGAAGAAATCGAAAGTAGGAATTGATATTTTTTACTTGTTGCCTCGCATAAAAAAAGAAGCTCATGTTCTTCATAATATATTTTTCTTGAAAATCAGAAAGTGTCCGATGGATCGAGAGGGTGATAGGTATACCTTATAATAGTAATATAACTTAAAACAATGAAGATTCATTTGTTTCAGTTTAAATTGTGATCTCCATTATATTTCATAACTTAGGTTGAGAATCATGACCTAATCTTAGATTTGTATCATGTTTGAAAATTGTATTACAATTGGTTTATTGTAACATTATCATGAAATCGTAACTTCATTCATAAAATTGTTATAAGTTTGTGAAGCATAACCTATTGAATGAAATCCTAGCTTTTTTTACGAAATCATATATTCTTCTTTGTAATAGCTAATTTTTTCAATTGTTATTTCAAATATTTTTGTTGTCGTTGTCGAATGCGGATCATTATAATTTAGAATGGCGAGTGGTCCAATTCTAGAGAAAATTTTGAGTATATTATTAGAGCTATTAAAACTAAAGGAGTATATTATTTTGAGGGGCTTGACATATGTATAACTATTAGATTTGGTTAAATCCTATGTTGAGACTGATTTCTCTAAGACTAATAACGTACTACATACCATAGTAAGATCTGAAGAAAGTACAGTCAAAATTGAGTTAATGAATGATGACGATGATGAGTTTATATTATTTAATGAAAACATAGTTTTTTGTTTAATTGTTGATTTGGTGGAGAGAAATTTTGTTGAGAATAGATAAAGTTTATGTGATGGTGGAATTTCAGGACAAATCAATCCTTATAATTATTGTATTAGGAGTATTCCAACTATTCGATTGACATTCATGGCACCGAACCATTCTTCCACAATGTGACTCCCCTTGACACTCAGCATACCGATGAGATTAACTTCGATGAGCAGATTGACTATAATATTGGGTGTGAAAACTCAATCATGAAAACTCAACCTACTCAGCCTACTAGTGAAGATTAATGTGAACCCATTCTAGAAGCAAAACCCAAAATGAAGAATTTAATGAGAACTTGTGTCCTCTCCCATCTTATGTCCTAGTTGCATACCAAGAAATACACAATAATTCAAACAGTGGTGTTATCAGAAGGTATAGTGTATTGGATACTGAATCATACAGTCTTGCTCCGACTGCTATTATGGAATTAATGACTTCGATTCACATCCTTGCTATAGGTTGGTTTTTCTCAAATAGTTGAAGTGATTTTTAGGTATGCATGCATTGACTAAGATCTTTGAATTTAAAGTTAGTAAGTCTAATAAATTAGTATTTAAGATTGCTTATGAAGAAGGAAATTGTGCATGGAAGGTTCATGCTGTGAGAGTTGTATAAGGATAATTTTCTCAAATTAGAATATGTGATTTGACACACACTTGTACAGTTAAAGAGTTACATTAACAGCATCGACAAGTAAGTCCCGTTATTCTTAAAGAAATTATGGCTCAGAAGTTGTCTACTAATGTTAGAATTATTAAGCTGAAAAACATCATGGGTGATATGAAAGAACTATATAGTATACAAATTTTACATAGCAAAGGATGAAAGGCTAACGAGTATGCATTGTCTCTTACATATGGTGATCCAATTAAGTCATATCAACAACTTTTGTCATACTGCCACATATTGCAAATAATTAATTTGAGAACTAGGGCTTATATGTGCGTTGAAGATAGAACTAATTAATTTAAGTATTTCTTTGGGGCTTTTAGCCAATTATTGAAGGTCATTTAGTAATTAGACTGATCATTGCTATCAATGCTACTCACCTAAAAGGGAAGTTCCACGGTGTAATGTTTATAGCAGCATGCAAAGATTGGAATGAATTGATATACATACTAGCATTCGATTATGGTGACTCAAAGAACTATGAAGCATAGGAGTGGTTCTTACAGTAATTGAAAGGAGCAATTGGTTTGGTTGAATCTGATTAGTATATCACAGCATCATGCCATTATTACAAAGGCTACCGCATAGGTCTTTCTCAATTCTTGTCATGGTTTATGTTCCTAGCATATAGCTCAAAATATAAAGAATAAATTCAAGAGGACAATGCACCTAAGATATTTTATAATATGGCAAAGGCATATCAAGAACATGAATTTAACAAATTGATGATTGAGTGGTAGGCTAATCACCTTAAAGCCTTCAAATATATAATGAAGGAAGATTCGAGAAAATGGTCATGTGTGTAGTGCCTTTAGAGACGATATCAACTCATGACCACTGACATTGTCGAAAGCTTGAATTCAAGTCTTCAATTTGCTCATGAATTGCCCACGATGGCTCTATTGGAATTCATTCAAGATGTGATGCAATGTTTGTTCTATGATCGACTCAATAAATCTAAGGTTTAGAGGTCACCACTAACAGAAAACTCATTGATGACTGTGAGACAAAAAGTTTTATTACAAATGATGACTTCTAATATTAATTGGAATGTTTTTTTGATTAGGTACAAGGGCAAAGAGGTAGTTGTAAACTTTATTGAACACATTTACACTTGTAACGAGTTTTAAGCTAATCTTTTGCCATGTGCACATGCACTAGCAACTTCCATGTGACACTAATGGTTTTGTTGTTACTGTTTTTATTATTCATTATTACTTCTTGCATTAACCTCGTAAATTGTGTACTTTTTATAGGGAATGTAATATTGATTTCATAATTATTTGCTCCAACTATATAAACAGGATCGACTAGTAACAGCATACACTGAGTTGATATGTCTAGTTAGTGATAAGTCTGATTAGGATGTGCTTGAGGAAGTTAAAACATTTGTGATATTACCATTAAATAATGGTAAGTCAGTAGGGAGTCTGAGAAAGCAGAGAATACTCTCCAATGGGGAGAGAATATGCCAAAAGAAATGCTCCAAATGCAGTCAATATGGACACAATTGATTGATATACTCGAATCTACAATACTACAATGGAATAAGCCACTCTCGATCATCAAATATGCCTCATCAGTCGCATTGTAAATGTCATAATTATGGTGGAGTTGGGCATAATTCACAAATTTGTCAAATATCTCCCAATTCAAATTTACTAGATGATGATACAATTGGCTCATGTGAATTATAATGTTTTGATTATAATGTTGATTTTTAAGTTCTTTTTCATTACAGATTGGTATACAATTTGAGACTTTAAGTTTTTGTATGGTCTTAATTATTATATGCAAGTTAATTATGTAATGTTGACATGTAACTGACACTTTGACAATGTTTTCAACATAAATCGTAACTTGATTAGTAAATCATATAACAAAATTATCCCTTGATTTATAAATCATGCAAACATCATGATATTAACGTATCTTTATTTTGTATCTTCAATTCATAACTTGATTGGTAAATCGTATATACACTCACAATATGAAATGAAAATAAACATTGTAGCTCACCCTATTAACATCCATCATTCGACTCACAACTACCTTCTTAAAATGCAACAAGGAGTTGCAATAAACCCATGTGCCCCATGGAAAGCTATTGAAAGCTTCTAAATTGTCTACCAAATGAAACTACCACATTAGGAATTGTTGGTACTCGTCATGGACTTTGATGAAGATAGTCAACAAATACAACAACCCTAACTTCGCCTTATCATCTTTCTCCGTAAATTTTCTTTCTAGTAACTCATCTTTATATTATTACCATTGACCTTATTCATCCGCTAAAGTATTTGGTGCGGATACCAAATGGATTAGCCTTTAATGTTATCTATGTTTGGTAGCTCACCAAACTTTAACCCAGTAATTAGGTAGAATTCTACTTTGTTGAAATGAACCCCATTCTATCTAAGTCTAAATCACATTTCATCCTCATGATTTTGTTGAATTTCCAAAGTAAAAGATTGTGGACAATAATATCAGAGAAGTTTAAATCTTTATGGACATGTAGAAAATGCCCCAACAGTTGTCTTTAGACTTCTCATTCTGAGAGTCATCCAAAATTTTTCTTAGAGTGGGTATGACATCATTGTCACAGTGCTTCATTATCTTCTTAGTCTTTCAGGACTCTTTAAAGGTCACAAATGGCTTATGAGTAGTAGAATTAATTGCCATCTACATTTGGCCTAAAAAAAAAACATGTCAAAATTCATGTAAACAGTTTATAATTCTCCATAAATAGTTTCAAGAGTTTGATACGATTGCTTAAACAAGATACAATGCGCATAGATGCACCCAAACCATGAAATTTGAGCCCACACACTAAAAAATGAATAGTTAAATATGTTATACCCATAGATATGCCCAAACTAATCTTTTTGGTTTCAATGTGTTAAAAAAAAATGGAAAAAAATACATAACGATATACTCAAACATTGTAGATTCATAAACTAACACCAAAGTTAAAGAAAATTATTCAAAAACATATATTCAAGCTTCCAAATGCATAAAGTAAACTCAAAAATATTAACAAAATGATGAATCGAATATAAGGAGAGGATTTCATCTGTGGGTATTCAACAGGTAACAAATCCAAAATTTGAGCAGAATATATTATTTAAAGGGTTAATTACATTAGAGGAACCTACATTTTAGGTGTAGTATCAAATTGAGACTTACATAAAAAATTGCATCAAATTAGGACTTACAAAACGTGCAGTTTGCAATGTGGAAAATACATTAAAATTAACTGCAAGACTAGCTCATGTGATACGTGTGTGCTTGTTAAGTGTGCAATTACATTAAACACCCTTTCATCATTGTAAAATGAAGCAGAATTGCTCATAAATCAATTTATGAAGTTTCTGTCTTCATCCATCAAATTCAAGCCTCGATTGTTGCTGAAATCTGAGATTCAAATACGCATCTTTTAACTCATTCACTTTATTGTTTCTTTCTGCATCGATTGACTAAAATAACTATAAATTCGTATCAATTAAACAACGAGAAAGGGAAATTTTTATTTTCTAGGCTTTTGAAATTAAAAAATTTTATTTTTTGAAATCCACCATTTTGAACATGATGCATACAATTTCAATATAAAAAGCTGAAGAAAAGAATATTCATAGCTTGTAGTTGAGAGCCACTGCTGGATCGAGGAAAGACTAAACTTACCAATAATGAATTTGAATTATAGGATAGATCATAGGATTAGGTGTGATCTCTCATGTTTCCACCATAATGCCCAAATTGGAACATTAAATGATATTGATTAGCAAAAAAAGAAAGCAGCGAAGTAACTTGACCCCAAAGGTGAAAGGGATTCTAGTTAAACTGTAGAAGCTGGTGGTTATGCTGGAAAAGGGCATTCTCGTCACATTTAGCGAGAGTAAAGTTTATGAAGTGTGAGTAACCAAGGGTTATTTTTCAGATTTTTACACAATCTTAATATACGAGGCTTACATGTTGGAGAAGAAATCAACTTTTTTTACTACTTTGAGCCATAGGTCCAATCTAGGAGTCGAAGAGTGCCACGAAATGATGGTGAAGGTGACTCATCTGAACATCCATTAATATTTATCTTCAATTATCCTGGCCAATGTGAAGCGTCATGTAAGACTTGTTATCTCATAGAAGAGGAAGCATTCGAAATCAACAAATATATGCTTATGAATTGCCCTGAAGTTAAACCTTTTATGTAGTAAGTTCTACTTTATGTGTTCCAATAAGTGTACTTGAAAAATTATAATCCATACAAATCAAAACATATAATGTGCATTTGCAGAATATAAATTCAAAAATTAATTACAAACTAACAATTTATCTGCTCCACCGATATATATGAACATGTTCAATCAGACTTTATTCAATGGTTCAAGGGCCACATAAGGTACTTCTTGATAATTATCATTGCAAATATGAAATAATATATCCTTTAATATCATTTATGTTAATGAAGTTTCTCTTGTCTGCGTCATGGGTTATGAGGTGCACAATCCTATAAATGAAGTGAAGATTGATCTTGTATGACTTTGCATGGAAACCTATGAATAAAGTCAACACTTAGCCAATTCATTATGTCAATGGTTATTGTTTTCATACGTCTAGTTGGGCTACTAATCGAAGCGTAAATAATTTTAGAATAACTTTGACAAGTACGGATGCGATGTATCATGGAATCATAGAAGAAATAATCAAGATCGAATATCCTGGCATACTTGTGATGCAGTTAACACTCCTCAGCTCTAGGTCATTTGAACTTTCCAGTGTGGATATAAGGATTTATTCCAAGCATAAAATCACTGTGCCTGAGGTCAACAAGAGATACAAGGGAAAGGATACATTTATTTTTACACAAGATGCAAAATAAGTATATTTTGCACTATATCTCAATCCTACTCCATAAAAGAGAGACTGGTTTGTGGCCATTTAAATAAAAGCAAGAAACAAAATTGAAGCTCTAAATGTTCCATTCCAAGATGATATATCCAATCAATTGTCCATAATCTCTTTCAATGATCATATTACAAGAAAGTTTGAAAGGTGTTAATGACTATAGTGAAGAGATTCAAGTTGATGAAAAATCAATTCAATAGAAAGTTGAAGATGAAAAACTATTATTTACAAATGGGGAATTTGATAATGAAGACAAAACTTCTATTAACTGTGTTATTCATAATGATTACTTATCGAGGTTTGTATTTAAAAGTGCCAAAAAAAATAAGCTAAGATTTCTATGGTTAATTTCCTCACTTAACGTGTAATGTTTATTGTTCACAGATGTCTACGAGAGAAAGATGTGGAGGTCGTGGCAATAAAGGCAAAGGCAGATGGTTTTATAGGTTCAACACATCTGCTATGGCTCATACAGGATCACCTTCTATTCATGCGAATCAGCTTCCACTCACACATCATCATTTTCATCTCCGTCACCTCTAGTTGACACATCATTCCCTCGACCATCATCTTCAAAGCATACGCTATCACATCGAGATGCTATAGCTCATACACCATCAATTAAGTCAGCATGTGCAGCATGAGACAGTAGGCTATATATTCAGCTCGGTGGGAAACAGTATGATAACTAAAATTGTTTACTTCATTGTAATTATATGAATATTGCATATTTTGTCCTTTTTTTGTTATTTATGCATTTTCAAGTATATTTTTATAGGTTGTTATCATCATTTAGTACAGTTGCCATCATATTTGAAATTATCAAGTTGAAGTTTGATCAGCCATGGATGGGATGGTGTGAAGTCACAAATAATGTTCCTGACTTGTGGTGGGTTGGATTTCAGGTAATAAAAACTTTCATGTCATTTAATAAGTAATATATGACTTTTTTATAATTATAGTAATTTCACATACTAACTAATTTCAGTTCAATGTTACTATAGAAAAAATATAGGTGGGATCCATTCATGGATGGTTTTGTTAGATGACTATGGAGGACTAAGTCTGCAAAGGTTATTCGATCTAGTCTAGCATCGATCAAAATGAACAAGTCAAAGGGTACATGGATGAGCCCTTAAATTCTGTTGCATTATGGGCTAAGTGGACAACAGATCTAACCTTCTTACAAGTATCATAGTGGAATAGCAATAATCGGGTTGTTATTAAAGCTGTTGTGCATCGAGAAGGATCCATTTCTATTTTTGAGCATGGAAGACGGATGGTAAGTTTTTATTTTCATTAGTTATTTCCATGTATTTATCACACATTTTGTTACACTTTTAATTTTTATTTTTCTTTTATTACTTGTTAGGCTAATCAGCTTGGGAAGGATCCCACCATGCTAGAGCTCCCCTGAAATTTGAACCATAATGAAGAAACCAATACATGGATCACGAAAAGAGCTGCACAGATTTATGTGAGTGTACACAATAAAATATGTTTATCATCATGATAATATGTATTAATTGATTCTAATAAAAAAATAAATCATACTGAATGATATAAAAGAATAATACGTATTCCTAAGTTTAAGATTTTGGTTACTTTGATACAATGTTTTATTATTTTATTTCATAGATAGATCAATGAATCAAGATTTACAAATGAAAGAAAATGGGTTTAGAGTATAGATCATTAAAACTTAATTTTCCTATGCTACAATGCAATAACGTGGTGGTATTATTATATTTTATTATAGTTTTTATACCTTGAAAAATGTAGAAAAATATTGATTTGATAAGCCATTTCTTTGCAATTTTCTTTTAATCTAAAATTTGTAATTGAACTTGTGAGTTATGTGATGAAGTTGTACCAATAGATTCACTATTTTGATGATATGATTTCATTTATATCTACTAATATTTATTAAGTAGTTGGATTTTTGGGTGTGAGATGAATTGTAATAATAAATTTGCATTTTGTGTTATTATAACGATGTGGTTTTGTTGATGTATAACTACTTATTTTACCTTGCTTTAATAAGTTTTGATTTTCTTTTATTGTCATTTCTATGCAAGCTAGTTATGAAAAATTGAGAATACCTTTGCTTTGGGATCATCTATTGATGATTCCACCCTCTTTTTTTAGGCTACAAGTGGAAAGAATAAGAGGGATAGGGCAGACGGGTTTGGGTTTGAGGTTTCCTTTTATGGATCATCTCATTCAACTTCTCAATGCTCATATGCTTTATCTAGTGTCTCAATGCAGTAAATGATGTTCCACTTTGAAGACATGCAACAATAGTTAGATAAAAATGTGTAACGACAGAAGAACATCTTCAGTGGGAACGTGCTGACAGAGAAGAGGAAAGGAAATAAATGGAAAAACGACTCCAAAAAGAACGTGATATGATAGAAAATCAACAAAAATACCTAAGAGAAGAGATTCTTAGAGAAATGAAGATAAGAGATTACAGAAAAAAAGGAGCTTAGAAAAGAAATTATCTTTACAAAAAATCTTCTTAATAAACTTATAAGACAGTTGAGTATGCAGCAAGGCCCTTCAAGTACATAGGGTGCTTCTTCTAGCATAATTGGCGATGGTGATACTAATGGAGTTGGCGGTGGTGATGGTGTCGACAATAATATTGGTGATGGTGATGATTTTATGAGTGATACTTAGATTATATTATTATTAGATTGAACATTTTATATATATAATAATGAGATGAGTTGTCATTTAATATGAGTTTTATATGATTTTATTTATTTAATATTTTATTTTATTTATAAAATAATTTATTTTCATTTCAATAAAATTTAGCAAAATTATTTTCAAGATAAAATTTTAAAATTTTTATGAAAATATTACCATAAAAAAATTTTACTTTCTTACTATAAGAAAAATTTCAAACTTTTGGCCAAGATATTTCTTATCCTAAGAATCAAATATATAATTATTGAATTTTTTTGAACTAATATTTTAAATAAATTTATTAATATAATATATATTAATATTTCATCAAAAATATCGTTTGAATATATCAAAATTATTTCAATGATATTTATTTTTGTTGAAATTTTATCTTTCTTACGTCAATCATTGTAATGATTTTATTTTTGAAATAATATTTGTTGAAATTTTACATTTCAACGAAAATTATAAAAAATTTCAATGATTTTTGTCCGCTATAATTTTCTGAATTTGGTGTAGTGGGTCTCACAGAGCTCGCCTGTAAAATGTTTAAAATCCACCACTCTTTTCCCCCCTTCCCCCCCTGCCCCACCCCCCCCCCACCCCCCCAATCTCCTTCCGGCCAGTAAACAAAACAAGGAAAAAAAAAAAAAAAGGAAGACAGGAAAGAAAAACTATGTTATCTGATTCATCTGGGCCGATGAAAGACCATAGAAAAGAAACATTAGATGGGTAGTTCATGTGGGTGACTGTGAGTCCTAAGAGAAGAATGAAGAGACAGACAGGCAGTGTTACCCATTTTTCATAAACATGCCGATTTCGAGTGACTTTGGTCTGGGAGCCCCATGGACAAGATGAAAACCTCGGACTCTGGGCATATCTGGAAGCTTATCAACACACATTTTCAGCTTTGCTGGATTTAGAAGGTCGTCTACAGCCCCCGTCAATGCGCTGCCGAACAATCCGATTGGAGCCAAACACCTGAGACACAACAGCCAAAATCCGGAGTCTCTCTGTTGCATGCACAGAGAGAGAGAGAGAGAAAGAGAGGAGTTCCGGTGGAAGTGAGTTCTAGAGACTATCTTCTTATGGTGGACGACCTTGAGGTTTTAGATTATCTGAAGGGGGAATCGATGGAGAAAAAGCAAGCAGGCTTTTTTATTTTGTCAATAGGGTGGTTTTGAAGCCTGGCTGTCTTCGTTCATAGACAAAGATAGTAAAAAGACAAGTGCAGAAGTGTCATCCTTGTTCCCGAGCACCCACTGCTTTTCTTACCACCTCTTCCTTTGTCCGATTCTCCTCACGTGACCCTTGTTTTCCCTTCATATAAGGTGCCCATTCTCATCATGGCCCACAGCAGATCGCTACCGTCCAAAGAAGAAATCCGGGGACTTGTGGACGGTCATTATATGTTGATGGGTCACGAATGAACATGTTCAGCTAAGATGAAAGTGTGGAATCAGAGTTTTCTTCAAAATTCTGCTAACTGAGCTAACTGCGCTCGCCTATTGGAATGGTAGGCGTTGCAGGAGCCACGTCTTAAATGGCCACGAATCTTGAATTTCATCATGTGTAGCCAATATAGCGAGTGATAAAGGTATGCATACCAAATAGAGCAAGACACGGAGAAGTGGACTCTCATTGTCATGGACCAGCTTAGCAAATTTAACGAAGCAACAAGACAAGTTTTGGGAGATCACACGCGGCCACTAAATTCTTTTTGACAAACTTAATATGGGTACCACACTACCACTCACTGCAAAGTTCTTGAAATGTGCAATTTCAGTCCTGAACGTAGCTACCCTTTTAAATCGAGATATGAACACAGTTTAAAGTCAATGGCTCTAACAAGACTTTTAATGATTTCACACTGTGGACAAACTCATGAAAAGGGAGGCCAGTGTGAAAACCTTTAGGATTAATTATATCCGATTACATCATTAAAGAAGTGTTTAGTCTTTCACTAGATTTTGGGCTTGACTTTAGATCTATGGTGTGATGCAATTGCACCCACCAAAGTATGAAAACAAACTATGGGCATAATTTTTCATTAATTGATTATATCTCATTGGTTTGCAGAATAAGGGTCAGTATGTAACCAGGTAAAAAATATGCATGCTTGCCTATTTATTATGACAGCTAATGTTTAATGGTTCTTCTTGATTAGGGATATACCTCTCAGTGGCTGCCAAGCTGGTATCTTTCTGACATGTTGGATTATGCTTTTGACTTTATGCATCAAAATGAACATATTTGTACATAAACAATGCTTTCGCTGGCCATGCATGGTTTGACGATCAAATACTAAAAAAGTGCAAGCTACTGGATAATTGAAATGCAAATTCAACTATGACTAATAATTTATTTTGCTATTAGAGATCTGTGGGCAATCAGACCTGCTAATGCTGTCTTTAATTTTACTTCAATGCATAGACCTTTTACATGTTTGATGTTGTGAGAGATGATCCTCTTGATCTTTTTCCTTTAATGATGTTTCTCTTTTGAATTTCAATAATGTTCCTCATCAACGGAATAATTCTAGTGGTAGGTTTCTTCATGGATGGATTAAACATGACTTATAATCATGCAGTTAGGGTCTTACAGCATGGACTGACCTGTTATGTGAAAATATGCCAACAACACATAAACATATGAATATTACTAGACTTTCATGGAGAAGGATTGATGAGGGGGAATGTGTATTATTTTCACTTTATATCTTCAAATAAATGTCTCAAATGTCCTTGAATGCTGTACCTGCAACATAAATTTTACTGATGTAGATGAAACTTCTTTTCTCCCCTTTTTTTTAAAAGATTTTTTTTCTTGTTCCTGTTTCATATTACTTGTACATGTTAAAAATAACTCTTTCAGTTCTTCAGATGTCTATGCATTGTGACTATGGCAGGAAAGTTGATCCTATTAAAGAGACCATGATCTTGATTTAGTTTGGTACCCAACAGACGGAGAAATGGTCTAGAGTGTCACTAAAGGTTTTGCAATGCGATTTGTAAGCACTCAAATTTTGTCAATTGTGTTATTTCTCCAGATGGCAGCAAAATGATGGAATGACTGCAGAAAAAATTGGAGACTGGTCCCAAGAAGATGGTTATAAAGGCAGCATCTATGCTGTTAGCCGGAGTTCTAATGGCAAGCAGGTTGCATAGGGCTTCGTTACAGTTTTGCTGCTTGCTATCCATTACGCCGATCTTGGAAGGTATATTCCTGAAATCGACTGAATTTCAGTCACCACATTTTGTCTTGGTGCATGCATGTCTCAGCATTTATACATAACTTTTGTATGCTGTCATATAAGTACAAGTGCTTAAAAGCTTGTTGTATGAATGGTTTTCTCCTTTATTCCAAGGGCAACATCAAACTCTTATTCGTTGTGGTACCAAGGGAATAAAGTGCTCAGATTTTTTTCTATTTGCTATCATACATGTTTTGATGCTTTCAAAGGCATATTTACTTATATGTTGTCTATTGTAGTGCTTAGAAGGTATAATTGTTCATAAGATATAGTGTGATTGTCGAAATGTCTTTGGCATAATGATCATCTTCTTACTAACATGCAATTTAATAATGTTAGGTTAATTTTGTGCTGAGAGAATTATTTTATGTTAATTTTTTTAATTAATTTCTTTCCCTTCAATCAACATGGTTTGTATTACCTTCATTTTTGTCATTAATCACTAAAACGAAATATAAAAAATGAAAATTTTCATAATTGATTTCAACAAGAATAAAAATTGAAAAGCTTGTTTCAAACTTAAGTCATCAGTTTCTATGAGAATCGAATGCTAAAGTTATGAAAATGTTAAGCTTGAAAGCTTTACTTAAAAGTTCCTAAAGCGAGATGACTAAAACCTCCTTTATAAGTCACACATACCCACTTTTTTTGAACATTCTAAACTACAAATCCTAAAATTATATTCTTTTTTTACCACTACCTATTTCTCAAATTGATGTAACATCTTCAAAATTTTACTGTTTTGCTTGATTTTTATTGCAAAATCACTTCTCTCTATAAATTTTCAATTATTTTACTTCAATTCAAGTATAAAATTTGTTGAGTAAGTTGATTTTTATCAAATCTATATTATTTTCTTAATTTTAAGATAGGTTTAAATTGTTCTATAATTTTGTAATTACTATATTATTTTTTTATAATTTAATTATGCTTTGAAGGTAGGAAAAGATGTGTGAGATAAATTATGAGATCACCATTAAGGTAACAAAAGTTTTTGTTAAAGTAGTTTTTCAACGTAACATATAATGTATATATTTATTTTTAACAATATAAAATATATTAGATGCTAGTTGTCAACATGGCATATGCACATACACTAGTTTTTATCCTTTATACCTCATTTTAAGGTAAGTTAATAAATTTTAATTAATGTTATCATTTTAAGAGGTTATCCACAATTGTTTATGATATTTACCTTTTAAAGCTTTCAAGATGTTTTTGTCACTTTATAAATTACCACATTGTAGAGTTTTATCACCAAGATGTGTATAACGAAAACTACATGTGTTATTATTTTTATTTTAAAAAAGTAATATTTAAATTATTTGATTCAATGTTCACAGTAATCTTTTAACTTTGAATGAGAGTACTACGACATTGATAAATATAACAATATCCCTTTCTTTGAATTTATAAGTTGCTTAATAATTGTTTTTATAATTAATATATTTATTTGAAACTTAAATTTGATTTTTTAATTTGTTTATAAACATATGAAGCATAAAAAAAAAAAAAACATACACTTAAGTTTGAATTGAATGAAATTAAAAAAAAAAAAGTTAACTTTTTGATTTGGAATTTTACGATGAACATGGATTAATGTAAAAGTGAAGTTCCCAAGGTTCTTGCAATTGAAATTTTGCAATTTATACCATCAATGTTAGAATATAAATACTTTTAAACTTGTTTGATAAATAAATTATATTACAACATAATTTTTTGAGAATTTATTATACTTTTAAATTATTTAAAATTAAAAAACTTATTTAAAAAATTACATTCAAACAAGTAATTGTAGTTTCTTAAGCTAAAACTTATTTATTTTAAGAGAATTCATATAATATATTAAAATCATGGCAAATTTAACGGTAGAAGCAAATGTTGTTTGACAATAACTAATTTCTTTTTAAATAATTTTTTGAAAAATAAAAAACAAGTGTTATATTAATATAATAATAATAGAATACTTGATCATTTGATGAAATTTTTGATTATAAATAATCAAATGAAAATATGAATTTTTTAAATTTCTAATATTATTTAAAAATAATAAAAAATAATGTTGATTGATTAATTATAATAGAATGAAGCATTGATTATAATTATAAAAAATAACAAATAATAGATTTTTTGTAATAAAAATTTAATTAATAATAATATGCTCATCAAATTTACAATAAATTGAAGATCATATAAAAATAAAAATTTTAAAATTATTTTAAAATTTTTAATTTATTATAATAATATAATTATCTATTTTATATTAAAATAAAAAATAAATATTATATAAAACCTTTAAATTTATCCCATATTCACTATCAAATTAATCCTTATGTTAAAAGTGACACATGCGTTAGATTCATCTAAATTAAATATAACAAAAAAATTTAAAAATTGAGGATATTTAAATTAAGGATCTTATACAACAAATTTTAACATTAATTTTTCATAGATATAAAGAAATATTCAAGCTATTGTTAAAAAACAATTTTGAAATTTTTTTAGAGTTAATATTTTTTAAATTTACATTATCTAAATTTTAAAAATTTGTGAAAATAGATTTTAAATCCAAAATTATTCAAATTTAATAAATGGATCTAAAATAAAGTGAAGAATTTATTTAACTCCGTTTTTAAGTATTTGAACAATAAAAATACCCACGATTTTTTATAGGCATTTAAGCTAAAGTTCAATTGAACTAAATTGATAGATTAAATTTTATTTTTTTTAAATATGAGAATTTGATTGATAATATAAGGTAAATATTAAAATTATATGTAATATTTACCTTAAAATTAACTATCATACTTATTTAATTTTCAAAATAAAAATGCTTAAACTTTAATTTTAGGACCACTAATATTTTTCTTACACTTTTTTGATCAGTAGTATAAATGATTGTTTTTTATTAATCAATTAAAGTGCTTTTGAAGCATCAACTAAAAACTGTTTTACAATAATGGATGCTTGTTGAATCAATTGATAATTAAAGCATATCAACAAGTTAGAAATACATTTCATTAACAAATTAATGGAGAGCACCTAAAAGTCTATTTTTAAATTACTTTCACTTTTTAGATGAAATTTTAATTTTGAGCATATTTTCCATTTTATATTATTTATTAATATTAATTTCAACCATATATACTTAAAATTTGCAAGGTTCTCACATTAAGTTTAGCTATTACCATCTTGATGGTTATCATAAAATTATTCTCTTACATTAAAGATATAAAGATGTGATGACAAAATAGTTTATTTTTGATATAATGAATTAAATATGAGCAAATCAAAACCACAATTTAGTAAATCCGAAAGGAAAGTCTATATACTTTTCTAGTTGAATTACTCTAAAAGGCTTCTTAAGTGGCAGCTTAGACGTTTTTTTTTTTTTTCATCAATCAATCTGAATGGAATCATTGAGTTCAATTCGGTTTGATGGTTTTTGTTTTGGTTATAATTTTTAATTTGAATTAGGTTAAAGTAGGTTCAATTATAAAAAATCAACCAAAATAGAGTCAAATCAAATATGTAAGAAATTATAAGTTCATTTATAGGTTCTTCAAAATAATAATAGTTTCAACATTACTTGATAATATTTGAATATATAATGTAAATAGTTCATACTAAAATTACATTATTTTCTCATAAATATGTTTTATGGATAAAATGAGCGATTCAATCAAAGATTGGTTGATTATATTTAATTAATCTTTTTAATAATAAATTTTAAAAAATTATAAAAATTAAAAAATTAATATTCAATGAAAAAAGTAGTCAATAGACAATTATAATAAATTAAATATAAAAATTAGTTTTACAAAATTTGTAAATATATGTAAAAATAATAAAATAATATTAGTGATAGTTTAAGAATACAATAGTCTATTATGTTCAACTAAATATAAAAAAGCTTTAGAAGTAATAAATAATTTAATATAAAATTAACGACACCATAATGAAAGCATAGTCATCAATTTATTAGAGTAAATGGTTATACCAAAAAATTAAAACTTTTAAACTATTATTTGAATTTATTCATTTATATAACAATGTTATAATGGTTACTTTTGTATTAAAACCAATGACTGTATTATTTAATCTAAAAAATTAAAGACTATAACTATAATTAAGGAATCAATAATATATATATTTGCTATATTTTATCGTCATTAATATAGATAATTATTTTTAAACTATCAATTAAAATATATTTATAGTAGTGTGTGCTTGTCATATCAATTGATAATTTAAGGCATTTCAACAAGTTGATGTAAATTTCATTAGCAAATTGACAACCACTGCCTACAAAAATGTCTAGTTTCAAATTTCTTTCACTTTTGGATTAAATTTTAATTTTTGGCTTGTTGCTTACCTTCTTTTGTTTATTAACACCTAAAGTTTCATCCATGTACTCAAGCTATTTAGAATTTATTAGGCTCTCACATAATTTTAACTCTTACCATCTTGATGATTATCAAAAAATTGTCTTCTTTCATAAAAGATATAAAGATATATATGATGTTAAAATAGTTTACTTTTGATATAACTAATTAAATATGGATTCAGTCCTAAGTCATAACTTAAAAGAAGCCAAAAGTGGAGGTTTTTAATTCTTCCATTTGAAGTACACCAAATAAATTCAATTGTAGGAGAGGAGGCTTTGATATTGTTAAATAAGGATTGGGGTCCAAATACTATTAGTGATCTCTGTTGGTATCTTTATTTTTAATGATCATTTAATAAAGGAATTTACCATTAGTGAATTTAATCAACTAAAAAATATAAGGAATGAGTAAAATGAGAATATTATCCTTTTTTTTTTCTAAAAAATGGTTAAGTACTATATATATATATATATATATATACATATATATTTTGGTTTTTCGCGAGAGGATTCCTACAATCAATTGATTTTAGCTAGCTTTCCTTATGTGTTAGCATATATATCTACCAATAGATATAGTGATGCTAATAATGGTATGTCTTTTACCCTTTCCTTTTAAGTGTTAAGGATTTTTTTCCTACCATTTTTGGTTTCAAAAACAAATTTAACAAAAATTTCCTTTGTTGTGATTATGCTTGTTCGTGTTGATGATATTGTTGAATGGTTTACTAAGTTATTTTGTATGTATAGTTTTGTGTAATTTTCGATCTATATATTCTCAATTCTGCTTGCAATTTTGATGTTCTTGATGTGATTTGGTTACCTTCGATTGTAATAGTAAAAGATGTAATTGAGCCATAACTAGGTGAAAAGTGCTTGCATCAAGATTGAATATTTTTTAGATTTACAATCCTTCAGATGTTTCACATTATTAGTGGGTTCAAACTTTAGTATCTATAAGATAACAATCTTATGAAAGGAATTACTTTTCTCATAAATAAATGGTTGTTGCATCCTTTGATGTTTCTATAGACATGTTCTCTTTTTCATTATAGATTTTCAATCCCTTTTCAGGTCATGCATTGTCTGCAGGTATGCAATCGAAAAATTATGACAATCACTTTCATGTTCCCATGGAGTATCATGAAAGCTGTGAAGTTTTTTAGTGATACTCTTGAAGTGAACACACTCCCAACTCTTTCACCTCATGAGTATCTCTTAGAACCTCAGCAAACATCTGAAAGTACGTTTCAAATCCCTGACAACACATCATAGATTGTTGGCAATTCTTCAAAGCCGTTGCTACAACTTGTAAAAAGATTTCATGAAGACTTGACTTGGGAACTCTAAGAACTGAGTGATATTATTAGCATTGACAATGGGCAGCATCAAATGTCATTGGAGGAGCAGAAACAGAAAAGAGAAGAAAGGTTAGATACATTCTATTAATTCTTTGATTTATGATTTTGTTTTGTACTAAAATTTTACTAAACAAGTACTTATAAGTTGCCATGAGGTTAGATGTGGACAAAATCACACTAGAAATGGTGATGAAAAAGATACAAGTGAAGAAAGTAGAAGGCCACATTGAAAAAGGCTTGGATATTCATTTGGCAAGAGAAGCTCCATGTACCAAGGAGTTACTAGGTTTGAATCTACTTATTTCAACAATTACATATACATATGTGTTAAGGAAACTAAAGATTATTTATCATTGCAATCTTACTGAACTCAATGAACCAAAAATAGAATGACAAAAAGTTATGAGGCATTTTTGTGGGATGGAACTGGTAAAAAGCCAAAGACACGATAAAGTTAAGGAAAGCACGTTTCTATTATTTACTTCTAATGATCATTAATTAACTAATATTTTATAATCATTTCTAATCCTTCTTTTTTCTTTTCCCATCTCCCATTTTCTTCTCTTTGTTTCCTTGAATTTGATCAATTTATGTTGGTGAGTATGCTTTCTCTATCTACATTTATTAATTAATTTGTTAATATCTTGAATCACGTTGAAATATTAATCCATAAAATTTAGTATGAAATAAATTAATCACTAGTAGAATAATTTTTTTACCCTTTAAAATGTTCATGAAAATTGATTCTTAAGGCTTTAGCACGAAACATGCGAAGGAAAAGATCTATTAGTTGAGGTAGCTATTCTAAGTACTATTCCATTTCCATTTGAAGTTCCAGTTAGGAAATGAAAGTCTTTCACAGAACTTATTAGCAATAGAGTAATTTCCAACGGTTCACAGTTTCTCTTGTATTCATAGGTAGATATGATGACCAAGAGGAAGCAACAATGGCATATGACTTGGTTGCTCTCAAGTTATGAGGCACATCAACATTCTTCTTATAGTTAAGGGCTGGCTAAAGATAAAAATTTCTTCCATTGACTACCATGTCTCTATTAACGATCTTTTAGTAATTCATTGGCTATACTAATTAAGTTCTCTTCATGTACATATTTTCATAGATTAGTGATTATGGGAAGAAATTAGAAGAAATGCAGCATATGACCAAAAAGAATTACTTCTTAGCTATTAAAACACAGGTTTCTCACTAAAATTTGACCACTTAAAAGCCCATGTATGCTTGCACCAACTTGAATTGAGTGTACATCCAAACTTTTTCAATTTCATTAAAAATGAAAAGTTGCATGCCCATTTTTCTTTCATAAGTTATGATAAATAACTATGTACTGACCATGTAGTTTTGAAATATTAATTTCAATCAGTAAGTTTTATAAGCAGCAACTTCTTCATGAAACTAATAGTTACAGCTTTAAACTTGAAAATTTTCAGAAAAAGTGGAGACTTTGCCAAGGGATTGTCTAACTATCGTGGAGTCTCTCGATAACAATAGCTTCTCTCTATTTCTTTCTTTCTCTTTCTTTTTCCTTTCTCTCATGGCAAGGGGAAACAGGAACTCTAGTTATTAGAAATGGCAAGTAAGGATTGCCAAATAGAAGGATATGGGAGGAATATACAAGGGAATCTTTGGTAAGTCTTATAGTTCAAATAAGTGATCTTTCTAATGTTGTTGAAAATTGCATAATAGGATTAAAAGTAAATTATTGGAGCTATATTTTTAGTATGTACTCTGGTATTTTGGTAAGTCTTATATTATAATTTTGTCTTAATTATCAGATACTCAAGAGCAAATAGCCAAAGCTTATGATATTGCATTCATAAAGATCAAAGGCTACGATGCGTTCACCAACTTTGACATTAGTGAGTATGATGTCCTAAGCATTCTTGAAAGCATAATGTTTCCCATTAGGAAAGGGATATCAAAGGTGTTAAAAGAAGCTTCAATTGAAGATTTTATCATCCCAAAGTGAATTGAAGAAGTCACAGTATCAAAGCCGATGAAGTCATATGTAAACTTTAAGAACCAACCAACCTTGCAAGACTAGAATTCTAAGTTCTTTTGGAATGAAAATGTATGCAACCAAACACAATATCAAGATCCTCTCACCTCTGCACTTTATGGGCTCCAAGAATCTTGTTTTAATGCAAACCCTTTCCTTATTGACTTTATGGGCAACACTAAAATTAATGCACAGGAATTCGCTAGGAACTTAGAGAGCACTTACAATAGTGGGACTATTGGGTTTATGGAAGAAAAGTCAATGCAAATGGAAGTTGAAAAGGATCTTTTCAATGCGAGTAATGAAAGTTTTGCAAATAAGGAACAAGCTATTGAGAGAAAGTTTGCACCATAAAGTTTTGCATATTAAAGGTTTTCTGAGCTCTTTGAAGAAGAGCTTATGAATATTAGTTCCCTCAGTTAGCTAGAGATATACTTTATGAACTCAAGAAGTAATTCTTCCCAAGTATAAGAAATTTTCATGAAGAAAGTTTTTAATGTTAGGTTGTACGTCTGATAAACTTGAAAAGTTTATTGTGTTAATTTTCTTGTTTAACTATCTTATCATGAGAAGCATGTCACTATTTTGCAATCAATAGCTTGAAACTTGTTTACAGTGGAAAAAAATATTTCTTCTTTCTCATTTATTTACAAATAATTATGTAACAACCTTATAATTATACTTTATTAATCTAAAGATAAGGCTGTCAATGAGAGTTCAATGAAGAACAATGCTTTAAGAAAAAAACAAAAAACAAAATTTCTCAATCTTATCTTTGGAAAGTTAGTGTTGGTTTCCTGATCATAATAGAGTAGGCCTTTCATAAATTGAAATGATTCAGTTCTTAAATATACTTTAGCAAGTTTACTTTAACAATGAGTAGGGTGTTGGGTGATTACTTTCCTAGAAAAATGAGAGCAATAAAATATTTATTGTTTTTAAGGACATTAGCATTCCTCTTCCAACCTTTACTTAAAGCTGAATGTTAAACTAGTTAAGTTTGTAAGGAAGTTAGTCTTGACTCTTGTTTTCATCTTTTAACGTGCCAGTTAAGTTATCCTAAAGCATTAAATGTAGAGAAATTCAAATATGTTCACGTATTTTTGCATTCATCACTTTATATATGATAACAAATTAACTCAACAGATATAGATAATAAAAAAATTTCATTAGAAGTAATTAAATTAGTAGATCTGTATTTTCATCCTTAGTAGTAATTAGATAAAATCATGCTCTTGATTTTCATCCTTCATCAGTGCTATTAACATTTTTCCTTATTCTGTAGTTTATGATTATCTACGTTTAGATGGCTTTGTTTGTAGGTTTCACAATTTGTTTGAGGTATTTAAATATAATTAACTCAATAGATTCATCCACGATTTCCCCTATTAATATCAAACTTTGTTATTCTTGATACATACATAAGCAATTTTGGAAGTTATCATTTGAAAAGTCTTTGTTGTGAATTTATTGCTTTCCAATAAGCATCACGTTATTTGATACATGTATTGGAAATATATGCGAGCAATTATTTTTTTTTTATTTTTTATTTTTAAGGACTATAATAATTCCAAATCATGAAACTACTTTGAATAGGCATTAGAATCTTGAAGCTACTGAAAATCATTTAAAAGAGTCCCTTAAGCTATACATTGGCATATTTGTTTCGATTTGCTTGTGAAACCTATTGTTCTATATATGTGCAAGTGCATGTGTATAGATATGAAATTACTTTACGTAGATTTTGTTGAAGGATTTTGCTGTGTGCTGAAAGAAAGGAAAATAAACATATGTAGTTCATCCATGTGTTCAAGCAAACCAAGTGCAGACAAGTAATGTTGCACTACTTTTGCATATTTTTGTTTTTCCAAATACATCTTTTATAAAGAGCTATTTTCATATTTTTTATGGTAAAATAAAAAAATATCAATCATATTTTCAGTCAATTTTTAAGTGTATATCATTTTACAAACATAGGAAGATTTAACGAAGACAATGAGAATGAAGTTTTGTCCTCTCATCAAGTGTTTAAAGCTTTTGCAGGTCCAAATATTTCGATAAGTTGGCTTCAAAAATGTACATAGTGTGAATTTTAAGTTTATGTTGTAAAGTAATTTCGTTATGACTGGAACTTGTATTTTAAAAACAAACATTGCACGATAATCATGCTACTCATTAATATTGTTTGGTTTGAACTCACTTTACATACAAAATACAAATATGTTGACTGAATGATTTATAATTTCTTAGGATTATAAAAAAGTGCTATAAGTAATAAGTATATAACAAGTTATGAGTATGAAAAATTTATACTTTTTCATAATGAATTCTTTGATTCAAAATATTTGGATGTTGTTACTAGTAATATTACTTTCTCTTTCTTTCTTTGTTCCTTTGTGTCTCTCTATTCTGCCTCTTCTTGACCCATGTAATATCTTTTCTCTTGAGAAGCCATGTACGTGAGTAGTAGGTATTTACACTACTACAAATAAAAGCTTTAATGACAGTTAAAAATGGTTTTTAATGACAGTTGTAAAAGTGTCATCTTTGTTCATGTCATTAAAGGGGAGAGTTTTTAATGACAGTTCTTGAACTGTCATTAAAGGGGGTGCCTTTGATGACAGTTCAAACAGAACTGTCGTTAAAAGGGGGGAGGGTACCCTTCAACGACAGTTCAAACAGAACTGTCGTTAAAGGGGGGTACCCTTCAACGACAATTCCAAACAAAAATGTCGTTAAAGGGGGATATTCTTTAATGACAGTTCCAACGAAATTGTCATTAAAAAGGGTACCCTTTAACGGCAGTTCCCAGAACTGTCGTTAAAAGGGGATACCCATTAAAGATATTTTTTGTATTTATTTCAAAATAAATAAAATTCAAATTATCCAAAACCTATTTTCACATCATCCATATACATCAATACAATTCTTCACAATATATATGCAACCAAAATTTTTATGTTATACACTTCAATACCATTCTAACAGAGATCGTCATTACTTCTTTCATATCTGAAAACACTCAAAATAATCTAATCCAAAAAAGTAATAAGAGACAAACAAAACAAAAGATCACTAATATTTGATGTTATAATTAAACTTATATGTACAATACATAAGTTAAAATATTACACAATCCTAAAAATTCAACTATATAAATTCAATAATGGTCATGTGTACAAAAATCTTCAAGATTCAACTTTCTAATATGGCACTCCAAAGAAATTGTCCAACCTCCTTTCTAACTTCATCAATATCCGATTGCGTGTAAGTATCTATGTCCATTAACTATATTTCAAAAAAAAAAAAAGTTAGTCCAATTAAAATTTTTAATACACACATCAATTAATTACTTAAGTATTTACATAAGCAAATGATTAAAAACTTACCATTTTTGCATATGAGATATTTCTATCACATCTATCAATGATGTCCCTTAAAAATTTCATAATATAATATTCACACTCAGTATTTGAAGGCTGATGTGGACACTGCATTAAAAATTTATCATTATTAAATTTTCCAAAATAAATAAAACTAACATCATATATAGGTTTAAATATACATACCTTAGCAGGAATACTCTTAGGAATGCACCTATTGCTTGATTCTTTGAAAACTTGAAACAATTTAAAAGAACTGGTAATAGAAAATAATTAATTTTATTAAGAGTAAGAAAAAATATATACTAACATAAATGAAAATATTTTCACTTACGTGGACATAAGTTGATCTAGTTCTTGACGAGAACCATGGTTCAAAGGATCAAAAACACTGTACACAAAATTACAAGGTGGAAGGAGAAATCTCAGCTTCATTCTTCTCTAAAGAAGCAAAGAGGTTATCCATGGTGTCATTTAGCCCCACAACCACATTGCTGTACCTCTCTGTGTCAGCAGTCCACAGCACAACAACCTTATCCACCTTGTTTTTCTCTTTGAACTCCCTGATTAGCATAAAATCAACACGGAATTACTCAAAAAGACCTAACCTTCGTTTCCTGTTACCGTTCAACCAATTTCACTGGACAAAGAATCAATTGTACCTAATATCCTTCATGATTTGGTGAACCTGCTCTTTCTTGGTCCCCTTGATCAAGTTGTTGGCACGTGACCCTTGATTGGCAGCAATGAAATCAAGGTCGTAGATTCCAGGAAGTGGGACCATACCTTCCATGTAGGGCCTCAGTTGCTTCTGCAAATCAATGTCCAGGACCTTGGCCCTGGCCATGGCATCAGCCAAGTTCATGTCACTTATGTCCCATCCACCGAACACAACATCATCTGGGTTCACCTATAGTCATTTAAAAGAAGGTAAAGCATATTAATCAATGTTTAGAAGGTCACTGAGCAGAGTAACATAATTTGCAGGACCATATTAAATAATACTACCATGGGGAGAAGACTCTTGAACGGAGCATAAATCTCTTCTCCATTGAAGGAACCAACTCGGATTGTGGATGCTTGAGTAAGGGAGCCAAAGTAATTGGCCTGTTGCACTTTGTCCTTGGTGGCCCAGGAGATTCCTCTGAGAACATTAATCAAACAGCATCCCAAATCTTAAAATCAACAAAACACTGGACTCTCCCTTTGTATATGCTAGCCACTTACGGAATAAAATGACTTTAAAAAGGATCATTTCAATAGATAAAGCAGAATCTCAACAGCCAAAACCCAGTTTCATGTACGTCATGCAGAATAGAAAATAGATTAATCGCAGAAGAAGAAGAACTCACTCTCGGTTGGCTGCCACCAGCTACCCCAGCTGGTTGTGGATGGACTGCAGACAGGAGAATCGCCGGAGAATGGAAGGCTGGCGGTGCAGCTGCTTCTGGACAGTCTGTGAAGAGGAGAATTCTGACCTTAGAGAGAAAAAATGTAGCGGGAGGTTATGGCGGGCTCTAGAGGGCTCTGGAAAAAATTTAGAACCCCATTCTGGCCTTCAACGCTGTTGTATCAGTAGTGCTGAAGGACATGAGTAAGTGTTAAAAGGTTTCCTAGTTGTGGTTTTAAGTTAGTGGTAATTAGATATGTGTAAGCTGCTTGTTCTGTTCTCATGGAGATACATGTTTAGGACTAGTGAGAGTAAACATGTTTTTGAGAGCATGTGGCCTAATATTGTCTTGTTAGATGTAGCTGGTGTTGCTAACCTCTGTTTCTACCGTTTATTGAATGTACTACAGGTTACAATCGAGGATAAGAACACACTAGTGATCAAGAGTGGTGGAAAAAGGAAGCGCGAGGAAGGTGAGGAGGAAGGCTGCAAGTACATCAGGCTGGAGAGAAGGGCAGTCCAGAAGATGATGAGGAAGTTTAGATTGCCTGAAAATGCTAATGCTTCTGCAGTGACGGCCAAATGTGAGAATGGGGTCTTAACTGTGGTTGTGGAGAAGCTTCCTCCACCACCAAAGCCTAAGACTATTGAAATTACTATTTCTTGAAGGAAAACCGTGGGAGAAATTTTGCAGAGAGCAAGTTGGCTCAGATATGTTACTTGAACTCGACTTGAATTGTGTAGTTCAATTAGATTAGGGAGAGTTCTTGCCTACTAAGCTTTTAATAACTCATGTTTGGATTATTGAAGAAATTAATGTACTCCCATTGGTCATTCTGTTGTGTAGTGTAGTGTAAATTCTCAGAATCTCAACTTGTGTTCCCAGGTGTAATGTAGATTCCTAGAATGTTACGAGTTCACTCCCTTCTGCTTCATAATCCTTTTGGATCATCTTCCATTTAAGTAACTGTGGACAGGTAGAATCCAGAGCCAGAAAAGCATGTCATCTAATGATTCATTTGCAGGTTGATGTGTATCCACTTGACTAGCTTGTTGAGACTGTAAAGATATGGCTGCAAGTGCTACAAGTGCTAGGAACTTCTTTGGAAGTGGGAAACTTGACAGATGGGTACAGGTGAGCCCAACATCATTTGGTTACTAGAAAAATGACAGACTGCTTGGGAGAGCATTTGATACATAAACATCAAATAGGAAACACATTGCAAACATCGGACATTAAAACAAGAATGCTATAGTTGATATTTAGTAATATAACATAACAAAACGTATCTACAAGCTTTTGATTGATGAATGAAACAAAATTGGAAGTTGACTAAATCTGGAATGCGGTATAAGAAATCTCCCCTGTTTCAGGGACACAGCCAGCTCATTAATACTCACTTGGATGATCTATTCTTCTTCTTCTTTAGAGTCCCAGGCCAGTAACCTTAACGCCAATTCTGTAAGAACCAAGGAAAATTCACGAAGTGGTTTTTTTTCTTGGCAATGTACTTTATCTCTCTTGGAACTGGAGGACACAAGCCCTGCCTGCAGAGCTTTGGAGCTGATCAATTTGATGATGATCGCCAGGAAGAAAGGAAGAAGAAGATGTCTTACTTCAACTGCTGGAACGTTGCCCTATGTTGTGGTAATTTGCTTGGAGTGACAATCATAGTTTATGTTCAGGACAACTCTGGCTGGGGCTATGCAGATCTTATTCTCACTATCACCACGGCTGTAACCATTGGAACCTTTTACATGGGGAAACCTTATTATAGATACAGAATACCAGAAGGGAGCCCTTTAATGCCAATATTGTAGGTTATGGTTGCAGCCATAAAGAAGAGAAAACTACCTTATCCTTCCGATCCTTCTCTTCTGCATGATTCCTACATCAGTGAAGCTTCGAGGAAGACTTCTTGGTCATACAAGTAGGCTCAGGTAATTGCACACAAAATATGATCATATAAGTTAATCTTTACTAGCAACTGGACAAATTCAAGTTCATTTTGATGCTCAGGTTTCTGGACAAAGCTGCAATAATTGGAGACAAGGAAAGCGTATCAGTTCAGAAGAATCCGTGGAGATTATCAAAAGTTGAAGGCCAGCAACCTTCAACGCCAGTTCTACAGAACTGACGTTGAAGGTCAGTACACTGGCCTTCAACGCTTCAACGTCAGTTCTGCCAATTCATTGAAGAGAGCCTCCCCTGGATCAGGTGCTCTACACTCATTGACATTGGATCGTAATCAAGTTTCTTCATCAGCACTGGCTGTTCAACAGGAGCTATGGCATTTGGTGTAGAGGAGGATTTCCCTTTCCTTGTAGACATGAAAGCTATAGCCGCAAATAGACTCAGCACAAGCAACGAAATCCCCAGTACATTCTTCATGAACAACTTGTTTTCTTCATCAGCACTGATTATATTCTTTCCCTACAGCCTCCTCGACTATCTTAATCACTTCAATCTGTTGATGATCATCCAATTGTTCAGTCTTGATCTCTCTTTCCTTTGTTGATGATCATCCAATCTGGACCTTGGTGCTGCCTCTTGCAGCAACAGCAGCAGCCATTGCTACAGCAAGGAAAGCAGCAGCAACCCATGCTGCTGCAATATTGGCCTTTGACTCTAGTTCTTCAATAACTGGCGTCAAAGTTTTAACATTTAACGTCAGTTCCATTAGAACTGACGTTAAATGTTATCTTTTAACGTCAGTTCTTAAGGAACTGACGTTAAAAGTATTACTTTTGATGATAGTTTTGAAATAACTGTCATAAAAAATATTGGTAAATCTTTTAATGACAGTTCTTTGAATAACTGTCATTAAATTGGTGTCAATTATTATAATTTTTGTAGTAGTGTTAATTGCCTGATCGTGGATGGTTTAAGTCAACGTTTTGAACTCAAACTTCACTCATACACATGTATATTACAAAAGTCAACGTAATTAATCAAGTATGTTCACTTTTATCTTTATACAAAAACAACAAGAATACTGAAAAGAAAGAAGCAAAGCCATTTGATTTGGCATTATCTCTACAGCAAATAGGGTATAGCTCAATATAAAACATGTTGAGGCTGCTCTCTCGAAAGCAAGCAAGAATACTCAAACCTCAAACATGAAGTAGTGTAGGAGGATATAGAACATGTTGAGGTTGCTCCCTCAAAAGCAAGCAAGAATACTCAACCCTCAAACATGAAGTAGTGCAAGAGAAAGAGGGGGCTTCTATGAGAATTTATGGAGGACTAGTAAAGTTGAACTTGAGTTTAATCATAGATTATAGGACATGAAAAATAGAAAGGCTAACTATTAACTTGTGATTAGAAATGAACATAAAACATACTCTCTAAGAAAAAAGGAGATTTTGGAACTTATTAGCAAAAGTAAAGAATGTTCTGGTCAATCAACTTTAAGTTACGGATAAAGGAATTTCAAACCATTTTAACCCTACCATAATGTCATACTATTCTAAAATGAACTAAAGGAACTCCCGAAAGCAAGCTTTTGACAATCATCAATACTAGTACATTTTAGCCTTTTAAGCAAGCAACATCCATATAATTCATCTAATCTACAAGCATTGAATGAGCCATTTCCCATTTTTTGTCCTCAAAATCTTTATATTTTTGGCAAACATTATGCTTAAGAGCATTTGTTCTTTATTCCCTACTATATTTAGATGACTATTCCATTCATTTACCTTTGATGATATTTATGCTTTCTCCTCAATCTTGGTTTATTTTGATTTGAAAGTCCAAGTATCTAAATTTGTAGATATTTTAATTGGTGCAAGACATATTTATTAATTTCAAAATGCTAAAATAAGACTATAATTGTATGGAATATTGAAAATATGCTAAATTGTCGCCGAAGTAATAAACTCTAACAGTAATTTTGGTGAGATATATGCTTAAATGTGTTGAAAACTTGTTTCAGCTACTTACATTATTTAAAATGGACATTGCATGTGTGTCTCCTCTTTTTTCTTTTTTAATCTTTCGAGTCTTATTATAATGATTATGTGTCTTAGTATACTTGAATTATATCTTACTATACAAATTTTATGTCTTTTCATGTTGATATCATGTCTTATTATATAGAATTTTTATGTTTTGTTATATTAATCTCGTGTCTTATTATACAAAGATAATACTTCATAATACAAAGATAATACTTTATAATAATAATTTTATGTCTTACTATACTAATATCATGTCTATTGAGATAAGTGACTCAAATGGTTGTATTCAAATTAGAAAATGAGAAGATTGACTCAACTTGTTATCTTCAAACTAGAGGATAAGATAAAAGATAAAAAGTTATGTTTATTTTTTAATGTATAGTTTAGTTTTTATCCTTATTTGTTTGAAGTAGTGGAATTACATTCAGTTTCTATCACTTAGTACTATAAATAAAGGGTAAGTACCATCGTTTTGTGGCATCTTAGGGAGTTTTTTAAAGATGTAAGTGTTTTCTTTTTCCTTTACAGTGTAATGAGTTCTTCCCCTTTCTCATGAATATAGGCTTATTGTTAAACCATATAAATGGGTTGTATTCTTGGTGTTTCTTTTATGTCAATATTTTTCTCCTTGATTATCTCTTTGTTTATTAGCATTTATCATCTTTATTAATTTCTTTGAAGTTATTTGTTAGAATTTTTCTCAATGAGTTGTATTAGAACCAACTTATTCAATTTGCGAGGCCTATTTTGTTACTTAGAAGATCTTAGTGATTCTTCAAAATTGGGTTATAAAACATCTTCATTAAGAAGGATCAATTTTAAAGATTAAAGAAAAAAGAGAATCTTTTTTAAGGATATTTGTAAATTTTAAACATGTGCTCTAGGATCACTTGCATTCATAATAGTCGAATCATGGCATGTAAAATATTTCATTGAAAGGTTAAGGACCTTTAGAACAAAAATTAAGTTATTAACAAAGAAAACTTTTTATGCAAAGCCTCACTCGTTGTAGGTTGTTCTCAAAATGCTTCATGAGCCTTTTCTATATGAAAAACTACTCTTTAGAACTTCACTGTCTTTAAAAGAGTAAAGAACCTTAGGTGTGTAAGATCATCTTTCTAAACATTAGAGATTCTGTTTAGGATGCTTCATGAGCCTTTTAAAGGCCACGTCATTAGAAAGCTTTATGACCTTAAGGTACAAAAGGCCACTTTTTTTAGAATTTCACACATGTTCAAAAGAGCAAAAAACCTCATTTATTGAAGGTTGTTCCTTTTCAAATATTAAAGGCTCTTTTTAGAGAGCTTCATGAACCTTAAGTGTGGAAAGATGCTTTTTTAGAACTTTACTTCTCTGCAGAAGAGAAAGAACGTTAAGTACAAAAGGTCGTATTTTTCTAGCTATTAAACATCATTTTAACAATGCTTCATAAGGCTCAAGTATGGAAGACCTCTTTTTTAAGAACTTCATTTGTATTTAAAAGAGTAAAGAACTTTAAATTTGGAACGTTGTCCCTTTGTGAATATTAAAGGTCACTTCAAAAACCTTCATGAGCCTCAAATGCAAAAAGAGTGCTCTTTTTTTTTTTTTTTTTAAGAACTTCACTTGGCTTCAAAAGGGCAAGAACCTCATGTATGGAAGGTAATCTCTTTCTAGATCATTTTTAAAATCTCACAATTCTCAAAAGTTTTCAAAAGTCTTAGATATGGAAGGCTACTTTTCATATTTTCAAAATTTTCTTAGGAAAAAGGTCAATGCTTTACTCGAATTGATGTCTTTCATCTTTATTTTATTTTTCATCCATAACAGTAAGCAAAGAAGAGCAGTTATAAAAACCAATGTTACATGGGCTTGCTTTTGGGAATAATAAAATTTCTCAAGGGTTAAATATGAGAGTTTCAAAATCGATATCAATAAAGAAGTAAAAGATTAAAGGATTGAAAAGAAATTAAAAAGTGAATTTTCAAGGTTGTTAGGGGTATTTTGGTATTGTTATACTTTAAAAGGTAAAATGGTATTTTTTGGTTTTCCATGAACATTCTCGATAACAATTAGTATCTTGGAGGTTATTTTTTGATTTCATAATGCTCCAAAGACAATATGTGATTTTGGAACACTCTGAGGTGAAATTTGGTAACTGTGGATAACTTAAAAGAAGAAATTAGGAAATTTTGAAAATTTTAAGGGTAAACAGAGTGTTTCGATTTAAAATTGGGTTTTTTTTTTCAATTTGCGGTTAAAGTGATAATTTTAGGTGAAAGCATCATGAAGATTTCACAAAATGGATAAAAATAAAAAAGGTTAGTTACATCAATAAGAATTATAATTTGCTTAGGATCTCAAATTTTAGATCTGCAAAAAACAAATTACAACTATTTGAGACTTATGTTTTTGTTAGATTCTCAATTTTAAACTTTCACTTATAATTTTTGTTAATAGTAATGACTTTGCATACATACATGATGTCCATTGTGATTTTTACTAATGTAATTACACCAAAGTCCTTTCAACACTATCAAAATAAACAAATTTTTTTGGTTTTTTTAGATATTTATATTTAACATATTCTCACTAAGTTTTATATAAAGAAAGAATATTTTGTTTATTTTGATAATGTTTAAAGGAGATCCAGGTAATTATATAAGTAAAAGTCATATGCATACCACGTGTATGTGCAAAATCATAATGTTAACAAAAATTAGAAGTAAAAGTCTCATATAGTACATTTAACAAAAACACAAGTCTTAAATAAAATCAAAATTTTTTTTTTTTACAAATCCCAATTTGAGACTATGAGAAAAATACAAATCTTCTTCATGCAATTAACCAAAACAAATTATTAATTATAAAATAAGAGAAAAATAATAAGTAAAAAAAAAATAAAAAATAATAATATTAAAAGAAAACACTCTTTCTTAGCTTTCATTAAAGCTTAGGGCTATCGGTATGAAGGCATCCCAAATTGCTGATTTTTCATTTGGAAAGGGCTCTACTTATTCTTGTTCTTTCTTGCTTTACTTTGGTCTTAGTTCTCTTTTTATTGTTCCATCAGTGTTTAGATAAACAGAAGGGTTTTTTGAAGTGAGCAAAGGGTGAAAGGGAAAAAATTGTGACATTAGTGATCTCTTAAAGATGGGCATGTGCATCTTCAGTTGTATTTTTCATATTGATTGTCGATCCTATGGCCACTATATGTAACAATGATATTTTTGGTTTTAGAAATGCAAAAGTATAGTAATTGTCAAGCTTAAAATACTCAATAATGGTAAAAAAGTTAGAGGAGATTATGTTGAACCAGCATGTTATGGCCAACCAAGACAAAGTTGCTGATGAGGTTGTTGCTATGGTCAAAGTGAGCATAAGAAATTGCACCAAGAGCAAGAAGCTAGGTTATTTCTCCTATGGAATAGGGAACCCAATTGATGACTATTGGCATTGTGACTTTAAATAGTACATGAATCATAAGCGTCTTGCTGATTGTTGAATTAGTTTTGGCCAAAATGTCTTGGGTGGTCGTGATAGGTGCTTTTATTTTATCACTGACCCGAGTGATGATGACCTTGTTAACCTTAAGCTTGTACTCTACACCATGTTGTTATCCATGATCAGCCTATCAAGATTATCTTCAAAAAGCATGTGGTGATACCACTGAAACTAGAGTTTGTCATGAGCAACTTCAAAACGATTGATGGGCTTGACGTTAATGTCCACATTTTTAATGGAAGGTGTATCATGATTCAATATGTTATAAATGTGATCATTCATGGTCTTCACATTCATGATTACAAGTCTACTGGTAATACCATGGTAAGGAGCTTACTAATTTATTTTAAGTAGAGGAATGGCTAATGGTGATGCTATCTCAATTTTTAAGTCAAGCTATATTTGGGATGATCACAATTCACTCTCTAGTTATGCTAATGGCCTTATTGATGTTGTTATGAGTTTTACTATCATTACCATTTTGATCAACCACTTTGCGCAACACAATAAGGTTATAATGTTGGATCATAGTGATTCTTACACCATGGATAACTAGATACAAGTGACCATTTCTATAACCATTTTAGAGTGGGACTTATTCACAAAATGCCTATATACCCTTGGGTATTTTCATGTGACGAATAATGATCATATTCAATAGGAAATGCATGCTAGGAAAAACATATAGACTATTTCAACCAACCCCTTCACCAAAGAGGTTACCAACATGGTGGACATAATTGAAAAAAATTAGAGGTCAAATAGTACTTAATTTACTCCACCTAGTGCAGGAGCCTCAACTGGCCATGCTAAGGCCTTAAGGTTAGGAACCAAGTCCTCTTCCATGGTTGAAGCCATGACTAATGATGCTAATACTTTTCCTTAGTGTAGGGATAGGCAATGCTAGTGATTTCTCACTTCATTAAAATGGTCAAAACAAAATGCCACTGAAGGTTTTATTTGATATTACTTCTTGCTATTTACATCTATAAAATATCCATTATCAAGTTATTGTTTCTCTACTATCTACCACTAGCTTCCCACTTTTTGATTAGTACTTGTCTGACTCATTTCTCTACTATCTACCAATCATTGTCAAGTTGGGCCTTTGATGGCCAGATTCTAACTTAGTTTGGTAATGAAAGCTTGCAAGAATGAGAGAGAGGTGAACATGACTGTGGCCAAAGGTCATTATGACACTTTTTTCAAAAAGAAAGATGAGAGAAATTGAGAAAGTAAAAGGAGATGAAATCTAGATCTTAGCAATATGCATATACTCGAGACTTATATATGAATGGACTTAGGTAGGAAAAGGGGATTTTTTACTAGTTAATGCATGTGCTCAATTAGCTCATTGAAAGATGCAAAAGGTAGTTAAGGTCTATTATACTAGAAGATTTTTTTATGTTCAAAGGTTGAAGACAAGGATAGGTATGTCTTTTCTTTCTAAGATGAAGCTTCCTTGGGATGCTAGGCCAAGGCATATAATTTGGAGCTAATCTATAAGCATCCGATTTAACTAAATAAGTTGCCACTTGGGTTTCCAATTGGGCTTAATTTAGGTATTTTGTTGCCTAAACTGAAATAGCCTAGTTACCATATCATAAGCCTTATTTGACTGTTAGATTTATAGAAATTTAAATCTAAATGGTGAATTTTTTTCAAATGAAAGAGGACAAGGAAAAATAACCAAGTACTAGTTCTTGTTGTTTCTCTTAATTTCAGGGAGGCTCTTATTAAGTTGTCGATGTGCTTTTAGTGCATAAGGAAGTTTTCGAAAGATGCCTTTTGAAAGAAAGCTTATGTAGGTTATTAGCTGTTATGCTTCTACCTTATTTATGCACTTTTAACTTGGTGTAGCTCTTTTGCCATTTGATTTTGTCTTTTGTACTTGGAAATAGTCTAGCTTTAAGTTGTAATATGATGCTATGATCGGCTTTAAGTTTTACAAGTACTTGTTTACATAGATGAGCTATTAATTCCATAGAAACCTATTTATATTTAAGGGTCATAGGTCTTTCTAGGTATCTACTTAAAAGTTTCCTATAGTACTATCCTTAGGTCCTTGATAATGTTATGGTCTTGTTTAGGGACATATTTACTGTTAACTCACATATAAGTAATAATAGGTATAACATTACCTTGTATGCTATTGTAATGGCGTTTGAAGCAGATGTGTTATAATAGTAACTATTTTTCATATAGTTGTTGTTGTGGTTGTGCAACTAAAGCTATTTTTTGTGTAGTTGGAGCTATTTTCGTATAGCCAAAGTTTTTTTCTTTTGTGCATGTAGAATTGTCTTTACTTGATGCAGTGCGATTTCCCTTTGGAGAAGAGCCTCTTTCCTTGAAGTGTGTATCTCTTTTGAGAGTTCTAATATCTTTTTTTGTTGTCCAAGTCGCATAGGTACTTATTTTTATTGATTTCGTTTAAGTCCTAGAGTACCTTTGACCATTAGATCTTCATGATTTTGGGCCTTGGTGTGCCTTTTATTTACTGGTGTAGTGGTGAGCTTATAAAGCTAGTCTTGTGAGCTACTTTTATGAAAGAGGTTCCTCCTAGTAAAAACGTGCTAGCGTGTTAGCTTTCATGGGTAGATTGATATTATGCTACATTAGCTTTCAAGAGAAGAGTGTTGGAATAATGACTTTAATTACTGCTTAGATTAAGGGTTTTAGTCCTTTTAAGCCTCTCAGAGGTGTTTAGGAAGCTATTCCTATAATTTGAGATCTAATGATTGCTTATGCCATCCTCAAGCTAGCATTGGAAACGCTGTTGTTTCTATTAGAGTAAGCGATAAGATGTCCATTGCTACTTTAGGGTCTTATTAAGGCCCCCCATCTTGATGTTTATTACACATATTTCATGTGTGCCTCTGGGCATGTAGGCTTGTTAATGAGGAGTTTCTTTCTTTTCATGTTCCTTTTGGGGGTCAGATTGATCTTACCCCTCAAAGTTTTATTGACAATGCCCCTACCGAATGCTTGATGATGACATCTCTTTTTTATCTCTTTTTTTAGAGTTCTATTCATCGTACACCTTGTGGTCTTATTGACAATGCCTCTAGGCATGTGTGCTTTCGGTGACGAACTACTCTTCATGTTTTCCTTCTTATCTTAATGTAGTTTATGGTACCTACCTTAAGAGAAAAGTGCCAAGATAAGCTTGACAAATTTTTGTCTTATAAAAGCCTTAGGTTTGGCTTAGGTAAGCTTTTAGCAATGTTTAATAATAATGTGGAAATTTTTGGCAATATGGTAAGGGTATTTGTCAAACAACATATTCAATAAATTCTAGAGATGTAATGTACATACCATGAAGCAGCTTGACAAATTATAACAATGAACTCCAACTTAAATTAGCAAAATAAAAAAATTCTTCAATTAATTCAACTAATATAAACATTTACCAATGTAATATTTACTTCCTTAAACCTTTTAGCTAACTAAAAGACACCATAAACATCAAACTTACACAAATCATGTACAATTTGCAACCAAAATTCATATACTAAATTCATATTTCGAGTACATCAATCCAATTATGCTTAATAGTAGTTAGTAAATCACTACCAATGTTTGGTCCTCTTAATGGCAATTAATGGTCACTTCATATCATTTTGATCAATTTAAGGTTTGCTTGTAGGGGCTATAATGTTATTGGTTGTTGCTACCGATGTGTTTGCTGTTGTCCTTAGTGCGTAAGGAGCTACTATTAATTATTGGTGTGCTAGGTGGTCCTACCAAATTACTGGAGATTACGATAACTCTGTTAGAGGTTTTCCCCTCTCTTGTCATTGCTATTAGTGGTGTTGATGCTCTAATAATTGGAAATATAGTTTTTGTTATGTCTGTAGGTTTGTGGAGATGACGCAAATGCTTTTATTATTAGGGTTGTTCCATCTATAAGGCAGCTTATGCTGATGTTAAGGTGGTTCATATTGATTCTAGGTTGCACTTACGTTGTGATGTCTTATTGTATGATGTAGATAAAGGCTTTGTATTGGCAAATGCTATTCTAGATGCGGCTGGCTTTGGTGGCAATATGTAAGAGGTAAGCTCTTTTGGTGGTTGTGATGATGTTGATATGACTGGCATTGGGGCTCTCTCATATGCCAAAAATTGATGGTCCATATGTCGGTGACAATGTGTAAGATGTTGATGCTCAAGCTCATTAAAAAAATATCAAAATTTTTTAACAAAAATTCTAATAGAAATCTTTTTTTTTTAAGAAAAAAGTGTTGAAAATCAAAATTTTCAAAAAAAAAAAAAGATTTCGTTTAAAAATACCAATGAAATTCCATAAATTTTTCATTGAAAATTACAAAAAATATGTTACATTTTTTTGAAATAACATTTATAATATTAATATTTCCATGGTCAAATTTCTATTGAAATCCTTCAAAATTCCAATGAAATCTTTATTATGAGAACTAATATTTATAATATTAATTAAATATGAAAAATTAAAATATATATTTTAATAAAAATTTTAATGATGATTATTCCATTGAAAATTTGTAATAAAAAATTATTTTTTATTGAATTTAAAGATTCCAATAAAAATGTTTCATTGAAATTCATAATTAAATTTAAAATTTTCAAGAAAACTGTTTCATTGAAATTCTTAATTAAATTTAGAAATTTCATGAAAACTGTTTCATTGAAATTTCTAAGTAAAAAATAAGAACTATTGTGAATTTTAATTAAAAATTGAACTGAAAAAACATTGTTGAAATTTTAAATTAAAACAAAAAATTATTTATTTATTTAATAATTTTATTATGAATATATATTTTTAATTATTTATAAATAATCTTTAAATAATAATTTAATTCTTAATTTACTTTTAATTAATTAAATAAAGATTTAAAAATTATAATTATTAAATAAGCAAAAAACACAAAGAACAAATTCGGCAAATAATACAAATTATTGTATATTAGTGCTTGAAATGTTCATTTACATATCCAATATAAGATGCACTATTTGAGGGAAACATAGGTCAACATTTTTTTTCTTCTTACCTTTTTTTGACTTCCTTTAGCTCCTTATAGAAGAAGAACAGGTCCATTTAAAGATTGAAGATGGAAGAGAAAACAAGGATTAATTTGAAAGAAGTAGTAACCATGGCAACTAGCAAATGATACTACCATAAGTACTCTCTTCAAAAAGTTAAAGTTAAATATTCCTCAAGGCTTTTTGTTCTCCATAGGCAACCAAGTTTATCTTAAATAATCACCAACAAGAGTTGACTTACTTACTCTCACATCCAATTTGGGCTTAGTAATGTGCTTCCTTTTGTTATTGGCATTAATTCCAATATCAACATAACAAATTAGGGAATCAGTGTTAGTTGGAATATTTCTTAGTGTTGCTTCCTTAATAGGCTATAAGCAGTTCAAATTAAAGGGTGAAGTATATAACAATGGATTGGACCACTAAAAGACTATAGCACTAAGAGGAAATACTTTAATTTAAAACTAAAAAATAAAATAAAATTTACCTGATGATCAATCCTTGAGTCAGAAAGGATAAGGGGACGAGGCTTATTAATTAATGTCTGCATCTAATTTATGAAAATACCAGGTGTGTGCCTTCTAGCAATTTCATGAGAACCAATGAACTGCATAAATTTCAACACAACTCTCTCACCATAAGGCCTTGTGGACTGGATAGTAATGTCCCAGGGATTACAACAATAACCCTTGTAGATTCTTAGGATGAGGAATGAAAGCAAGAGATTTCAGTGTGTGTGACTAGGTAACATGACATGAAAAACGATCCGTAACCATCTACAGTTAATTATTTATTCATTTTCATAATAGTATTTTAATTTAGTTGAATGATTGCAATTATTATTATACATACCATCAAAAATTGAAAAATAATATAAAAATAAAGTAAAAGTAAATAATTCAATATGTCATGCGTATTTAGTTGAAAAAGTATTGTTATTTTACTTGCACTATTTGAAATCACATGTCAATGCACGACATTAAAAAATACCATGGAGTGATGCTAGTGATTATAATTGAAAGAGTATGAAAGGAATCTCTTTGTATTTACACATTTCAGTCGGGTATTTGGAAGGGAAAAATTAATATATTTAGCTTAGGATAAATATTAAGCGGCTCAAAGATGCATTTTATTAAACTTTTAATCCATACCCATGAAAAACAATCTGTAACTATCTACACTTAATTGTTTATTCATTTGTATAATAATATTTTAATTTAATTGAATGATTGCAATTATTATTGTATGTATCATTAAAAATTAAAAAATAATATAAAAACAAATTAAGTAAAAGTAAATGATTTAATATGTCATGCATGTTTTACTTTCATTATTTCAAACCACATGTCAACGCATAACATTAAAAAATACTACAAGTGATGAAAGTGACTATAATTGAAAGAGTCTGAAGGGAATCTCTCCGTATTTAAATATTTTAGTTGGGTATTTGGAAGGAAAAAAATCAAGATATTTAGCTCTGGATGAATATTAAGTAGCTCAAGATACATTTATTAAACTTCCTAAAAATGGAACTATTCTTAAAATATGTATTTTACGACTCAATTATAATTATCTGTTTACCTATTCACACATAAAGACCACTTATAGTATTGATCATTTTTGTTAAACTAATAGTTTAGAGGATTCATTTTTCTTAATTATGTGAACATTATTTTTTTTTTATAACCAATCATGAGGTTGACACTTACTTAGAGCTTCAATTTGCAAGTTAGTTCAACCAATACATAAATACTTATACCCTAAACTCTTTCTAATTAAATATATTTAAATAAACATAGTTATATGACTCCCTTTCTATATTTACAGGCACATAACCCATAAAAATTCATTACTACCAACTTTATCAAGGACATTGCAAAAAGATTGTTAAGGTCTTGAAGTTATATCTTGTATAATACGTCAACAGGTGCAAATTTCATATTGAAAGCCTCAGACAAAGCTACAATGAATAATTAAGTCTGCATTAAAGGATCTAATTATAATGAAGATGAAATTGACTACTATGGTATATTTGTGAAGGTGTTGGAATTGACATACCTACCATTACCAATCAAGCGAGCCATGGTGCTCAATCATGAATGGTTTAATCTAATACCAAATGTGGGTACCAATTTACATAAATTGTATAATCTAGTGGATGTTAACCATACTAGGAGATTAACTAAGTATGAGCCATTTATTCTAACTTTACAAATAGCTTAGATTTATTATATCCCTTATCCAAGCTTAAGATTTGTCAAACATGACTAGTGGTTGTTTGCCAAATAAACGTTAAGTTTGTCATCGAACTACTAGAATCTAGTTTTTTATTTGGATTAATTCAAGTATTGCACTTTTTCTAGATGATGAGATAAATGTCTATTGGATTGAGATTAATGCAGAAGAAGATCATGTCTTTTTAAATGATTTAAATAATACAATAACAAAGATTGATGATAATAAGGGTTCACTACAAGAAAACTTGTTTTTTATGACAAGCATATATGACTGCCATAAAATTATGACAGTCACTAAAAACCATCATAAAAACGGTTATAACATGATGGTTTCAAAGACCGTCATAAAAAACTACTATTTTTGTGAAAAAAGTTATGTTAAGGGAAAGAATCAAACCCACTCTTTCTTAGGGAAATAAGGAACGTGCTTTTTATTTTGCTTTTGATTATTCATAAAACTTTTAGATTAGATATTTTGAAAATAAAATGCAAAAGGCTTGGTTTAAACCTAAGTCCTCTTACTTTGAAGTCACATTACTAACCATTTCACCAAGAGAAATTTGTTGCATAAAGGTTTTGTTATTTATATAAAATGTTTAGTTAAATTATTTTAAATAAAACACAAGAGGGCCGACTCAAACCTAGACCCTCTTGATTAATTTAATAATACATAAACCACTCGATCAATGAACATTTGAGCAATAGTTTTGCCCTAGAAAAAATTATTAAGAGTGAGCATAGTCTGCTATTATACATACTCATCTCCAGTGCTTATTCACTCTCTTAAATCTTTTACATAGTTTTCTTCATTCTTTGACAAATATCGCTGCAAAAAGCAGAAATCTTTCTCCTTCAATGTCACATAATCGATGGAAACTTTCAGGGCTTTGAAAAATTTTGTGAAAAATGGATTGTGCATTGTCGAATTGTTGCATTGAAGCAAGGAAAGTGGTAATTTTGTCTATCTTTAAACCTTAGTCTCACATCATGATTATTGTTTTACCACTTTTACAATTCTAACAAATTTTGTCAAAAGATTAGGTTACGAATGATTTGTTAGCAAGATAAACATATTTTGATATGTAATAAAACTTGGCTTGTGATTGATTAAAGTATCCATCGCAAACTTGGTTTTTAATATTACTTTTTTCTTTCATTCCTCTTTTTTGTTGGTAATTGACACTAATTTGATGATTGATTGACTTCCTTGCTGCTTCGTTACTAGTTCTTAAGCTTGCTTTGGTTTAGGCTTGTCTTATTTTCAACACTTTAGAACCTTGCCCTTGGCATGGTCTCTATTCTCCCTAGCTACGTCCTTTAATCTAGCAAGCTAGCTGCCGGCCAATATACTGTCTTTTTGGGTTGAAGAATATACATCAAATTTTTCTTGAAATTCTGCTAGATAACTAAGCAGGACATGTGATTCACGAACACTTTTATTCTGTTTGAAAGGCCTAAGAATTATTCTTATATGTTCATCAAATTATGCAAATAGGGAATTCCCCAAAAGGTTTGATGGCAGAAATCAACCTTGAGGAAATGAGGTCACAATAAAAGTAATTTATTAACACAAGGTGTTATTGTTTTCCATCATTTGTAGAAAAATTAAAGCACGTGACAATTGAAATTCCAAATTTCATGGTGAAATAAAAATTTAATCTGCTAGAGTAAGTTCTTATGAAAAATAACATTGCATGAAATGTAAAAAGTTTGAATTATTTTTGGTAATTACTTTTGACCTTATGAGTTGAGAACACTTTCATTACTTGGGACCATGGCATCTATATGCCTATATGGCTAGTTGGAAAACAGTAGTTTTGATTAGATCTATAGAGAAATTTACCCTTGATTGAATATTTTGATTAATTTTATCTCATTCTTTTCTTAAGAGAAGGAAAAAGATGCAACAATCCAAAGTAAGAATTTTCTACACTAATTGCTTTTCCAAGTCATATCTCATTTGGCTATTTATCATCTTTTGCTTTCCTTGTTACGAATAGATTTCATTGGAAATTAATGGTTATTGATATGGCATCACGGATAGTATATCATTTGGATTTTTTGGGTCATCAAGTAGGACCACATCTTTAAAAAAATTATAACCATGTAAGTATAAATCTTACTTTATGCCTTTTGTTCATTGGTTTCATTATTAATTCTAAATACTACATGTTTTCAAATGCTTATTGGTTATTGATATAGGGATTTTCAAATGTCGTGTGAGATCGAATATTACGTGGCAACAAATTCAAATGAGTTCATTTTGTTTTTCATTATTAACAGTACTATAAATAAAAGCTTTAATGACAGTTAAAAATGGTTTTTAATGACAGTTGTAAAACTGTCATCTTTGTTCATGTCATTAAAGGAAGAAGTTTTAATGACAGTTATTGAACTATCATTGAAAGCATTACCTTTTAATGACAGTTCTATTGAAACTGTCGTTAAAGGGGTAACTTTTTAATGACAGTCCAAATGAAACTGTCATTAAAAAGGGACACTTTTAATGACAGTTCCAACAGAACTATCGTTAAAAAAGGGGTACCCTTTAATGACAGTTCAAATAGAACTGTCGTAAAAGGGGGGTACCCTTTAATGACAGTTACTATAAAACTGTCATTAAAAAGTCATTAAAGGTATTTTTTGTATTTATTTCAAAATAAATAAAAAATTTATATATTCAAATTATCCAAAACCTGTTTTCCCATCATCCATATACATCAATACAATTATTCACAATATGCAACCAAAATTTTTATGTTATACACTTCAATACCATTTTAATAAAGATCGTCATTATTACTTTCATATTTGGAAACACTTAAAATAATCTAATCCAAAAATGTAATAAGAGATAAATAAAACAAAAGATCACTAAAATTTGATGTTATAATTGAACTCCATATGTACAATACATGAGTTAAAATATTACACAATCCTAAAAATTCAACTATATAAATTCAATAATGGTCATGTGTACAAAAATCTTCAAGGTTCAACTTTCTAATATGGTGCTCCAAAGAAATTGTGCAACCTCCTTTCTAACTTTATCAATATTTGATTGGGTGTAAGTATCTATGTCCACTAACTATATTTCAAAAAAAAAAAAAGTAAGTCCCATTAAAATTTTTAATAAGCACATCAATTAATTACTTAAGTATTTACATAAGCAAATGCTTAAAAACTTCCCATTTTTGCATATGAAAATTTTCTATCACGTCTATCAATGATGTCCCTTAAAAATTTCATAATATAATATCCATACTCAGTATTTGAAGGCTGATGTGGACACTGCATTAAAAATTTATAATTGTTGTATTTTGCAAAATAAATAAAACCAACATCACATATAGGTTTAAATATACATACCTTAGCAGGAATACTCCTAGGAATGCGCATATTGCTTGATTCTTTGAAAACTTGAAACAATTTAAAAGAACTGCCAATAGAAAATAATCAATATTCTTAAGAGTAAGAAAAAATACATACTAACATAAATGAAAATATTTTCACTTACGTGGACATAAGTAGATCTAGTTCTTGATGAGAATCATGATTCAAAGGATCAAAAATACTATACACAAAATTATGAGGCTCGACAACCACCAACAACCAGTGCTGCCTACATTATGAAAAATAAATGTAAAAAATATTTTGAACAAAACTATTAATAATTTTAAGTAGTGTTATAACTTACCTCAAGTTATAAGGAAATATCACTACTCCTTCGTCACATGGATCTATCATTGTATTGGCTAGGTGACGAGCTTGAGTGTCTATACTTATAGACATTCCGTATGACAACGTTGATAGATCAGCAAATACAAAATACTTTCTCAAGCCAAGTGTAGCTAAATCTGTATAAAATTTACTAAAATAATAAAGAGTAAAAAAAATATAAATATGATGTAACCAAATAATAATAACCAAATAAAAATTCAAAAGACATACGTACACAATGTAAGCCTGAATAATGCTGACACTTAGCTCTTCCATGTGACAAAATTGCATGATATCTTCTCGAGTCACAAATACATGTCCATCAGAAGCAAAGACTTCAATAAAGGGTATGTGTATTACTTCATCAGGTGTCGTCACCTTATTCACATAATTATACATCTTTTGTAATCCTTGTGGTAGCCCAACGGAAGATACTTGTTGTGATGATTGTGGTTTTGTCAATGTTGGTACTTTCTTAATTGGTAACTTACCTTGTTGTTTTATAGTCGATAACTGAAAAAATTTTGCAAACTTAGTTGACATTATAGGTTGACTTTATAAAATATATTACCAAAAACATTACCTCATGTGTACCAACAATGACCCAATCTCGAGGTCAAGCACCAACTGAACCAAGTGCAAAAAAAACATTTGCCAATCCACCGTCTAGGTTAGGACAAGGCAACTGTGCATCACCATGAATAGCTACGTCCACCGTCACCTGAACATCACCAGAAAATAATGGATGCCCTTGGATGATCTAATTAGGAGTATGATCCATGAAGATAACCCCACTTGCCACTATGTAGTCTAATGACTGGATGAACATATGGCATGGCTCACACTATAATGATCCAAAAAAATAGAAGTTACGTTCGTAATATTATTAATATCACATATACTATGAATAACATGTAACATACTTTGTTGTCGTGTGGTGCTAGTATAGGTGCAGGTGCTGGTGGTGTGACTGGCATAGGTGATTGAAGTATTGGATATTCTTCTTCCTCTAGTAATCCAGTTATATTGTTGCTAGCTTTACTCAAACGAAATTGCATTGTAGATTTTTCTTCTTGGACATCATCATTTTTGTTCGCAACAATGTTTGTCAAAACTTCTTTATGCTCTGTGAACCACCTTATCATCTCTACCAATTGCTGTTGATCTAATTGCATACCTTAAGTGACATTCAACTTTTTGGGCTTCCCAAAATAAGATACCATAGTTACCCCAGATCCTTGACCTCTAATTCGTCCGGGGTGCTCAGGTGTACTAAGAGCTTTCGTCAGTACATCTTCTGGACCGAAGTTTGTAAATTTACCCTGTGTGTTCTGTGTCATCAACTCATCCTACAATATTATAATAAAATTAATCAATAAATATAAAATTTATTACTATAAATGCTAGAAAAAAGTTGAACTACGCTTACAATTCTTTCCCCACATAGTCGGCGCGCATCATTCACATATTCTCCCTTTTTATTCTGTTGTGAAGCCTTCCACAATAAGGCACGATCAATTTGAGCATCGCTACCCAATGCTTGTTTCTTTTTTTAACATGTTAGATTTTAAAACGTACTACCAAATGAATATATTATCAATTATAAACATAATAAATGAAAAAAAAACTTACAAGTTCACTCTCCAGCCCTGCAAATCCCTTTCTAGATAGACGATGATTGTACACATTCTTCTTTCTTTTCTCTTTTGCTATTTGTCTCTTTCGCTATAAGATCAATACAACATCAACATTTGGAGAAAATTGTATAAACAAAAACTTTACTAACTATAAATATATACCTGAAACTCTTCTATTATATGAGAGTTCACAAATTCCTGCCACACCCAAACATCTATAACACTGCTATATTTTTCAGGTGGAAATGATAGAAATTCCAAGTCATCAATGTGAGGGAATATATGCTTTGATGTAAGATTGGTCTTGAAGTTGCTCCATTTGTTTGTAGCAGACTGAAGTACGTACCTTTTCATGCTTGCATCAATATCATACGTCTCCTACAACATATTATAAAAAAGTGGATTGGTGCAAATCAAATTAATTAGCAATAAACTAATTGAAAAGCAATACCACATTATGTTTCATTTAACTTACAAATATTGTCTCTCAAATCTTATTTTTCATTTCAATGCTTACTGAGTGCCAATTCACGATATTTATAGGCACCGTATTATGTACCACCAGCCGAATGTAGCTGTTGAACTAGATGCCATTCCTCCCAATTGGTTGACCTTTATCATTTACCTCGATCATGAGCTTAACTCCAGAAGCATGACTCTTAATTATCTTAGGCATACTGGTGATACCTCGTTTTTTAAGCCCTTGAGAGCCTTCACTTGAGTGTTCAGAAGGATCCATCAAATCTATAAACAATAACAAAATATGGTTAGCATCATATATGCAAAACATGATATAACATGATAAAATTGAAAAAATAAAATAAAATTATAAAAACACATAATAACTTTGACACATGAGGCAATTGATTACTACCTTAAAAAATACTCAAACCCACAATCCTTCATCATTGTCTCGAGCATATGTAAGATGATGCTCATCCATTTGGTCAAATAAATCAGCAGGTGGCAAATTATTACAAAAAGACATGCGCTCCATACTAATATCTCACAAATCATCATCTTCATCATAGTCTTGTGGAGGTGTTGACAGTACTATAGACCATTTGGCATCAATTGGATCTTCAATGTAAAATATTTATCTTACTTGTGAAGCCAATACAAACTGATCATTCCTATGTCCAATCCGATTGAGATCAACTAGCACAACTCCTAGATCATCAACTTTAACACCGCTACTATTCTCAATCCAATCACATTTGAAAGCTGAAACTCTGAACATTGTATAATCTAGTTCCCATATGTCTTGTATAACTCCATAGAATGACAAATCACCATATATTGGATTTTTATCCTTAGCACTGGAGATTTGCATGGTGTTGGCAACTAGAGTGACACCACTATTTTGATGGATCCTTGAGTTATCTCGTTGCTTTGTGTAAAAGCAACAACCGTTGATGATATATCGAGGATACTTGATTATTGTGGATCGAGGACCATGGGCAAGCCATCGTAGTGTTGATGAGACATTATGATTGGATAATAAAAGTTCATTCTCAATTTGTATCATAACATATATTAGATGAACCATATTAAAAATAAATTTAATGTCTAGACAACAATGAGTATTCTTACCCGTGTGCGTAACCAATTACTTAAGGTTCGATTTTGTTCATCATGTAACCATTTGAGTCATTTTGACTTGATAGAATTGTCGATCCTTAACTGATTTAAATGCTCACTGCATGTTAAGAATAAATCATCATACAATAATTCAAATATTATTTCATATAATAATAAAGTATGAGTCATAAAATTTAATTACCTTATATATGGTTGAACTTCACTCGTATTCATCAAAACATACAAGTGTGCTTGATGAAGGAGGACATTATCAGCTTTCTCAACAGTTCCACTAGTTAGAGCTTTTCCATTCCGAGTTGAATGACCAAATACAATGTTTCGTGGGGGAATTCCAATAATATCCATACCAGATAAATAGTCAACACAGAATTCTAATGCCTCTTCTGCAATGTACGACTCAGCAATACTACCCTCAAGTCTATTACGATTTTGAACATAACCCTTTAACACTTTCATGTATCTTTCAAATGGGTACATCCATCGTAAATACACGGGACCACATAATTTTACTTCTCTGATAAGATGAACAGTGAGGTGGACCATAATATCAAACAAGCTAGAAGGAAAGTACTTCTCAAGTAAACAAAGTGTTATGACAAGTTCGTTTTGAATTCCATCTAACTTTGACATATCCACCACCTTTTGGCATAACAAATTGAAGAACATGCAAAGTCTAATGAGAGCATATCTAACATGTTTGGGTAGCACACCTCATAAAGCAATAGGTAAAAGTTGTTGCATTAGGATGTGACAATCATGCGACTTCAACCCATATAGTTTCAAGTCATCCATGGATATTAGATTTCTAATGTTCGAAGAATACCCATCTGGGACTTTAATCTCACAGAAAACTTTACAAAATTTTTTTTTCTTCCCTAAATAAAGTGTAGCATGCACGTGGTAGAAATGTACGATTACCGCGAACTTGTAGTTCCAACTCAGATGTTAATCCCATGTCTTTCAAATCCATTCTTAAAGCTAATCCATCTTTAGATTTTCCTGGAATATCAAGCAATGTCCTAAGAAGACTATCACAAATATTTTTTTTAATGTGCATGACATCTAGAATATGTCTGATATGCATGGACTTCCAATATGGTAAGTCAAAGAAAATCGATTTCTTTTTCCACCACTGTGTAACAATATCTTCTTTACCCATTGTACTTCATTTCTTCGACTTTCCCCATGAATTTACTAAACATTGAACTTTGTGAAAGACTTCTTCATTGCTTAATGGTTGGGGAGCAATTCTGAATTCTTGTTCACCATTGAAGGCCTTTTTCTGTCTGTGGTAAGGATGATGCCGTGGTAAAAATCTCTTGTGTCCAACATATGACATCTTTTTACTATATTTTAAGTGACTAGCTTGGGTGTTCTCAGCACAGATAGGACAAGCATAATACCCTTTAACAGTGCAACCAGATAAATTAGCATATGCAGGAAAATCATTGATTGTCCATAACAAAACAGCTTTCTAGTTGAATGACTCATTACGGTACGCATCATGTACTTTTACACCTGTGTCCCATAACATTTTTAAGTCTTCTATAGGTGGAGCCAAGTAGACATCAATATCATTACCAAGTTGTTTAGGACCTGATATTAGTAACGTCAACATCATGAACTTTCTCTTCTTTGTTAACCATGGCGGTAAATTATAGTTCACCATAATCATCGGCTAACAACTATATCGACTACTCAATGTACTATGTGGATTAATCCCATCTGCTGATATAGCAAGCCTTAAGTTTCTTGGCTCTAAAGCAAACTCTGGCCACATGTAGTCAACCAATTTCCATGATGGTGTATCCGATGGATGCCTCAACTGACCATTAATTTCCCTTTTATTTGAATGCCATGTAAGGTGTTTTGATATTTCAGAACTTTTGAACATTCTTCTAACTCTTGGTATTGGTGGAAAATACCACAATACCTTAGCAGGCACACCAGTCTTTATTTTGTTACTGTTTTTCATTATTTTTCATCTTGAAAGTCCACAAGTTGGACATTGAATGTCATCTTAAAACTCCTTCTGACATAATATGCAATCATTTGGACAGGCATGAATCTTTTGATACTCCATGTCTAATGCATTCAATGTTTTCTTAGCATCATACATGAATGTAGGTATTTCATTATTATCAAGCAATACTTCGACAATCAAATTTAAAAGATCACTAAAGCTTTGATCGGACCAACCATATTTTACCTTCAAATTGTACAATTTAACTAGAGCAGATAATTTAGTAAACTTCACTGATCCAGAATACAAAGGTTTCTCAGCATCACAAATTAATCTTTCAATGTGGTTAGGATTGCTATCATACTCTGCAAATGCCTCTTGTACCATTTCTATAGTGTTATCAACTTCTTCGATGTGTTCTACCTCCCTAACAACTTTAGCATTCTTACTAATAGAAGACCCAACAATACTAGTTTCTCCGTGCCATATCCAGTTTTGATAGCTGCGATCAACTCCATATACATATAAATGATTCTATATCTCATATAGGGTATGACGTTTCATGTTGTCACATTTAATACATGGACACCGAACTAATTCAGGGTTATCACTATTCTGAACAGCATAATCTAAAAAGTTATTCACCCCTACATCATATGCCTCTGATCTTCTATCAGCAAACATCCAAGTTTTATCCATTCTGAAATTTGAAAAACATTTAATTATTTACTTTTCAAGCATCTAATATACTAAGTGAAATTTAAATAAACGATTAATAACTATTTAATTAATTAATACAAAAAGTTAATGAAAGCATCTAATTAACTAACTATTAAATTAATTCAAATTTAAATAACAGTTATTATTTACTTTACAAGCATCAAATTTATTAATTAAAATTTAAATACATAATTAATAATTATTTAGTTAATTAAGATATAGTCAATATTTAATTAACATCTAATTTACTATATAAGCACTTAATTGATTAAAATTTAAATAACATTTAATGGTTTATATTACAAGCATATAATTAATTAATTATCTATTTAAAATTTAACTAAATATATTAATTTATGTTAACAATGAAATCAATATAATTAAATTTGACAAAATATACCAATTAATCTTACGTAAAAAAACTAATTCAAACATAAATTCATCTACACCTAATATATAAGTAATTTATCAAAATATAAATTCATCTAATTAACATTTAGATTAATTTATCAATTATCTAAAAATCTTAATAATTATGAAATAATAAATATATTAATATATATCCATTCATACCAAATATGTTCATCAAAATATACTAATAAAAAAAACTCAAATTTCATCAATTAATAACAATTCACCTAACACACTTAATAAAAAACTTCTCAAAATATAAATTCATATACCTGCTTCTAGATAGAGAACAAAGAGAGGGCCGAAAAGGCTGGCAGCAGCTACTCCAACTGCTTCTGGACGAACAGTAGACAAGGGAATAGTCGGAGAAAGGCTGGCCGTGCAGCTGCTTCTAGACAGAGGACAAAAAAGAGAGGGCCGAAAAGGCTACCAGCAGCTACCCCAGCTGCTTCTGGACAGACAATAGACACGAGAATGGCTGGCTGTGTAGCTGCTTCTAGATAGAGACCAAAAAAGAAAGGGTCGAAAAGGCTGCCAGCAGCTACCCCAGCTGCTTCTAGACGGACAACAGATAGGAGAATGGCTGGAGAAAGGCTGGTTGTGCAGTTGCTTTTGGATAGAGACCAAAAAAGAGAGAGCTGGAAAGGCTGCCAGCAGCTATCCCAGCTGCTTTTGGATGAACAGCAGACAGGAGAATGGTCGGAGAATGGATGGCTGGCTGTGCAGCTGCTTCTGGACAGTCTGTGAAGAGGAGAATTCTGACTTAGAGAGGAAAAACTTCGCGGGATGTTATGGTGGGCTCTAGAGAACTCTGGTAAACAATTTAGGATCCCAATTTTAAAAAGCAAGGTAATATATCCTTCAACGTTAGTTATTCCATAATTGGCGTTGAAGGTTCAAATTCTCTGGCCTTCAATGCCACTGTTACAGTTTTCATAGAGTTTCAGCAGCACATATTTTCTCTTGTTAGGAAAGTGGCTGGGTAGTAGACAGATACGATGTAATTGGGCAACAAAAGGTGCTGGAACTAGTGAGGACAAGCAGAGTTTTGATGCCAAAAGTGTGGTGGAACTAACCAATGGCTCATCAGGTGCATCTATTGTATTATGGATGATTATTTTCTCGTTCTAAAACATTGAAAATCAAAAATTTCCTGTTGATTGTTTCCATACCTTAGATGTATTACACTTTTTTTGGCTTTTTATCTTGTTAGTCTATGTTGTGATTTTGCTTTGTGTGGATGAAATGGTTATGTAATAGCTTGAAATATGTGTTTGTGGGTCTTAAACTTGTTGATCAGTAAGCTGATATTTGTAACCTTCCATGTGCAGAAGATGGAAAAGAGACAACAAATAGTGAGGCTCCTGAAAATAATCCCCAGTACACTACTATTTATGTTGGCAATCCTGCTCCATAGGTAGGAAACCATCACTTATCTACCAACTTTCTTCCCAATTTTTTATGTGTGTGCGTGTGTTAGAGACAGAAAAGAGAGATGTGTTTTGGAATTTGTACTTTTCAGTCTGAAATTTTGGAAGGATAGGAAAAACTTTTCTGATTATCCAGTGTCACGTTTCTCATAGGTGAACTTACAACTAATTTAACTTGTCACATTTTTCTACTCTACAGGTTACCCAGCTTGATCTTCACCGCCACTTCCATGCCCTTAGTGCCAGAGTGATTGAGGAGGTTCGAGTTCAGAACGACAAAGGTTTTGGTTTTGTGAGATACAACACTCATGCTGAGGCAGCTCTGGCAATTCAAATGGGAAATTCCCAGTCATTTCTGTGTGGCAAACAAATTAAGGTACAATTTTTGTTGCTTGTGCAATTTATATCTGTAAGTACTAAAAGAGTGTCAACTCCTCGATTATAATAAAGTTTGGCAATTGTTTTCATGTTTGTATATATTTATGCATTGATATGGGGTCTTGTAGTAATTGTTACGTTTTCCCTTTTGTGATTGTAGGTGATTGTAGTACCCTTAGGGCAACAAGCCCACCCCACCTAGAACAAGTTCAAACCCACTTTCTCCCCCTACTACTGCACCGTTAACAGAGCTTTCAGCCACTGACCTCTTAGCATACGAAAGACAATTAGCCATGAGCAAGATGGGTGGTGTCCATGCCTTGATGTAGGGACAGCATCCTCTGAAGCAGGCCCCAATGGGAGTGGATGTTGCTGGAGCAAGCCAGGCAATATATGATGGTGGGTTTCAGAATGTTGTTGCAGCCTAGTAGGTTATGTACTGCCAGTGATTGTAAGAATTTGGCTTCGATGCCCTACAACGTACAGAAACTGGATAGTACAAAGCACCTACAGATGGAACTAAAGAAAGCAGAATAAATGATATCCAATGGACTCACCATTATACCTCAAGAGCTGATAGCCATTCTAAAGCTTTCTCTTGAACCATTTGTACTTGATTTATGTCCTAGTTTCCATTTGACTTCTGATTGTTAAGCCTCAAATGAGCTTTGCTACCTGGCAGAAGACAAGGAATCCCAATTTGTCCACCCAAATGATCACCAGAGGATAGGCCAATGCTTCTTACCCTTGATAGTAGAGAAATTAAATTGCCTGATTGAATTGTCACATTTAACTTTAGTGTATTAGCTGTAAAATTTTATTTTAGAACTTTTTATGCAAGTAAGATTCTAGTTCGAAATCGAGTTCTTTATGAAGGAAAGGATTATTTGGCCCACTGAATATTTGTGGTGTATTACAGAGGCAGCTATAAGGAGTCGTCCCTGCTGTAAGAAGCAGCAACAAGCAGCAGCAGCAACAGTTCCTGCTGCTGTAACCAGCCATTGCTATTGCTTCTTGCAGCAGCAGCAGCAATCGTTGCTGCAGCTGTAAGTAGTCGTCGTAGCTGTAAGAAGCAGCAGCAATGGTTGCTGCTGCTGTAACTAGCCATTGCTGCTGCTTCTTGCAGCAGCAGCAGCGGTCGTTGCTGCAACAGTAAGCAACCGTCCCAACCGTCCCTGCTGCAAGAAGCAGCAGCAACGGTTGCTGTTGCTGTAACCAGCCATTGCTACTACTTCTTGCAACAGCAGCAACAGTTGTTGCTGCTGTAACCAGCCATTGCTGCGGCTTCTTGCAGTAGCAGCAGCAGTCCTTGCTGCAGCTGTAAGCAGCAGCAACTTCTGATGCTGATTAGGGCATGCTCAAAGATGAAAGCCTGTGTGGCTCATCAGTGGTGGCAGCTATTTTGGCCTTTAATGCCAGTTCTTCAAGAGCTGGTGTCAAAGGCTTTATGTTTAACGTCAGTTCCTTGAGAACTGACGTTAAATGCCAAATTGATGGATCTTTTAACGTCAGTTCCTAAAGAACTGACGTTAAATATTTAAGTCATAGGTTTTTTAACGCCAGTTCTTCTTTAATTTGGATTAAAAACCTTACTTTTAATGACAGTTTTGGAATAACTGTCATAAAAAATGTTAATAAATCTTTTAATAATAGTTCTTTGAATAACTTTCATTAAATTGATGTCAATTATTATAATTTTTGTAGTAGTGTAATTACATTGAAAATGATATGTATTAATGATTATATTTTTATATATATAGGCACTGATTCAAAGAGGTGATGTAGAATGTGGATATTTTATGCTTCGATTTATGAAGAAAATAATTGAAGATCCAAAGATTCTTTGTGAGAAGGTTATATTGTTTATTTCATTTACATATATAATGTTTCATATTTATAAGTGATATCAAATTAATTATGTTGTCTTCTTTTGTGTTTTAATCTTAAAGTTCAATGGTAAGGATACATATAGTAATGAAAAAATTGATGAAGTACATGGTGAATTGGCTATGCATGTACAATAGTTACTATTATAGCTAGGTATGTAATCCTTGTTGGCTCATTAATGGTTATGTTTTAATTGTGTGTTGTTTGGTGGGTTAAATTCAAGTATGATGGACTAATTCTATTTATTAAGCCCTTTAATTCTATTGATTGAACCATTATCAATTTTGTTTATTGAGTCCTTTACCAAGTGAAAATGATAAAATTCTATAAAGATCATATTCAAGAAGTTGGTAGAGCAAAGAACAAGTATGATGACTCAAGCATGCATGTGAAATAACAAACATGCTCATGATTAGTTAATTTTCGCATTTAGTGTTGCATTGGAAGTTACATTTTTGACATCTTGATATATATATATATATATATGCAAGGAACTAGAATAGAACACTATAACAATAGTAACTAAACATACTTTATATCTGAGTTGTATGAAGTTACTTTTTTGACATCTAGATGCATTCTCAACCTTTTATTATGTTTGATTTTCAAGCTTTATTACAATTTCTTATTTATTTAATTTGATATATAAATTACTCATATATTTAATAGAGATGATCTAATAATATATCCTTTCTATAACTATTGCAGGAGTGACACATTATTAATTCACTAAGTATTTTTTGATGTAAGGGTAAAACAGGACAGTGCAGATGACATATTTGTGTAATTTAATTTGTAGATATTTTATTTATTTTTGATATTAAATATTATTGTGTTTTGTGAAATGACAATATTTTTACTTGTAAATATATGTAACTTTTATTGTTTGATATTATTTGTACTATTTGACTATTATAATTGCAAAAACAAATTATAAATATTAATTAATTAACTAAAATTATAAAAATTAAATTTTTATGGTTAATTAATAAAAATATAATAAAAACATAATTATGACGATCACAAAGACCATTATGAATAAAGGGAGATTTTTATGACGGTCATAAAACCGTCATGAATAAATGAAAGCCTTTCATGATGGTCACCAAAATCGTCATGAATAAATGAAAGCTTTTTATGACTATCCATGATGATCGTCATAAGTTATTTATAATGGTCCATCAAAGACCATCATTAATACTGTAACTTTTTTATGATGGGTTAAAACCGTCAATATTTTATTACGGTCCTTATGATGTCTTTTGGACCATCATAAAGTTCCTATGTTATCACTTACAATAACGGTTTCCTAACCATCATAAAAAGATTTTTATGACGGGTATTATCTGTCACAAAAGGCTTGTTTTCTTGTAGTGTTTGGAACTAATTCAAAAGAGGATGAGGAAAAGGAAGAGGATGACTTTGGAGATGACGATTAGTTAATTTTCTTTTGCATTAATTGTTTGAATTAATCTCTAGGTACATAATGAATCATTTGATATCTAATGAATGAATTATTGTTTCTATTATTAGATGTGCAGATTTTAAATATCGTGTGTTTATGGATTATTATTTTTTAAAATGATGTTAGCATGCATTTTAAGTACTTCTAGATCAATTTTTAAAAAAGATCCTACCAAATTTTTCATAGAAATTTATCTTCCATTCTAAATTAGGCATTAACTTATCAATATAATTAAATAAGAGGACGAGGAAGACGTGGTGACTCGAGAGGAAAAGGTAATGGCACTTATAGTTCATGATCATTACCATTTTTGTAGCATGCAGATGAGGCTAATGTCGTAGCTACACGACACGCTACACTTACATTATGTGCACCAGATGCTTTGCCGAGTCTTACAAGCTCTTCGGGATTGCTTGTACAAGTATGTCTACTGGTGAGAGTTTTAAAGCATGGATAGACAACAAATTTATATAAACAAAGAGATGTAAGTTTTGACAATTATTTTCAATGCCTGTATCATTACTTTTGTCAATTACACTAACACATTTGATTTGTTTGTTTTCTTTGATAGCATTGAGCCATCTATTAAATGTTTTGTGAAGCTATACAAGATTTTTTAAGAAAGGGTTGATCTATTTAAGTATACATGAAAGGTAAATTCTTCGTAATTCATGGACTTTTACTATGAAGAATTTAAGGCCATGAGGAATTTAAGGTACATTAATTATTTATGAAAACATGAAATGTTATACTTTATTATATTGACCATTTGTTGTTGTAGAAATATTTTTTATGGGATGAGGCAATCAATGACAAAATGAGAGCCACTTAAAGGCTAAGGCTATTAAGCGGTATACTACTTTAATGTATTCTTTGTCAACATAAGGCAAGAAGTAAGCCACAATTCATCTCGGAAAACATATGGCAGCAGTAGCAATTTCACTAGAATTACCTAGAGTGTAAGGAGAAGTGTGGCACCTTTAGAAATCGATAGAGCAAAGCAAGTGGAACTTCATGCTTATGGTATGCATAACATTTAATTTACATAAATTAAGACAAAAATGCTAAAGGAGTTAGGTAGCATTAACATATTTCTAATTATAAGTAAAGGAGTTAGGTCAAGAGCTAACCCCTATGGAGCTTTAAGACAAACTAATATGAAGAAGTCCAATCTTGATAGATTCATTACTGAGCACTCTAGACAAATGCATGTAAGTTTGTTTCTTCGAACATTTGATGAATAATCTTAATTACATTTCTTACTTGATTCCATATACACAATGAATTCTTTTTCTGTAAGAACACTATAAGGACTTAGTTGCCTTTAGCTTTCTTATCACAAAAAGGATATTCTCATAATCCTGAAGTAGACTAGCTTTTCAATCACAAAAATGATCTTTTGATACTCTTGAGGTAGACTAGCTTTCCAATCACAAAAAGGATCTTCTAATACTCCTGAGGTAGACTACATATTTAATAGGTGGAGAGAACACACATCAAGCGTATGGACTTGACTCTTAGGCCTAATCATATTATTCAAGCCATAGCTCAAGCAGTGGATGATCTGTTAATGATGCAACCATGCTAGATATGCATGAGCAAATGAAGACTATGGAAGAGTGTTTAGAACATGAGCATAGGAAGAGGGAAGAGGACTATATATGTTTAGAGGTTGAGATGAATAAGTGTTTGTAGCAGTGAAAGATTAAGATGGATCGTATGTGATAAAAAAGAGGCTGACATGGAATGTATCCATAGGATAGAGGTGTTATTCTTAAAAAGCCCACCTTTTGGCTCCTTTACACTACCGTTTGATGGCTCCACTTGATGAGTGATTTTTTCATCTTCATTTATGTTATTTGATTTTGAGTTTAGTATAACACTTTTGTGTATTAATTTTATTTATATTTAACATCTATTAGATTTAATTTTAGTTTTTATTTTTTTTAATATGTCATGATTTATACAATTAAATAATATAAATAAATTAAAAAATAAATAAATAACGAAAAATAAAATATATTATTTTTATTATTAAATTTAGTTTAACCACAAACAGTCGATGGAAGAGTCCAACATAAAGAATCTTCAAGTTAAAGATGGCCACGTGTGTGTTGTTAAATCCTCAAGCTTAGTGATACACTGGTTCATCATAGGTCCATTGTAGGTCCATCACTAGATTATGATGAATTGACGATAGAATCGTTCATCTCCAACTTAGCAATAGACTAGATTTTATCTCTAAGTTTAGCGTCGAACTTAACATTTTGTCGTTAAGTGTTTTCGCGAGCAATAATTTAGCGAGAGAATTTTTTGTCATTAGTTCGTCTTTATGTTCTTTAGTGATGACATTTTCAAATTTAGTGATGAAATTTAAGCAATGCCATAAAAGAATTATAAACATAAATTTATATGTAATCAAAGTTACAAATCATAAATATTATAGTAACGATTTATTTATTTTAAATAAATATTAAAAAATAAATATTTTAATAAATTTACAAACAATAAAAATCCCAAATTGTAAGAATATGTCTATTTTTATTGATCTTTTAAATAACAATTAAAAATTAATAATTTTGATAAAATAAATAGTAATGATTTATTTATTTTACGTTAACATTACCAAGCCAAAATAATTTTTTTAGTAAGTTTGATTAATGTGTTTTCAAAATTTTCAAATCGAATGCTCACCCCAAACATGACATACATACATTTACTGTTTTTATCCTTTTTGTAAAGCGGTGCTCGAAATGATATGAATGTCTCATTCTAAAATAACTTAACAAATTTTAACTTAAGTTGTTGTTTTAAAAAAATATCCATAATTGTTTATGATATTTCTGTTTTAAAGGTTTCAAGATGTTTTTGATACTTGATAAATTGTCATACAGAAGAAAAATTATATAACCAAGGTGATCGTAACGAATACTATATATGTTATTATTTTTATTTTAAATACTAACATTTAAATTATCTGATTCAATATTCATGTTAACCTTTTAGTGTTGAATGAGGATACTTTGTTGTTGATACATATAACAATAATATCCTTTTATTCAAATTTAGAAGTTGCTTAACAATTGTTCTGATAGTTGGTATAATTATTTGAAGCTTAAAGTTGATATTTTTGTGTTTTTTCTTATAAAAAATGATGTGTGGAAAGAACATAAACTAAATTCTCAATTGAATGAAGTTTAAAAAAAAATGAATCTTTTATTTGAGGTTTTATAATGAACATAGATCAAGGTAAATATAAAATTCTTACAATTGATAAATATAATAATGTCCTTTTCTTTCAATTTATAAATTGCTTGATATTTTTTTAATAATTGGTATATTTATTTGAAACTTGAATTTGATTTTTTTTGTTTTTTAAATAAATAATACATAAAAAGAACTAAACAAACTTAAGTCTCAATTGAGGTTTAATTTGAGGTTTTATGATCAACATAGATTACGGTAAATATAAAGTTCTTGCAATTGAAATTTTGTAATTTATGCCATCATTCATAAAATATAAATGCTTCCAACTTATTTGATAAATAAATTATATTACAATATAATTTTGTGAAAAGTTAATTGTTCTTATAAATTTATTTAAAATGAAAAACTTATTTAAAAAAAGAAACTTAACTCAAATAAGTAATTGTAATATCTCAAACTGAAAAACATTTACTTAAAAAAAAAATGTCAATATTGAAGTAATGATAATTTTGCTACCAAAAGCAATGGCCCTTTGACTATACCTTCCTTTTTAAATAAATTTTTTTAAAAAGGTGTTATATTAATAAAATAACAATATAATAGTTTATCTTTTTATAAAATTAAAAATATAATTAATCAAATGGAAAAATGTTTTTGAAAATTTTTAATATTATTTAAAAATAATAAAATAATAAAATAATAATGTTGATATATTAATAATAAAATTTTTGAGTATATTGAAATAATTATAAAGACTTAAAAATAATAGATAATTTATAATAAAAATTTAATTAATATTCATAGTATAATCGTCAATTTTACATTAAATTAAAGATCATAATAAAAATAAAATTATTTAAAATTATTAAATTATTAAATTATTGTAATAATATAATTATCTATTTTATATTAAAATTAAAGACAAATGTTAAGTAAAACTCTGATATTTGTCGCCATGTTGGTGGTCAAACTCTTATATTCAAAAAATGATAATCAAACTTTCATTTTTTAATTTGATGGAAATAAATTTGGTCAAAAAATTTAAAAATTAAAAACATTCAAATTAAAGATCTTGGTGATTATCACAAAATTATTTTCTTATATCAAAGATAGAAAAATGTGATGGTAAAATAATTTGTTTTTGATGTAGTAAATTAAATATGAATTTAGATTCAAACCATGGCTTAATAAAGCCAAAAGGGGAGTCTATCCACTCGTCCATTTAAAATACATTAAAAGACTTTTTAAGTTACAAAATTGGAGAGGGATTGATTACAAATGAGCAAACAATCGATTAAATTGATCAAACTAAATTATATCATTGAGTTCAATCCGGTTGGATTATTTTTGTTTAGGTAAAAATTTTTTAATTTGAAGTAAATCAATTCGAGTGAAATTATAAAAACTCAGTCAACATGGAACCGAACCAAATATGTAAGAAATTATTAATTTTCATTTGTGGGCTCCTCAAAATAATAATAGTTTCAACATTACTTACTAGTATCCGAATATAAAAAGTAAATAATACTAAAACTCATTACAACAAAATATGCTTTTAATGATGGTTAAAAAAAGTTAAAGATGACGGCTACAAAAGTGTCCTCTATGTAAATGACAAGAAAAAGCCTTGCAAAATAGATGACGGTTGCTTGTCATCTAATGTACCTTTTAGTGATGGTTGTTACACTATTAGATGTCACTTTACAATGACCGTCATCTAATAGAATCCAACATTAGATAACGGTTCTAGCTATGATCGTCATCTAATACCCCATTGCATTGGATGATAGTTTTATTTGCAATCATCATCTAATATTTTTATTTTTTTCTAAATTTTTGTTTTAATTGTTATAGAACAATATTTATATTTTTAAAATATTTCAAAAATACATTATGAATTTTAAATTTACAGATTGCAATTATTACAATTACAATTACACCATAATTATCAATTTCACCTATAAAATGTTATGAATAATCCTAAATTTTATATATAAAATTACACTTTAAAATATCATTAATACATCAAATTCAATCTTAAAATATTTCAGTTACTATATCATAACAATTATAATCTACATATATCAAGATGCACCATCAAACCTTATTTCAACATATCAACATCACATTCAATATAATACACTTCAATTTGCATACTAATGATACAATACTCCAACACATCAATGCCAAATTGAGCACTAACACACTTCAATTTGCATAACAATATTACACTACTTTGATACACATCAACACCATCACTCCTCCAACATTATATAATGCAACAATTATGCACCAAATTACATTTAAATATACATAAATACATTCACCTCTCCATAGTATAACTATAATATCTCAAATCACAATCTAATATATACTAACACAGTCACTCCTTAACTTTGTATTATAATAATATTATACTAAATAATGCTTCAATACTCTCCTAATAATTAATGCATCAAAATATTGTCATTCAAGATATTCATTCAATAACTCAAATTAATACTAAACAAATTTAATTACATGAATGTATAATACGTTAACATATGAAAAATTCATCAAATAACTAACTTTTATATATGAGTGGAAAAGTATGTTCAATATGTTCCAATCTACAAAAAAAAAAAAAAAACATTCTCAAAATTCACCTCCTATTGCATTGCTCAAATAACACCATGTGAAGTCATAAAATTTTTTCCTTAATTGATTTATTTATGCTTCAATGCACATGGCTTTATCAGTCAACTGCATTTATAAAAAACAAAAAAATAAATTTACATGTTATTAATAACAAACACATTAACTAATTAAATAATTATTGAAATAACTTACTATTTTGTAAAAAAAGACAGTATTATTATATTTTTCAATGATGTCCCTCTTGTATGCCATAATATAATAACCACACTCAAAGTTAAGGAGTTGGTATGGACATCATATGAATAAAAATGGAAAATATGAATTTAACAAATAAAAGTAAAGGAAAAATAGAAAACAAAAATATGCAAGTATGCATGCCACCCAAAACTCCAAAGGTAGGTGGTCTTATACCATTCAAGAATGTACATTTATGTGAAACATATGTAGATCATTGTCCATTTTAGTTTGTAAAAATTTTGGCAGTATATCTTTATAGTTTCTCCCAATACAAGACTTATATAGATATGAGTGATTGTTTTTTAATCAAAACATTCACCAATATTCATTAGTATGTACCCGAAGAACAATGAAAAAAATATTGAGAAAAATTTTTACAAAAAAAACAAAGAAATAATGATGCAGTTGCTGCACATAAATATAACATTCTCAAAACTATTTAATATGACAATTCAAGAATTATTAACAAATTATTTATATCGATGCACGTGTGAAACACATGAACAATAATAAATGTTTATTTATAATTCTCAAACAATATCTAAAGATCAATGCTCTAAAACTTAATTATTCATAATTATCATGAGTAATAATTAATTATTTTGTAATTGTTAATATAAAAGTATTTATAAAACCAAGTAATAAGGATGTGAAAATATTTTATCATTCTACGAGATTTACTTTTAAATAATTATATAAAAGTAATGTGGAGTGTATATATGTTAATGAATTTTAAAAAACCTATAAAAAAAAAGATTAAAATGCATACTTGACATTAAACTCTAGTCAACAGGAATTTATTAATTAATTATTTTACATCAAATTAATTAAAAATATTTATTTAATTAATTATCTAACTAACATCTAATTATAAATTAAAAATAATTGGTTACTAACTAATTAAGTGATCTAATTTGTCAAAATCTAATTAATTATTTAACATCTACTTAATTAAACTTAACATCCACTTAATTAATTATTTATCTTATTAACATTCACTTAATATGTAACTAACATCTAACTCCCTTCTAATTAATTAAGAAACATCTAATTAATTATCTAACTAATACCTTACTACAAACTCAAATTAATTTGTTACTAACTAATTAATTAATTAATATATAATTAATTAAAAAATTTCTAATTATATTTTATCTAAACATCTAATTAACATATAATTAATTATTTAAAATCTAATGCTTATAGCTGTGAACTAAAAAAACCTTTTATTCACAGTTATGTCTATAACTGTGAACAAAAGCGACCTCTGTTCACCAAATTGAAAAGTTTATACAATATTCATCTATGTTTTCAGTTTTTTCACCCCTGTTATGGTTGCTTATTTTTGCCTTTGGGTCATTGGTCTCATCGTCCACTACAACTTGTTCAACCTAAAGCCTTCTCTCTCAGCCATGGTGGTCAACCGATACAAGCTCAGAGGCAACATCTTCAATCATAATCTTGGTGATATGGGTTGCAGCGTCGGTCTTATCTCCATAGACCTCGCCAAACAGCTCTTACATGTTTGACTTCAACCATTACTCAACTCACTAAAGTTACTGTAACAGAGAACCAAACAATAAACATAATGGAGTTTACAAGTCTAAGATGCATGCACTACCATAAAACACACTTAGCCAGGAGGGAAATGGACAAGCTTTTTACCAGAGGGAATAAAAAAAGAAGTTTTGAGCCTCCCCTAGTCCAATTTTCTCGATCTTTCGACCTTCGCCTCTCTTGCATAAATCTTATCTTCTAACCCAAAAAAACAGAGGAAAATCTCTTTTGGCCGCTAAATCCTCACAGTAAAAATTATTCCACTTCTGCCTAAAAATCTCTTCATGTGATCAAGAGGGCCCTTTTTTTCAGTAGATCTTGCCCCCCATACTCACCTTAACCTGCTTTCTCTTTTTCTTGTTTTAGACTTGGATCTAAGGGCCCAATGCCGTATCTCTTCTCAAAGAGATGGCCATCTATGCGTCACAGCTACTGGTGTCATCATTCTACAAACAAGGGAACCGATAGAGCAGTGGGTGGCATTATGACTGGGCATCGGGGTGTAGGTTAGAAAGGTTCCTACAATGTTCGTTCAATCAAGAAGCAGCATTTTTCTTTTTTTTAAGAGGGAGGAAGGCTTTTTAAGAAGTGCTTGGGACTTTCCTCAACCAATTCAGTTGTGTCATGCTTCATGAGCTCTAGTAGCTCATGATCCGATTTTAGTAGGTTCCAAGCAAACTGGGGCATAGGACAAAAGCACATTTGACAGAGTCATGTCTAAAAGAGGGGGTCGACATGGCATGGATCCCTAGGAGAATGAGATCATCAGAGACTATACCTGGGCTAAGAAGCGGAGCAAAGCTGAACAGAACTAGCCACACATCGGTAGTTAACTAGGGTTTACTAAAGACCTTTCTCTATTTATTTCATAAAAGAAGGAAGATAGGTAGAAGCTTACTCTTCTATAAGGGAGGCAAAAAAAATCTCAGCGTTGCTAAAGCAGTGTTTAAGGGCAGAAGCTTACTTTAAAACAGAACTCATCTTTTTTCTTCCTAAAAAGCTACAATTCTCTTTCGTATAAATTCTATATGTTGAGTTTGAACTCTAATTATTTTTCATATGTAAATATATATAGAAAGCAAAACCTTCTACTACCTCACAGCAGTAGAAGGAGAGGGATGCTCACGCACGCCCACCACCAGTAACCCAAAGTTACAGTCGGCCTTCCTCAACCCTCCCCCTTCTATGGCGCGCTTTCTTTTTTCGGCGAAGCTGTGAATTCATGTGTCAGTGAATGAAGGAGCCAATGAGCAGTGAATGAATAAAAGGGACTAGACTTTTATTCATAATTATAGCCATAATTTTGAATTTTTTGCGTATTCATTTTTTTCTTAAAAAAGCTGACAACTTCAAAGATTTAGTAATTGTGATTAATAATAAGTTAATTAGCAAAATTATTATTAAAATGTGATTTGTGTTTTTGCAAGAGCAGATAGTATTACAAGCTAATTGGGGAATCATCATTAAGGTAAGTATTATTCTTTTACAAAATTTTATTTACTGATTTTTTAATTTAATGTAAATATAAGTTATACTTGTGCAATTTTGCATTTAAAATTTATTTCACCAATTAGTAAAAAAATCCATTTATGTGTACAATGTTAGCACATTATGCTTAGTAAATATAACCTTAGATACCGTTTTAGAATTATAAATATATATTTTATTATAGTTCACGTGTGTAACAAGTGGATTAAATAAAAAATTTCATTTATAATTCTTTAATTGTCCAGTTTGGACAGTTTGGAAATGTAATATTTATGTATTGCACATGATGTATAAATCTTGATTCATTTTATTTCATAATGAATTTTGAGTAACATATCCTTTATTCTTCGAGTACATACTAGTGGATATTTATTGGTGTTTTGATTTGAAGAAAAAAACACTAATAAGTATCTACATAAGTCATGTACTTGAAGAACTATAGGGATATGTTGTCGAATTTTTTATGAAATTAAATGAAGCATGATTTATAATGTGCTCCACATAGATGTTACATTTTTGAATGGTATAGGATCATCCTACCTACAAAAATTGGTTGACATGCATATATATACATTGATAGAATCAAGTTGATGTGCTAACATAGGGTGTGTTAAATATTAGAATGGACAAGACTTGGATGTTCACTAATAAAAGGTCAGATGAGTACGATATAGGTGTAACTAAGTTCTTGAAATATGTCATTCGAAATTATGATAATCCTGAGCATGTTCGTTGTCTGTGCATTAAATGTGGTAATACGAAAGGTCTGACTCTACGTGAGATACAAGATCATTTATTTGTTAATGGAGTTGATCGAAGTTACAATAATTGGATATGGCATGGGGAAGCATGTCTTGATCGATCTTCTACAAGTTGAAATGCTACAGCTAATAGGGAGGTTGTCCAAGAGGAAGAAATTAATAACACTGTAGAGATGGTTCAAGAGGCATTTGTAGAGTACAATGGTAATGCTAACCAGTTCATGAAGTTACTTAGTGATTCCGGATCAATAAAGTTCACTAAACTATCTGCTCTAGTTAAACTTTATAATTTGAAGGCGAAGTACAATTGGTTTGACCAGAGCTTCAATGAACTCTTAAATTTGATATTTGAAATGTTGCCAGAGAATAATGAAATGCCTACATCTATGTATGATGCCAAAAAATATTAAATGCATTAGGCGTGGAGTATCACAAGATCTATGCATGCTCGAATGATTGCATATTATATCGAAAGGAGTTTCAAAATGAGATTCAGTGTCTAACTTGTGGTCTTTCTAGATGGAAAATAATTAAGAGTAGTAAGAAGATACAGATGGGGGTGCCGGCTAAGGTGTTATGGTATTTTCCACCAATACCTAAGTTTCAAAGAATTTTTAAAAGCTTTGAAACATTGAAACATTTGACATGGCATTCAAGTGAAAAAAAAGTTGATGGCCAGTTGAGGCATCCGTCAGATACACCATCATGGAAAATAGTTGACTATATGTGGCCAAAATTTGCATCAGAATCAAGAAACTTAAGGCTTGCTATTTCAGCTAATGGGATTAATCCTCATAATACATTAAAATAACCGATATAGTTGTTGGCCGATTGTTATGGTGACATATGATTTACCACCATGGTTAACAATAAAGAGAAAGTTCACGATGTTAACACTATTAATATCAGGCCCTAAACAACTTGGTAATGATATAGACATTTACTTGGCACCACTCATAGAAGACTTACGGATATTATAGGACATTGGTGTGGAAGTTTATGATGCGTACCAAAAAAAATCGTTCAACTTGAAAGCTATTTTGCTGTGGACTATTAATGATTTTCATACTTATGGTAATTTGTCTGGTTGTATGGTTAAAGGTTATAATGCCTTGTCCTATCTGTGTTAAGAATACTAATGCAGTTCATTTGCAGCACAGTAAAAAAATGTCATGTATTGGATATAGAAGATTTTTACCACGACGTCATCCTTATCGTAAACAAAAAAAAGCTTTTAATGGGGAACAAGAATTCAGAGTTGCTTCATAACCATTAACTGGTGAAGAAGTCTTCTCTAAGGTTCAAATTTTATCAAATTCATGGAGGAAGGCGAAAAAACAACATAAGCAAAATAATGAAGATGTGGTTTCACAATGTTGGAAGAAGAGATCAATTTTCTTTAACTTACCATATTGGAAGTCCTTACATGTCAAACATGTGCTTGATGTTTTGCATATAGAAAAGAACGTATGTGATAGTCTTATAGGAACATTACTTAATATTGCGAGAAAATCAAAAGATGGGGTAGCAGCTAGAATGGATCTGCAAGAAATGGGATTAAGGTATGAATTGGTACCACAACATCACAATAATCATACATTTTTACCACCTGCATGCTATACATTGTCAAGAGATTAAAAAAAGGAGATTTTCTAAAGTGCTTGGTGAGATTAAGGTGCCAGATGGGTATTCTTCAAACATCAAAAATTTTGTTTCTATGGATGACTTGAAGCTATATGGGTTAAAGTCGCATGGTTGTCACACTTTAATGCAACAACTCTTACTTGTTGCTTTACGAGCAGTGTTACCGAAACATGTTAGATATTCTCTAATTAGACTTTACATGTTCTTCAATTTGTTATGCCAAAAGGTGGTAGATATTTCAAAGTTAGATGACATCCAATGTGAACTTGTGACAACACTATGTGTACTAAAGAAGTACTTTCCTCCCAGCTTCTTTGATGTTATAGTTCATTTAACTGTTCACCTAGTTAGAGAAGTGAAACTATGTGGTCCTGTATATTTGAGGTGGATGTACCCATTTGAAAGATATATGAAGGTGTTGAAGGGTTATGTTCGAAATCGTAACAGGCCTGAGGGATGTATCGCTAAATCATACATTGCAAAAGAGGCACTAGAATTTTGTGCAAATTATTTATCAAATATAGATTCTGTTGGGATTCCTCTAAGGAATAATGTAATTGATTATTCAACTCAAAATGGAAGACCTTTAGCTGGTGGATGGATTGAACAAGTTCACCATGATCTTCTTTAACAAGCTCATTTATATGTTTTAACGAATACAAGTGAAATTCAACCTTACATAAGGTAATTTTTATAACCCATTTATTATACCACATCAAAGACAATTTCAAATGTTTACATGAATTGTTCTTATCATGCAGTGAGCATTTAAACCAATTAACTGTTCACAATCCCATGAAGTCAAAAAGATGAAAGTGGTTGCATGATAAGCATAATCGCACCTTCATCAATTGGTTGTGCACACGGGTAAGAATATTTACAAGTCCACCATTAAGTTATATGTGCCCATAATGGCTGATCTAATAAATTATTTATTATTGGTTGGGTATTAAATTTCATTGTTTAATCATAATATCTGATCAACTTTATGATGGATTGCTCATGGACCTCAAGTCACAGTAATCAAGTATCCTGGATACATCATTAATGGTTGTCATTTGTATACAAAAGAAAGAGACAACTCAAGAGTGCACCAAAACAGTGGAGTCACTTTAATTGCTAATACCATGCAAATTTCGAGTGCAAAAGATAAAAATCCAGTATATGGTGACATGGTATTTTATAGGGTAATACAAGAGATATGGGAGCTGGATTACACTTTATTTAGAGTCCCAGTTTTTAAATGTGATTGGATTGAGAATAGTCATGGTGTTAAAGTTGATGATCTAGGAGTTATCCTTGTTAATCTTAATCGGATTGGGTATAAAAATGATCAATTTATACTAGCTTCACAAGCGAGACAAGTATTTTATGTTGCAGATCCAATCGATACAAAATGGTCGCTTGTAATATCAACAACTCAAAAAGACATTGATGAAGAAGATGATTTGGGTGACATTAGTCTGGATCATATGCCTTTTGTAATAATTTACCATCTATTAAACTCTTCGATCAAATAGACAACAATGCAGTTACATATGCTAGGGAAGATGGTGAAGGATTATGGGTTTGACTAATATGATAGGTAATGTTAAACTTTACATATACCTTATAATTTTTTTAATCTATTTTTTTTATGAAATAAGTTTTTACATGTTAGTTTTTATTGACTTTTAACTTTATATGTTTTATGAATATGTATTGTTAATTTACTAGTATTTAATTTGTAGATTTAATGGGTCTATCAGATCAATCTGATCGTGCCGCATAGAAATGCAAAAAATGAGGCATTACTACTATGCTTGATGTTATTAAGTCTAGATCAATGGGACAAAAGATATCAATCCAATTAACTGAGAAAGGATAGCCAATCAAAAAGCACAGTGCAACGATGAACAGTTACGTTGGTGTCATTGTACGAGATATAGTGCCTATTACACTTAACAATTGGCATGCTATCCTAGAGAAGTTAAAGAATAAGATTTGGGAAACAATTTCAGTACACGTTATAAAATATGCAAGTGCTTACATTTAAAATTGAATTATATGCTCATGATTTGTTTTCATTGATTTGTGCAAATGTGTTTTATAGGGGACATATGATATTGATGTAACTTTGAAAAGGTATGTACTCCAATCTGCTGCACAAAAATGGAGGAGCTTCAAAACTATTCTTATGAAGAAATACATTTTGCCTCTTATGGATGACCTAGAATACTTGAGGCTGCCACCAGCAAAATATAGGAGTTTCATAGATTTAGATGTATGGCATGCATTTGTGAACTCTTTCCTTTTAGAGGAGTTTCAGGTATTACATTAACCAAATAGAGATGTTTATTTGTGAAACTTTCACTAAATACTGATATTTGTTTATATTATAGTGAAAGAGAATTATTGCAATAGAGAGAAGAAAGAAAAATATATATGATCATCGTCTTGCTCGAAAAGGATTTGCAGGGTTAGAGATCGAACTTGTAAGTCAATTATGTTTTGGTTTTTTTTGTATAAATTTTTGAACATGTGACGGATCCATTTTGTTTACTTTAATTAACTACATTAAATAATTTTGTATGATTGCTTGTAGAAGAAGTCATTAGTTACTGAGGAAGAAATTGATCGTGCTACATTATGAAAAGTAGCACAATGTAACAAACAATGACGATACACAAATGAAGCGACCAAAGAGTGTGCTGAGTGGATTATACATATTTAATGAGTCTTTACTTCCATTTGATGTGTATTTATTCAAATGTCATATTTATGTAACAATTGCATTCTGACTTTATAGGATAAGTTGATGACATCGGAGAGTTAAGGTACATTTAAACCGGTACATGTGAATAATGTCCTCACAAAAGCTTTGGGCACACCTGAACATCCTGGTCGTGTTAGAGGTCAAGGATCTGGGTAACTATAACCTCGTATTTTAGGAGGATGAAAACATATATCGTGCCAGTAAGTGAAGCACCATATGATAAACAAGGTTTTATGAACATGATGAAGTGGTTCTCGCAACATAAAGATGTTTTAGATAACACTATGTTAGACAGAGTTACTACCCAACCGAACATCGTTCAAATGCCATTTCGTTTAAGTAGAGCTAGCAATAACATGGCTGGAATAAACGATAATGAAAAAAATCCGTCATCGCCTCCTCAACCTTCATCAGTTGGTCCGTCAAAGCCTGCACCATCCAGTAGTAAGGTATGTTACATGTTATATTTCTATTAAAGAAAAGCATAAAAGTTTTGAGACATTAAATTGTGCTTTGATTATTCATTGTAGTGTGTACAATGCGATTTGTACTTTGGTTCTTTAGAAGATATCGTGGCCCATGGATTAGTTTTCATAGATACTATTATGAATCAAACTATCCATGGGCATCCTCTGCTTGATGTAGATGTTAGGGTGATAATGGATGTAGTTATTCGGAGCGATGCTCGTTGCTTGAAGCTGTTGGCACGCATGTTGCTTGGCCAAGAGATTGGGTCATCACACGTGAATGTGAGGTATTTTATGCCAAAAGTTGATTTTTTTTTGTTTATTTATTGGACATGACTTCTTAACTATTTTATTTCTAGTCAATCAATAGAGGAAAATGCAAAAGTTGCAAGTTAGACGAGTATCAACATCGATGAAACAACCATAATTGCAGCAATTGTCTTCTATTAGGTTGCCATTATCACTGAAGTTATTGCATGAGCATGTCACAAAGGTAATGGATCATGATGGAGTCATCACCATTCCGTTGGAAAAAGATATAACACAAATTTATCACATGAAAGAGATAAGTGTTACTATCATTCAAGCTTACATTGTGTATGTATTTTATTCTTTTATTAGTTTATTGATCTTACAATTATGTCATATTCATATTTATATATGTTTTTTATATTTTCAGTAAACTTCACAAAGATTTGATTGCATTGGGCTTCAATTAAAATATTTTATTTGCTGATCCGTTGATGGTATCAGTTGTGAGCCGTATAAAGATAGAAGATTAAGCTCGTCATCTTGCAACTAGATTAGCTTAACCATATGACAAAGGAGTAGTGATCTTCCCATATAACATCACGTAAGCATGAACTTAATTTTTTTTAATTGCATTAGTTAAATAACTAATAATTTAATTTCCTTAATAATTTAGGCATCATTGGATGTTGGTGATTGTTGAGCCGTAGGCGTCACATATACAGTTTTTGATCCTCTAGGGCATGGTTCTCGCACTGAGTTAGACATGCTCATGTCTATGTGAGTTTAATTATTTTATACTTACGTTAGTATGTGTAATTGTAGTTTCAAGATTAGTAGTCTTTTTTTTTTTAAAGCTCTTGTAGAATGTTTTTCGCAATAGACATGCCATCTATTAGCTAACAGAATTGCCAAAGTATTGTTGCTAAGGTACGTATGTTATGGACCATATGTTATATTAAATTTCATTATGTTTAGTCACAAAATGTAACATCTAAATTATGCTAATGTAGTGTCCATGTCAACCTTCTAACCATGAGTGTGGATATTATGTGATGAAATACATGAGGGATATCATTAACAGACATAACAATAATGCACCATAGTCAAAACTAGTAAGTTTTTAAATAATTTGTTTCTGTAAAATGTTGTTTATAATATGAAATTATAATTGTACTAACTTTTATGATTTTCACATGTATAGCTAATGAATATTGATACCTACAGTCAGTTTGAGCTTGACGACGTCAGACAAGAGTTTGGGCAATATATATGGAGCATTATATTATGATTCAGGTAAAAGTGTAGGACTTATATTTCAAATTTTGAAATACATTATATAGTTGTTAGGAATTGTAAGTATTTTCTTTTTAAATTTTAATTTGTAAATTAATTTTCCTCCATGTGTTTCATACATAACTAGAAGGTTATATGGATGAGAATTATGATTCATTATAGTTTCGAAATGGTAATCAATATGTGTTATGTTGAAGTGTATTATGATAAAAGAAGTGATGATGAATGTGTGCTACATTTTATTAAAATATATAGTGTATTAATAAAGTAATGGTGGTGTTAGATTGTATTGAGGTATGATGGTGGTGTTAGATTGTATTGAGGTATGTTACATTGCTCTAGAAAGTGTTGTCATAAAAAAAGTGGTGGCGGTGGTGCATTTGATTGTAATAAAGTGTGTGAATACTATTGAAGTGCTTTTTGATTGAAAAAGTGGTGATGGTGTGTTACATTTTATTGAAGTGTAGTAGTAGCATTAAAATCATTTGTGACGGTTTTACTTTTTAATTATATGCAACATTTATATTTTTAATTTTTAATTTTAAGTAAATAGAAAAATGTCAATTTTAAGCAAAAATTGACATTTAATGATTAAAAATATGAATTATAATTAAGAATTAAGATTATTAAAAATTAAATAATGATTCAATTTTAAATTATTACATGTTAAAACCAAAAATTAAACAGTAATAAATTTTTTTAATTATTTATCAATTTGATTTTTGATATTTTTTATTTTTAAAAAATAAATAAATTAAATTAAATTAAAAGTAATTGTTTCATTCACAGTTTTCGAACTGTGAACTAATTAGGTTTTGCTCACAGTTTTAGAACTATGAATAAAATATTAATGAACTACGAACTAATGTTGTTTTATTCATAGTTTTAGAAATGTGAATAAAAATTAAATGAACTGTGAAGTAAAAGGTGTTATTCAAAGTTTTATTCACAGTTCTAGAACTGTGAATAAAACATTAATGAACTATGAACTAATATAGTTTTATTCATAGTTTTAGAACTGTGAACAAAAATTTAATGAACTGTGAACTGAAGTGTGTTATTCAAAGTTTTATTGAAAATTCTATAAATGTGAATAAATCTTTAATGAACTATGAACTAATGTAGTTTTATTCACAGTTATATAATCGTGAACAAAACTTTAATGGAATGTGAACTAACTACAAATTTATTTACAGTTTTAGAACTGTGAACTATTCTAACTGACTTTGGTTCACATCATTATAGTCCATAATTTTATAACTGTGAACAAAAGTCATTAAAAGTCTGTGAATAAAAGGTTATTTTGTTGTAGTGAAATGTTGATGTTACTGCAAACAATAAAAGAGTCCTGAAATCTATGCATCTATCTTTAATGGGTATTTTCTATCAATTAATATGAACAAAACAGCTAAAAATCTTCAACATGAGTGCAGTATCAAATTGAGGCTTACATAAAAAATTGCATCAAATTAGGATTCATATAACTTACAGTTTGCAACGCAGGACCTCCATCAATAAAATCCATTAGAATCAACTACATGGCTCGGTCACGTGATACGTATACACTTGTTAAGTGTGCAATTATATTAAAGAGCCTTTCATCCCTATAAAATGAAGCAGAATTGCTCATAAATAAATTTATGAAATTTCTTTCTTCATCCATCAAATTCAAGCATCGATTGCTACTGAAATCCGAGATTCAAGTACGCATCCTTTAACTCCTTCACTTTGTTGTTTTTTTCTTTCGCATCGATTGAGTAAAATGGCTGCAAATTCATATCAATTAAACAACAACAAAGAAAAATTTTTGTTTCTTAAGGTTTTGAAATTGGAAAATTTTGGTTTTCGAAATCTGCCATTTTGAACTCGATGCATATTATATTCATTAATTAGGTGATAGGGTTTTCGAAGTCTACCATAACATACAGAAAATAACAAAAACTTCTTAAATCAATTATTATCTAAAAATCTAAGATTACTTCGACGCTCATCTCCAATGTCGATCTATGAATTCATTGAGGGTGACAGAAGCTTATGGATAAAGAAAACACCTTGGTGCTTGGTGTGAATCTTTAATTGTTTGAAGAGAAATACAAAGAAAATTGAGAAAAAATTATCAAAGTGATGGTGAGCGTGAATGAACTCTGTGGAGTGTGAATGACCAAGGACAATAAGGGGTTTGCAAAAATGAGGTACACGTGGCTATGTTTAAACACGTAATGAGCGAGTTATGGAGTTAATTCTAATGGGTTTTGTTGACGGGGGTCTCCCATTGCAAACTGCATGTTATGCATGTGAGTCCTAATTTAATGCAATTTTTTTATGTAGATCTCAATTTGATACTGTAGCTAAAATGTAGGTTTCTTTGATGTAATTAACCCAAAAAAGAAAGAATCATCTTATCAAACTAAATAGGCGATCGATGACGCCATTATGAATTGATATGTTATCCAATTAATAATAAAAAATGCAACTCCACATAAGAAAAAATAGCAGTTATCAATGCCTTGCTTTCAATGGCTCACTGGTTGTATTGCTTTTTCATTTTTTTTTGAAAAAAAATAGATTGTGCTGTCTCACTGCTTGTTAGTAAACAGTAAGTAATCTTATTCTTATGCATTTTACTTTTTCATATTTTCCTTCATGCCAACCACACACAAAAAGTTTTCAATTTTTCCCTACAGCAACTAGCTAGACAGTGAACTTAGAGTGGCAAATGAAAATCTAATGAATTCAAAACAAATTGACTGTAAAGACAAATGAAATCATCTTTAAAATTAAGCAAATAGAAAAGATGTGAAAGTAAAAAAAAGGATAGCCTACAAACTTTAAACGGAATAACTTTATTTTAGTTTTGTTAATAGTTATAACTATTTGTTGAAAAATTGTAAATTGTTCTCATTGTTTTAAAAAGCAACCTCAAAGCCTTTGCATATTGCACTATGAAACTCTTAATCACTAATTGTTAGAGTTTATATTATGTACCATGCTTGACATATTGCTATACATTTTATCATAGGCAAAACTTGGGAGGTTGAAGTCCTTAACTTTATAGTGTTTCACAACATTCATGATTCGATTTAGATTATTATTGTAACAATAATCATCAAAAGCGTTGATTATATGCTACTTTGCAGCAGCTGTGCACCCACATGTAGAACCCATGTCTATGTGTGTGGGTACAGAGCTGCTCAGAAGTAGAGCATGGACTATTAGACCTTCAATTTCTAAAGCATGTCCATGTTCTTCAAATATCTTGTGGGGTAACCAACTGAAGGATGGGAAGGGTTAATATCTAAAGAAATGATTCAAAGCCATTTCCCTGCTACAGCACCTCATATTCAGATGTCTTTCTTTTGCTTTCTCTAATTATTGTTTAACACTGATAACTAATATCAAGCCTAACACTAGTATTTCGCATTTGTAGATATTAACTTTTTTCTCAGGTAATTGAAGTTGGAGAGAGTACATTTAAATCTTAGTTGTTTCTATTCATGTTATGAATTATATTTTCATTGCTTTTGTTTTGCGTTTATTTTTTCTCATGTAGTGTCACTCAACGGTTGTGAATCTTAATTAGAGTTAGCAATTTTGTGGTTATTTTGTATTGTGTCATTTTACATGACGCAACTATTTCTCTTATCAGTTAGATGTGATTAATTGTTTGGGTTTGTATGATCCATTGGATATGAAACCAAAGTTGTTAATTATTTTTGTATTTAGAAGACAAAAGTGGATTCAATGAAGAAAAGAACTAGTGCAAGAGTAGTTAAGATATAAGTGGATTGCTTCTACAAATTAAGGCCATTTAAAAAGAGTTTTGGTGAAGAATATTAGGGGCTTACTTTCATGTTTGTAATTTTCTAAGTAACTTTGTGTGCAACTTGCCATGACTATATTAGTGACTTTATTATGTTATTACAATTAAACACTTGTACAAGTGGAATGTTGTATTAATGTTTTCATGCAATATAATTGACATTATTAAAATGATTGCAATTAATTTTAAAAATGTGAATTTAATAGTAAGCATATGGTGTATACAATGCAATAATTATAGTTTAAAAATAAAATTAAATGTATGTTATAAAAATAAAAATTTACACAAAAAAATGCATACAGTAAAAGACATTAAGGTTACCTTTTTTATTTAGGAGGCAATGAATGGCAAGATCTTTACATTGGATGATTTGCGGAAAAGGGCCAATTTATAGTGAAAGTGCTACTTACGTAAGAGGAGGAAACAATCTATCCATAAGGGATGTAATTAGAGGGGTTTGGCTCAATGTATTAAAATTTTGGGTTACATGTAACTGTTTTATAGATGAGGAAGAGATACTAGACTTGATAGAAATTCTAACATATAGGAACTAACTAAAAGTGTAACGGATTGCACTTCTTTAGTGCTACATAAATAATAAGATACTTTTATTCTTGTTAAAAAAAAATTTACAAAAGGTATTCCAATGTCAAAAAAGAAAATCGTCAAAATCGTTAGCTGGCACCATGAGAATGTATAAGTATGCATTTGACACGTACAAATTAAATAACTACTTTTTCAAACTTTCTATTTCCTGGAGACACTGCACCCAAAAAATATTTTATGGAACTGCTGATGTACATCATCATTCCACATTTAAAACTTGTGTTAGGTTAAGATATAGAATTGATGAATTGGTCCTCAAAATTTGGTTTAGTAACTCACCCGCAAAGTGGCTAGATTAGTTTCTTTCCTAATTAGGATATGGCTATATTAGTGTTCTTATTTGATTACGATTGATGTTCTATCTAGCCTATTGATTGGCTAGTTCAGCTACAATAAAGGTGAAAATGAATAGTAACCAACAAAGCTTCACTATGATTTCCCCTTTCTTTTCTTCTCCCTCTACTTGTTTCTCTATTTTTCTTCCTAAATTCTTCCATCCCAGTCCATTCTTTCGTCCCTTCTACAAATCCTACATCAAGTGCATTTGGATTTTTACCTCTAAACCATGAAGTGCTTTTGAACACTATTGCAATGTACAATTAAGTGCTTTTAAATATTGAGAAAATGTACAAGAATATTTTAATTGCCAACAGTGCTTTCAAGCCTGCGCGATAATTTAAACCTATCCATAATTTCCTTGTGGGTCCCAACTTAAAAGGGTAAAAAAAAAAAAAGGAGTAAAAGAGAAAGAGATTGTGCTTATTGATAATGTATTACTAAAAGTTTTTGTTATGAAAATTATGAGAAAATATAAGAAGGATATTTATTCTATGCAGCTTAAACAATTACCTATTTTCTTCCAAATCACTGAGAAAAATATAAATTACATGAAGATCGTTAAATTTTACTCTTGATCACAACTTACTCCAATATTATCAAAAGCTACAACTCTAGCCCAACAAAGGAGAAGTTATGCTAGTTCGATTGCAGAACATCCATGACATCAGCTTCAAAGCTCATAACAGGACACCACGTGAAAAACACATAATGTTGGAAACCTCATAAATGAGATCAGCAGCACATTGTAACTTTTTTTTTAAAAAAAGAAAGTCATAAAATATATTTAAAAAATAATAAGTCATGACCTTTTTAGAATCTCCATAACAAAATAGTGATATTAGTTGTAATAGATGATTATCTTCTTCATCACTATCATCATTATCTATGAGAGAAAGTCCCTTATAGTTTTCTTTCTTTTTTTTTTTTTTCATTTCAGATTGTAATGCATTATTTTATGTTCATTTTAGTGAAATCAAAGACCAATTCGATATGTTCAACCTATTAATCCAAATAAAAAGTGCTAAAGCCACCGAAAAGAGTCCACTACCATTTCTTTATCTTTTATGCATAACATCTATTTTTCATTCTCTCAAAACAACCAACTAATTTTATCACCTCAAGTCTATAAATCTATTAATAGATTATCCTATTGACCCAATAAAATGTTCTTAAGTTACCAAAACAATCAACAACCATGATATTAGTTCCAATAATGGACAGCCTGAACTTGATATACATATATATTAACAAAACAAATTATATAACACCAAAATTAGAATTGATTCTTTGTATGCCACTTTTTACTCTTGTCTATTTCCTAAGATTAGGGTAGTTACACCCTCTTAGCCACCTCTAGCTAGTTTTCAAACAAAAAATAAGTTAACCAGAAGCGTAGATCTGGGTAACAAATGAGTTAGTGAAGAAACAATTTCTAAAAGGGAATTAAAGATAGTAGTTATAGATTATAGGATTGAGAAACTAAAATCATTAGCAAGAAAATGACTTTAAAGATTAAATCTCTTTTTTGCTTTAAACATAGTCTTTGGATAGGAGGTGGAGGCTCAATAGAAGAGAAAATAGTTGGTGAGAGCCTTGCAAATTCTAAATAGCTCAAGTATATGCATTGATGAAACATTCATTCCTAATAAACAAAAGAAAGGTAACAAGCCAAAAATTAAAATCTAAAAGCGAAAGTAATTTGAGACTAGACTTTTCTTAGGTAGTTGGTTGTTAATTTACTATTGAAATGTATATCAATTTGTGCAAATGCTTTAAATTGCCAATTGATTTAACAAGCATACACTGCAATAAATATGTCTTAATTGATGGTTCAATAACAATTATCTGTACTAGTAACTTTAAAAATGTAGCAAATATATATATATATATATATATATGTATATATATTAATGGTTTCATGACTATAGGTTTTGTTATAATTGTTTGTTTTAATGCGAAAATAACGATAATAACATTATCATATTAAATTAATAGTTTTCACTAACTATTTAAAAATTTTAATTTTTTAGTATAATTACCTATTCTAATATTAAACTATATTACTACTACTTTGTCTTTAATTTTAAATTATTTATTGCTTTTAATGTTTTTTTATATTTAATTGAATAGAGTAGACCATTGTATTCTTAAATTTCCAATAATATAATTTTATTATTTTTATATCATATTGACGATGTTATAAAACTAATTTTTTACATTTAATTAGTTATAATTATCTGTTAAATTCTTCTTAAATTAATTTAATATTTTTAAAATTTCATAAATTTTTAATAAATTAATATTTAAAAATTAATTAAGTATAATCGATCAATTTCTCATTGGACCATTAGTTGCATCGATAAGTCTTATTTGTTAAAAAATAGAAAAAAAATAAAAAATATAGTCATTGCAACAAATTTGATTTTCAATAACACTTAACAAATGATAATTTTAGCAAAAAATGTCATTAAAAATGAACCGAAAAGATTAGACGATGATTTGATAATAAACCGATGTTAAAATAATTAGTTTCATATCGGTTTATAATAAAACCGATGTTAATAGACATGCATTTTAGGCCAGTTTAATGAACCGACGTGAAATTGAAGTTTATAACGTTGATTTCATAAGAGAACCGACATTAAAAAACATGTATTTCACGTCAGTTTATTGAACCTACATCAAATTAAAGTTTTTAATGTCGGTTCTCCGACGAATCGACATTAAAAGGCATGCATTCCATGCATTTTCAAGGCCTTTTGTTTGAAATTTTAAACCAACCTACCTTTAATTCTAGTAATAGATTTATGAACACCCACTTCGTAATTCCTTTTTGTTTTTTTTTTGTTTTTTGCTAATTAATAAAGAACATGTGAACATTATTAATGTCAACAAAATTAAAATTTATATAAAGATTAATTATGTTAACTTCCAAATATTATTTTTTATTATGATATATTTAGGTATATATGGTCATGTGATCCTTGTATTAATGAGTTTTCAATTGTCAATATATGGTTTGGTTGATCAGTTGTCAAGGTTCATATTTTCGATTCATTTAGCAAAAGAGAAGTTATATTTAGGAATGTTTCTTTTTCTCGTCGGTTCTCTAACAAACCAACAAGAAAGGTTTCCTATTTAAAGACCTCGATGCCCATTTTTGCGTATCAAAATTTGGGTATCGGGAATTATTTTCTCTTCATCACGTTGCAGCATTGTCCTCCCATCGGTGTGCTTCTTCATCACCATTGTCGTCCAGACGATGTGCTTCTTCATTGTTGGCAAGTTCTCTTCTCCGAACAACTTCCAACGAAGTGAGATAGTCTTTGCTTTGTCCTCCCCGATCAATCCATTCATTGGCCACCTATTTTGGGTACATCCTCTCCCATTTTTGAAGATCTCTTCGTCCATGCATGATAAATATATGAATCTTTCTCCTATTTTTTTGACGTCTCAAATGTTTTAGTAGAGTAAGGAGAGATGACATTTAAAGAGATGTGCATATATATTGTCTATGGAAAGGTTAATCTATGGTGTATTTGGTACAGTAATCTTTGATTTGTATATAGGTATGTTAATCCTTGCGTGGGTAACTTAATTTATGGGTACTTTAATGTTTAATCGAGGTATGTTATGTGTATGGTGTATATGGGTATGTTAAGATTTATATGGATATATTAATTTTCAATGGGTATATGGATATATTAGTATATAGGTATGTAAACTTTCAATGTGTATATAGTTACATGGATATGTTAATATTCAACGTATGTATGAGTTTCTTAGGTTTCATTATGTATGGGTATATTAACTAGAAGCTAATTAAGTAATTAGATATTAATTAGGTATTTAGTTATAATCAACAAATTGTATGTTAATTAATTAGTTTATAACTAATTAATTTGATTCTAATTTAATATTAGTCTGATAATTAATTAATGAGAGATTTTTTAATTAATTATATGTGAATTAGATTTTTATTAAATGCTAATTAGATAAATAATTAATAGATGTCAAATAGATGTTATTTACATGATAATTAGTAATGAATTAATTAAGTAGATCTTAATTAATTAAGTAAATGTTAAATAATTAATTAGATTTTAAATAATTAATTATATGTTAGATGTTTAGATAAAATATAGTTAGATATTTTTTAGTTAATTATATATTAATTAAGTAATTAGTTAGTAACAAATTAATTTGAATTTGTAGTGAGGTATTAGTTAGATAATTAATTAGATGTTTCTTAGTTAATTAGAAGGGAGTTAGATGTCAATTAGATATTAAGTGAATGTTAACTACATAAATAATTAATTAAGTGCATGTTAAGTTTAATTAATAGATGTTAAACAATTAATTAGATTTTGACAAATTAGATTAGTTAATTAACCAATTATTTTTAATTTATAATTAGATGTTAGTTAGATAATTAATTAAATAAATATTTTTTAATTAATTAAATGCAAAATAATTAATTAATAAATTCTTGTTGACTAAAGTTTAATGTCAAGTATGCATTTTAATCTTTTTTTTTATAGGTTTTCTAAAATTCATTAATATATATACACTCCACATTACTTTTATATAATTATTTAAAAGTAAATCTTGTAGAATGATAAAATGTTTTCACATACTTATTACTTGATTTGATAAATGCTTTTATATTAATAATTATAAAATAATTAATTATTACTCATGATAATTATTATTAATTAAGTTTTAGGGCATTGATCTTTAGATACTGTTTGAGAATTATAAATAAATATCTATTACTATTCATGTATTTCACACGTGTATTGACAAAAATAGTTTGCTAATAATTCTTGAATTGTCAAATTGGATAGTTTGAGAATGTTATATTTATGTGCAGCAAGTGCATCATTATTCATTTTATTTTGTAAAAATTTCACTTAATTGTTTTTTCATTGTTCTTCGGGGTGCATACTAATGAATATTAGTGAATGTTTTGATAAAAAAAACTCACTTATACCTATATAAGTATTGTATTAGGAGAAACTATAGAATATAAGATATTCTATCAAAATTTTTACAAAATAAAATAAACACCGATCTACATATGTTTCACATAAATGTATAGTAAAAGGAAATAATCCCAATTGAATGACCTGTTTAAAGCATTGTCAAAGGCCATTTTAAAAACCAATTGGATCATCCATGTGGATTCAAGAATTAAAGAATTCATGTCAACAAAAATTGACATAAAAACCTGTATAACAATTAGAAAACTTGAAATCAATAACCAGCTTTGATGTACATGTGCTAGCCACCAAGGAAGAAAAGATTTTATGAGTGAGTCATCCATTTGTTTCCTGGTTATAAATAGGTTTTTGATAAAATATGAAACTTCTACATTTGATTCCATCAAACCAATATTAAAAAGAGAGGATTGATTATAAAGACATAATTTCTAGTCCTTATAAAATTTGTAACAAAGTATTCTTAAAATCTTTAGCACATAATAGATTTATAGTAACCATTACCATGCCATTTCATTTTAGTCTAGATTTGAGTGACTTGTTGAAATAATTTGTGCTTAATAGTAGTGTGACATAAAACAAACACTTGATACTCTGATTTTAATTTCACAAATTTATGAGTTTTAGTAAGGCAAAAATTTCTTAAGCAATACTATTTTCTTGACAAGTATATAGGACGATAAGTTAAGTTTTAGTATCAAAGAATTATTCATGTACCTGTGGGCTAGGCTACATGGTATGAACTTCTTGTAGAAGATTACACTACTACAAATAAAAGCTTTAATGACAGTTAAAAATGGTTTTTAATGACACTTGTAAAAGTGTCATCTTTGTTCATGTCATTAAAAGGGAGAGTTTTTAATGACATTTCTTGAACTGTCATTAAAGGGGGTGCCTTTGATGACAGTTCAAACAGAACTGTCATTAAAGGGGGGGTACCCTTCAACGACAATTCCAAACAGAACTGTCGTTAAAGGGGGATACTCTTCAACGACAGTTCCAACGAAACTCTCATTAAAAAGGGTACCCTTTAACGACAATTCTGTTGGAACTGTCGTTAAAAGGGGATACCCATTAAAGGTATTTTTTGTATTTATTTCAAAATAAATAAAATTCAAATTATCCAAAACCTATTTTCACATCATCCATATACATCAATACAATTCTTCACAATATATATGCAACCAAAATTTTTATGTTATACACTTCAATACCATTCTAACAGAGATCGTCATTACTTCTTTCATATCTGAAAACATTCAAAATAATCTAATCCAAAAAAGTAATAAGAGACAAACAAAACAAAAGATCACTAATATTTGATGTTATAAGTAAACTCTATATGTACAATACATAAGTTAAAATATTACACAATCCTAAAAATTCAACTATATAAATTCAATAATGGTCATGTGTACAAAAATCTTCAAGATTCAACTTTCTAATATGGAACTCCAAAGAAATTATCCAACCTCCTTTCTAACTTCATCAATATCCGATTGGGTGTAAGTATCTATGTCCATTAACTATATTTCAAAAAAAAAAAAAAAGGTTAGTCCAATTAAAATTTTTAATACACACATCAATTAATTACTTAAGTATTTACAAAAGCAAATGATTAAAAACTTACCATTTTTGCATATGAGATATTTCTATCACGTCTATCAATGATGTCCCTTAAACATTTCATAATATAATATCCACACTCAGTATTTGAAGGCTGATGTGGACACTGCATTAAAAATTTATCATTATTATATTTTCCAAAATAAATAAAACTAACATCATATATAGGTTTAAATATATATACCTTAGCAGGAATACTCCTAGGAATGCACCTATTGCTTGATTCTTTGAAAACTTGAAACAATTTAAAAGAACTGCTAATAGAAAATAATTAATATTATTAAGAGTAAGAAAAAATATATACTAATATAAATGAAAATATTTTCACTTACGTGGACATAAGTTGATCTAGTTCTTGACGAGAACCATGGTTCAAAGGATCAAAAACACTGTACACAAAATTACAAGGCTCGACAACCACCAACAACCAGTGCTACCTACATTATGAAAAATAAATGTAAAAAATATGTTAAACAAATCTATTAATAATTTTAATTAGTATTATAACTTACCTCAAGTTATAAGGAAATATCACTACTCCTTTGTCACATGGATCCATCATTCTATTGGCTAAGTGACGAGCTTGAGTGTCTATACTTATAGACATTCCATATGATAATGTTGACGGATCAGCAAATACGTCAACATTGTCATGAATCTTTTGATACTCCATCCCTAATGCATTCAATGTTTTCTTGGCATCATACATGGATGTAGACATTTTATTATTATCAGGCAAAATTTCGGCAATCAAATTTAAAAGATCATTGAAGCTTTGATCGGACCAACCATATTTTGCCTTCAAATTGTACAATTTAACTAGAGTAGATAATTTAGTAAACTTCACTGATCTAGACGCTGTTGTATCAGTAGTGCTGAAGGACATAAGGAAGTGTTAAAAGGTTTCCTAGTTGTGGTTTTAAGTTAGTGGTAATTGGATCTGTGTAAGCTGCTTGTTCTGTTCTCATGGAGATACATGTTTAGGACCAGTGAGAGTAAACATGTTTTTGAGAGCATGTGGCCTAATATTGTCTTGTTAGATGCAGCTGGTGTTGCTAACCTCTGTTTCTACCATTTATTCAATGTACTACAAGTTACAATCGAGGAAGCGCGAGGAAGGTGAGGAGGAAGGTTGCAAGTACATCAGGCTGGAGATGAGGGCAGTCCAGAAGATGATGAGGAAGTTCAGATTGCCTGAAAATGCTAATGCTTCTGCAGTGACGGCCAAATGTGAGAATGGGGTCTTAACTGTGGTTGTGGAGAAGCTTCCTCCACCACCAAAGCCTAAGACTGTTGAAATTACTGTTTCTTGAAGGAAAACCATGGGAAAAATTTTGCAGAGAGCAAGTTGGCTCAGATATGTTACTTGAACTTGACTTGAATTGTGTAGTTCAATTAGATTAGGGAGAGTTCTTGCCTACTAAGCTTTTAATAACTCATGTTTGGATTATTGAAGAAATTAATGTACTCCCATTGGTCATTCTGTTGTGTAGTGTAGTGTAAATTCTCAGAATCTCAACTTGTGTTCCCAGGTGTAATGTAGATTCCTAGAATGTTATGAGTTCACTCCCTTCTGCTTCATAATCCTTTTAGATCATCTTCCATTTAAGTAACTGTGGACAGGTAGAATCCAGAGCCAGAAAAGCATGTCATCTAATGATTCATTTGCAGGTTGATGTGTATCCACTTAACTAGCTTGTTGAGACTGTAAAGATATGGCTGCAAGTGCTACAAGTGCTAGGAACTTCTTTGGAAGTGGGAAACTTGACAGATGGGTATTAATTCTAACAGGTGAGCCCAACATCATTTGGTTACTAGAAAAATGACAGACTGCTTGGGAGAGCATCTGATACATAGACATCAAATAGGAAACACATTGCAAACATCAGACATTAAAACAAGAATGCTATAGTTGATATTTAGTAATATAACATAACAAAATGTATCTACAAGCTTTTGATTGATGAATGAAACAAAATTGGAAGTTGACTAAATCTGGAATGCGGTATAAGAAATCTCCCCTGTTTCAGGGACACAGCCAGCTCATTAATACTCACTCGGATGATCGATTCTTCTTCTTCTTTAGAGTCCCAGGCTTTCCCTTTCCTGTTGACTCTTTCCTTGAACTGTCTTCATTTATCAATTGCTCATAATCTTCAAGACTTGCAAAGGGGGATGCTCATGTCTTCTTCCGTTTTCTTTTTCTCTTATTGGACTCATCCTCATCATCACTAACATCATTCACATCCACAGGATCCATGTCATCGTCGTCAGTGTTGTCATCATTGATGGCAGCATCAAAATCTTCTCCTTCAGCATAATCTGAGGCGATGTCAATCTCTCCATCACTGACATTACCAACCAAATCATCATCTTCTTCATTGGCAACTTGGTCCAGATCGTCGTAATCATAGTCACGTTCTGCCTCCAGGGAAGGATCAGTAGAATCCAATATCTTCTCGATCTCTTCATTATCACTCTCATCACCACCATCTACATCATCAACACCATCCACTCCAAACAGCTCTTCAGCAGCCTCATCCTCTGTTAACTTCTTCTTTTTCTTCATTTTTGATTTCTTCGATGAATTCATTTTATTCACATAGAACTTATGGAAGACAAGATCCTTTAGAGGCACGTCTGCTTCAGCCAAGGAGAGAATCTCTTGCCCAATCAATTGGTTGGATATGTCAAGCTAAGGACATAGAAAAGCAATTTAGCAAGACATTTGAGGAATTTGTTAATCCAGAACAGCTAACAATGAAGGTGTGAGAGAAATAAGGGCAACAAAAATGGAAAACTAACCTTTTTAGCAGGCTCGATTTGGGAGCCACCATGCCATGTGCTTGCCTTTGGTTTCTTTTCCATGAACTTGTCTAGGAAAGCAGTGAGTGACAGATCATTTAATGGGTTACCATTGTAAATGATATTGGTCCCTGAAAGAAGAGTTCAAGCCATAGTGGCAACTGATGGGTGCACATGTGAAGCAAGTACCATCAGCTCCCACCAGCTTGCACGGTCTGCATTGCTGTTAATTCATTCAAACACAGAAGGACAAGACAACAAATAACTATCACATTAAATTAAGGAAAATGTTAAGAAAAAATAGGTAGTGCAGTTTTATCATCATGATACTTTTCATTAATCTTATAGCCAGCTACTTGAGATGCCTAAAGCTAACATTACTGAGAGGATGATTACCAGTAAGAAGGTTCCCTGTGCCATGGGTCGTATCCACTTGGCAGGAAAGTCTTTGCAGAGGACACTTGTGGATTGTGCCCATTATGATCATATACTTGTTTAAGTTGCTGAAGATCTTCTGAGTTATCTTTCATAAGAAGTTCCTCTCCATCATCTGAAGTACCATCTTCATCATCAAAATCAGAGGCAGGCAAGTTTTCTTTATCTTCTGAAGAATCAGTGTCTGAGTCAGCAACTTCACCACCATGAGCAACTTTGGCATCGTCTACTTCTTTTTCTGCACTTGCGCTAGGTTCACCATCATTTTCCTCTATGACATCTTCAAAATGTTCAAAATCCTCATCAATAGACTCGTTCTGGAGCACCAGGTTCCAGCATAAGAAGAGTGTAATGGACATCATATAGTACACAGCTTGAATATATAGTTGATATGAAAAGGAACAGCCTTACCACAAAGGTGGCCTTGCTTTAAGAACTTCAAAGAGAAGGAATAAACAACCACAGGCATACTGAGGTGGCTGCTGAAGTACAACCTGTTCGAAGCATTTATAGCACCATTTCACAAACATTAGAACATAAATTACTAGCAGAAAAACTAACTCATATAGCAATCACAAACATTAGAAGCATTTATACTTTTCTTCTCTTCTGCATGAAATTCCTACATCAGTGAAGCTTCGAGGAAGACTTCTTGGTCATACAAGTAGGCTCAGGTAATTGCACGCAAAATATGATCATATGAGTTAATCTTCACTAGCAACTGGACAAATTCAAGTTCATTTTGATGCTCAGGTTTTTGAAGAAAGCTGCAATAATTGGAGACAAGGAAAGTGTATAAGTTCAGAAGAATCCGTGGAGATTATCAGCAGCTGAAGGCCAGCAACCTTCAACGCCAGTTCCGTTCCTGGCCTTCAACGTTAGTTCTGTAGAACTGGCGTTGAAGGTTACTGGCCTTCAGTGCCAGTTCTGCCAATTCATTGAAGAGAGCCTCCCCTAGATCAGGTGCTCTGCACTCATTGACATTGGACCGTAATCAAGTTTCTTCATCAGCACTGGCTGTTCAACAGGAGCTATGGCATTTGGTGTAGAGGAGGATTTCCTTTTCCTTGTAAACATGAAAGCTATAGCCCCAAATAGACTCAGCACAAGCAACGAAATCCCCAGTACATTCTTCATGAACAACTTGTTTTCTGACTCCTCCCTTACAGACTCCACCATTTCCAAAAGCTGTAAATTCTCAGGAGAAATAGCAAATTTGGGGGTTTCTAGTGGTTTGTCTTCAAAACTAATATTCATTTCATTTTCTTCTCCAGCTTCGCCATATTTGGATGCTTCTAGCTCAAGTTTTGCAGCCTGTGAAAGTAGGCGTGGTTGCTCCTTAAGGTCCATGATACTTGGCTGCACATTATAAGTGTAAGCATCAGATTCTTGAAGGTCTATGTCACTTTCTTGTGCAGTGTCAATAGAAGCAGCAGAATCAACTCTCTCCGGGTTTTGCTCTTACAGTGGATTATCGGATTCACTCACTTCTTCAATTTCTGAGAACCAGTGTTCTTTCGAAACAGCTTCTATGTTGGTTTGTGCTTCAACCTCTCTAGATGTCTGTTCTAGAAAACCTTGGTCATTGTATTCTTTTCCTACGGCCTCTTTCACGTTCTCAATCTCAATCTCTTGCTGCACTTCTTCAATCTCTAAGCAACCATGTTCCTCTAAAACAGCTGCAGTGTTGACTTGTGATTCAATCTCTCTCAGTAATTGTTGTTCTCCAAAACCTTGGTGATTGTATTCTTTCCCTACAGCCTCCTCGACTATCTTAATCACTTTAATCTGTTGATGATCATCCAATTGTTTAGTCTTGATCTCTCTTTCCTTTGTTGATGATCATCCAATCCGGACCTTGGTGCTGCCTCTTGCAGCAACAGCAGCAGCCATTGCTGCAGCAAGGAAAGTAGCAGCAACCCATGCTGCTGCAATATTGGCCTTTGACACCAGTTCTTGAAGAATTGGAGTCAAAGTTTTAACATTTAACGTCAGTTCCATTAGAACTGACGTTAAATGTTATGTTTTAACGTCAGTTCTTAAGGAATTGACGTTAAAAGTATTACTTTTGATGACAATTTTGAAATAACTGTCATAAAAAATATTGATAAATCTTTTAATGACAGTTCTTTGAATAACTGTCATTAAATTGGTGTCAATTATTATAATTTTTGTAGTAGTGTTAGCATAACTAAGTTCAATCTAGGAAAACTTTAATGCCTAATTAATTTTGGTTATGGAGATCAATGCATAAAGGAAATTTATGAACAATGAGAGATTGTTCATGAGGAAGAACATTAGAAGATGGGCAACAATCTTTTCTAAGTCGAATATTAAACTTGTGAGCAAAATAAAGTCTTGATAGGAGGCAAGCACTTTTATCTAATAGTTATTAGGATTAGCTTAGTACCAATCAAGATGTCTGGTGACAATATTAAGGTGCTAAAGAATGTAAGAATGTGCCACGTTGAAGGAATAATTGAACTTCTTTAATAATTTTAGACAATTGAGGATATACAAGCAAATTGGAAGAAGGATCGTAAAAGTGATGATAAACTCCTTGGTTGTCATAAAGTATTAGCCTCATGAGATTGTTAAACCTTTAAGAAATCAATAATCATATAACATGATGGAATACACTGGTGGTAACAGGTCATAAAAACTGTTGATTGAAGTGTGGTTATGTAGCTAAGCTTAGTTATATACTTATAAAAGCCAATAAAAAGATGGTAAATGGATCAAGATGAAGACAACTGGCAAAGCTAAATTATGCAAACATTAAAGAAGCAAAAGACAAGCTCTTAGAGGGAGAAACCTATAGGCTTTATTTATAGTTTAACCTCATCCTAAAGTATTAGCTGCATGTACACACCATTCAAAGGGATATCTCTTATCAAAATCTTTCTTAAAAAAATTATTTTGAAATCATGAGTTTATTTGATCATTGGAAAAAATATTTTCAAAAACTTAAACTTAATTTCTAAAATTGTATAAAAATAAAAGTTTTGATAATTAAGCTAAGGAGTTAATGTCACTACATATTATGGTCGAGTCAACTGTTAGGTGTAACGGAAACACCCCCAAGAGAAGTGGTGTCACCTAAAAGGACTCTACATCGCTTGATCTAGTAGCATCACTGTTTGGTGTGCTAGAAACACCATCCACCAAAGCAGTGTCACCTAAAGGCTCACTATTTAAGATTGCGTATTGACGTCACTGAAAGACCATTTTTTTTCAAATTTATGTGGAGTCATAGTTTATTGTTTTAAACTACCCATAAAATAGGTTCTTTTATGTTTGTTGACTAATTTTTCAAATTAAAGTTGAAATGAATTTTCAAAGATTTGAACAATACTACTTGAACATTTTAAGAACCATTTCTGAACTTATTCATGGCTTTCTAACTTTAACTCACTTATTCTATTGAGTAAATTCATTGGTCTAAAAAATCAATTTGTATTCATCCATCTTTAATGAGAGCTCACTACAAAAAAAAAAAAAAACATCTAAAAATAACAACAAAAGTTAGCAACTGTTAAAATCAATCATTAAATAATGACAAATTACGTACAAATTGCTACAGAATCAAAATTTCAACTTACTTACCAATTAGTGATAGACTAGCAACAAAACTTAGCTACTGATAAAGTACCTGTCCTAAATTTAGTTTTAATTAATTTATGTTACTATTTTAAGCATAATAGCAACTTATTAAAACTTCCGCTGCAGATATATGACACTTGGCTACCAACAAGTTGGTAGCAAGCTTGGCCATCAAGTTAATGATCGCCTAGAGTTGTCTTTAAATTGAAGAAGCTAATGACTGCCACTTATGGCTATCATTGAACAATTACAAACTAAGGACTTTGCCTTAGTTTTCTTTCTCTGTGCATGTCGCTTCCCCATTTTCTCTTTGTCTCTCTTTCGAAGTCTCCATTTCCCTTTTGGCAATACCTCTCAGTCTCAATATAACCCTTTTTTATTTTTGCCAATATCCTTACTCCAACAAGTTTCTATGTTTACATCTTCGAGGAATTTAAAGATTTGATGAATGACAACATCTTCGATGAAGTTACTGTTTAAACTACTAGAGGTAAGCATAAAAAATTTGGTTAGATTAAATTTGATAATTTTTTATTAGATTAGATAATAGAGACAAGTTTTGGTTAGATTAAATTTAATAATTTTTGCTTAGATTAGTTGAAATAATTTATATTAGATTAGATTGAAAATTATTAGTTAGTTTATTGAAAAAAATTAAGTCATTTTGTTGTAATTTTATTTTTTAATAAATTTTGCTTTTGTCGTATTAGTTAGATTTAATTATTGAGCAAGATTGTAATTAATTTGTGGAAAATAATTTAATTAGATTTTTTCAAAAATTAAATTAGTTAGATGTTAATTAAAATTTAAAATTGTTAATTATTTGTTAATAAATATAGTTTTTGTTATATTAGTTAGATATAATTATTTATTTACATCATAATTAATTTTTGATAAAATTTTTAATTAAATTTTTTAAGAAAAATAAATTAGTTAGATGTAATTAAAATTTTAAGTTGTGAATTTCATTTGTCAATAAATTTAGTTTTTGTTAAATTAATTATGTAATAGTTTAATTAGATCATAATTGGAGATAAATAATTCAAATAGATTTCTATGAAAATGAGGTTAAATAAAGTACTAATTAAATTTTGTATTTAGTAACATAAAATAATTAAATCATTTTACTAGATTTTTTTTTTTACAAAAATTAAATTAGTTAGATGTTAATTAATCACATTTTCTAGTTGTTTATTTTATTTATTAATAAATTTATGTTTTGTTATATTAGTTAGATATAATTGTTTAATTAAATTATAATTAATTTATGATAAATAAAGTAACGAGATTTTTTTGTATTATTTAATTCACTAGATGTTAACGAAAGTTTTAGTTCTTAATTTAATTTGTTAAAAAATTTGGTTTTTGTTACAATTAATTACATAATGGTTTAATTATATTGTAATTAGGGATAAATAATTTGAATAGTTTTTTATGAGAATTTCATTAACTAAGATGTTAACTAAATTTAATAGGTATTAATTTGAAATAAAATATTTGTTTGAGATTTTGTAGATGTTAATTTTAATTGTTAGTGAGTTTATTTTGTGCAATATCTCCATTATTCTTCACGTACGTATTAATAGATATAAGTATCTATTTTAATTAAAAACACCAACTTATATTTATACATGTGATATACTTGAATAATTATAGGGATTTGCTGTCGAAATTTTTACAAAACGAAGTAAATAATGACTACGATATTGTGCTTCATATAAGTGTATATTTTTGAATGGTGTAGGACACTTGCCTTTGGAGTTTAGGTGGCATGCATAAAATGTTAAATAAGTTGTATTGTAAGTCTTGTACTTTTGATGTATCCTCGAAATTTGTTTAATGATGATTTTATCTGGTAATTTAGCTTATACCTATAAAAATATTGATGCCTTTAGATGTTTGTTTGATAATAAGTTGTCAAGTTATTGAAAATTTCAAGAAGTAAGCTGTTAGGAATTAATTTAGAACTAATTAAGAAATAGAAACATGAGTACATTTGATCTTTAGTGGATGCACTTTAGGCTTGCAGATAGATTATTAAATCAAAATTTTTTGGATGGAATAAGATAGTTTATTTAATTTACTTGCAGTCAATAGGCGTTCGTGGATGAAGATAAGATAAGGTGTCCATGTAACCAAAAAAGGTATCAAATTGTCGATATAACATTATTGATGTCATCATGATTTATGAAGTCATACCTAGGATACTATGTCAATGGGTATAAATTTCACACTGAAAGACACAATTCAGATAGATTTAAAATGAACAATGGGGTCTGCATTAAAGGATACAATTATAATGCAAATGAAAGCGATTATTTTGGTATATTGATGAAGGCGTTACAATTAGAATACCCTACATTATCAATCAATAGAGCCATGTTATTCAACTATTATTGGTTTAATCCTATACTGAATATAGGCATCAAAATACATAAATCATGTAATTTAGTGGATGTTAATCACATAAGAAGATTGAATAAGTATGAGCATTTGTTTTGGCTTCACGAACAACTCAAGTCTATTATATTCCTTGTCTAAATTTAAGGCACAATAAGTGTGATTGGTGGGCTGTTTCCAAAATAAAAGCTAGGTCTATCGTTGAACTTCCAAACTCTCCTTTCACTGATGGATCAACCTAACATGCTCATTTTAAAGATGATGAAAGAGATGTCCATCAAGTTGATAATGGTGTGAATGATAATCCTATATCCTTGAATGATTCAAGTGAGACATTTATAGATACTGATGATAAGCAAGAAGACATGCTAGATTAGTCACATTTTGAAAGCTTTTCTATTAAGAAAGAGGAACACGCAGTGGATGAGGAAGAGGAAGATTCTGAAGATGATGATGAGTTATATTTATAAAAAAAAAATATTAGTGTTTGAAGTATTAAATATTATGTTTTAAATAATCTATTTTGTCAAATATGTGTTGGTTAATTTGGTTATTCATTGTATTGTATTTTCATCATGTATTTTAGGGGTTTTAGTTTAATATTTAGGGAAACTCTATCGAATAGTTTATAAAACTTTGGCTATCAAACTAACTTTTATTAACATGCTTAGATAAAAGGTTAAGGGAGATGAGATGACTTCGTAGGGAGAGGTGAATACTTTTAAGGGAGAGATCTGCATATTCAAGATGATGAGGAGGATACAGCTACGCCATCTCCACATGGAATATCTATACCCACGGATGGGTTTGTCAACATTGCTTTAGGTTCTTCTAGTTTTGCTACTACTAGGATGTTTAGCTCAACAAGTTTGTAATGTATAGGTAAACAACAGATTTTTTTAGAGAATGACATGTAAGCATTCATAATTAATATTTTTAGTACTTTGTATCATTATCGTTATAAATTGTATCATTATTACTTACTATTGGTAATTTTATTATCTTATTTGATAGGATCGAGCCTTTACATAAATGTTTAGCGAAGATTTATAAGATCTTTCAAGGGAGAGTCGATCCATTTAGGTACACATGGAAAGTAATGTATAAGGAAATCAAAGATTTTTATTTTGAAGAATTCAAGGTATCTCTAAAATTTACCAAACAAAATTATTTTATATTTTAACATACTAACCTTCTTTTTTAAGAAGAAGCATTTTACGTAGGACAAGAAAAAAATTTAAAATAAGCCTTAATTTTTTTGAGATATTATAGTACTGGTAAATTGAGTGGAATCGACTATAGAAGTACAAGACCATGTCTCACAATTGATAAAGCGAGACAGGCAGACTTGGGTCAAGTCCTTCTCGACATTGTGCTGCTTTATGTTCACTATAAAACTATTGTCGACACTTGGTGCATATGATATTTAAATTACTTACATAAATGTAAATGACAATAATATGGTTATTTATTAAATATTTATTTTTTAAACACGACTTGAGTCTGCTGCAATAGAGCTTTTAAATGGATTCATACTAAAAAGTCTAACCTCAATGAGTTCATAGATGAGCATGCCAGACAAATGAATATAATTTAGTTATCTTTAACATGTAATAAATAACTAAAATTATGTTATCTTTTTTACTTTACTATTTGATTTAGTTAGCGGGCAAGTCAACAAACTTCTTTATTATAGAAATGCTTTGAGGATTTGGTTGCTTTAGCTATTTAGCCAAAGGAGGGATCTTCCGACACACTTGAGGTAAACAACACTAAGCTTTACTATGAGGTTGTACATGGAGAGCAAAATCATCTGGTGTATAAGATTGGTTGTCAAGCTCAATGATGGTATTTAGGCAGCAACTCTAATAGCAGATGCTCGATCAATGATGTAGCTATGTAGGATATGCGATCTTAGACGAAGGTTACGAAAAAGCACATGGAGTTGGAGTGTAAGGTTATGGAAGAGCGATTTGATGAGGAGAGTAAGATAAAAAAGCATGATCGCTTACGCTACCAGAGCGAATGTAGGAGCACTTACAGAGAGAGCTTGATATGAATGAATGCATCCATAGGATGGAGGCTTTCTTTTTGAGAAGCGTACCTCTATCATTGCCTGATTCTTAGATGCCACTTCTTTTGTAAACATAATATTTGATTTGTTTATTTAATATTTATTTTATGAAGAACAAAAACATGCTGTATTTATTTTTCATGAATTTTACATAATTTTAAATTAATTATATTTTTTTTGTAAATTAATATTAAACCGATGACCGATTCAAATCAGTCACTAACTAAAATTTTAAAATTAAAGAAGTATAATAGTTGGTTTTAAGGTAAGGTTGTATAAAGTTTTAATATCTATTCTATGTTATAATCAAATTCTCATATTTTAAAAATAAAAAATAAGAGGTGTGTATTAAATTTTAACTTAAATGGTTATGAAAAATTAAGGATATTTTTATTATCAAAATGCTTAAAAATCAACTCAAATGAATTCTTAACTTTATTTTAGGTCCATCCCTCAAATTTGAAATGTTTTGTATTTAAGATATATCTATTTTTTAAATTTTTTAGTAATATGTGTGTGTATACATATATAGCTTTCCGAAACATCTAAATTTTTTTTTGATTGTAGCTTAAATATTTTCTTATATTTGTAAAAATAATTTCAAATCAAAGTTTATTTTGTAAGATTTCTAATTTAAATACCTTCAATTTTTAAATTTTTTCACAAGATTCAATTGGACAAAATCAAAAATCGAAGTTTGATTTGTTATTTTTTGGATATAAGAGTTTGATTATCAACATGAGGACAAATACTAGAGTTTTACCTGAGATTTATCTTTAATCTAGATATAAATAAATAATTTTATTAAAAAATATTTTAATAATTATAAAATAATTTTTACTTTTATTATTATCTTTAATTTAATGTAAAATTGAAGATTATACTATCAATATTAATTAAGTTTTTGTTATAAATTATCTATTATTTTTAAGTCTTTATCAATATTTCAGTACAAGCAAAGATTTTATTATTAATGGATCAACATCATTATTTTATTTTTTTAAATAACATTACAAATTTTAAAAAACATTTCTTTCCATTTGATTAAGTATATTTGTCAATTTTATAAAAAAGATAAACTATTATATTGTTATTGTATTATTATAACACATTTTTTAAAAAACATATTTAAAAAGAAATGGTACGGTCAAAGAGCTTTTGCTTTTGCTATCAAATTTATCATTATTTCAACACTCATGTTTTTATTTTTTTGAAATAAATATTTTTTGGTTTTAGATATTACAATTACTTATTTGAATAATTTTTTAAAATAAGATTTTAATTTTAAATAAATTTATACATACAATAAAATCTTCACAAGATTATATTGTAAAATAATCTATTTATCAAATAAGTTGGAAGTACTTATATTCTAATAACGATGGTGTAAATTGCAAAATTTCAATTGCAAGAACCTCATATTTATCATAATCTAGGTTTATCATAAAACCTTAAATAAAATAGTCAATTTTTTCTTTAATTTCTTTTGGTTGAGATTTAAGTTTATTTGATTCTTTTTATGCATCGTATGCTTACAAGAAAAATCACAAAAAAAAAAAAAATCAAATTCAAGTTTCAAATAAATATACCAATTATAAGAACAGATACCAAACAATTTAAAATTTTGAAGAATTTTTACATTTACCTTGATTTATGTTCATCATAAAAAAGAGTCAAACTTTTTTTTTTTTTACTTCATTTAGTTCAGACTTGATTTTATGTTATTTTCATGCATATGTTTTTTTTATAAAAAAACACATAAAAAATAAAATTCAAACTTTAAATAATTATACCAACTATAAGAACAATTATCGAGCAACTTTTAAATTTGAAGAAAAGAACATTATCGTTATATGTATCAATAAAGTAGTATCCTCACTCAAAGTTTAAAAGCTAATGTGAACATTGGATCAAATAATTTAAGTGTTAGCATTTAAAATAGAAAATTATAACACATATAATATTAGTTACAAACACCTTACTGATAAAACCTTTACAATTTTTCTTTCATATGGCAATATCAAGTGTCAAAAACATCTTGAAAGTTTTAAAATATAAATATCATAAATAATTATAGATACATTTTTTTTAATTAATACCTTAAGTTAAAATTTGTTAAGTTATTTTGGAATGAGACATTCATACCATTTCGAGCACCGCTTTACAAAGGATAAAAACACTAAATGTACATATGTACATCATGTTTAGGGTGAGCATTTAGTCTGAAAATTTCGAAAACCACATTAACCAACCTTATTCAAGAAAAAAAACTAAAAATCAATCAAATATTAATAAACCCAATTAAAGAGAATCAAAATTTTTTAGTCGGTTTGATTGGCAATCGAAAAAACCAAAATTTTGCATAAAAAATTTAAATAAAACAAATTTAGTTGACAGTAAATTCACATAAACACTTTTTTATCATTTCAAAGCTGAAATTAATGTGCATGTTATTAAATAAAACTTTTATAATAAATTAATTCCACAAAATTAAAATCATATAATATATCAAGTTAGCAATTACATAAATTATATAATAAATTCATAAACAAATATAATGATTTTTTATATGTTAGAATTTTTTTGTCTTCATTTTTCACTATTTTCATCATAAAATAATTTATGTATCCATAAAGATAAAAATCAAATCAAATTAATTTGATAGCTAATTAATAATAAAAATATATAATAAATAGTTAATATAAAAAATCAATTTTTTAAATGGTTTGGTCAAAAAATTCTCTTCTTTGGAACCGACCAATTAAATCAATTATATAATCAAATTACTATTAGAAAATTGAAAAACTAAATTAAATTAACTAGAATTAATTCAGTTAAAATCGACTAATGTTCACTCCTTAATGTGTTGATAATGACCATCCTTTAATATATATTATATTGTCAAAAATAATATATGCATTATATATTGAAAAAATATTTTAGTTAAAAATTTTGTTAATACTTATGAGATTTTATGTGAAAATATGATTTATAAGAAAATTCTTTAACTAATTAAAAAATTATTTATTTAAAATAACAAAAAATAAATTTATTAACTCAATTTTAAATTCATGATATTATGGCTTATAATTTATTTTGAATTTGTAATATAGTTAAATTAGTAACATGTAAGATCTAACTAATTAGTTAATTAATAAATTCATATAACTCTAATTCTCATATTAAGTTAGTAGTACCATAATGTCAAATTTATTAATTAACTTATGAATTCATAATTATATAGTTCTTAGTTTTTAATTATCTATTAACAACATTTACAACTACATTATAATTTATAATTTATAATTTTTTAAAAAAATTATACATATCATAATGTTATAAAATATAATTTGTTCATGATTTCTAACATTAACTAAAACATTTTATCTTTAATTTCTTTTGACTTAAATTCAATATGAATAACTTTTCACTTCACTCTAAATTTAATTTTATATTGATTTATCACTAAACTTAATTTTTAAAACTAAAAGCTACTATAAATTTAAAATTTTTAAAAAATATAAAATAAAATTTTAAAATTAATAAATGCAAAATAAAATAAACTAAGGTGCTTCAATGGTGATCTTATAATTTATCTCACAAGTTTTCTTCTATCCTAAAAGCACAACTAAATTGTAAAAATATTCATAATTATAAAATTAAAAATAAATATTATGTAAAAATTAGAAAATAACCTGATATGATAAAAATCAACTTTTTCGATAAATTTTTATTCTTAAAATGAAGTAAAATAATTGAAAAATCATGGTGAATGTTTAGTGCAAAATGACAGATATTTAAACAGATAACTTTTTTTTTTTAAATCACTCACCCACAGCAAATTAATATGACACAATTGGAAGGGATAATACGATGAAAATAAAGCAAAACAGTGAAATTTTAAAGATTTTAAAGAAAAGAGATAATTTTAGGATTTATAGTTGAGAATTTTAAAAAAAGTGGGTATATGTAGGCTTACTAATGATGTTTTAATCTTCTGTTCCTTTGAAACTTCCCACTAAAGCTTTTAAGCATGATATTTAGGTAACTTTAGTCCTCGATTTTCTTAGAAATTAATGATTAAAGTTTTAAATATCTTTAGATCTTGTTGAAACCAGCTATAAAAATTTTAGAAATTTTTATTTTTTAATGTTTATTCTAGCAATTATTGAAAAAAATTAAGCTAACACAAACATTAATTGATAGCTCTCTTTTAAAAACAATCTAGTAAGACAATTCATTATATTTGTCATGATATTAATTGATAATTCTTTTTATAATTATCAATTAATATGGTTATTATTTTATGTTTTCTATTTCAATAATATACAAAATTTTTTTATATAATTATCAAATGATGTGGTTATTGTTTCATGTTTCTTTTTCTTTAAGTGACATATAAAAAGCTTTTGACTTTAAGTTCACATATGTTCATACCAAAAGATAAAAATGACTTCTTAGGACTTAAACCAAAGAGAAAAGCTTACAATGATATGTAATAAGGTATCTGAGGGCTAGCTTTTACATAGAAGATTTGTTTGTTTTTGAAGATAAATTACACTTATCTTGTGTATAAATGGTTGGTCAATATGGTTTTGAAACTGTTGGAAAGTTATGAAAGTTTATGATATTCTGAAACATTGCACATTATCATCTAAATTATTCAATATTTTATTTGCTTATTTGGAGAATGGTTATCACCTTATTCAAAATATCATCTAAATAAATTTTATAGTAAAGAATTCTATATTACAACATATGATTCAACAAGGATGCAAAATTTGCATTTTTCATTATGTCTTAAATCGTACAACTTCAATTAATAGAATGTTTATTATAATTTAAACTTTCACAAATGATTAAATAATGTTAACAAATAAATAGAACTTACAAACATGAAGTTTTTCATTAAGATATTTTTACAAAACATTATGACTATACATCCTAAGCTAATCAACATCTAGAATTTTAATAATTTCATGCCACATTACAACATGCTTCTTTCTAATCCAATTATTTATTGCATAATGAAAGAAGTGATCCCAACTGAATGACCCTGTTTAACGTTTATCAACGACCATTTTAAAGACCAATTGGATCATCCATATGAATTTAAGAATTAAAGAATTCACATTAACAAGAATTGACGTAAAAAACCTATATAACAACTAGAAAACTCTAAATCTATAAGTAATTTTGATGTATATGTGCTAGCAACCGAGAAAGAAACAATTTTGTGAGTGAGTCACCCTTTTATTTCTTAGTTATAAATAAGTTTAGGATAGAATATGACACTTCTACATTTGATTCCATTAAACCAAAGTTTAAGAGAGAGGATTGATTATGAAGACATAATTTCTAGTCCCTATAAAATTTGTAACAAAGTATTCTTAAAATCTTTTGCACATAATAGGTTTGTGGTAACCATAACCATGCCATTTCATTTTATTTTATATCTAGATGGCCTTTAATAGTAGTATGACATGAAAGAAAGACTTGATACTCTTGTTTTAACTTCATAATTTTATGAGTTTTAGAAAGGCAAAATCTTCTTAGGCAATGGTATTTTCTTTACAGGTATATAGTCCATAAGTTAAGTTTATTTGTATCACAACATTATTCACATATCTAAGGGCTAGACTACCAACTATGAAGTTCTTGTAGAAGATTGGCACAACTAAGTTCAAGTGAAGGAAACCTTAATGCTCAAGTAATTTTGGTTATAAAGATCAAAGAATAAAGAAAATATATGAATAACAAAAGATTGCTCTTGAGGAAGAACATAAGAAGATTAATAACACTCTTTTTTATGTTGAGTATCAAACTTGTAAGCAAAATAAGGTCTTTATGGGAGGTAATACTTTTATCTAATAGTTAGGATTAGCTTAGCACCAATCAAGATGTATGATGACAATACTAAAGTACTAAAGAGCTTAGGAATGTGCCACATGGAAAGAACAATTGAATTCTTTGAAAAATTTTAGACAATCAGGGATATACATACAAATTGAAAGAAGGATCTTAAGAGTGATGAGAAACTCCTTAGTTATCATAAAGTCTTGCCTTATGTGATTGAAAAACCTTTAAGAAATCAATAATCTTATAATTTGATGAGATATATTGGCAGCAGCAAGTCATAAAAACTAATGGTTGAAGTTTGTTTATGTAGCTAAGCTTAGTTATGTACTCATAAAAACCAATAAGAAGATCTCAAGTGCATTAAGATAAAGTCACTGGTAGAATTAAACTATGCAAACATTGAAGAAGCAAAAGGCAAGCTCCTAAGAGAAGATCTATAGGCTTTATTCATAATTTAGCTAGTCCTAAGTATTGGTTGCATGTACACAACATGTAAAGGGATATCTCTTATCAAAATCTTTCTTTCAAAAATTATTTTGAAAACATGAGTTTATTTGATTGTGAGAACAAAGATTTTCAAAAAGATAAACTTAGTTTCTAAAATTATATCAAAATAAAAAGTCTATAAGCTAAGTAATCAATGTCACTACATATTATGGGAGTGTCAAATGTCAAGTGTAGCAGAAACACTACCAAGAGAAGTGGTGTCACCTAAAGGGACTTTATATCACTTGATCTGGTAACGCCATTAATCCAATGTGCTAGAAACACCATCCATCAAAGCAGTGTCACCTAAAAGCTTACTATCTGAGATTGCATACTGATATTATTGAAAGACCCCTTATTTCAAATTTATGTGAAGTAATAGCTTGTTGTTTTGATGCTGTCAAAAAACAATAATGACACTAAAACTACACATAAAATAGGTTCGTTTATGTTTGTTGACTAGTTTTGCAAATCAAAGTTGAAATAAATTTTCAAAGATTTGAACAATACTCCTCAAACATTTTAAGAACCATTTCTCAACTTATTCATGGCTCTCTAACTTTAACTCACTCATTCTATTAAGCAAACTCGTTAGTACAAAGAATCAATTTGTATTCATCCACCTTTAATGGGAGCTTATTCTATTGTTTGCAAATCTTATATTGAAATAACTTTGTAAAAAGGTGAAGAAAGTCATCTAAGGAGTAAAGCTTGACTCTTAAGAGCTAAAGACTATTCAACGACAAAGAAGTCAAATATGCAAGTAGGTTGCTTAGAGGCATGTACATTGACAAAGTCATCAAACCATGTAAAATTCAAATATTTGCCCTCTCACTTTTTATATTCTATGATTTTTTTTTTTAAATTACTTGCTATCTAGTTAAGATAAGTAAGATATTAGAGCTAAGTAGTTAAAATTTATTTAGAAAAACCCAATTCATTGCACTCTTTGGTTGTAATTGTAGAGCCAATGGAAAGGGGTATAGAAATAATGTCTCTCATGTGCTATAAGGCCTAAAAAGTATTGGTAAGGCAACAAGTGCAGTTGAAGGAAATAAATGCAAGTTTGAATCATTAGTTAAAATTTATTTAGAAAAACCCAATTCATTGCACTCTTTGGTTGTAATTGTAGAGCCAATGGAAAGGGGTATAGAAATAATGTCTCTCATGTGCTATAAGGCCTAAAAAGTATTGGTAAGGCAACAAGTGCAGTTGAAGGAAATAAATGCAAGTTTGAATCATGACATAGAAGATTAGGGAAAGTTAATGAAAAAATACTCTAAGGATTGAGTAAATAAGGTTAGTAGGTGGACAAAAAAAAAAAAAAAAACCACTTAAGCTTTATAAGTAATGCATCTTAGGTAAGTAGAATAAGCCTAAATAAGCATGGAATTAACAAATAAAGGGGAGTTTTGGATTATGTCCATGTTGATCTCTAAGGCTTGGAAAAAAACTCTAACATATAGAGGTGTATAGTATTTCTTATTCATAGTATTACTTAATTTAAATATTTTGAATTTATCTATTAAATGTCAAATTTTTTTGTTTTAAGAGTGGAATTGAAAAACTTTAATGAAGAATAATGGAGAGAAGTTAAAAGTTTTAAGAATAAGTAATAAATTAAAAGTCTATAATACTATAGTTGATAAATTCAATAATGAAAATGATACTGTAAGGCACAAATCAATCAAGAGACTCTACAACATACTAGGTTAAATAGACGAAGAATTAGATATTAATAAATAAGTTAAATGCACGCTCTTCCAAACTGACCTAAGCAACACATTTTGAGGTAAAGCTATCATCATAACCATATATCTTGCAAAAAGATTACGTCCTAAAGTTATAGGCCTAAAAACTCCAAAAGAGATATGGAGTTAGAAGCCTCAAAGATTGGATCACCTAGAGGTTTTTACTATGTTTAGCTTATACATATAAAAGAAAAATGAGGTTAAAGTTAAAATTTCTAAAATGCATCTCTAAGGTGCCTTGAAAGTGTATAAGTAAAGAGTTTATAAAGGCTGGTGGGGTTGTAAAACCTTTATTAGTAAAGTGTCACATTTGGCAAATATAACTTAATATATATTGCATAATAATTCTTTTCCACAGGATTTTACCATACTTATAGAGCATATGCTGAATTCTAGAGAATTTGCTTTCATATTGAAGTTGCCTTGACCATACTGCTATAGCCAACATCTACAACTAAACCCATTGGGCAAAGTAGACAACTCATTTTGATTTCTTCTTAATTGAGTTTCTCTAGTCTCATTCTTTTTTATGTTCTTTACGTTCTTGTTTCTTGTTCTTGGTTGGGATATTGTCTAGCTTGCTTTTCCTTTTAAGGCTTTAGGATTTTTAGTATAAACAAAGACAATACTACCCTTAACAGCATTATAGAGGCTAAACTTAATCCTACTAATATAGGATAAAAGTAACGGTAGTTATATGTTGACAAGGAATCTCTCAAAGTTAGGTTAAGGTTGCAGTGTTATTTCCCAGAACTACCTTTGTCATGAATATAAACATAAGTCTCATCCAATTCACCTCAAACAATCAGTGTTTCATAATAGTATTAATGATCATGTTATGCAATCTAGGTCATGAAACGTATAATCCAACTTTCATTTTGTTTAAAAAAGCACCGTAAGGGCACGGTTAAGGTTATAAATTTATGATATATCAGCTCATAATCCTTTTTTAGTTTTAAGGTTAGAGAGATCTTTTCTTCTTATAAAGGATAGAAGTTTGGATATTTATACCCATCCTAGGAAGTTAATGTCTAACTTCAAGATCTTGGGTCCTTTTTCTTCCAACGACTAGGATCCTCATGGTTATCCATCCATACTTGTTCAATCACTTGGTCAAAAGTTGATTTTACTCTGATTTTAATCACAAAAATTAATGGCTTGTTTGATATCTATTCTAAAAATAATTTTTTTTAAAACCAAAAATCAAAAAATTGTTTGATAAAATTGTTTTATAAAAGTTAATTCTTAAAATAATTTTGTTTTTTAATTTTAAAAACAAAAAAGAGAGAAAATCCTAAAGTTGTTTTTGCTCCTTTTTTTTTTAAATTTTGCAAAAGAAATGTTTTCATTAATGGCATTATTGTAATTATTAATTATTTCAAAGAACTTTAAAACATTGTTTTAAAAATAATATTATCAAACAAGTTTTTTTCTTTTTAAAAAAATAATTCGTAAAATTTATTTTGAAAAATAATTTTCTAAAACAAAGAAACTAGAACACAATCAAATAGGCCCTTAAGGCTCTCCCATTAAGAGTTTCACTGCTCAATCTTCTCAAAACTCACCTACCAAAGGCCTCATTACTTTATCTTCTTAAAGCTTCCCCACCTGGAGCCCTATATGAGAGTGTTCTGTGGCGAGTTCATGTTGCTTAATGCATTAGGCAATCCACATTAGTCTTATAAAGGTAAGATCTCTTTTTTTTTTTTTCAATGCTTAGGGTTATTTTAAGATAAAGACATTTATTAGCCTAAATTTAAGGATGAAGGGTTTAACATTGTAGATCATGGTTAACCTTTTTCCTTGCATGCTTGTTCTCCTTTTAGTGCTAACTTCTATCTTTTTTTGGTTTGTAAATGGTGTCATTCTTCTGTAGGAATAGTTTGATGTCTTGACCTAAGCTAACGGAAGACACAACCATGGATGGACCTTAAATGGCACTAGGAGGTCTTAGTCCCAAGCTAGGGATCTTTCCCATCCTATTGTTGCATAGCCAATCTTTATTGCTCCTCTCATGATAAGAAAAATCGAGTCCATGAGCATGTCAACACTAATGAGGAAGAAAAAAACTAATATGGGCAAGCCCAAGCTAATAAAAGAAAGTTTAAGATGGCTTCCTTGGATGATGATGAGGTCTAAGTCTTAGTAGACTAGATCCTCAGTTTATAAACTAATAAAGGAGCTTAAAGATGGCTCTAAAAATTCCACTTTTCTCCTGCATTCGTGTTAGTATGATTGTCTCTGCTCCTCATGTCTCATATATTTTATTTCATCAAATGAACCTAAAAAAGGATCAAGGGGAGATAAAAGACATAGAAAATAGCAAAGTGCATGAGACATTGATTTTAATTTTGAGTAATTATACACTAAACTTCTCTTTATGAGATGTTTAAGTAAAGTCATCACTTAATTATTATTATGTGATGATGTCTACATTACTAGAAAGGTAATATAGAGAATTTAAATTGTTGATATTTAATCAATCAAAATACTACATGATTATGAAACTATGAAATGTTTATTAATCTTTTAGATGAAGATATAGATTTCTTTTCCACATTAAAGAAAGATCTATCTTCAGTTGAAGGAATGTTGATTATGCTACTTTTTAATTCATATAATGATTTGGCGCATAGAAGTAGGACTGTTATTGATTTTTGTTTAAAACAAGTCTACTTTTTTTTTTTTTTAATCATTGAGCTCTTTTTTGATTTCTCAAATAAGGTAGTTACAATATGAAGCATGTGTCATGGGTATTCAAGTAATAATGACATGTACAAATAAGCTTCTAGTATTTAAGAACTCATTATCAATAATTCATCAAATAAATGGGGAATCGAAAATAAGAGACCTAACATTTATCTCCTATAATTAATACCTAACACAGTCAATTAAAGTTTTTTTAGGCAATCTTATTTCATTATGTGTTGAAAGAAAATTATCAATTGACTAATATGTTACCAACAATAGTTATGATGTTTATATGGATTTCTAAAAATAGATTCAACCAATCAAAGTTGAAAAATGAGACCTACTAGCTTATTGCATGTGTATAAGTGAACAAACAAAAAATCTTGGTACTATGATATCAAGCAATATATGGAAAATAAAGATATTTTCCTAGGATCTGAAAGTTACAAACATAGTATCTAGAAATTAACCATTAGATTTTTTATTTTTTTTCAGATGCTTTGTCACAGAAACTATGATTATGATTTGAAGGCATATTGATTTCATAGAAGCAACAAATAATAGTAGGGAAAAAATTTATAAAGGAATTTATGGCACATATATACATTGACAAGGGCTCAAATTGGTAATATTAGCTAACATTGGAATTTGACGACATCGATTATGCAAGAATATGTGACAAGTGCTAGAATTATGTCGATCAAGGTCATATTTCCTTAACTCCATTGCAAGTCATGGCAACACATTGGTAGTTCTCCCAACTACGTTACGTCGTATGTAACTTAAGGCATCATAGCTAGTCACTAATATGTTCTCATCAAAAGAATAACCACTTGAAAAATTTTGGATAACAATAAGATAAAATTGTTTGTCCAATTGAAAACCTAGCATCTTAATTTTCCAATCTTACCTCCAATGAGAATATTTTTGAAAAAAAAAGAAACAAAAAGCATCCAAAGATGACATGAGATCCTCTTATTCTTCATTCATTATTATCTCACACTAGTATGAACTTAACACAAGGCTAACTTCCTTTTTTTTCTAAGTATATGTAATAGAAGCACTGTTGGCTTTTGAGGTTACCATTCCTCAAGATTTAAATGGAAAATATTAGAAGAAGAAAAATAGGTCTACCCTTTATATGAGTTACTAAAGAAAAAACAATGGACAACACTTTGCTAAAGGTAACTTTATAAGGGGAAACAGAGAGTTAATGAGGGGCATGCAATTAGAAACTTTGCCCTAGTGTCATTAGGAAGAAGATTCAGTGTTGAAGAAAATTCTTGTGTTCCTAAAATATCATAATGGGAATTGGACTTCAAATAATAATAGCCCTTATATGGTAAACAATATATTCTTTGATGGTATATTAATTTTGTCCAGCATGGATTTGAACTACCTAATCAAATTAACTTGTAAGTTGTGAAGAAATATTTTGCTTAGAAGACTTCAACAAAATCTTGTATGAAAATCAACCTAAAATTGGCTTTAAAAAAAAAAGGTATTGCCTAAGGTAACGAATTCAGCGTTTTCAAACTGATTGTGTAAGCCACTATCCCTTTACTACCTCTATTATATATTCTTCCTACATTCTACCTACTCTTGTCAAATGATATTTTCTCTCATTGCTTGGATATTGTACATGACCAATGTATCACATTTTTTTCTATTCCTTGAAAATTTGCATTTTTCACATACTTATGATTCTAAATGATTGAGTTAAAAAGATGTTCTAGCGATCACTAGAATAATAATATGCATCACATGTGGCAAAAATAATAACAAAATTAAAAAAACAATGAAAAAAATTTCAATGGAAGCATGTAATGCTCATGATAAGGATCACATAGCATGCTAAAGGTCACTTGTTAAAGTTTTTGGTAGTTAAGAACCAAATAATTGTAACTAATTTTTTGTTATTTTATATATAAGATGGTATAAAGAAGGAAAAAGTAAGAAAATATCTCATTTTGAAACCTCACACAATATGATCAAGAATCTATGATAAAATCTCCAAAGTTAAGAACAAAATACTATTTTTCATGACACATATTATAAATTGAACAAAACCTGTCCAAAAGAAAAATTCATGAAAAATGACAACTTAAAATATTTTGGCTCGTCTTTTTAATTGGTAATTCTTTGGCTTCATAGTTTATGACTTTCTTCTTCACATGTTCTAAGAGAGCGCAAAAGAATTTATGTGACAATTTTTTTAAAAAAATTATTAATATTTTATTATTGAAGTAGAGTTTCGATCTAAGATTTTTTTTTATGCATAATTGAGCAAAAAATTTATGAAAATAAAGAAAAAACTTATGTTCTTTTTTCACAATAAAAGGTTTGTTGACACTTGTATTTCATAAATCCTTCATCCGTAACAATACATCAAATAAGTAGAACAATACATTTTTTCACATCATTATTTACATTCAAATCTGGCATGGCATTATATATTTAATAAACATCCTTAATGCGCAATAAGTACTAAAAGTCATGATAAAAATTAAACCTCATGTTTTTATTAGAAGCACTTATAATTAGAAATATGTTAATGCTACATAACTCTTTTACCATTTTCATTCCAATTTGTGTAAATTAAATGTTATACGTACCATAAGCATGAAGTTCCACTTGTTTTGCTCCATTGATTTCTGAAGGTGTCACAGTTCTCCTTATACTCTAGGTAATTCCATTGAAATTGCTACTGCTCCCATATGTTTTCTAGGATGAATTGTGGCTTACTTCTTGCCTCATGTTAACAAAGAATACATTAAAGTAGTATATCGCTTAATGGCTTTAGCCTCCAAATGGCTCTCATTTTGTCATTGATTGCCTCATCCCATACAAAATATTTCTATAATAACAAATGATAAGTCAATATAATAAAGTGTAACATTTCATTTTTTCACAAATAATTAATGTACCTTAAATTCCTCATGGTAAAAGTCCTTGAATTACGAAGAATTTGCCTTCCACATATGCTTAAATAAATCAACCTTTTTTTAAGAAATCTTGTATATCTTTACTAAACATTTAGTAGATGGCTCAATGCTATCAAAGGAAACAAATAAATCAAATGCATTAGTGTAACTTACAAAAGTAATGATACAAGCATTGAAAATAATTGTCAACACTTACATGTCATTGTTTATATAAATTTGTTGTCTATCCATGCTCTAAAACTCTCACAAGTAGACATGCTTGTACAAGCAATCCCAAAAAGCTTGTAGAACTCGGCAAAGCATCTGGTGCCTATGATGTAAGTCTAACCTATCATGTAGCTACGACATTAGCCTGATATAATCAAGAACTATGAGTGTCATGACCTTTTCCTCTCGAGTCACCACGTTTTCCTTATCCTCTCATTTAATTGTATTGATATGTTAATGCCTAATTGAGAATTGAAGATAAATTCCTATGAAAAATTTGGTAGGATCTTCCTTAAAATTTGATCTAAAACTACTTAAAATACATGCTAAGAACATTTTAAAAAAATAATAATCCATCAACACATGATATTTAAAATTTGCACATCTAATAATAGAATAAATAATTCAATCATTACATATCAAATACTTCATTATGTACCTAGAGATTAATTTAAACAATTAATGCAAAAGATAAAAATTAACTAATCATCATCTTTAAAGTCATCCTCTTCGTTTTCCTTATCCTCTTTTGAATCACTTCCAAACACTATAAGAAACACAAGCCTTTTATGATGGACAATGCCCATCATAAAAATCTTTTTATGACAATCAAGAAACTATCATTATAAGTGATGACATAGAAAACTTAATGATGATCTAAAAGACTATCATAAATTCTTGACGGTTTTGGCCCATCATAAAAAAATTGTAGCATTAATGGCAGTTTTAATGGATCGTCATAAATAACTTATGATGGTTCATCATAGGCAATTATAAAAAGCCTTCACTTATTAATGATGGTCTTCATGACCATCATGAAAAGCCTTTACTTACCCATGAAGATTTTATGATCGTCACAAAAAATCTCCTCTTATTCATGATGGTCTTTGTGATCGTCATAATTGTGTTTTTATTATATTTTTTATTAATTAATCATAAAAAATTATTTTTTTATAATTTTAGTTAATTAATTAATATTTATATTTTATTTTTGCAATTATAACAGTCAAATAGTACAAATAATATCAAACAACAAAAGCTAAATATAGTTATATGTAAAAATATTGTCATTTTATAAAGCATAATAATATTTAGCATAAAAAGTAAACAAAATATCTACAAATTAAGTTACACAAATATGTCATCTACACTGCCATGTTCTACCGTTACATCAAAAGATGCCCAGTGAATTAATGATGTGTTACTCCTGCAATAGTTATAGAAAAGATATATTATTAGATCATCTCTATTAAATATATGAGTAATTTACATATCAAATTAAATAAATATATAACTGTAATAAAGCTTGAAAATCAAACATAATAAAAGGTTAGGAATGCATCTAGATGTCAAAAATGTAACTTCTTGCAACTCATATATGAAGTATATTTGATTAATATTATTATAGTTTTTTATTTTAGTTCCTTACATATATCTAGATGTTAAAAGTGTAACTTCTTGTAATGCAACACTAAATGCGAAAATTAACTAATCATGAACGTGTTTATTATTTCGCTTGCAGGCTTTAGTAATTCTACTTGTTCTTTGCTCTACCAACTTCTTTAATATGATCTTTACAAAATTTTGTCATCTTCCCTTGGCAAAGGGCTCAATGAACAAAATTGGCAATTGCTAAATGGATAGAATTGGCAAAGGGCTTAATAAATAAAATTATTCCATCATACTTGAATTTAACCAACCAAACAACACATAATTAAAACACAACCATTAATGAGCCAACAAGGATTACATACCTAGCCATGACAGTAACTGTTGTATATGCATAGCCCATTCATCACATACTTCATCAATTTCTTCATTACTATATATATCCTTACCGTTGAATTTTAAGATTAAAACAGAAAAGAAGAAAACATAATCAATTTGATATCATTGTAAATATGAAACATTTAATATGTAAATGAAATAAACAATATAACCTTCTTACAAAGAATCTTTGGATCTTCAATTATTTCCTTCATAAACCGAAGCACAAAATATCCACACTCTATACCACCTTTTTGAATCGGTTCCTATATATATAGAAATGTAATCATTAATACATATCATTTTCAATCTTATTAATAATGCAAAAACAAAATGAACTCACTTCAATTTGTTGCCATGTAATATTTGATCTCACATGAAACATTTGAAAACCCCTATATCAATAGTCAATAAACCTTTAAAAACATGTAGTATTTAGAATTAATAACGCAACCAATAAATAAAAGGCATAAAGTAAAACTTATACTTACATGGTTACAATTTTTTTTTTTAGATCAAGTCCTACTTCGTGACCCAAAGAATCCAAATGATATACTATCTGTGATGCCATATCATTAACCATTAATTCCCAATGAAATCTATTTGTAACAAGAAAAGCAAAAGATGATAAATAACCAAATGAGATATGTCTTGGAAAAGCAATTAGGGTAAAAAATCTTACTTTGGATTATTGCATCTTTTTCTGTCTCTAAAAAAGAGAATGAGACAAAATTAATCAAACTATTCAACTAAAAGGGCAATCTCTTAATGGAACTAATCAAAATTGTTGTTTTCTAGCTAGTCATATAAATGCCATGGTCCGAAATAATGAAAGTGTTCTTAACTCATAAGGTCCAAAGTAATTACCAAAAATAATTCTAACTTTTTTGACATTTCATGCAATGTTATTTTTCATAAGAACTTACTGTGGCAGATTAAATTGTTATTTCACCATTAAATTTAGAATTTCAATTGTTAGGTGCTTTAATTTTTCTACAAATAATGGAAAATAATAGCACCTTGTGTTAACAAAATACTTTCATCGTGACCTTATTTCCTTAATGTTGATTTTTGCCATCAAACCTCTTAGGAAATTCCCTATTTGCATAACCTGATGAACATATAAGAATAATTCTTGGGCCCTTCAAACAAAATAAAAGTGTTAATGAATCAATAATTCTTTTAAACATGTCCTACCTAGCTATCTAGCAAATTTTTAAGAAAAATTTGATGTATAATCTTCAACCTAAAAAGACAGTATACTATAGCTCGCTAGATTGAAGGATGTAGCTAGGGAGAATGGAGACCATGCTAAGGGTAACGGTTTGAAGTATCGAAAATAAGACAAGTCTAAACCCAAGGAAAACAAACTCAAAAACCAGTAACGAAGCAGTGAAGGAGTCAATCAATCATCAAATTAATGTCAATTACTAACAAAAAAGAGGAATGGAAGAAAAAATTAATACTGGAAACTAAGTTTGCGATGGATACTTTAATCAATCATAAGCTAAGTTTTATTACATATCAAAATATGTATATCCTGCTAACAAATCAATCGTAAACCAATTTTTTGATAAAATTTGTTAGAATTGTAAAAGTGGTAAAACAACAATCATAGTGTGAGACTAGGTTTTAAAGATGGACAAAATTGCCATTTTCCTTGCTTCAATGCAACAATTCAATAATTCATGATCCTTTTTCACAAAATTTTTCAAAGCTTGAAAGTTTTCATCAATTATGTGACATTGAAGGAGAAGGATTTTTGCTTTTCGTAGTGGTATTTGTCAAAGAATGAGGAAACCTACGTAAAAGATTTAAGTGAGTGAGTACTGGAGATAAGTAAGAATAGTAGCAGACTGTGCTCACTCTTAATAATTTTTTCTAGGACAAAACTACTACTCAGATGTTTGTTGATTGAATGGTTTATGTGTTATTTGATTAATCAAGAGGGGTGTTTTATTCAAAATAATTTAACTAAACCTTTTATAAAAATAACAAAACAATTATGTAACAACTTTCTCTAGGTGATCTGGCCTCTTGCATTTTCTTTTAAAATATCTAATCTAAAGGTTTTAGGAATAATCGAAAGCAAAATAAAAAGCAAGTTTCTTATTTAATCAAATGGTTAGCATATTATGTGTTTCTCCGAGAGTGAGTGGGGTCGATTCTTTCCCTTAACATAATTTTTTTTCACAAAAATAGTAGTTTTTTATGACGATCTTTGAAGCCACCCTATTATAACCATTTTTATAATGGTCATAAATGTCCGTCATAAAAAACAAGTTTTATTGTGAAAATTTAGCTTATCTCGTATATTCCCTTATTATCATCAATATTTATTAATGCATTATTTAAATCATTTAAAAAGACAAGATCTTCTTTTGTGTCAATCTCAATCTAATAGACATTTATCTCATCATCTTGAAAAGGTGCAATAATTGAATTAATCCAGACAAAAAACTAGATTCTAGTAGTTCAAATAAAAATCTAAGGTTGCTTAATGGAGAACCAAATGAAGAGGCTCTAAAAATGATTAATATCAAGGTTATGCATAAAGAGGCCCATCAACACATATTAGTAAAAAAAGGAGAAACAATGATATATTTTTATAACAGGCATTTAAGACCATCATAGAATTATCATGACCTATTAAAACCATCATAAAAAGGAAAAAAAAAGTAAAACATTTATGATAGTCTCTTTGAAACCATCATAAATGTATAGGTAAAATAGGCTACTTAAAGCCTAAGCTCATAGAACATTCAAACTAAAACCAATTAAAAACCTAAGGTAATACCCAAGTGGCAACCTATTTTGTTAACCTGAATATCCATGGATCTAACTCAATTATATGTTTTCATCTACCTACCCAAGGAAGCTTTATCTTATAAGGAAATGATATACCTACCCTTATCTTCAACCTTCAAGCATACTAGAAAGTCTTTTAGAATAACAAACTTGCAGCTGCCTTTTACATCTCTTAGTGAATTAATCAAATATGTGTAGATAATTGGTAAAGATTCACCTTTTCCTACCTAAGCTCATTGGTATATAAGTTTTAAGTTTACGCATCTTGCTAAGATCTAGACTCAATCTCCATTTACTCTCTTAAATTCTCTCATTTCTCTTATGGTTAACAACATTAAAGTGACCTTATGGCATATTTATGCTTACCTTTCTTTCATTCTTTTAGGACTATGTCACAAACTATGCCAAAATCCAAACATTAAAGGTCCAACCTCCCTTTACAATATTTTTCCAACATCAATTGGAATTTTTTATGGAAAATCACAACAAAAAAACATCCTTACAGAAAAGAAAAGAAAAGCCACATATTCTCGACTTTTTCTTTTTTTACAACCTAAAATCTATTTCTTGGTGATTAAGAATTCGAGTTGGCCAGGATTTGCCAATAATGGCAACCTACAAACTTTAAGAAGAGATTCTACAAAAAAGAATCCAAATGAGGAGAAAAACTGTTCCTACCCCACGATCTCTAGGAGGCACATATATTCAATTGTAAAGGATGATTTGAGGATTAGAAGGCCACAGAATATCGAAATTGCAGAGATAAAATAGTGGTGTTATTTTCATACCAATCACGCCATAAGGTAGAAGATTGTAGAGCCTTAAAAAGCAAAGAAGCTTGAATGAGCAAAAGATAATGAAGGACTATTGCTACCACGAAGTCCTGAAAATCAAGATATCTAAGAAGAGGATACAAAATTAAGCTTAAGAGTACACTCAATCAACTGAAAGAAGAGACCAAGAAATTTGTTCTTGACCAATCCATCAAGCAGCCATATGAAGGTGAGATTTCGATCAATGTGCATCCAAGAAAAAAGACTACAAAATCTTGAACAAAGAGTTAGTACAACTTAAGCAAATGGTGGAACAAGTAACATGTCAAAATCAAGACTATCTTTAGTAAATTCGATCTTGGCACTCTTCTCTTAAGGTAGGTACCATAAACTACATTGAGATATTTAGACAACTCTTTTTATAGCTTAATTTCTTCACTAAGCTAGATCTTGGCACTCTTCTCTTAAGGCAGGTACCATAAACTACATTAAGATAAGAAGGAAAACATGAAGAGTAATTCATCACCAAAAGCACACATGCCTAGAGACATTGTTAATAAAACCACGAGTGTACAATGAATAAAACTCCAATAAAAGAGATAAAAAGGAGATATCGTCATCAAGCATTCAGCAAAGGTATTATCAATAAAACCTTAAGGGGTAAAATCAATTTGACCCCCAAAAGAACATGGAAAGAAAAAAAGTCTTCATTAACAAGCCTACATGCCTAGAGGCACACATAAAATATATGTAGTAAATATCAAAAAGGAGCACCCTAATAAGACCCTAAAGTAGCATTCAACATCTCATCGCTCACTCTAATAGAAACAATGACGCTTCCAATGCTAGCTTGAGAATAGCATTAGTAATCATTAGATCTCAAAGTATAGGAATAGCTTCCTAAACCCTCTAATAGGCTTAAAAGGACTAAAACCTTTATTCTAAGCAGTAATTAGAGTAACTATTCTAACAACCTCCTCACCATATCAACAAGAGCATGTTTTACATAAAATATAGCATAATATAACTCTGCCCATGAAAGCTAACACTCTAGCAGGTTTTTACTAGGAGGAACCTCTTTCATAAAAGTAGCTTACAAGACTAGCTTTATAAGCTTACCATTGCACCAGTCAATAAAAGGCACACTAAGGCCCAAAATCACAAAGATCTAATGGTCAAAAGTACTTTAAGACTTAAATGAAATCAAGAAAAATAAGTACCTATGCTACTTGGATAATAAAAAATAGGATATTAAAACTCTAAAAAAAGATACACATTTCAAGTAAAGAGGCTCTTCCAAAGGGAAATCACACTACATCAAGTAAAGGCAGTTCTACGTGCACAAAACAAAAAAGACTTTGGCTATACGAAATAGCTCCAGCTACATAAAAAACAACTTTAGTTGCACAGCCACAACAACAACTATATGAAAAATAGTTACCATTACAACAAATCTTCTTCAAATGCCATTATAATAGCTTCCAAAACATACAAGGCAATGTTATACCTATTATTACTTATATGCGAGTTAACAGTAAATATGTCCCTAAACAGGACCATAACATTATCAAGGACCTAAGGATACAATTATAGGAATCTCTTATGTAGATACCTAGAAAGACTTATGACCCTTAAATATAAATAGGTTTTTGGAATTAGTAGCTCATCTGTGTAAACAAGTACTTGTAAAACTTAAAGTGGATCCTACGTCATATTACAACTCAAAGCTAGACCATTTTCGATTACAAAAAGACAAAATTAAATGGCAAATGAGGTACACCAAGTCAAAAGTGCAAAAATAAGGTAAACGCACAATAGCTAATAACCTACAAAAGCGTTCTGTTAGAAGGTATCTTTTGAAAACTTCCTTATGCATTAAAAGTACCTCGGCACCTCAATAAGAACCTCCCTGAAATTAAAGGACAAAACAAGAACTGGTACTTGATTACTTTTCCTTATCCTTTTTTATTTCAAAAATTTTCACCATTTAGATTTAAATTTCTCTAAATGTAAGAGTCGAATAGGGCTTATGATATGGTAGACAGGCTATTTAAGCTTAGCCAACAAAACACCCAAAGTAAGCCCAATTGGAACCTAAATGGCAACCTATTTAGTCAACTCAAATGCTTATGGATTAAATCCAAATTATATGCCTTAGCCTAGCATTCTAAGGAAGCTTCATCTTATGAGCAAAAGATATACCTATCCTTGTCTTCAACCTTCGAACATAAAAAAATCTTCTAGAATAATGGACCTTAGTTATATTTTACATCTTTCAATGAACTAATTGAGTACATTCGTTTAATGGGTAAAAATTCCCCTTTTCCCTCTTAAATTCATTGGTATATAAGTCTTGGGTATATGCATATTGCTAAGATCTAGATTTCATCTCTTTTTACTTTCTCAATTTCTCTCATCTTTGTTTCTGGCAAGAGTGTAATAATGACCTTTGGGCACACTCATGCTCACCTCTCTCTTATTTTTGCAAGATTTCATCACTAAACCAAGTTAGAATCTGGTAATGAATGGGCTAACTTGACAATGATTGGTAGATAATAGAGAAATAAGTTGGACAAGTACTAATCAAAAAGTGGGAAACTGGTGGTAAACAGTAGGGAAAGAACGACTTGATAATGGATACTTTATGGATGTAAATAGCAAGAAGTAATATCATATAAAAACTTTGATGGTATTTTGTTTTGACCATTTTAATGAAGTGAGATTATAACTTGCTTCAACCATGGAAAAGGACTTGGTTCCCAACTTTGAGGCTTTGGCATGGCTAGCTGAAGGTCCTGCACTAGATGGAGTGAATTAAGTACCATTTGACCTCCAATTTCTTTCAATTATATCTATCATGTTAGTAACCTCTTTGGTGAGGAGGTTGGTCAGAATAGTCTATCTGTTTTTCCTGGCATGCATTTCCTATTGAATATAAGCATCATTCATCGTATGAAAATACCCAAGTGTATATAGGCATTCTCTGAATGAGTCCCACTCCAAAATGGTTATAAGAAATGGTCACTTGTATCTAGTTATCCATGGTGTAAGAATCACTATGATCCAACATCATAACCTCATTGTGGTGCACAAAGTGGTTGACCAAAATGGTAATGATAGTAAAACTCATGACAACATCAATAAGGCCATTAGCATGACTACAGAGTGAATTATGATCAACTCAAATATAGCTTGACTCAAAAATTGAGATGGCATCACCATTAACCATTCCTCCACTCAAAATAAATTAGTAAACTCCTCACCATGGTATTGCCAATAGGCTTGTAATCATAAATGTGGAGACCATGAATCATCACATTTATAACATATTGAGTCGTGACACACCGTCCATTGATAATGTGCACATCAACATTAAGGTCATCAATGGTTTTAAAGTTGTTCATGACAAACTCTAGTTTTAGTTGTATCACCGTATCCTTTTTGAAGATAATCTTGATAGGCTTATCATCAATAACAACATGGTGTAAAGTAACAAGTTTAAGGTTAACAAGGTCATCATCACCCTAGTCAGTGGCAACATAAAAGCACCTATTACAACCACCCATGACATTTTAGTCAAAGCTAATTCGACAATCAGTAAGACGCTTATGATTCATGTGCTATTTGAAGTCATAATGGTAATAATCATTAATTAGGTTCCCTGTTCCATAGGAGAAATAACCTAGCTTCTTGCTTTTGGTGCAGTTGCTTATGCTCATTTCTACCATAGTAGTAACCTCATCAGTAACTTTATCTTGGCTGGCCATAACATGCTGGTTCAACATAATCTCTTTTTGCTTTTTTATCATTATTGAGTATTTTAAGCTTTGCAATTGCTCTACTTTTTCATTTCTAAAACCAAAAATCTCATTGTTACATATAGTGGCCATGGGATCGACAAACAAAATGAAAAGTATAACTAAAGATGCACATGTCCATCTTTAAGAGATCACCAATGTCATAACTTTTTTTATTTCACCCCTTCCTCACTTCAAAAAACCTTTCTCTTTATCCAAACACTGATGAAACAATAAAAAACGAACTAAGACCAAAGTAAAGCCAAAAAAAAAAAAAAAAGAATAAGTGGAGCCTTTTTCAAATGAAAAATCAGCTATCTAGGGTGCCTTCATATGAATAGGCCCTAAGCTTTAGTGAAAGCTAAGAAAGAGTGTTTTCTTTTAATACTACTATTTTTCTTCTTTTTTACTTTTACTTATTATTTTTTCTCTTATTTTGATAATTTATTTTGATTAATTACATCAAAAAGACCTATATTTTTCTTATAGTCTCAAATTGGGGTTTGTAAAAAAAAAAAAAAATTGTTTCTATTTAAGACTTATGTTTTTGTTAAATTCACTATATGAGACTTTCACTTATATTTGTCAACATTATAATTTTGCATACACATGTGATATGCATGTGACTTTTACTTGTATAATTACCCGAATCTCCTTTAAACATTATCAAAATAAACAAAATATTCTTTCTTTATGTAAAACTTAGTGAGGATATGTTAAATATAAATATTTAAAGAGAGCCAAAAAAATTGTTTATTTTGACAGTGTTGAAAGGGTGCTAGAGTGATTACATAAGTAAAAATCACAATGAACATCATGTATGTATACGAAATTATTACTATTAGCAAAAATTATAAGTGAAAGTCTCAAATTAAGAATCTAACAAAAATATAAATCTCAAATAGTTGATTTTTTTTTTTGTGCAGATCTAAAATTTAAGATCCTAAGTAAATTACAATTCTTATTGATGTAAGTCACTTTTTTTATTTTTATCCCTTTTGTGAAATCTTCATGATGCTCTCACCCAAAATTATCACTTTAACCCCAAATTGAAAAAAAAAAAAAAGTCCTAATTTTAAACTCAAACACTCTGTTTACCCTTAAATTTTTTAGAATTTCTAATTTCTCCGTTTAAGTTATCCAAAATTACCAAATTTCTCCAAAGAGTGTTCCAAAAACACATATTGTCTTATTACAAAATCAAAGAATAACCTCCAAGATAGTATTGTTATCGAGTATGTTCATGGAAAACAAAAAATTGCCATTTTACCTTTTAGAGTACAACATTACCAAAATATCCGTAACAACCTTGAAAATTCACCTTTTCATTTCTTTTCAATCCTTTAATCTTTTACTTCTTTATTGATATCGATTTTGGATCTCTCACATTTGACACTTGAGAAATTTTATTATTCGCAAAAACAAGCCCATGTAAAATTGGTGTCTATAGCTGCTCTTCCTTGCTTACTGTTATGGATGAAAAATAAAGTAAAGATGAAAGACATCAATTTCGAGCAAAGCATTGACCTTTTTCCTAAGAAATTTTTGATAATTATGAAAAGTAGCCTTCCATATCTAAGACTTTTAAAGCTTTTGAGAATAGTGAGATTTTAAAAATTATCTTGAAAAAAACTACCTTCCATACATGAGGTTCTTGCCCTTTTGAAGGTGAGTGAAGTTCTTAAAAAAAAATTAATTTTTTTGTGTCTAAGGCTCATGAAGGTTTCTAAAATGACTTGTAATATTTGCAAAGAGACAAACTTCCAAATTTAAGGTTCTTTACTCTTTTGAATACTTGTGAAGTTCTGAAAAAAGAGGTCTTCGATACTTAAGCCTTATGAAGCTTTCTTAAAATGGCCTTTAATATCTAGAAAAATACGACCTTTGGTATTTAACGTTCTTGCTCTTTTGTAGACAAGTAAAGTTCTAAAATAGCGTATTACCATACTTGAGGTTCATGAAGCTTTCTAAAAACAACATTTAATATTTAAAAGGAATAATCTTCAATACATGAGGTTCTTTGCTCATTTGAATATGTGTGAAATTATAAAAAAAGTGGCCTCTTGTACCTTAAAGTCATAAAGCTTTCTAAAAATGGCCTCCAATATTCAAGAAGATATGATTTTAAAATTCTAAACAAATGGCCTTTTCAAGGCTCATCAAGCATTTTAAAAAGTATGTCTAATGTTTAGAAAGATGATCTTACACACTTAAGGTTCTTTGTTCTTTTAAAGACAAGTGAAGTTCTCGAAAAAGCAGTTTTCCATATAGCAAAGACTCATGAAGCATTTTGAGAACAATCTTCTACGAGTTAGGATTTGCATAAAGAGTTTCTTCGTCAATAACTTAATTTTTGTTCTAAAGGTCCATAACTTGTCAATGAAATATTCTACATGCCATGATTCGACCATAATGAATGCAAGTGATCCTAGAGCACATGTTTAAATTTTACAAATATCCTTAACAAAGATTCTCCTCTTTCTTTAATCTTTAAAATTGATTATTCTTAATGAAGATGTTCTATACCCCAATTTTGAAGATCACTAAGATCTTCTAAGTAACAAAATAGGCCTCACAAATCGAACAAGAAGGTTCTAATACCACTCATTGAGAAAAATTGTAACAAATAACTTCAAAGAAATTAATAAAGATGATAAATGCTAATAGACAAAGAGAAAATAAAGGAAAAAAATAATGACAGAAAAGAAACACCAAGAATACAGCCCATTTATGTGGTTTAACAATAAGCCTATATTCATGAGAAAAGGGAAGAACTCACTACACTGTAAAGAAAAAAAAACACTTACTTTTTAAAAAAAACTCCCTAAGATGCCACAAAACGATGGTACTTACCCCTTATTTATAGTACTAAGTGATAGAAACTGAATGTAATTCTACTACTTTAAACAAATTAGGATAAAAACGAAACTATACATTATAAGATAAACACAACTTTTTATCTTTTATCTTATTGCCTAGTTTGAAGATAACTAGTTGAGTTAATCTTTCATTTTCTAATTTGAATATAGCCATTTGAGTCACTTATCTCAATAGATATGATATCAATATAATAAGATACAAAATTATTATTATAAAGTATTATCTCTGTATAGTGAGACACGAGATTAATATAAACATAAAAATTCTATATACTAAGACATGATATCAACATGGAAAGACAAAAAATTTGTATCATAAGATATAATTCAAGTATACTAAGACACATAATCATTATAATAAGACAAGAAACATTAAAAAAGAAAAAAAAAAAAAAGAGACACACATGCATTCCCCATTTTAAATAATGTAAGCAGCAGAAACAAGTTTTCAACACATTTAAGTATATGTCTCACTAAAAATATGGTTAGAGTTTATTATTTCAACGGCAGTTTAACATATTTTATACAGGATAATTTCAATATTCCATATAACCATAATCTTATTTTAGCATTTTGAAATTAACAAATATGTCTTGCACTAACTAAAATATCTAAAAATTTAGATGCTTGTACTTTTAAATCAAAACAAACCAAGATTGAGGAGAAAGCATAAATATCTTCAAAGGTAAATAAATGGAATTGTCATCTAAATATAATAGGGAATAGAACAAATGCTCTTGAGCATAATATTTACTAAAAATATGAAGATTTTGAGGGCTCATTCAATGCTTAGAGATTAGATGAATTATATGGATGTTGCTGGCTTAAAAGGCTAAAAATGTACTAGTATTGATGTTTGTCAAAAGCTTGCTTTGGGGAGTTCCTTTGGTTCACTTGAGAATAGTATGACATTGCGGTAAAGTTAAAAAGGTTTGAAATTCCCTTGTCCGTAACCTAAAGTTGATTGACCAAGACATTCTTTACCTTTGCTAACAAGTTCCAAAATCTCTTTCTTTTTTCTTAGAGAGTATGTTTTATATTTGATGCTAATCACAATTTGACATCCTATTTTCATATCTTCTACAATCTATGATTAAACTTAAGCTCAACTTTACTAGTCCTCCATAAATTCTAATAGAAGTCCTTTCTTTCTCCTACACCCCTTCATGTTTAAGGGTTCAGTATTCTTGCTTGCTTTCGAGAGAGCAAACTCAACATGTTGTATATTCTCCCACACTACTTCATAGTTCTTTATAAAAATTGACCAAAAATGTGATTGATATTTTTTTATTTTACTAGAAAAAATATAAAAATAGCTCTTTATAAAACATGCATTTGGAAAAGCAAAAAAATGCAAAAGTAGTGCAACTTTACTTGTTTGCACTTACTTTGCTTGGACACATGTTCAGCCAAATCTATTTAAAGTAATTTCATATCTATACACATGCACTTGCACATATATAAAGCATTAGGTTTCACAAGCAAATTGAAACAAATAGGCCAACGTATAGCTTGAGGGACTCTTTTAAAATCATTTTTTAGTAGTTTCAAGATTTAATGCCTATTCAATGTAATTTCATGATTTGAAATTATTACAGTTCATAAAAAAAAAAAGAATTACTCGTATATATTTCCAATGCATGTATCAAAGAACGTGATGCCTATTGGAAAGCAATAAATTCACAACAAAGACTTCTCAAATGCTAACTTCTAGAATTGCTTGTATATATGCATCAAGAATAATACAGTTGGATATCAATGGGGAAATCATGGATGATTCTTATTGAGTTAATTATATTTAAATACCTTTAAAAAATTATGAAACCTACAAGCGAAGCCATTCAAACATAGATAATCATAAACTACAGAATAAGGAAAAATGTTTATAGCAGTACCAATGAAGAAGGAAAATCAAGAGCATGATTTTATCCAATTACTCCTAAGGATAAAATACAGATCTCCTAATTTAATAACTTCTAATGAAATTTTTTTGTTGTCTATATATGTTGAATTAATTTGTTATAATATATAAAGTGATGAATGCAAAGATACTTTAACATATTTGAATTTCTCTGCATTTAATGCTTTAGAATAACTCAATTGGCAGGTTAAAAGATGAAGACAAGAGTCAAGACTAACTCCTGTACAGACTTGACCATTTTAATATTCAACGTGAAGTAAAGGTTGAAAGAGTAACTTGCTCCCATTTTTATTGCTCCCATTTTTCTAAGAAAGCAATTGCCCAGCACCTTACTCATTGTTAGGGTAACTTGCTAAAGCATATTTAGGAACTGAATCATTTTAATTTATGAAAGGCCTTTCCATTATGAACAGGATACCAACATCAACTTTCTAAAGATAAGATTGAGAAATTTTGTTTTTTTTGTTTTCTTAAAGCATTGTTCTTATTGAACGCTCATTGACTACATCTTTATCTTTAGATTAATAAAGTACAATTACAAGGGTTGTTACACAATTATTTGTAAATAAAGGAGAAAGAAGATATATATTTTTCCACTGCAAACAGGTTTCAAGCTATTGATTGCAAAGTAATAACATGCTTCTCATGATAAGATAGTTAAATAAGAAAATTAACACAATAATCTTTTCAAGTTTATCAGACTTACAGCCTAACATTAAAAACTTTCTTTATGAAAATTTCTTATACCTCGAAAGAATTACTTCTTGAGTTCATAAAGTATATCTCCAACAAACTAGGGGAACTAATATGCACAGGCTCTTCTTCAAAGAGCTCAGAAAACCCTTCATATGCAAAACTTTCTAGTGCAGACTTTCTCTAAATAGCTTGTTCCTTATTTACAAAACTTTCATTACTCACACAGAAAAAATCCTTTTCAACTTCCATTTACATTGGCTTTCCTTCCATAAACCCAATAGTCCCACTATTGTAAGTGCTCTTTGAGTTCCTGGTGGATTTCTGTGCATTAATTTCAGTATTGCTTATAAAGTCAGGAAGGAAAGGGTTTGCATTAGACGAAGAGTCTTGGAGCCCATAAAGTGCAGAGGTGAGAGGATCTTGATAATGTGTTTGGCTGCAAACACTTTCATTCCAAAAGAACTCAGAATTTTGGTCTTGCAAGGTTGGTTGGTTCTCAAAGTTTGCACATGACTCCATTGGCTTTGATACTGTGACTTCTTCAGTTCTTTTTTGGATAATAAAATATTCAATTGAAGCTTCTTTTAACACCTTCAATATCCCTTTCCCAACGGGAAACTTTATGCTTTGAAGAATGCTTGGGACATCATACTCACTTATGTCAAAGTTGGTCATCGTAGCCTTTGATCTTTATGGATGCAATATCATAAGCTCTGGCTGCTTGCTATTGAGTATCTGATAATTAAGATAAAATTATAATATAAGACTTACCAAAATGTGAGAGTACATACTAAAAAATATGGCTCCAATAATTTACTTTTGATCCTATTATGCGATTTCAACAACATTAGAAAGATCACTTGTTTGAATTAAGACTTACCAAAGATTCCCACATATATTCCTTCTATATTCTTCTTATTGGCAATCCTTGCTTGCCATTTCTGACAACCAGAGGTCCTGCTTCATCTTGCCATGAGAGAGAGGAAAAAGACAGAGAAAGAAAGAAATAAAGAGAAGTATTGTTACCAGGATACTCCACGATAGTTAGACAATCCCTTGGCAAAGCCTCTACTTTTTCTGAAAATTTTCAAGTTTGAAGTTGTAATTATTAATTTCATGAAGAAGTCACTACTTATAAAAATCTCTAGTTCAAATTAATATTTCAAAACCACATGGTTAGCACATAGTTATCTGTCACAACTTATGAAAGAAAAATGCACATGTGACTTTTCATTTTCAATGAAATTGAAAAAGTTTGGATGTACACTTAATTCAAGTTGGTGCAAGCATACATGGGCTTTTAAATGGTCAAATTTTAGTAAGAAACCTACTCTCTAATAGCTAAGAAGTAATTCTTTTTGGTCATATGCTGTATTTCTTCCAATTCCTTCTCATAATCACTAATCTGTGAAAATATATACATGAAGAGAACTTAATTAGTATAGCCAATGAATTACTGGAAGATCATCAATAGAGACATGGTAGTCAATGGAAGAAATTTTTATCATTGGCCAGCCCTTAACTACAAGAACAACATACAAGAAAATTTGTTGGTGTTGATGTGCACAATAACTTAAGAGCAGCCAAGTCATAAGCCCTGTTGTTGACTCTTGGTCATCATATCTACCTGTGAATCCAAGAGAAACTGTGAAAAATTAGAAATTAATCTCTTTTCTAATAAACAAGGCAACTCTACTGCTAGATAAACTTTGTGAAAGACTTTTATTTCCTAACTAGAACCTTCGAATGGAAATGAAATAGTACTTAGAATAGCTACCTCAACTAATAAATCTTTTCCTTCACATTTTCATGCTAAAGCCTCAAGAATCAAATTTCATGAACATTTTAAAAGGTAGAAAGTTTATTCTGCTAGTGATTAATTCATTTCATAATAAATTTTATGGATCAATATTTCAACATGATTCAAGATATTAATAAATTAATTAATGAATGTAGATGGAAAAAGTATACTCACCAACATAGACTGATCGAATTCAAGGAAGCAAAGGGAAGAAAATGGGAGATGGGAAAAAAAAAACAAGAATTAGAAATGATTATAAAATATTAGTTAATTAATGAACATTAGAAGTAAATAATAGAAACGTGTTTTCCTTTAACTCTAACCTGTCTTTGGCTTTTTACCAGTGCCATTCCACAAAAATGCCTCATAACTTTTTGTCTTTTTGTTTCTGGTTCATTGAGTTTAGTAAGATTGCAATAATAAATAATCTTTTTTTTTCTTCACACATATGTACAAGTAATTGTTGAAATAAGTAGATTCAAACCTAGTAACTCCTTGGTACATGGAACTTTTCTTGTCAAATGAATATCCAAGCCTTTTTCCGCGTGGCGTCCTACTTTCTTCACCTGTATCTTTTTCATCACCATTTCTAGTGTCATTCTGTCCACATCTAACCTCATGGCTACTTACAAGTACTTGTTAAGTAAAATTTTAGTACAAAATAAAATCATAAATCAAAGAATTGATAGAATGTATCTAACCTTGCTTCTTTTTTTTGTTTCTACTTCTTTGATGACACTTCATGCTGCCTTTTGTCAATGCTAATAATATCACTCAGTTTTTGGAGCTCCCAAGTCAAGTCCTTATGAAATCTTTCTACAGGTTGTAGCAATGACATTAAAGAATTGCCAACAATTTGTGATGTGTTGTTGGGGACTTGAAAAGTACTTTTAGATGATACTCATGAGGTGAAAGAGTCAGGAGTGTATTCATTTCAAGAGTACCGCTAAAAACTTCACAGCTTTCATGATACTCCATGGGAACATGAAAGTGATTGTCATAATTTTTCGATTGCATACTTGCAGACAATGTATAACCCTGAAAAGAGAATGAAAATCTATAATAAAAATGAGAACATGTCCATAGAAGCATCAAAGGACACAATAACCATCTATTTATGAAAAAGTAATTCCTTTCATGGGAGTTCTTGAATTTGTCGGTTTTTGGTATGCTGGATTTTCTTGAGATGCTGCATGGATCTCAAAATAATTGCATGTTGATTGATTGTTAAATTATTAGATACTGGAATATTTGCGTCTAAGATGGCAATAAAGAAGAAACTACTTTTAGGAGAGGAGTAAAGAAATTGGATAAGGAAATGTAAGTGGCAGAAAAAAAAGAAGAGTAATATTAACTTCTTGGATTTCTAGAAAAGTTGTTCATGAGGGTAACATTGTTTTAGAATTCATCCTCTTTTAAGACTGGCCACAATCACTTTTTGCAATATTCGTGGCCTTGCCTTACATTACTTATTTATTTATTTATTGTTGTATCATCCTTTTTAAGTTGGACTAAACTAGTTTTGCCAGAGGGAGCCACATTAGTAAGACCTAATTAAAAACTTTAATGAAATGTGAATGAATTTGTATGCCAAATCAGGATATTGGAAGTTCATATATTCAGTTCTGAAGAAAGATGTGCATGCTTTGTTTTCTATTTATGGATGCAGATTGTAGGATACACCTGATAATTCTTTTGGTGAAAAGGAAGAATTATTCTTGTGATTGGCGTAATAAAGAACATTGTCCAATGTGAGGACACCCAGGACACCCAGCTACGTAGGTGAAATCATTTGCACTGACATAGACACAGGGAATCTCCCACCTTATTTTCATGGTATGTGAGATATGGGCCTTTGAAGTTGATGTTGAATATTCAGGTGGGGCTGTATTAGATGTTGAAACAAGACTTGAAGTTCATGAGTTAGATCTGCAAAAAGGCATAGATGATACTAATACATAATCGAGCTCTGCTGGGATGTCTCTTGGGACCTTCTTGAAGGTTTTGAGTATTTTAGGAAGCAGTTGAATCTTTCTGAAGGAAGTGGCAGTGCACAAGATTTGAAAGATGAACGAGATGCCAAGAATGGTAGGCACAAAAACCTGTTTTATTTCCAATTTTTCTTTGCATTGGGTTCAAAACTTTTTACTTGAGGTATACAACATGGTTTTGTCTTGAATCATTGTGGCAATGACGGGCAATGCTAGTTTGGAATTTAGCAAGGACGTATTCATCATTGGCATCCAGGTAGAAAGTGAAGCATTATGAATCAATTTTGAATTATGATCTGACAAATGAATAGTCATTTTTACCATTGTACATTAATTAAGGCATGGCAAGGTAGTGAAAACAGTTAATTCTTGAAGGGAGGGAATTTCTTAGTTATTTTTGAACTGGTTCTCTGGGATACTTTTTATGTTTGCACCTCTCTTTTCATGAAAATTGTTAAGAATTTGCAAAATATATACACCATTACTTCAGCGAAACACAGTTCACTACTTGGAAAGAGGGGCATAGGGCACCCTTAGGCACTTCATAAAGCTTCATCTTACTCCACACTCAAGGTTGTGGGACAACTCTCATTGGCCCTTTTTTTTTTCCCACTTCGTTAAATGACTAGAAGAAGGGGATGGAGTCAATTCAACATTTGCTACACGTAATCCTTAACTGCTATATGCATGTATAACTATGTTAGCTATCACAATCATAAGATTTCCAAAAACTTTACAAAATCACCTTATTTACAAAATAAAATCCTGACATCCAAAGTTTTAAAACCTGATCCCATCTATCTCTAATTAAATTTGAGGGTTCTCCACCTCAGAACCCCACCACATTCTTTTCCCCCTGCAATATCCAAAAGATAAATAGAGGGACCATGGCCATAATCCCCTTCTTATTCTTTGGAGCTTGAAGATGATCCCCTTTTTTCCATTCCGTAGCTACTGACACAGATGCCACCCAACTTAACCCCACACTTTCAATTACCGTATACATGTATAATTAACTATTCTGAGGTTGGGATTTCCACTCCCTGCTTTTACGTCTTGCAACAGTGATTATTTATTTTTTATTTCATTACAGATGAATTAAAAGACTTAAAAAGCACTATACCAATGTCCAGATGGAAGTCCATTCTAAATTCCATTACTGAACAGGTTTCATAGGTTTGTGAATACATGCTAACATCATTAAACTATGAAAATATATAAAATCATGTTTAAATTTTCTTATAATTGTGTTACAAATGTTTGATTAAGAAACTAAACGACAACATGTTTTGCTCAATGTGGCGAAAGGGAGGAAGGATAAAGGGAAGGAGTAGAAATGGCCTATTGAATGATATGAAGGAAAATATTGTTGAAGGTTACTCAACTTATGTTCCAACTGTGCAATGTTTGTGAAGCATCCTCTCTCATAATAGATATAAATTATCTTGTTGGCAATTGAAGGTAGGCTTTCCTTGTATTAAATTTTTTTCTCCTTTTTTTTGGGTAATAATAAAGGCAATGATAAGAGAAAATGAGAATGCACTGTAATGGTACACTTGCCGAAGTCTAAAACCTGGCTGTTACAGCCAAATATCTAACATGTAAATCAGTGTTTATGATGCGTAAGTTGAAACAAATAATCTATCGCTAAAGACACCAAGTTGCTTAACTGGTTGATTTTTCAAATTGAAGGTTCCTCTCTCCTTGTCTATAAGGGCTGCATCACTTCGAGGAACAGTGCGGCTGCAATACAAAGCCTCCTCGTACTGACCAGTTATGGTTTGGTTTCACTTCCATGCCTGATATAGAGTTTGTTCTTGAGTTTTCCATTGGGGAACACAAGGTTACCAGCAGACATGTAGCTTTATTCTTAATCAGTCAGATGAAAGAGTAAGCCAATCTTTCAAAATTAGCATTTAATTTCTTTCTTTTAATTAAATTATTTCCTTGACTCTACTCATTACCTGCATAAAACTATGAAGTATGAAATAGCCATATTCTATCATGTGAATTACAACTAAATTTGCATTCCCTGATTATCTTCTTTTAAGCTGTAAAGCATTCAGCTAAACATATATATATATATATATATATATCACTACAACAAATAAAAACTTTAATGATAGTTAAAAATAGCTTTTAATGATAGTGGTAAAACTGTCATCTTTGTTCATGTCATTAAAGGGAAGAGGTTTTAATAACAGTTCTTGAACTGTTGTTAAAGGGAGTACCTTTAATGACAGTTTTAATAGAACTATCGTTAAAAACGAGGCCTTTCATGACAGTTCTATTAGAATTGTCGTAAAAAAGGGGTGGCTTTCATAACAGTTCTAATAGAACTGTCATTAAAAAGGGGGTGCCTTTCATGACAGTTCTAATATAACTGTCTTTAAAAGGGGGTGCCTTTAATGACAGTTCTAATAGAACTATCATTAAAAAGGTTCATTTTTAGCATTTTTTTTATTACTTTTGAAATAAATACAAAATTTCTACATCCAGATTATTCAAAACCTAGATATATAAAACTTTTCATCTGTTCCACATCAAGCATATACATCAATACAATTCTTTATAATTTGTAAGCAAAATTTTCCTGTTATACACTTTGATACCATTCTCATTGACACCGTCATTACTTCTTTTATGTTTGAAAACACTCAAAATGATCCAATCCAAAAAAGTAATAAAAGATGAATAAAATAAAAAAAATTGATATCATAATTGAACTCTATATGTAAAATATATGAGTTTAAATATACATTATCATGCACAATCCTAAAAATTCAACTATATAAATCCAATGATGTTCATGTGTACAAAATCTTCAAGGTTCAACTTTCTAATGTCGCACTCCAAAGAAATTGTCCAACCTCCTTTCTAACTTCATCAATATCCAATTGGGTGTGAGTATCTATGTCCATTAACTGTATTTGTAAAAAAAAAAATAGTTAGTCTAATTGAAACCTTTAATAAGCACATCAATTAATTAGTTAAGTATTTACACAAGGAAATGCTTAAAAACTTACCATTTTCGCATATAGGATATTTCTATCATGTCTATCAATAATATCTCTAAAAAATTTATAATATAATATCCACACTCAGTATTTGAAGGCTGACGTGGACACTGCATTAAAAAAATTTAATTGTTATATTTTGCAAAATAAATAAAACTAACATTACATATAGGTTTAAATATACATACCTTGACAGGAATACTCCTAGGAATGCGCCTATTACTTCATTTTTTGAAAACTTGGAACAATTTAAAAGAGTTGTTAATAGAAAATAAACAATATTCATAAGAGTAAACAAAAAAATACATATTAACATAAATATTTTCACTCACGTGGACATAAGTTTATCTAATTCTTGACGAGAACTAGGTTCAAAGGATCAAAAATATTGTACACAAAATTATGAGGCTCGATAACCACCAACAGCTAGTGCTGCCTACATTATGAAAAATAAATATTTAAAAATATTGTGAACAAAACTATTAATAATTTCAACTAGTATTATAACTTACCTCAAGTTATAAGGAAGTATCACTACTCTTCCGTCACATGGATCTGTCATTTTATTGGCTAGGTGACGAGCATGGGTGTCTATACTTACAGACATTCCATATGACAATGTTGATGGATCAGCAAATAGAAAACACTTTTCTAAGCCAAGTGCAGCTAAATCTGTATATAATTTAGTACTTAATTAATTAATACAGAAAGTTAATATTTACTTAACATCTAATATATTAAGTAACATCTAATTTATGTTAACTACAAAATCAATATAATTAAATTTGACAAAATATACCAATTAATCTCACTTAAAAAAATTAATTCAAACATAAATTTATCTACACTTAATATATATTAATTTATCAAAATATAAATTCATCTAAGTAATATCTAATTAATTTATCAATTAATCTAAAAATCTTAATATTTATAAAATAATAAATACATCAATATAGACCTATTCATACCAAATATGTTCATCCAAATATACTAACAAAAAAAAACTCAAATTCATCAATTAATAACAAATCACCAAACACATTTAATAAAAAACTTATCAAAATAATATACATCTTTAACACATTTTCTAAACCAAAATTAACTGAGTTGAATCAAAATTATGAAACTTAAATTTTGTAAAAATATTTTGAATCTATAATAAAATATTTACATATATTTGAATGCCAAAGATGAACGAATGGATGGGGAGAGTGCAGCTGCCTTCGTGAAGATTGAGACAAATGAGAGAAAAAGAAGCAAGGAGAGAGGCAGTGCCACTTCCAGCAGTTGGCCTAGCCACTTCTCGACGGAGAGCAAAGAGGAAAAGGCCTGAAAAGAGGCAGTGCCACTGCTTGCCAGCAGCTAGTCTAGCTGCTTTTAGACAAAGATCAAAGAAAAAAGGGCCGAAAAGAAGTAGTGCTACCAATAGCTAGCTTAGCTGCTTCTAGATGGAGAGTAAACAGGAGAAGGAAAAAGCAGTGCGGCTGTCAACTGGTTTAGTTTCTTGACAGAGAGTTAAAAGGAGAAGGACGACCTAGAGAGTAAAAATTGCGCATAAGGTTCTAGCGAGTTCTAAAGACAAATTTAGGATCCTTATCTTAAAAGAAAAATGGGCAGCCTTTAATGTCAGTTCTTCCAAAACTGATGTTGAAGGCCATACTTTAACGCAAGTTCTTTCAAAACTAACGTTAAAGGCCAAATTTTAACGTCAGTTCTCTTCTCCTTCTTCTTCTTTGTTTCTTTTTCTTATAAATAGACACCGACAACATATATATAAAGAAAGTGTGTGTAAGTGGAAGCAGCAACAGCAGCTGTTGCTGCTTACAGCAGCAGTTGCTTACAGTAGTTGTTGTTGCTGCTTACAACAGTTGTTGTTGCTTATAGTAGCTAATGTAAGTAGCCGTTGCTGTTGTGATGGTTGCCGCTACAATAGGTGCAGTCGGATTAGTAGTTGATAGAGGAACCAGATTAGAGTGTAAGCTACTCTCTTGTGAACGTTGGTAGTGATGAGAGCTTTAACGTTAGTTCCTCAAGAACTGGTGTTAAAAATAGGGCTTTTAACGTTAGTTCTTGAGAAACTGGCATTAAAGGCTTTATGATCTATTTTTTAAACATTAGTTCTTATTTAACTAACATTAAAAGCGTTATTTTTAATGGTAGTTTTGGAAGAACTGCTATTAAAAGTGTTAATCAAACTTTTAATGACAGTTATTTGAATAACTGTCATTAAATCATTGTCACTTAGTATAATTTTTGTAGTAGTATGCATGCATACATATATGAACAGTGTACTTCTTCTGTCTGTAAACCATCAGCAACAGCTTCCACCTACCTGATGGCATTTTCAATCATCTTGGTGTTGATAGATTATGAGATACCACAGTAACCTGTTAGTTATATGGATTTACATTGGCCAAAAATGCTTGTAAATGATCTATTCAGATTAGAATCAAGAACTTGTTACCTATTATAAGTACATTCTTGCCTTTCTCTCTCTTCCTCTGAAGCATTTGTTACCCAGGACATATTTAATCATTCATAGACACTGCTTCATTGTTGTGAAAGGTTAGGTTGTCATGCAAAATCAGGCATTGATAATGTTAATGCTTTTTCTCCGCTAATAATATATCATTAACTGGATGAACCTATGGTACTATTTGGTCTCATTGATACTAGCTTTGCTTATGCAGGCAGCCATACGTGAAACCATGGTACTACCTAATTGTGAAAGCATATGTGTTCCCTAGATGTTAGCAGAAAAGGATTACTAGGTTCCCAAGGGAGCCACTCCATTCTTATGGCTTTAACCAAGAAGCAGATAGCAATTACAACATGTATGAAGCTATCAGCTCTCCATCTGGGGAAGCAAAAGTCAACACTAAAGCCAGTAAGGAAAACGAAAGTAATCATCCTGGAAGTAGGCATAAAAAACCTGAGAAAGGTAGAATGCAGTCAACCAATAATGGTTGAATCAATAAATCTGTCTGCACCTGCATCAAGCTCTACGACTGCATCCTATAGGGGATGAGGTCTTTACAAGAACTAAAAACTTCTTTGCTAATTAGTACTGAACCACAAGAGGACAGAGAAGAAATAACGGGGTGTCAGTCGCCATATGGTCTCTGACACATCTCAAAAGGTCGAATATTCCAATTTTACTGGAAGAGTAAAAGCTGAGTAAGAAGAAAGGCAAGGATACTTGATCTAGGGAAGAAAATGGGAGAGAAACTTGATGAGAAAAGGCGTCATATTGAAGAAAGGGTAGGTATATTATGGAAAAGATGAGAGGACCCTAAAAACAGAATTTGGTGGGAAGGCAAAATGTATTATTGCATAGAAGGATGGCAAACTATCAGGATAAATTATTCACATTTACTTAATGTACAGCTCTTGGTTGTTATAAATGCCTTGACTATACAAAATTTATGTATGATCTTTGCTTTCCAACATGAATTCAAGGACTAGTTTTACTCATTTAATTTAATTTGTTGCAACCCTTCACATAGTTTGAGTAGAAATTTTTAAGACCCATATTTTTGTGGACTTGTTTGGTGTTTATGAAAATAAAAAGAAATAAAAACAATAATAACAAAGAGTCACTCAAATGACATGAAAGAGTAAATACGAGTCACAATCAGGTGTGGTTAATTAAAGAGAAAAAATAATTAATTAACAAAATTAAACCTAAAAAATTCTCGCAGCACGAAATTAACCTAACAATATTAAATTGCATGTTAGTAACAAGAAGATCATTATGCCAAAGACATTCCGACAAGCACACCATTTCTTATGAACAATTATGCCTTCTAAGCACTACAATAGACAGCATACCTTTGAAAGCAGTAAAATATGTACGATAGCAAAGAGAAAAAATCTCTCAATACCTTATCCCTTTTTGTACCATAACAAATAAGAGTTTGATGTTGCCCTTGGAATAAAGAAAAAACCAATCATAAAAGAAACTTTTAAGCAGTTGTACTTATATAACAACATACAAAAGTTTTTGCATAAATGCTATGAGGCATGCATGCACCAAGGCAAAATGTGATGACTAAAATTCAGTTAGTTTCAGGCATATAGCTTTCAAGATGTAATGGATAGCAAACGACAAAACTGTAACTAAGCACTACGCAACATGCTTGCCATAAGACTCTAGCTAACAGCACAGATGCTGCCTTTATAACCATCTTCTTGGGATAACTTTTCAATTTTTTTTGCAATCATTCAATCATATATTATACCCTTTTTATCTCAGCTCACACTGATGAATTTGCTGCCATCTGGAGAAATAACACAATTGATAAAATTTGAGTGCTCATAAATCACATTGCAAAACCTCTAGTAACACCATAGATCATTTCTCCATCTATGGGTTGCCAAACTAAATTGAGATCATGGACTTTTCAATAGGATCAACTTTCTTGCCAAAATCACAATGCACATGTGAGCTCTAGTTCTCAGATTAACTATTTGCAACATGTGGCAGTATGACAATAGTTGTTGATATGTATGACTCAATTGGATCATCATATGTAAGAGATAATGCATACTCTTTAGCCTTTCAAACTTTGCTACATAATTTGCATACCATGTAGTTCTTTCATATCACCTATGATGTCTTTCGGCTTAATGATTCTAATATTAATAGACCACTTCTAAGCTAGAATTTCTCTAATAATGATAGAACTTGCTTGTTAATGTTGTCAATGCAACTTTTCAAGTGTATAAGTATGTGTCAAATCACACCTTCTAATTTGGAAAAATTACCCTTATACAACTCTCATAGCACAAACCTTTCATGCATGATTTCTTTCTTTACAAGCAATCTCAAATACTAATTTGTTAGACTTATTGACTTTAAATTTGAAGTTCTCAGTCAATACGCAAAAATTGCTTCAACTTTTTCTTGTTTGGGAAAAACTGACCTCTAGCAAGGATGTGAATCAAAGTTACTAATTCCATAGTAGGAGTTAGAGTAAAATGATATAATTTAGCATCCGACATATTATACCTTTTGACAGCATCATTATTTGAATTATTATGTATTTCTTAGCATGCAACTAAGATATAAGATGGGACCGAACGCTAGTTCTCATTAAATTCTTCATGTCGAGTTTTGCATCTAGAATAGGTTTCACATTGATCTTCACTGATAGGCTGAGTAGGTTAAGTTTTCATGATTGGGTATTCACACCCAATATCATAGTCCATCTGCTCATCGAAGTTGATCTCATAAGTATACTGAGTATCAAAGGGAGTCTCACTATGAAAGAATGGTTCAATGCCATGAATGTCTAATTGAATAACTGGATTACTCCTAGTACAAGAATTAAAAGGATTGATTCATCCTGAAATTCCACCATCACATAAACGTTGTCTATTCTCAACAAAATTTCTCTCCACTAAATTTAAAAAAACATAGAGAGTATGTTATCATTGTACAATATAAACTCATCATCATAATCATTCGTTAACTCAATTTTGATAGCAGTTTTTTTAGATTTTATTATGGTATGTAGTACAATATCAGTCTTAGAGAAATCAGCCTCCACACAAGATTAACCAAATTCAACAATTATACATATGTTACCCTTTCGAACAACATACCTTTTAGTTTTAATAGTTCTACCGATATACTCAAAACTTCCTCTAAACTCAGATCACTCACAATTCCATGTTACAATTATCCATATTCTGCAATGACAATGAAAATATTTCAAATAACAACTAGAAAGATGGGCTATTACATAAAAGAATATGGGATTTCCTAGAAAAAACAATGATTTCATTCAATAAGTTATGCTTCATAAACTTGTAACGATTTTATGAATGAAGTTACAAATTTCATTATGATCTTATGATAAACCAATTATAATATGATTTTCAAACATGATATGAATCTGAGATTAGGTCACGATTCTTAACCTAAGTTACGAAATATAACGGAGATCATAATTTAAACTGAAACAAATGAAATCTTTACAATTTAAGTTACATTACTGTTCAAAGATATACTTGTCACCTTCTTGACTCATTCGAGCACTTTTTAATTTTGAAGAGAAATATGTTGTGAAAAACATGAGGTTCTTTCTCTGTGTGAGACAACAAGTCAAAAATATCAATGACTACCTTCGATTTCTTCTTTGAATATTTATTTGATGGATCTTAAATACAAAAGTAGGAAGAAAGAACCAAAAGAGAGAACGGAGAAAAATAGAGCTCGAAGAGAGATAGAGGTCCAAGAGAGATAGAAATCGAAGAGAGAGAGATCAAATAGAGAGTATTCAGACAAATCCCTTGAGTTTTTGAGTTCATTTAATTTCGAAGGTATCATTGTTTTGTAAGGATATTTTTGTTTTTCCAATATATTTAAGTTCCAAAAATAATTAACTTAGTAAAAGAGGTGGCGGGATGCCCATTTTGGAAATTTCCTCAATAATTAATCCCTGTAACACCAGATTCTTTACATTTTTTTTTACTAACGGTCTGGAATATATCCATGTGGCATCTGACTCTTCCTATCTTGGACAACCAGTCAAGACTAATGAGGCATTCCTGTCCTCATTTAAGATTACTAACGTAACCATTGACTTTTCTAAGTCAAAATCAGACATAGGTATTCTAACCAATGATGCACCCTATCCACACCCATCAGGTGACCTAGTTAATGAAGCAAACAGTAAGGTCATGAAGTTTATCATAAAACAAAATCCAAAGGTTGACATGTGATGGGTACCTAAGAAATTAATCACCATATTTATCCAGCGTGTCGTGCACAATATACATAGCTATGTATGAGTAAACGAGTGACATCGATAAGCCCACCCATTTTTACATTAGAAAAATCATATGAAGCACTAGTGAAAGAGATCCTTAACGTGGGGACCAACGACATGTGAAACATGATAAAACTCATAGAGGATAGCCATCTTCTGCACATAAACCTGGAGTTGTTTGTGGTGTTGGATCAAATGAAGCTAGTAGAGGTAGATGAGCTCAAAGCATGCATGATGAAGAGGAACGACGTGATCAAGTGCCAAATAAGTAAGTGTGCACATGACAAGAAGTTATAGGTTGTAGTAGACGAGAAGGGTGGAAGAACATGTATAAAATGACACTCGAATATGTGACAAAGATTTTAGTGAAGTCTTCATAGATGCATACTAATACATCATATTCTTTTGATGCAACAGTTAGAGCTAAGTTATGTGTACTATTGTCATGTAAGTTCGTTTCGTAGTTTTAGTGATTTATTTATTTATTTATTGAGATTTTAGATATGCATTTATTTATTTATTTTCTATTTGTTGTGTGTAGATCTTGGATCATGAAGATAATGTAATGATGAAGCCTTTGAAGCTTACTAATTGATGAAATTCTCAAGTTAGAAATGCTAGACTACAGCATGGTGGGTTGGGTCCTTTCTTGAAATACTACTACAAATAAAAGCTTTAATGACAGTTAAAAATGGTTTTTAATGACAATTGTAAAATTTTCATCTTTGTTCATGTCATCTAAGGGAAGAAGTTTTAATGACAGTTATGGAAGTATCATTAAAAGCATTACCTTTTAATGACAGTTCCAAACAGAACTGTCGTTAAAAGGGGATACCCTTTAATGACAGTTCCAACGAAAACTGTCGTTAAAAAGGGTACCCTTTAACGACAGTTCTGTTGGAACTGTCGTTAAAAGGGGATACCCATTAAAGGTATTTTTTGTATTTATTTCAAAATAAATAAAATTCAAATTATCCAAAACCTGTTTTCACATCATCCATATACATCAATACAATTCTTCACAATATATATGCAACCAAAATTTTTATGTTATACACTTCAATACCATTCTAACAGAGATCGTCATTATTTCTTTCATATCTGAAAACACTCAAAATAATCTAATCCAAAAAAGTAATAAGAGACAAACAAAACAAAAGATTACTAATGTTTGATGTTATAATTAAACTCTATATGTACAATACATAAGTTAAAATATTACACAATCCTAAAAATTCAACTATATAAATTCAATAATGGTCATGTGTACAAAAATCTTCAAGATTCAACTTTCTAATATGGCACTCCAAAGAAATTGTCCAACCTCCTTTCTAACTTCATCAATATCCGATTGGGTGTAAGTATCTATGTCCATTAACTATATTTCAAAAAAAAAAAAAGGTTAGTCCAATTAAAATTTTTAATACACACATCAATTAATTACTTAAGTATTTACATAAGCAAATGATTAAAAACTTACCATTTTTGCATATGGGATATTTCTATCATGTCTATCAATGATGCCCCTTAAAAATTTCATAATATAATATCCACACTCAGTATTTGAAGGCTGATGTGAACACTGCATTAAAAATTTATCATTATTACATTTTGCAAAATAAATAAAACTAACATCATATATAGGTTTAAATATACATACCTTAGCAGGAATACTCCTAGGAATGCACCTATTGCTTGATTCTTTGAAAACTTGAAACAATTTAAAAGAACTGCTAATAGAAAATAATCAATATTATTAAGAGTAAGAAAAAATATATACTAAGATAAATGAAAATATTTTCACTTACGTGGACATAAGTTAATCTAGTTCTTGACGAGAACCATGGTTCAAAGGATCAAAAATACTGTACACAAAATTACGAGGCTTACCAACCACCAACAACCAGTGCTGCCTACATCATGAAAAATAAATGTAAAAAATATGTTAAACAAATCTATTAATAATTTTAATTAGTATTATAACTTACCTCAAGTTATAAGAAAATATCATTACTCCTTCGTCACATGGATCCATCATTCTATTGGCTAAGTGACGAGCTTGAGACTAGTGAGATATGGCAATCAATACAGAAACAAGCACTGGAATCAGACAGAGACAGGGAGAGAGACCTCTTCAGATGAGTGGACATGAGACTTGTGTGTTCCATTCACTAGTTTAGCATCGTTGTCGTAGGAATTTGCAACCAGTGATACCATTCTGCGGAGCATATTCCTTCTGAAGAGAAATATTGCAGAAACCCGTTTCTTCTTGAAGTAATCTGCTATATCTCTGTGATTTTCCATTAAACCCTGTAAATTATGTGATCAACCAGACTCAGTGAAAGCCAGAAATTTGCCATTAATTAAAAATCAGAGCAATAAAAAGTAATCCCTAGGCACCTAATCTTCCATTATAAAGAAACACAAGTGGTAAATGTGAAGCTCATATTAAGGTATCAAAGGAAATGTTGACTTCCAGGCAGGGAACCTCTCAAAATTATCAAGAAACCAGGAAATCATATTGAAGAATTAAAGAAGATGTTAGCTTCCAGGCAGTAAACCTCTCAAGATTACTAGAAAAACCTTGGAATAAGATGTTCTTCTAACCTGACTTGTGTTGATATTTACTATGTTCGTGTAAAAAAAAAAGTCATCTAATTTTTTTTTTTTTAAATTATCATGTGTCAACATTTCTTCAAAAAATTCCTGCAGTTCACATCCTGGTTTAAAAACCAGATCAAGTTATTCACATAAAACAGTCAGATGGTAGCTGGAATGAAGCAGGGTTGAATCTGTGGCTCACCTGATTAAGCATCCATTTAAACCCAACAGCAGCTGAGCATTCATTCTTGGAGGCACTAGTGAACCAGTCCAGATTATATACCTTATCCATTGTCTTCACAATTGAAGAACTATTAATCCTTCTATCTCTAACAGAGAAAATCTCTCCGTTTGAGCTTACATTAACGTGACTATTCAGCAATGTCTCAAACCAACCACTCCCGGATCTCTGCATTGACAAAATTGCAAAGTATCTTACAAGATTGCACATGCACTCCTCCCTGCATGAAATCTTTAATCTTATCAACAAATAAAATCAAAACCCAGACAATTCGACAATTTTCGAACATTAGTAGCTACCTATGAAACGTTTCAGGTTTTGGGTAATGCACAAAGGGAATTTCCCATTGTTCCATTTCAGGAGGTAGGCATTGCTTGTGAAGGACTTTGATGTTTAGGGTTTTGGTCTCTGTGCTGCTCTGCTTTAAGCAGATTAAGCTTATGTAAATGCCACAAGCCATGATGAAAACTAAGACCACCATCCTCAGTACTAACGGAGATATCTTGGGAGCCTTTATGACCAGTATATCCTGTCATTCAAATGTTACCCAGGTCTCATCAAACAAAGAAAATGAACTCAAAATAAGCAGGATTTGTTACTAAATTAACTAAAAACATGTAAGAATTTGAATTTAAATGAAACAGAAGCACCATTAAGTGGAGAGAGGGTCTTACTATGGCATCCATCTATATGAAAATCTCCATGGAAGAACAAAAGAAGACTGGAACCAAGTTAAAGTGGGCACTGCATTTGGGGTTGCATTCTGTTTTGATATCTTGAGAAAAGTTAGGCTGAAAATATGGTCAAAGTAGGAAGCTTTCTTGGAAAAAAATAGATAAATGCATGCAACTTATGAAAAATAAGGTGAAAAAAATCTTTTTTTTTTCTTTTTAGAAGATTACTGCTCTACCGAGTCAAAATTTTCCTCAAAATCTATGGCTGCTCGTTAAGTATAAAACACAAGAAACTTGATTGAAGGAAAAGAGACATACCGAGAAGTTCATTTCAATGTTTGGATGCAAAGAAAGTCCTTGAAAAAGAAATGGAACAGAAGAAAGCATGATATCAACACACCTTGTTGAAGTAAAAGACATCTTCAGCCATTCTTCAAACGATAAGCTAAGGCTTAAAAGGCATTGTCAGCGAGAGCTTCTATTCCACCTCCTCTCTCTCTTTCTCTCTCCTTCTCTTTCTTTTTCTGTCGCTTTCTGGGAGTAATATGAAGATATCTGTTTCAGGGAAACGAGAGAGAGAGAGAGAGAGGGAGGGGGGGAAAAAAGCAAAGAACTGTTACATTCTAGGTTTTGAGCTTCTCCTCGTGAAAAACGACATCAATGACACCTCCACACTCTCAGGCCTTAACCCATTTGTTTTTTCTGTTGTCTTCTTTCTCCTTATGATTAGAAAATTTATTGTACCACAAATCTAAAAAATATGAACTTCTTCTTGTGTTAAACTTCAAACTATCTTCCCTTCTTGGAAAATTTCTGCAACACCCTCTTGTAACTCACAGTTTCTCTGGTTCATCAGGCTCCCAATCCATGGATTAAGCCATATCGGTGCATTTCATGAAATCAGTCTACTGAGTCGGCGAAAAAGTTGATAATATAGTTTATAAGCTCATAAGTTGTAAAAAGAAAGGAACTATCTAGATCCCAGCTAAATTTCTTCATATATACAAGCTGACATTCTAAGTGGAACTAATTAAAAGAAGAAGGAAGCTTTTTGACGAAGAAAAACTGGAAAAAGCTGACATTATAAGGTCACTACTTTGGCCTTTAACATCAGTTCTGTAAGAACTATCCGAGCTATGGGTCAGGGTTCATCAAGGGGTCTGAACCGGTAGGGTGACTGGAAGCCAGACGACAGCGACAAAAAAGAGAAGAAGTTCGAGCCAGCGGCCCCCCCTGCTAGGGTTGGTCGCAAGCAACGCAAGCAAAAGGGGCCCGAGGCTGCTGCTCGGCTCCCCACAGTGACACCTTCAACGAAGTGCAAGCTTAGATTGCTAAAGCTGGAAAGAATCAAAGACTATCTGTTAATGGAAGAAGAGTTCGTGAGCAATCAGGAGCGGCTTAAGCCCCAAGAGGAGAAGGCCAGGAGGATCAATCCAAGGTTGATCCCATGGTGTTTGTAATGAAGTTCTTTCTGTTGTAGGACTGCTGCAAGATGAAGTTGATCCCATGGTGTCTGTAATGAAGGTTGAGAAAGCTCCATTGGAATCATATGCTGATGTAGGAGGTTTAGATTCCCAGATACAGGAAATTAAAGAAGCAGTGGAGCTCACTAGGGTTGAAGGCCAGAGAAGTGAGATAACTCTGCTTTTGTGTTGGCTCGCAATTTCACTGAAACTAAGTAAAGAACTCAAATCACCAACCATAGCTTAAACAAAAAGACCATGGCTGCTTACAACTGCAGCAATGGTCTTCAATCCGGACCTTGGTGTTGCCTCTTACAGCAACAGCAACAGCCATTGCTGCAGAGCAATGGCTGCTTACAGCTGCAGCAATGGTCTTCAATCTAGACCTTGGTGCTGCCTCTTGCAGCAACAGCACGGCTGCAGCAAGGAAAACAGCAGCAACCCATGCTGCTGCAATTTTGGCCTTTGACGCCAGTTCTTGAAGAATTGGTGTCAAAGTTTTAACATTTAACGTCAGTCCCATGAGAATTGATGTTAAATGTTTCTTTTAACGTCAGTTCTCATGGAACTGACGTTAAATGTTATCTTTTAACGTCAGTTTTTATGGAACTGACGTTAAAAGTTTTTAAACTCCTTACTTTTAATGACAGTTTTAAAATAACTGTCATAAAAAATGTTGATAAATCTTTTAATGATAGTTCTTTGAATAACTATCATTAAATTGGTGTCAATTATTATAATTTTTGTAGTAGTGAAACATAAAGAAAGTGTACAATCTAAAGCATTTTGAAAATGAAACATTTTGATGAAATGGTTTCTAATATGTACGCTACTAGTAAAGTTATGACCATAGCTTGTTCAAATGATCTAATGTGCTCTATGATCCATTCCAATTTTTTTTTTTGGTAAAAAAAGACTTTACATCGGTAAACTCATTATATTTTTTTTGATCATTATGTTTTTCTTAAATTCATGTTATTTTAAGTTTAATTAATTAAATATAAGATTAATTATATGAAAGATATTTTATGTTGTAAAAAATTTAATTAATTAATTATACAATTAATTATGTTAAAGAGATTTTATTATGTATAAATTATTAAAATATTATAAAAACTTAATATTTATTTCCTATCACCAATCAAATTTTTTTGTTTAAAAAATTACAAATTGAGCTTTAATCTTTCAATTTAGTTTAAATTAAATCTTAACTCAAATAATTATAAAAAATTAAAAATATTTTTGTCATTGAAATATTTTAAAAATAATTCAAATAAGTTATTCATTCTATCTCATGTCTATCCCTAAAATTTGAATAATTTTCAATGTGACATTTATTTGTTGTAAATTTTTTAAATTTTTGATATTATAAATTTTAAAAAATATATTTTTAATACTCATAAAATTATGAAAACTTTTTGTAATAATAACTTGAATATTTTTTTGAATGTCTTAAATTTTTTGATAATATTCAATTTAGAGTAAATTGGTAAATCAAAGTTTGATTTGTTACTTTTTAAACACAAAGGTTTAATTGGTAATGTAAGATAAATATTAGAATTTTATGAGATTTATATTCACAAATTTATATTGATTATAGATACAAAATATTTTTTAATGTTAAATTTTAATCTAATATATATATATATATATATATATATATTTTTCAATTTTAACAATCTTAATTTTGAATATATGAAATGATGATTATATATTTTTATATTATTTATTTTTTTATAAAATATGATAACTAAAGAAATATAAAAAATTATCATTTTTACTTAATTAATATAAAATATTTATTTATTTTTAAATTATACATTCAAAATTATAAGATTATAATTAGCATTAAAATAATTAAATTTATTGAACAAAAAATTTCATATTAAAAAAATATTAAGTTGTATGTTTTAATGAAGGGTAAACATAAAAAAAGAAAACGGGAATTATACCTTTTTTAATTCAAATCCTGAATTTTAATTTGATTTAATTTTACATCTAATGTTTTAATTTAATTTTATTTAAATATTATTAAAAAATTTAAAATTAAAAATATTCAAATTAAAAATTTTGCACAATAAATTTTAACTTTAAAATTTTACACAGTTGTAAAAAAAATTAAATTAGTATTTAAAAAATTTTAAAAATTTTAAAGTATTAAAAATATATTTTCTAAAAATTTTATATTATAATAAATTTAAAAAATTTATAAAATAACTTATGAGTCTAAAATTATTTAAATTTAAATTATTAATTTAAAATAAAGTGTAAAATTCATATGAATTATTTTTAAAATATTTTAATTGTGAAAATATGATTTTATAGTTATTTTAAATTAATAATTTAAATTAAATTAAATTGATATTTTAAGGTAATAAAATTTAAAATTTAATTAAAAAATATGTCTACTTTTTAATTAATATGAAACTTTAAATTTTAACTTAAATATATATAAAATATTAGTTTTTAATTTAAAATTAATTATTTTATAAAAATACATAAATTTAGTATTTAAAATATTTATGTTTTAATTATTGTTAATGGAACTGAAGAATATCTCAGCAAGAAAAGAAGCTGCTCAAATGCATTCGATAAAACAAAACTAGATCCAACTTATTACAGAACAGAACAGCGAACTTGCTGCCGAAAACCGAGGATACGAAGTGGATTTATCCTCGTCTGAGTACGTTCATAGCACAAAATGGTGACCCTTCATCTTAGGCTTCCATGCTCATCCTGGCCAATTTGTAACACATTCATAAACAAGTCACGACCGTTGATGAGTTCTAGGATAGCCTGTTATACTTCTCATGCCTCAAACAAGGTCAGTCTTATTGTCTGACCTTGTTCTAGGATAGCCTGTTCTTCTCCGAAATTGAAGCTTGTTGTTGTTTATTAGCTAATTGTGCTTAGAGGCCTGTTGGCTACTTTATGTGCGTATGTTGAGAATTAGTGGAATAAGGACTACACAAGCGTGATGATAGTGCCAACTAGAGTGGGAGCCACAATTGGTGGATTCGCCGGTGATGCATTGCCTGTAGCTCACGCCTTATTGTCTGTCGTCGATTGCCTAATGACACACCCTAATGTAAGTTTGATGTTTCTCTATCTATCTCGTTAGCCTTTCATATTAGGAATTTTTGTTGATAACGAGTGTGTTTTGGTGAATGTTGTTGGGCGGTTTGTACAAGGTTGGATGATACATATGTAGTGTTTGTTCTAACCTAAAAATAGTTGCGAAAATCTATCAAGTATAATATTTTCTTCTTGTTACTGTGTTTGTTTCAACATCAAAAGAAAGATTATGGTAATTCATCTTACATCAAGAAGCCAAGGGGAAGAAAATTCACATATAGAAAACATGCTGCTTTACATTGCAAAGAGACTGCAGCTTATAAGTAACTACTACATTTGGCTTCTAAATCATTTTCATTGCATTCTTTCTTTTCTTTTTTTTTTTCCCCCTTTCTCTTTCCTACATCGGTTAAAATTTCCAATTGGAAGTCATAATCTTGAAAGTTAAAATCGTTTTCAAGAAAACTATGAAAAGTTAAAAGAAAGTATATAAGGAAATATTGGTAATATTTTAAGTGATAAGAATTCTTTTATTTTCTCTTTTCACGAAGCACCTCCTAACTGTTTTATATAAGGATACTGTTAACACCTTAGCCTCTTAATGTCAAAAGCACTTTGGAGTTTCAATCGAACACGTCTAAAATTTTGGCATCTAAAAAGGCATTTTAGCTTTGATAAAAGTTATAAAATACATGGCATTATTTTTTATCAATGTGGGAAACTCCTTTTGCTCCATCATTGTGCATGTTTATGTTCGATCTTGTTGAAAAAGGCATGTGAAGTCACGTACAACTTTTGTGTTTATTGAATATCATTTCATTTTCATTAAGTTTCACTAATAATGGGCATGTGACTATTCTCTTTTAATGCAACTTCACACGGTTATGGAGTTGTTTATCATTCCATATGATTTTGTAATGGTATCCATCATCATAGTCTATCTCTTAAGTGCATCGTATGTTTGTTTTAGGCAAAGGCAGGTAAAGAGTTTACTGCTTCATATTTGATGTTTGTGGCTAAGTTATGTAAACTTGAATCTTTCCAGCATAAGACTTTTTTTTTTCTTTTTCAAACCCTTGCAGAGGTAAACAGATTAATATGTATTCGAACAGAAAATAGATACATAATTGCCACCATGAGTGCAGAACACAGTATCTAATTTGATTAATTTTTTGGATTAGTGGCATAGGGGCTTAACATGCGTATCAGTTGTAATTATTGTCTTTTTGTAGATGTTTTCTGTGATATATGAATCAATCTGGTGGCTTAACTAGTAAGGTCACTGATCTAAATTTAGGACCAGATTGAAGTGTGCCAGATTTTCAATTTTTGTCATAAAGAGACAACATAGCTCATGGTTAAGCATGCACTGTATTTTTCTGGGTAAACTAATCAGTTTCACAGGTGCTTAATGCAGCAATGCTATATTGGCCCATGCCTAGTGTATTGTACGGTGAAGATCATGCTCTTGACCGATTTGCAGAAGGCTTATGGGCCCTTTAGCCTGTTCACCAAAATAAGGTCTGATTGAAATGTATTTCATTCTTTTTTCTTTAGGATGTATAATATACAATGATATGTTATTTTGTCAGATTACCAGCTTGTTGCGTATCAAATGCATGATGAAGTCCTCGTGTGAGAGCAGGAGGGATTGGTTCTTGATGCTGGAATAGAGGAAGAGCTCCAAATCCATCATTTGGAAGTGGCTGATGCAACCAGGGCTTCCCTCGGGTTGCCTCTTGTGGAATATATTATCACTGACATCCCTTTAGAGGTAGCCCCATTACTTATCCTAGAGGGGAACATCTTCCATTGGCAGAAGAAGTAAAAAGATCTCTGAAATTCAACTTGACTTGCTTATGTAAATAACCATAAAACAAATAGACAATTTTTTCTATATGAGCCACTTCTTAATGGTGTTATTCTATGATCATGATATGCATGTTAGATCTGTGCTATATGATCAGTTGCAAGAGTGCTCTTGCATTCTTGTTATTGCCTTATTTGTTGGATGCATGATAAAACATTTTCCATGTCTTGCATTATACAAATAGAAGTCTACTGGTTAGTGAATGACAAATAGGTGTATAAGTCTGTTTAGATTCTCTGTTTAGAGTATTTGTAGGCTTGTGTAATGTGAAAAAAGAGAGAGAATTGCTGTAGCAAGTTCAGAATATGGAAAACTGCTGCTACTAAAGATATTGCGAGGGTTTAAACTCATTTTAAATTATGTACATCTTTTACTTATGTTGTTTCACAAATGAAATGAGAATTTTCAATGTGGTTATTTTTTTCCTTAGTGCTCTACTGCTTCTCTTTTTCATAATTTTCATTATTACCAGGGTTAGAATGATCCTAGGTATTTCTTAGATTAAAAGAATAAAAGAAAGCTGAATTTTTATAACAATGTGGTTGCACGAGTCTAGAATTGAACCAAGTTTTGCAGGTGGAAAAGCGGGTTGATCCCGGAACTGGCCAATCAACAGGGAGAATCAAATACCCCGATTCGCTGCTCCACGCCGTGTAAACTTTGGTTAAACGGGCACTGGTAAATGCTGTTGCAGTTGTGGGATGTTTCCTTGATGATGACGTTGATGACATTGATGATTATCGACAAGGAATGGCAAGGCAACGATCTTTTCAACCTTTTGGATAGGATGCTACTCTAAAGTCACTATAACATTGTTGCAATGATGTGTATGAAGATATGCTATTTGTTTCGTAAAGGTTCTCTTGAAGACTTTTTTTTCTTTTCTTTTTTCTGGTCATAACCCAGAAATCAGAAGTACTGAACAAATTCTCAAATTACTTGTGAAATGCTTCATATATCTATGGACTCTGGATTATAAAGGTTTCTGTCGAGTAAGGTAATTGGTTGGTGAAAAATTATTGTTAAAGACCTGAAACTCCAAATAGTTACTAAATCCCATGCACTTCTTAGTTTCTTATAATAGGACTCGTCAGTTTTATTCTCTCAGTCATGCTTGTGTTGAGTTCCAATCAAGTTAAATTTACGTTCACAACATTTGTCCATAGTATGGATCATTGCAACTCAGCGTTCAAGGCCATATGTGATTCATGCATGAATAATATTAAATTAAATGAGCCTGATTTTTGTGTCTATAATTTTATCATTGATGCTAATCAAGTGCCAGATTGCTATTTATTCTCTTATTAAGGTAATTGAATAAGGGTGATTTATGAAAGCTTTGAAAGCCTTGTTGTATCCTTTGCTTTCAGCGATGGTATAATTCATTCAATCTTGGATTATTAATTATTATTAATAATATTATTATTATTATTTTGTAGGGAATAGATATATTGGCAGGGGTGGAGGCAGTTATAAGCCATATGGTGGTGAAGGAATCCAAGATCCCTTGTGCACATGCTCCTGCAATGTCTGCCCTCCCATTTGCCAAATTTCTTAGCCCAAAATCAGCTGCTGTGGTGGTCTGTGAGCTTCTAAGAAATTAAGTGCTTAGATTCTGTGTGTAGAGTTGTTTTAGTTGGCTACATGAAGATTTGTGTTTGTCACAAGAAGACTTACTGTTTGGGTACTTGGTGTGCAGAGAATCTTACATAATTTTCTTTCTTGGGGACTTTACATGAACATCTAAGCCTCCTTTGTTTTTGGGTTTGTCGATTCATTTACACTAGGATGAGAAATCTGGTGACATGGTTGCCTTTAAGATGTTATGATGTATTGAATATGCATGAGGTAGATGTATATTTACCATGAATGAGGATTGTTGCAATTGGAGCATTTTCTCGAGGAATGATTGCGTGGGGATTTTGGGAGCCGAGGGAATGCAGGGTGGGCCGTAAGGATCTAGGCAAGTATATATAGTTTGGGGTCACAGAATTAATAGATCAGCTGATGAAATTTGGTGTCAGAACTCAGCCATGGCTGACAACTAAGAATAACACTAGAACCAAATGCTTTAAAAGTTGACTTTTTGAAGATTAGTCAACTGAAGATAGGGACTTGTGTTTCTTGTAGTGAAACGAAAGCAATAATAGTGAGTCATTGAGTTTAGTGGTGTTTCATTTTAGCTTAGTTTGGAGAATGGTCAGCAAACTTGATAGCAAAGAAGTGCCCAGTAGACTGCTCCACTCGTGAGCTGAATGAGTGACTAGATTCGGATTCTTTGATCCTTTGCTACCAAAAGATGCAAACATACAAGATCATAATGTTAGCATGTGCACAGAGGTTTAAGATTCTGTCTTTTCCACTAGTTCTGTTGTTAGAGGTACAACAAAAAAACTGGCCAAAAATGAATAGGTACCTACTCAGAATGTGGATATAAGACTGCACTACTGACTAATTTTACCATGGAAAAAAAGAAAGAATGAGTCTAAACCTTTTGCTAGTTGATTTTTTGTTTTAAGCTTTCTCCTTTCTCATACGCATTTAGATTTTTGTACTTAACAGATAAGATACACATTTCTGCAATGTGTGCTTGCTGGCCTAAGTAATGCACCACAGTATGTAGTCAAGAACTATGAGATAATAGAGACTGGTTGCATTTTAGCCACCGATGTTAATAGCATTATTCTCCCCATAGATGCTTGTGGAGGAGATGGTGCTCTAGCATTTGGCAGACACAAAAGAAACCAAGTAAACATCCAGAGGCATGCTGTCCTAATGTTTTCTCATTCATGCTTTAAGAAATCTAATTAAGTCTTAAAATGCAGATAGGATTAGTACTACCTTATTCATGTGGCTGACTTCATCATCTCTATCATGCTGACATGAATGATTTTCATTTCGCTGCCAGCCCATTGTAATGACAGAAGACTGAAACACCCGTCACCTTATCTTTTGTTTTCCCCTTTCTCAGCCTCTCATAATTTGTGTGGAGAAAAATGGAACAGTTCTTGATGACACTTTTGATAAATTTGCGATTGAAGCTACATGGATCTAATTGTTTCTGCAAACTTTTGCTTTATTTTATTGTATTTCAATTATTTGATTCCTATTACCAACTTAATACGTGATTTGATAGCCGCTAGGATGACTTTCAATAGCCTTATTTCTGCAAACTAATAGTATGAAGTTTAAACGCACAGATAATAGATAATTACAAATGTTTGTATCTTAATAAGAGCCTCTTCTCTAATATATTAGAAATGGCTGCATCCGCTGTTAGAAGATTTAGTTTGGCAGTGACCTTAATTATAAATGCATTACTGTTTTTCTATACAAGTTAATTAAGTTTTTGTTCTATGTCACTCTATAGGTAAATTTCAAAATTTGAAGCACTATGTAACCAAGTTGGGTAGCCAGGCAATTCCTTGAATTGATGCTCTCTTTGTCTGTCTCTCTCTCTTAGTTAAATGTTGCATTTGATTTTTTTTTTCCTGAAATAAAAGTATTTGAGTAAAGTTAATTATTATATAATTCTTGAGAATAGTTTGGATTACAATGTTAGTGAATTCTGAGTACCTTAAAGAAGAAAAGAAAGAGAATAATATAAGACAAAATAGAGGGAAAGAAGAATGAAAGAGAATATTCTCTAGCAGGCCATAAAAGGTCATTAGGGTATTTGTGAAACATGAATGGAAAGAAATCGGAAAGAGATTATGATAACTGAATAGGATGAAATCTCTTGCTTTTGCAGGTCAAAGTCTCAAACTATTAAAGCAATTGGTGTAATCGCAGCTCATAAGGCAGGCATAGACTTCTATTCGGAGAAACAGAGTTGAGAACATTCAATGCAGTTCCTTTATGCCAGCTAATGGTGTTACAGTTTCGAGAGTCATGTCCATTGCATTATCATTGGAGTATTAACATTATTCTTCTAGCTAAAATTGTAAGTTAGATCTTCACAATATATCATTCTTCGATTTATGGAGTCCTATTCTTTTCCTTCCACGGAGGGATTATTGTGCATTATATTCATGTTGAGAAAGGTAATTGTATAACTGAAATGTATGATCAAAGGATTATTTTAGTTGCTTCTGTTTTCTGGCAGATTTTCTTTGTGCTCATTGGTGTGGCGCTAACATGACACTGTTCTGATACCTTAGTGATATGTTTAACAACACAGTGACAGCATATGAGCCGGAGCAAAGAACAGCTGCAGTTGATGAAAATACTATTCTATATGTCTGAAATCAAAACGATATGAGTTGGCAAGGGCTTATGGATTGATCTGGTGGTTGAGACATTGAATTTAATAACTTCAACTTGAAGTTTATGGTTAATGCTTCCACTCTGAAACACCAGTAAGCATTGGATATGGTGCACCATACTCCTCACCGTAAGGTAGTGTAGAATTTCTTTTGGTTTATGATTTGATATTGTTCTTAAGTCTGGAGTACTGGATATACTGGGAGGGGTCAATGAGAGATAGAGCTAACATTTTAAGATGCTTCAAAGTAACTATTGTGTTGTCAAATTCATATTATGTACTGCAATGGTGTCTCTTGTATGGGTCCATGTCATCATGGTTTTTATGTGCTCAATCTCTCATCAAAATCATCATATTCTTGGATACATTATTTCTAGTACTAATAGGGCCATAGACCTCCTACCTGTCACCACCGTAGCACTGCCAACGTATAGCAATTTAGCTCATTGGCCAATGCTACTCACTAACTTTCGGTCGTCCGAGGATAGAGTCCCCTGCTGATTGCCTTTACCTATACAATTAGCAGTGACAAAGGGTGAGCAAAGTTTAAGAACAAATCAGTTTTGGTTCAACCAAGGAGTATTATAACGCTTAAAATTAAATTCCTACTTGCTATTTTCAAGGTATGACCAGTGGGATATCCAGATAGAGTGGCAAGTTATGAATAAAAGTTTGACTAACCTTTATCTTATTTCATCTGTTATTAGCTTTTTCACTCTACATATCATACTCATATTTTCAATGAATTAAATATATTGATAATGTTTAAAATTAGTGATATAGATCTTTATAAACATCCTAAGATATTGTTTATTTTGACAATGATCGTTATTAGAATATATCATGTAGTCTTATCTTTTGAAAATTTCATTCATTTAAAGTATATTAAAAGGTTAAAATGTACTTAAATTTTATGTAGTATTTTTTTGGTGAATTTATATCTCATGTCAAATTTAATCTACCCTTTAAGGTCCAAAGACATGCCAATGCATCATCAGCTCCCCAAGTTTAGGCATATGAGGTCCTATAGATGACGCCAAATTATGATACTTAAAATTAATAGCAGGGACCATGTATCAAAATCACATAAGGTATTGTTTGATTTGCACTGGCTGATATTGGTACATACCTTATTTTATTTTATTTTAGACCTTCATTCACTTTAAATGGTGTCTTATGAAGTTAAGATGTGCAAACACTTTATATTGCCATAACGAAAGTAAGATTTGATGCACCCCTTATTGCCCTAAAAATGTAAGAGCATTGTCAAGCTCCCAAGTTTAAACACATTGAGTTAGGCCAAATGATGATGCTCAAAATTAGTGGAAAAAACTCTTTGCTGATATCATGCCAGATATTGTTCGTTTTAGCAATGGACATTGTTAGCACACACTATATGATTTTGTCATTAAATGCTTTATTCACTCTAAAAGACATATAGTGAGGTTAAGATGTGTCTAGACTTTACATAACATCTACTTGGTGAGTTTGTACTCGATATAGTATTTGATCCATCCCTTAGAGCCCTAAAAATGTAAGAGTATTATAGTCTACAGTCTCCGCACATCGGTTTGATATAAACCCCATAAAGAAAGTAAGACCCAAAAATCAATAATGTTATTTTTTTTTTTTGAATCGTTCTAATTCAAATTCATCGACAAGAAATAACAAGGATCTTGATTCATATCTATTAAGAGATAAGAACTACATGTATAAGAAATTAGGGTAAACAACATATTTAAGATGTTTGAGAAGGAATGTGAGTGATAAGCCAATGATGAATGACACAAGATGAATCTTGATAAGTTCAAAAATAGTTCTCAAAGAATCAAAGAGACAACTTTCAATAATATTATCATAATAATAAAAAGCTGCCTTCCCTTTAAGGTTATATTGGCATATATAGCCAAATAGATTAAATGACTTGAAGAAGAAATAAATCGAATCCTAAATAATAAAGGACTATGAATATCCGGTATCAACCCATTAAGTATGTTTTTTTTTTTTTTTTAATTTTTAGCCATTGCCCTTGTTATTAATCCAACTAGAATATGTATTGGATTCTTTGATGGTGCTTTTTTACTCTTCATTCCCCTTTTCTTGGAAAGGATTTGCCCTTAAATCTTCACCTACATTAGAATGAGACAAATTACAGCATTAAGACTTGCATGCACTTACATTATACTTAACTAAAAGGTCTAACTTGTAGCCATTGTCATTGATCCTTTCAATCTCTTAATATGGATCATCTTCCCTTGGAAGTAGTTTAGAGCACCTTTGATTAGGAAATCGTTATTCCTTCATATGCAACCAAACCTAATCACCTGAATCAAGTGTAAATTTGATGCCCTTCCTTATTAGCTTGGTTAGTATACTATTAAGTTCTTCTTTCAATACTTTGTCGTTTCTTTTCATGGATCCATTTAACAAAGTTAATATTCTTTTATCTATCTAAAATAATGCACTTAGACTGGGCAAGGAGTTAAATCTAAAAAAGTTAATGGATTAAAACCATACACAACTTTAAAAGGTGAAAATATAAGGGTTGAATGCGCACTTTTATTATATGCAAACTCTACATGTGGCAAACATTCTTCCTATATTTTCAAGTTAATTCTTTTGTAATATAGCACACAACAAAGTACATAAAGTTCTATTAACTATTTTTGATTGCTCATTAGTTTGTGGGTGATAAGTAGTAAAAAATAAAATTTTCATCCTTAACTTAGCCCACAAAGTCTTCTAAAAATAGCTTAAGGACTTTGCATTCTTATTTGAAATAATACTCTTACGCATGCCATGTGATCTTACAATCTCCTGGAAAAACAAGTCGGTAACATGATGCATCATCGATTTTATGACATGGAATAAAATGAGCTATGTTAAGAAACCTGTTAGTAATGATATACATGGAATATCCCTTTTTGAATTAGGTAAGCCTAACATAAAATTCATAGATATGTCAGTCCAAGGTTCACTAGATATAGCTATACAAACCATGAAGCTTAACCTTAAACTTAGTTGGTCCGCAAGTAATACATTTCTCACAAGTTCATTCAATGTCATTTTTGTATAGGGCTAAAAAAATGTGTTCATGCAAAGCAACTAGTCTCTTAAATATACCAAAATTTTCCATCAAACCACCTCATGAGCTTCTTTAACAAGGAAGTACACAATGAAAATTTAGGTACACATATTTTATTTTCTGTGAAGAAAATACTTGCCTAAAGAACTTAATAAATGCTATATTTTTGCATGCAATAAATACAATAGCAAAATGAACATCATCAATATACAAGTCTTTAATGTATTCAAAACCTAATAATTTTGCATCTACGATAGGAAGTAAAGCATACCTTCGAGATAATGCATCAACCAAAATGTTTTCCTTACCTTTTTTTTTTTTTTTATATCTACTTGATCACATAAAGGAATGTTTTAATGAATTCCACTCACTTGACACGTCGATTGTTTAGCTTGTGTTGGCCATTTAAATGCTTTAAAGATTCATGATTAGTGTGAATCACAGAACTTAAGGCTAGGTCACTAACTATTTCTTATCACTCAAATATGTACTTTAAGGTGTGTTTTTGTGCCATAATCTTACTTTTCTCATGAAAGGAACACTGAGTTGACATGACAATAGTTCTTTGTGTGAAGGACAATAATATCTGTGCATACATTTTGTGTGAGAAAAAGAGGATGTCATGGTTGATTGATAAAGGCCTTGATATGAGACATCATCTCATGGGTTCGTGTTTATGAGAGCTAAGACTTACTAAGAATGTGGAACACATGGCCTATACCTTTGTACACCATATGCTCTACTCTATTGCCTGCTTTTGCTAAAGCAGCACAAAACCCTAAGTTCCTATCCCTCAATATGTCTATCTCCAATATGCATACCATGGCAGCCAAATTCCTCAGTCCCACTAATTTTACGGACCCTTTCGCCATTGGGTTGCAACCATGGATGGTCACAATTAGAGCCGCGTGGTAAGCTAATCACCAATAGGTGTCGAATGCAGCCAAACTTTTAAAAATTACTAAACGTGCTAATTTATTAGTGGGCTATTTACAAAATAAAGGCTAGGTGTATCATTGAACTTTTAAACTCTAATTTCACTGGTAGATCAACCTAAGATGCTCTTTTCAAGATGATAGAAGAGATGTCCATCAAATTAAGAATGATGCGGATGATCATCTTCTATCTTTACATGATCCAGATAGGAAATTAATAAATATTGATGAAGAAGAAGAAGATATGCTGGGTCAATTAGATTTTGAAAGTTTTTCTATTGAGGAAGAGGAGGATGAAGTGGAAGAGGAGGAGAAAGACGAAGCAGAAAACTCTAAAGTTGATCGTTAGTTTTATTTATAAAAAAAATTATTTTTTGAAATATTTAATCTATTATTTTGAATTATCTATGTTGTTAAATATTTGTTGGTTAATTCAGAATGTGTTTTTCATCATGTATTTTGAGACATTTTAGTTTAATTTTCAAGGGGGACTCTTTTGAATTTTTTATGAAAATTAGTTAGGTGTCAAATTAAGTTTATTAACATGCTTAGATGAGGGGTCAAGGGAGACATGGTGACTCCAGAATGAGAGATCCATATATTCAGGATGAGGAGCAAGATACAATTGCACCATCTTCACATGGAACATCTATACCCACAGATGGGTTTGCCAACTTTGCTTTAGGTTCTTCTGGGTTTGCTGTTACTAGGATATCTAGCTTAGTGAGTTTACAGAGTACACGTAGACAACGGATCTTTGTAGAAAATAACATGTAAGCATTAATAATTGATGTTTTTAGTACTTTGTATCATTATCTTTATAAATTTTCTCAATGTTATTTATTTTTTTTATTTTATTGTCTTATTTGACAAGATCGAACCTTCTTATAATATTCTGTGAAGATTTATAACATTTTTCAAGAGAGAGTCGATCCATTTGGGTATATGTGAAAGGCGATTTCTTGAGAAATGAAAGATTTTTATTTTGAAGAATTCAAGGTACTTATAATTATTTACCAAAAAAATATTTTACATTTTAACATACTATTCCTTTTTTTCTTTGCAAAAAAAATTTACATGAGATGACAAAATAAATGACGTGGTGAAGGTTGCATTAAATGTTCGAGCTGTGGATCGGTATGCTAACTTGATATGTGCATATGGCTATAATGTAAGAAATAAACCTTAATTTGTCCCAGATGTTGTATAAGAGTAGTGGCAAAAAGAATGAAATTGATCAAAGTATAGACAGAAGTGCGAGATCATGTCTCACAATAGACAGAGTGAGATGGGCAAACTTGCGTCACGTCTCTCTCGATATAATGACAGTTCATATTCACTATAGAACCATTATCGACGCTTGGTACGTATGATATTTAATTATTTACATAAATATAAACAAAAATGATATGTTTATTTGTTAAATATTATTTTTTCAAACGCACAAGTTGGATCTTAGGCATACTACGATAGAGCTTTTTAAATAGTTTAATACTAAAAACTCCAACCTCGATGAGTTCTTGATGAGCGTGCCAAACGAATAAATATAAGTTTGTTGTTTTTAACATGAAATAGATAACTAAAATTATATTTTTTTTTTCTACTTCACTTATGGTTTAGCTAACGAGTAAGTTAACAAACTATCTCATTATAAGAATGCTTCGAGGAGTTGATTGTCTTGGCTTCTCAACCAGAGAAGGAATCTTTAACATGCTTGAGATAGATTACAGTAAGCTCTACTATAAGGCTATAAGTGGAGAGGAAAAGCGTCGTGTGTACAGGATTGGGAGTCAAGCTCGATCATGGTATTCATGCGATAACTCTAATATTGGACCCCCTATGATGATGTAGACATGCAGGATATAAGCTTTCAAATAAAAGTTATGGAAGAGTGCATGGAGCTTGAGCATAAAGCTATGAAGGAGTGATTAGACGAGGAGTGTAAAGTGAAAGAGCATGATTGCTTACACTAGAAAAGCAGGAAAGTGAGATGCAGGAGCACTTATAGAGAGAGCTTGGTATAAATGAGCACCTCTATAGGGTGAAGGCTTTTCTGTTGAGAAATGTGCCTCTAGCATCACCTTATTCTTAGTCATACATGTTTCTCTTATGAACAAAATATTAATTTGATTTCTTATATGTATTTTTTTAATGAAAATAATATTCGATTATGTTTATTTATATTTTTATTATTTGATTATACATGAATTAATTTTAAATTATATTAATAAATGTTTAAATATTTTATAAATATATTTTAAAATTAATATAAAAATTTAAAAATAATCTATTTCATTTATTTAATATTAAAAATAAATAATGTTTATAAGATACCACAAGTCAATAGAATACAATATGAAACACATAGATATGCAATGTGATTGCAATAGACTACCATATCCAATGAATATATAAATTATTAAAAATAGGGAAAGGATTGAAAATTTAAAGCATGCATATATAGTGTTATAAATATAATCTCGATAGTTGTGTATAAGATAGTTATTGAGAAAAGTAATCAAATTGAAACAATGCGTCGATGTTATATGGATGGTTACCCATCTAAGTCTTAGAGGACATTAATTCATTTCAAAAGGCATATATAAAAGCATAAAGATTATCTTGTGATTAATCTAATTATGTTGTTGTTAAATGAGTAATGACATTAATCCAACTAGATGAAGGGTAATCCTAATCTTGATCTTTAAGTTTGAATTTTGAAAACTCTCGACCTTGAACCAGATGAAAGGAAATTCTAATCTTGATCTTCGACTCTGAACTTGCTTTAGGAAACTCTTGACCTTGAACCAGATGAAGGGCAATTTCAATCTCAATGTTCGATTTTGAACTTTGATTTAGGAAACTCGTGACCTTGAACCATATGAAGGGCAATCTCGATCTCGATCTTCAACTTCAAACTTTGGAAACTCCTGACCTTGAACCAAGTGAAAGGAAATCTCGATCTTGATCTTCGACTCTGAGCCTCGATCTAGGAAGCTCTTGACTTTGAACCAGGTGAAGGGAAATCTCGATCTCAATCTTCAACTTCAAACGCCGATCTAGTGAACTAGATGAAGGGAAATCTCAATCTTGATCTTTGACTTCAAACTTTGGAAACTCCTAACCTTGAACTAGATGAAGGAAAATCTTGATCTTGATCTTCGACCCTAAATCTTGATTTAGGAAACTCATGACCTTGAACCAGATGAAAGAAAATCTCGATCTTAATCTTCTACTTTGATTTTTGATCTAGGAAACTCCTAATGTTGAATCAGATGAAGGGCAAATCTAATCTTAATCTTTAACTTCGAATTTTTAAAACTTTTAACCTTGAACCAAATGGAGGAAAATCCCAATCTTGATCCTCGACTTTAAACATCGATCTAAGAAACTTTTAACCTTGAAACATATGAATGAAAATCTTGATCTCGCTCTTTGACTTTGAATTTTGATATAGGGAACTCTTTACCTTAAACCAGGGCTAGTATTAGGTCTTCTAAAGATTCTCTTTGTACCTCTCCTCCTTCCCTCTGACTCATATAAGATCTCTTCTCTTGAAAAGCTATAAATGTAGTAGGTATTTATTAATAGCCTAACATCATGGAGGCTTTAAGTAAGCTATTTGATGATATCATGGCCTTGCAAGAGTGCCTACATGGAAGCTTTGCCTTAAGTGGAGTTCAAGAACATGCAACAACTATGTCCACCTGTTACTATTATCATACAACAGCCATGTCTCTTATATTACTTTTATCTTTTAATTGATTTATCTTTCAATTTATTTAATTGTTGATTATTTTCTTAATGGTCCATGACGTCCATTTACTTCGATGGTTATGGATAGTTATCCATTCCCTAAAAAGTCTGGTAATGATCATAGTTATAACTTTAAACACATATACAAGGATCATTATGAATGAAATGCATAATTTCCAACTCTTTTCCTTCTTTTGGATTTAGATCTTTTCTTTTCTAGCCTAAACTTCCTTATTAGGTAATAATTGGTATTAGAGAAATTTGATTTATGACAACCTCGAGCGCAGACCAATATTGAGTTTCTTGATGAAGTTCAGTGTAAGTTAGGTCAACATAATGCAAACTTGCAAACCATCCTTACTAACTTAGAATCCCCAAGTGTAGACCAATCATCGATGGTGACGGAACATGAAGTCAATCAGTTTGGCCTTGGGGATACTTCTCGAACACAACCTTTTACTAATTTGACAAGCTTCCAAGAACATGGTGGCCTAGAGCTTTTCTTTCCAAGATTTGATTGGGCAGATCCTAAGGGATGGATCTATCAAGCATAACAATTTTTTGAATTTTAAGAGGTTCCTCCTATACAGTAGGTCCAACTATCTTTTTTCCATTTTGGAAGGTGTTGCCTTCAACGGTGTCTTTGGACCAATGAACCATGAGGACCTTCTTGAGGCTTTTAGACAATTATGATAAATTGCAACTGTGGTCCCTATTAGATGTAATTTAAGAAGCTATCTCAGAAAATAGATAGCTTTCTAGGAACTTATCTAAATTGGTTATTTTATTGCAAAAAGGTTAAAAGATGACATATGTTTGGATGTAAAATCAAGCATCCCTAATCTTTATTAGATGCCATTGGAGTCGCATAGCTTTTAAAGGAAGCCAATTCGCTAAAAAAAAAAAAAGTCATATCCATTACACGCATTATTTGTCAGCTCTTGACCAAAGGTTATGCTTGATTTACTATTAAAAATTTAGGTCCTCTAGCAACTCTTAATATGGTGAGCAATGCAAAGATATTGACTAGTGAGAAAGCCAAAGAAAGAAGATTAAAGGGTTTATGCTTTTATTACGATAAAAAATATAACCCTGCACACAGATGCCAACATTTTCAACTTTTATGATTAAGGACTTCGTGTCTCTTGAGAAGGATGCCTAAAACTTAGGGGGAGAAGAAAAGCTTGCACCTGAACCCCGACTAGAAATATCCTTACTTTCCATGCCAAAGGGCTTACACATTCTCGATCCATGTTCTCGTTATATGAATTTCCATAATCAGGATTATGTAGGAGGAGAAGAAGATGGAGTAAATATTACCCAAAAGTGATTGGCTCTCTTTAGTTATATAATCTCTATTAGAGGACACAACATGTATGTGAGTGTGTGAACTGTCAAGTAGGTGGGTTAAAGGGAATCCTGTCACTCTCCAGTCATTTCTCAGGGGGGCAAAAAGGTTGTGGGTAGGTGAGGATTGTAACGGTAAAAATAAACTATAGATACGAAAGAAAGCCAAGGAAAAAGAAAAAGAGTAAAAAGAACAGAACCTGACCTTAGAGACCGATTAATATTCGATACCCTAAAGAAGCATTTTGCTAGGCTGTTGTTGGAGTCCGGGCCATGGCCAATATGGACGTCTTTGATAGTCTCTCTTTGTTTTCTCAAAATTTTGAGTCAAGGCACAACTTAAATAGGTGAAGTCTGATAATAAAGTATGGACCACACTCTTCGGCACAAGTGAAAGAGACATGCTCTCGTGAGAAAGATGTAATCATAGTTTTTGCTAATTTTGCATCAAATGGATATTTTTATAACTCATAGCTATACAACACACTTAGCTAACCAATATCTCAGCCATGGGAAAAACCATGTCCCAAAAGTGATTTCACTTACATATTACAAAAAAATAATTGATCCTTTTTGTTACATCTTGGAGCCAAGCTGAGCCGGATGCCAAAATTGATCCTTTTTGCTCTTCATTCTCTTTCAATTTCGTCTTCCCTCAGCCCTTGGACAAATTCGATAAATTCCTCTCTATCTCACAATCTCTAACGATACAAATAATTTCCTCTCAAGCTTTTTATCTCTCAATCTCCTTTCTATGAGTTGGATAGCCCTTCTCTAATGGAAAGCAATTGGTCAGTGGTGATACAGGGACGAGGCCACTAACCAGAGCTCCATGCGATTTGATTTGTTTGATTTCTAGGTAATATCATTTCTAGCTTCAATTCTCTCACTTGCCCATGTTTCTTTAGTAATCAAAAGCATTATTAGATTTCTACCAAATCATTATTGATTTCTTGTAATTGCCATCAAGTAACATGTTGCATACTAATGGATGAACTAAAGAAGTAATGTGTCACATATTGGAAACCTTCTCTTCTCTCTTGACTTTTCTATTGGTTACTTTAGATTTGGCTTGAGTTTTGATAGGTGGTCTGAAATTGAACATCCCCTTTTCTTTCTTACACTGACATACCTGAGCTCAATTGATTTGAATGTGAGTATCTTTGAGTTTGATGCTCTAATATTTCCTGCTTCTGCACTTTAGACTGCCTGTTTTATGTTGGTGCTTCAAACCTTAGTTGCTTCAAGAGATTTTAGGTGCTTTAGTGCACTTGGTATATTCCAGGTCCACTCTTCAATTCCTCTATTCAATTTTGGCATATCTACTCTTTCAAAAATAAAAAAAGCATCGCCCTAGTGAGAGGAACACCATGCACTTTGATATTGGTGGAAGGTTAAGGGCATGTTATATCTGATATGGATGCGGCCTTGATATTTCATTTGGATGCTAGATAGTATGGTTTTCATTCCTATTTTTTGGATTCATACATAAGCCAAATTGAAATTGAGTTGCACAATTCTTTCTAAATGTTGTAATTTGGTAATTAGATAGCCCTTTAAATCCTTTTTCCTTTTGTTGTCTAAAATGCAAGAAGAGCATTTAGTTATTTACTCTGTATAAAACATTTGTAGTTGAAATTAAAGTTGATAAAAAAATTTATAGATGAAGGCTTAACGTCCCACTCTCATTAAGTTTTTGTTTGCTCATTTCTGTTGTGCATGTGCACTCATCGTACTATTAACATCAACAACGAAGCCATTATGAAGTGGATCACCAAACTATCGTTTCTCTTTATAGCTAGCCTATTTCTAGTTGGCTTCTATAGCTTATTTTTGGCTTAGGTTTCAGTTGTAGTTTCAAATCGTGCATAAGAAAAAGAATTTGGGATGAATTATTCTTTACATAAAGGTGACAAGGAAAAAAGAAGATGATGGCATAGAGATTAGTTAATGCAACACATTTCTATTCTCATGGATATTTGATATTTCCTAAGTACATTGCAATTTAGTTTGGAAGAAAAGTGAATGTAAAAGTCAGTGATTAGGAGGTATATCATAAAGAATTGGGTTGTTGCTTGGACCTATAGAGTTTCTTTCCAACATTTAAGCTAATAATCATATTCTTACAATATTGAAATTGACATGCCAAAATGTGTCACTTTAGCATATGAGAAAGGTAGAACGAAGACCCTAAGAGTCAGAAAAAATATACAAATGGATGGACCGAGAACATGACATTGAACCATATGTTTTCAGTTAAATTGATAGCATTCTAGTATAACCTAAGAATTGTCTACAAGACCAGTAAATAGCAAGCAACTTAGATAAACTTCTAACTTGATTAAACTGTTGATTAGATATTAGAATCATCTTAAAATGTTGGCAGAATTGGCACAATGATTTGCATTAGAACACAGCGCACAATCTCAAACACACTGCACTGCATAAGGAGTGGTGAAAATGAGGTGTTTGTACTTATTTATTTGTGGGTGGCTATGTGAACCCCATGATATCATTGGTTTTCTCCGTAATGAAGTATTTCTTATTAATTATTTGGTCTAAAGTTATCTCTTCTAATATCAGCATAGCAATGTGCATGGATGAAGTGTATTATATTAATGATTTTTTGTTTTTTATCTAGTAATGAAAGTTTTCTTATTAAATTTTGATAATTTGATATAAAATGGATATTAGATTTCAGATATGCTGATTGTCTTCACTTGTCTGCTATACCACTTTTTAAGTTATGGATGCCTAACATGCATGAATTATAAGGTAATTATTTATTACTTTTTTCAATTAGGAATCTCATAAAGAAACAAAGTCTTTATTTTTAGAAATATATGAATGACATTACTTATTAGAGAATTGGAATTTTGTAGTCAAAAATCATCCTATCCTGTTCATTGTGAAAGAACCTAATATTTTTTCCAATTTTCTTTCTGAATTGCTTGATAACATTGTCTAATATTGACTTATATGGATCAAAGTTAATATTATTTATTCATGAAACCAATAAGGCTCTAAGCTAATTGTTGGTTTCTGTAACTTACGAAGATATTCCACGTAGAAAGAGGCCTCAACATTATGTTATCTAGGTAACCTTTATACAAGCAAACGTATCTAGGCGCTTGGGGTTTCTTCCTTATTTCTATGATTGCTTTCTCTTTGCTAATACTTTTACATGATTAAATTCGTTATACTTATTGTTTATTACATATCCTAATATAGGTTGTTTAATTTTTGTGCTTTACCAGTAAATTCTTAATGGATAGTCAACCGTGTAAGAGATGGATGGACTATAGTAGATTAAGCAAAGAATATTTGAATGGTGTTGATAGTTTTCTGGATTTCACTTTCATGAATAAATCCATCGATGAAAAAATTCCATATCCTTGTCAAAAATGTGTACTATATTATCATAGAAATCAAGAAGAAACACATGAGCACCTAATAGTCAATGGTATTATTCTTGAGTATGATCCTTGGATTTGTCATGAGGGTTCTACATTCAATGTTGAGCATAATGCAGATATTAATATGAAGGAAGAATGACATGAAGTTGATGACATGATGAGAATGTTGCATGGTGTTTTTGGAGTGTTTAACCATCCCATAAACATTACTATAAATAAGGAAGAGTTAGGCGACTATACTATAAGAGAATCTTCTATAAGAGAAGAAGGGTTTAACAGGTTGATGAAACATGCGAACCAACCATTATATCCAGGATGTGAGAACTTTACTACACTTTCTTTCATATTGCATTTTTACCACATAAAGTGTTGTTTTGGATGGTGTAGTAAATCATTTGATGTTTCGCTGAAACTTTTGAAAGAAGCATTTCCCAAAGGTGAGACATTACCTAATTCTTACAATAAAACAAAGAAGATTGTTGAGGGATTAGGTCTTAAGTATGAAAAAATTCATGCTTGTCTTAAGGATTGTTTACTATTTCGGAAAGAATATAGTGGCGATGATGCTTGTAGAGTTTGTGGTGCTTCTCGATGGAAAACCAATGGAGAAAGAAAAAGGAAAACAATTCCTTTAAAAGTCTTAAGGCATTTTTCAAAGATTATATGCATGTTCCAAAACTTCAGCTTTGATGAGATGGCATGATGAGGGTCATACTAAAGACAACATTTTAAGGCATCCGATTGATTCTGAAGCATGGAAAAGTTTGGATATTCGATATCCAAATTTTAATGGAGAGCCTCGTAATGTAAGGTTGGGCCTTGTTAGTGATGGTTTTAATCCATTTAGATTGATGCAAAGTAATTATAGTACTTGGCCAGTCATTTTAGTACCATATAACTTACCACCATGATTATGCATTAAACAATCTTATTTTATGCTTTCATTGCTTATTCCTGGACCCAAAGGACCTAGAAATGATATTGATGTGTATTTGGAGCCTCTTATAGAAGTGTTAATTGAATTGTAGGAAGTGCGTGTTGAGACTTATGACGCTTCAAGTGAAGACATATTTCAAATGCATGCAGCAGTTTTGTGGACTATAAATGACTTTCCAGCATATGGGAACTTGCCTAGTTGGCGCACTTGTGGTCAATTTGCTTGTCCTTGTTGTAACATGGACACTTCATCTAAAAGACTGACTTATGGAAGAAGTTTTGCTATATGGGTCACCGACACTACTTGGATTCTATGCATAAGTACCGATTTGATTTAAAGTCTTTTGATGGATATTTAGAATTAAGAAGTGCACCTACTGTACTATCTGGATCCAAAGCATTAGATTAACTGAAGGGGATGAAATTCACTTATGGTAAGAAGAGTAAAGATGTTAATGGTGTTCAAGAGAAAATATAGAGAAAAAAAAAGCATTTTATTCAAACTTCCTTATTGCGAGTATAATTTACTACGTCATAATCTTGATGTAATGCATATTAAGAAAAATTATGCGATAACTTGGTCAACACATTGCTAAGCATCGAAAAGAAGTAGAAAAACAACTTAAATGCCCTTTGTGACTGATACAAATTCGATCATTGATCTATTTTTAAGTTGATTAAAAATTAATATAAATTAATTAAAAATAATTTTAATGATAAAGATAATGTCTGTCGCTAATTTATGTTGCTACTTTTTTATTAATCCATCGCTATGTTTAAATTTTTATTTTGTAATGAATTTATCACTATTTTGTTTTTGTTTAGTTTTGTCACTATATTTTGTCGCTATTTTTAGATTTTTTTTGTAGTGTTTACAAATGATGAGATTCCCTTTAATGCTAGAGGATCGACTAAAGCCTTGTATATATCAGCAAAATACATGGGCATAACATTTTTGTGATACTTATTAAGAAGGAATCCTGCCTAAATGTAGCACCAAGATGCAACCTTGACATGTTTTTTGGTAGATTTAAGCCATCTAAGGCAAAGTAACTTGATAGTTAAGGCTTCTAACGGGTGTAGTAGTAAGGTCCAAGGAGTAATAGACTTACTATTGAAATTTCCATCTATATATTATATCATCAAATTCCAAGTAATGGATATATTTCCATCTTATAATATGTTACAAAGAAGAGAAGTAATTCCATCTGCTCTCCGCCAAAATTTAAAGATGGTTATGGAAGAAAGAGTAATCATAATAAAAGTTGAGGATGGCATGATCGGAACACTTAAGAGAATAACACTACGTTGAAGCACCCGAAAGAGAAGAAATAGTTTTTTAGACGTTCGAATTTGTGAATACCATCGACTACTAATGGGCTTTGCAAACACGTATATCAAAGAATAAGACTCTTTAGTTAAGCTAAACATTGGAAAAAGTTGCTAAACAGGGCGAGGGCTAGACAAAAATTCTATAAAAGGTAATGCATATCTTAAAATTACAAGAGCATAGAAAGCCAAAAAGCCTAGACTATGAGATTATCAGAGTGAATAAGAAAAGAATGGAAAGGAAGCAAAGAGGGAAGAGGACAGGAGAAGAGTATGTAATTAATAGCCTCCCTTTACAACAAAAATTTTGATCAATGAATTTTTACAATACAAAAAAAGTACTGCTGATTGGAAATTCTCAAAAAGAGCAATTAGGTAACCAATTTGAAGGATTAAAAGCTTAATATAATGAACAAGAAAAACTAAAAAAAACTCTTATTGCATCATCCTAAATTTTTGACGCAACAATCTAAAGATTACTTAGATAGATTGAAAAAGAAATTTACATATACATAATCTTTTTTATCATTAAAGCCTCACATTATTCTACTTCATTCTCTGTGTGCTTACATTATCTATGAGAACCTAAAATCAATATACCTATATTAACAGTGAAATGCATTCTTCTATTTAGAAATTCTAACAGTGAGGGCTTTAAAGTTATGTTTGCCCTTAAGAAAATAATTTCTAAAAATGTCTATGATTTTGAGGAAGATGAATTAACTTCAAAAATTTTGAGGCAAATTAAGCGAGAAGAAAAGGAAATATACCTTATGAAAGGGGATAATGATTGTAAACATAGGTACAAAGGAGGAAAAATGGGAAATTGAGATCGGAGCCTTGTTGAATCCCGATAGAATACAAGAGTTGATAGAGTTATTAAAGGAATTTTTAGATTTGTTCACATGGTTGAATAAACATATGTCGAGAATAGATCGAGATATAATAGAACATAAGTTACCGCTGAAACCAAGTTGCCTTTGGATGAAACAAAAACTCAAGAGAATGAAATCAAAAGTACTACTAAAGATTAAAAGGAAGTCCAAAAACTACTAAGCGTCTGTTTCATAGTGGTGGCCAAATAGCTAGAATGGGTGGCAAATGTAGTGTGTGTATTTAAAATAGATGCTCATATGCGAATATGCATAGACTATAAAGATGTAAACTAAAGGAGTCCTAATGATAATTTTTTGTTGCCATATGTTGACACATTAGTGGATAATATAAGTAAATTTTCACTATTCTTGTCAATGGATGGTTATTTAGTATATAACCAAATATTAATGGCAAAGGAAGATATGGAAAAACCCACATAACAATGTAAGGAACCTTTAGATGATGCATATATTAGTGAGCCATGCTTATATATTAAATGCTAATATATGCATCATGACAAGTAAGTTCCATCTATTTTTATTTCCTGCTTATATATTAAATATATGCTGCAAGTTCTAACTTGCTTACATTTTTATGTTTTACTATAGGTTCAACACTTTAGGTGCACTATACTACCCCAAGAGGATAAGATTTTAGTAGTTGTTTCTCGTCTAACAGAGGTTCCACAAGAGTTTCATGGATGAGTTTCATGATTAAGTGATCTTGCCATTTGTAGCCTTGGAAGGAGTTTAAAATAAAAGCAGTTTAGCTTTAGTATGGATTCAAGGACATTATTTTTTTGTTGTTCCTGTTTAATCCTTCTAAAATAGTACTTTGTTTCTTCAAATTTCAATTATAAAAAAAGTTTAGTTTAACAGTTTTGTTGAGCCTTATATTAAATCATTAGTATTATTTGGTACTCATTTTATCATAATCATTCTAGTGTTTGCTATGCAATTAGTTTCTTTTGAGGATTAGCAATTTTTAGTGTTTAAGCTTTAATACTAGTTTTATTGATTCATAATTTTTGAAATTCTGGTTTGAGTACACAGAGAATAATAATGTCTATTGGGTAGTGCTATAGGAGGAGAAGCAAAAGCTAACAAGTCAAAGCAGAAGCAGGATTGACAATTGGTATGTTTTTCAACGTTCCATTAGCTTAGGAATTGCATTTTTTATGCATTTAATATTTCTTGGCCCTACAGGCACTAAGGTGGCCCAAAATTCTTTATGTTTCTTATTTTTTAATGGTATTTTGTATCCTTATGATTTTCATATTTTTCTTCTTAATGATTATGAACTTGATCTTCCATGTGGGCCAATGGGTTAGATCACTTCACTTTGGTTTGAGTTTTGCCCTTTCCAGGAAAAACTTGTGAGTTCCTTTATTTATATTTGCTCTTGACATGGAGTAGTGAAGGTACAAAAGAACAAGAACTCATTAGAAAAGACTATATTAGGATACAATGAGGAAAAAGAAAAGTTTGCGTAGAGTCATTTTTCATAGAGAAAGTAGAGGATATTCTAGTATGGTGCCTTTTTCGGAGCAACAAAGTTGACCACAATCTAATGTTGAGCCTTCTACTGAAGAATATTATAGCACAGAGTCAACAAATACATCTGGTAAAATTTAATTTGTATTAAACGATCACTCATTTTCTTGAAAAAATTGATTGTTTTTATTTTCATTACTGGCATATATTTGGAATCAACCCGAAGAAGAAAAGGTAATTACGTAGTTTAATGATAGAGGACAAGCCATCGGAGACGAAAGACGTGTACTAGCTAGTTTCTTAGGCAATTTAGCAAGAAATCCAAATATAACTCCTCTTCGTATTGACAATTGGAGAATGTTCCCAAAGAAAGACAAAGAGAACTTGTTAACATTGGTCTAGGTAAACAAAAATTAAATTCCAAATATTGTCTTTTGTGTTTTGAGATTTATTATATAAGTAGGATATACATCACATTTGTTGATTTTTTTATATACTTCAACGCATTCAAAATTTTTAATACCCCAAAGTGGTGAAAAATAGGTGTTGAGATCACTTGGAAAGAAATGGAAGGACTACAAATGTGAGATCAAAGCTGAGTTTTTTGAGAGAGTTCAAAATAAGGAAGAACTCTTAAATAACAGGCCTGAACGCATACCAAGAGATCAATAGACTATCTTAGTTTCATTTTGGTATTCAGAGAAAGCTAAGGTGAGTGTTGTAACATTATATTATTTTTATTTTATAAAACTATATTAATCATTGTTGTAATATTAGAAAAGTAGCGAGACAAACAGAAAAAATCAAAAGAATCTAAAGATGGCACATGTTGGGGGATTTAATAGCATTGCACACTTGATGAGAGAAAGGGTAAGATATAATTCTTTTATAAGTTAATTTAACAATAAATCATTTAAAATATATTTTACGATAGTTGCAGCATTATGTGTACTAATGTGATAGGCAAAGATGCAGTAGAGCCATCATGAGCACACATATTCATAGATACTCACAAGGAGCGCAAAGATGGAACACCACTTGATGAGGAGGCTGCTCGTATAGTGGTAAGTTTATGTAAACCCTAAAATGCATTGTCACCCCAAGTTCTTAGTTTTAAATATAACTTTCTTTAAATATTAATAAAAATAAATGCTAACAAAATATTTTTATATGTTATACTGAGTATAGGATTTAATGAAAGACAAGCTAAGTCAATGTGAAAGTTCTAATGAGCAATCAAAATAAGCATTAAATTGGGAAAATGATATATATGCACAAGTAATGGGACCAAAAAGAAATGGTCTTGTGCGTGGATTAGGACTTGGTCCAACTCCAAAAATTTTATTGACTTCATCATTCTCTTGCATGAGGAAAAATGTGAATGAGAATACAGCTGATAAGAGGGTTCATAAGTTGGAAAATGACTTGAAGATTATGAAAGAAAATCGAGAACGTTTGGTAGCTAAGCTGGCAATGATGAAATCATTGTTAACAGGAAAATTTTTCGATATAATACATATTGAAAATGATAGACCATTTAACATTCAGGTATGATCTACTTTATATCCTTTATTGTCTATACAAATGTGGAAAGAAACTCACCATGATGGAAAACAATATATTACAGTTGAACTTTATTGTATATTGTCTTATTGATATGTATAATCTTATTTTTTTTTTATATTAAATAGATTCCTGATGCATTGAGTGCTCATAAAGGTGTTGAAGAAAATTATGAAAATCCAGTATTTGAACCTTCTCAGGGTAATTTTTTTTTTAGTTCTTATAAAATAATTATATTTTGTACATGTTTTTACATATTTTTTTTATTTTTCAAGTCATATATTGTGAACTAACAATCATTTGTTAGAGATTGACAAAATAATATTTTGTGGAGTTAGTGTATTAATTTTTGGCTCTTTAAATTTAAAAGCGCTGGTAAACTTTTTATTTAGAATTATATTTTCATTAAATGGCTATTTGACATTTAGATATATTTTGTCATGTAAAAGATAATATAGATGATACTTTTGTTATGAATGAGTATATTTTTTTTAATTATATTGTGAGTTATAATTTTAAATTTCGTACTTTAACTTATAAATATTTTTTATAAATGATGGTTATTCAATATTAATTATCTTAACAAATTTATAATTTGGTTTATATCAGTAATTATATTAATATTTAATGACAAATTTTTAATTATCACAAAAAAAGGTCAATTTGCTTTTAACAACAGTTGCTAATTATTTGATAATTATCTCTGAATACATAGACATTAAACGACAATTGATAATTGTTGTAAATAAAATAAAAGTTAATTCATTTTTAGTTGCAATTGTTATTTTTCTTAATAATTGTCATTAAATAACTTCATATTTAGCGGCAATTTATAATTGTCACTAACAAAACAAATGTCAATATACTTTTTTGCAACATTTGTCAATTATGTTAATAATTGCTAGTAATAATATAGATTTTTAATAGCAATTATGATAATTGCTGCTACAGGGTTTTCTCAACCCCGTTATGCCGGCTTTTGATCAATTGTTGGTAAAGACATTAGTGGCAATTATAATTGCCACTAGAACACAAAATAATTGTTGCTAAAACCCTTTCATGTTGTATGCCTTTGCAGTAATGCATGACTATGTTCGAAGGTGGTCAGTTTGCTACCTTGGTGGCCATACATTGCTGCCTTTAAAAGGCAGCAAGCTAGCCAGCTTGGTTATTGGCCATGGACATAGCATGGCTGTCTTCAAAGGCCGCTTGCTTACTTCCTTAGTGGCCATACGTGGCTACTTACAAAGCCAACAAGCTGGTCGCTTTGGCGATTGCCTATGCCTGTCACCATGGTTACCTTCAAAAGCTACCAGTTTGCTACCTTGGTAGCCATGGATGTCTGCCTTTAAAGGGAGCAAGTTAGTCACCTTGGGCCGCCTTCGAAAGACTCCATGCATGGAGCCCTTGGCGACATACATAGCTACCTTTGAAGGCAACAAGCTAGTGGTCATTACAATCTTTGAAGGTAATAATTAAGTTGGCGGCCATGGCTACCTCCGAAGGAAGTAAGCTTGTAGCCTTGGTGACTACACATGGGGTGGTTAACAAGCTGCCTCGTAAGGCTAGTGACCAATGCTTTGGGGGTATTAATTCTTTGATTAGCGACCGATACAAATTTTGTCATTAATCTATTTTTAAGTTGATTAAAAATTAATATAAATTAATTAAAAATAAGTTTAATGATAAAGATAATGTCTGTCACTAATGCACATTACTAATTTGTTATTAATCCATCGCTATGTTAAAATTTTATTTTGTAATGAATTTATCACTATTTTGTTTTTGTTTAGCGATTGATTATGTTTGTCAATATATTTTGTCGCTATTTTTAGATTTTTTTATAGTGTTTATAAATGATGAGATTTCCTTTAATGCTAAAGGATCGACTAAAGCCGTGTATATATCAGCAAAATACATGGGCATAACATTTTTGTGATACTTATTAAAAAGGAATCATGGAGCACCAAGATGCAACCTTGACATGTTTTTTGATAGATTTAAGCCACCTAAGGCAAAGTAACTTGATAGTCAAGGCTTCTAACGGGTGTAGCAGTAGGGTCCAAGGAGTAATAGACTTATTATGGAAATTTCCATCTATACATTATCTCATTAAATTCTAAGTAATGGATATATTTCCATCTTACAATATGTTACTATGAAGAGAAGCAATTCTATCTACTCTCCACCAAAATTCAAAGATGGTTATGGAAGAGAGAGTAATCAGAATAAAAGTTGAGGATGGCATGATCATAAGCCTTTTAGGAGAATAACACTACGTTGAATCACCCAAAAGAGAAGAAAAATTTTTTTGAATGCCATCGACCACTAATCGGCTTTGCAAACACATATATCAAAGAATAAGACTTTTTAGTTAAGCTAAACATTAGAAAAGGTGCTAGACAGGGCGGGGGCTAGTCAAAAATTCTATAAAGAGTAGTGCGTATCTTAAAATTACAGGAGCATAGAAAGCAAAAAAGCCTAGACTATGAGATTATCAGAGTGAATAAGAAAAGAATGGAAAGGAAGAAAAGAGCGAAGAGGATAAGAGAAGAGTATGTAATTAACAGCCTCCCTCTACAACAAAAATTTTGATCAATGAATTTTTACAATGCAAAAAAAGCACTACTGACTGGAAATTCTCAAGATGAGCAATTAGGTAACTAATTTGAAGGATTAAAAGCTTAATATAATGAATAGGAAAAACTAAAAATAATCCTCTTGCGTCATCCTAAATTTTTGACTCAACAATCTAAAGATTACTTAGATATATTGAAAAAAATTTACATATTACATAATCTTTTTTACCATTAAAGCCTCACATTATTCTACTTCATTCTCTGTGTGCTTACCATTATCTATGAGAACCTAAAATCAATATACCTATATTAAGAGGGAAATGCGTTCTCCTACTTAGAAATTGTAACAGTAAGGGCTTTAAAGTTATGTCTACCATTAAAGAAATAATTTCTAAAAATGTCTATGATTCTGAGGAACATGAGGAAGATGAATTACCTTAAAAAATTCTTAGGCAAATTAAGTGGGAAGAAAAGGAAATATACCTTATGAAAAGGAGATCATGATTGTAAACATAGGTACAATGGAGGAAAAATAGGAAATTGAGATCAGAGCCTTATTGAATCCCGAGAGAATACAAGAGTTGATAGAGTTATTGAAGGAATTTTTAGATTTGTTCACATGATTGAATAAAGATATGTCGAGAATAGATAGAGATATAATAGAACATAAGTTATCGCTAAAACCAAATTGCCTTTTGTTGAAATAAAAACTCAAGAGAATGAAATCAAAAGTAATACTAAGGATTAAAAAGGAAGTTTAAAAACTACTAAGCGTTTGTTTCATAGTGGTGGCCAAATAGCTAGAATGGGTGGCAAATGTGGTGTGAGTATCTAAAATAGATGGTCATATACGAATGTGCATAGACTATAGAGATCTAAACTAAGCGAGTCCTAATGATAATTTTTTGTTGCCATATGTTGACACATTGGTGGATAATATAAGTAAATTTTCCCTATTCTTATCAATGGATGGTTATTTAGTATATAACCAAATATTAATGGCAAAGGAAGATATGGAAAAACCCACATTCATAACAATGTAAGGAACTTTTTTCTATATGATCATGCCATTTAGGCTTTAAAATGCTAGAACTATGTATTAGTGAGCCATGCTTACACTTTTCCTTGTCATGATGCATATATTAGTTAAAGTCAATGCGGTAGATATGACCACTAAATCTAAAAAGGAAGAAGTTCATGTTAAACATTAAAGAAAACTCTTCCAAAGACTAAGACAGTACAAATTAAGATTGAATACAATCAAATGCACATTCGAAGTCAAATTAAAGGAGTCATTGGGATTCATCATCAGTAAAGAAGAATCAAAGTAAACTCTAACAAAGTGACAGCTATTCAAAATCAACCCGCTTTAAAAACTATTAAGAAATATAAAGGTTTCTTAGGTTTTTTAAATTATATCTCAAGATTTATTGTGTAGTTAATCGGCTTATACAGCCTGATTTCAACTGTTGAGAGAGAACAAAACAAGGGAGTGAGACGAGGCTTGGCAAAATGCATTTGACAAAATAAAAAATCACTTAACAAATCCTTTATTGTTAATGCCCTATGAGGCAAATTATTGTTATTGTATTTGACGGTATATGAAAGGTCGCTTGGCTACATTCTAGTACAATAAGCTTAAAAAAAAAAAAAAACATGCCATATATTACCTCAATAGTAATTCACAGCTTATGCGGTGAAGTATTCATGAATAAAGAAAATATGTTAAAACATTGGTATAGGTAGCTTATAAACTATGGCAATACCTACTAAGTCATCCTACATGGATCATTGCCAAGTTGGATTTGATAAAATATATGTTCAAAAAAACCTCAATTTTAGGCTAGTTAGCCAGATGATAAGTACTATTATCATAGTATGACTTATGATGCATACCTTGAAAAGCTGTGAAAAGTTATGCTATGTCAAATTTCTTTACAGACAATGCAAGTGAAGATTATCGACAAGTCAAGTTTGAATTCTTAGATGAAGACTTAATCGTAGTCTTAGAAGAAAAAGAAATAAAAGGAAGCACATGGTAGTTATATTTTGATAGAGCCTCTAATATACTAAGATACGACATCAGATACATTCTATAACCTTTTAAAGGGTAATATTGTCCATTCATAATCCGGTTAGACTTCTACTCAACAAATAACATAGTAGAATATGAAGCTTGCATCATGGATTTAAGAGCAACCATCAATAAAGAAATTGTTAATCTTTAAATGTTTGGTGATTTCACCTTGGTAGTATATTAATCATAAGGGGAATGGATGATAAAAAATTTCAAAATGATCATATACAATGCAATAGTAAAAGAATTTACAAAAAATTTAAAAAAAAATCAGCTTTGACCATATCCCTAAGAAAGAAATCAAGTAGTGGATGCATTAGCCATGCTGGCATCAATATTTCATGTTATTGAAAGAAAATATATGATAATGACAAAAATAAGCATCAAAGAATTGTTAGCTTATTATGCATCAATTAAAAAGTCCAAGGATGAAAAACCATGGTACTTAGACAATATCACCAATGTTAATAGCTAATTTTATCCTCACTCAAACATTTAATTGAAGGTGCTATTGTCATTTTATAGCTTAAAATGCTACAATATCGCTTTGAAAAAACTGTAGAAAAAGGTGTTAATTGGGTCTAATGAGGGAGAAATTGGGTTTTTAAGAGAATGACCTCTTAAACGAATAAAGTAGAGTCTCAATGATCTAAGAAAACCTTTTTTTAAGGTTCTTATAATTATTAATAGTTTTCCTTTAAGCTTAAAAGATCTCTTTGGATTTATAATTTCTAAGTCTTCTTTGAAAAGGAAAGTCTTGTTACAGGATCTAAAAGAGAAGATGAAAGGGTTTAATGAAAATTTGGAGGGCCTCCCTACTCAACTTTATGATCTTACAGGACACTTTTCACTTTTCCTATAACAGTAATCTAGGATAAGTAATTGAGAGTCTTCGTGAAGGAGTAGAATGAGTATTGAGACTTTAAGATGTTATGTGCTCCTGAAAAAGAAATTTATTTAAGACTATATATGAAGGTAGAGTTTCCAAACACTCACTTTGCTTTTCTGACACTCTTCCTTAACATACTCTCCAATATGACTAGGGAAGAGTCTAAATTTTCAAAGAAAAATGATAGTCTTTCTGAGACGATAGAATAGGATATTAAAATCTTATATTTGAAAGAAGTAGAGTGTCTAGGCACTTACTTTGCATTTTTTAACACTCTTCCTTGGAAGAGTCTACCTTATAAATAAAGAAGAGTTTGAAATTTCCAAAGAAAAGTAACATAAAGACTTCTTGAGAGTGCATAATGAATATTATGACATTGGCATCTTATATATGAAGGAAATAAAGTGTCTAGACTTTTAGTTTGTATTTGCAACACTCTTCCTTGAAAGATTTTACCATGTGTTCATAGAGGAGTCTGAAGTTTCAAGATACAATTAGAGAAATCTGCGAATAATGAAGGGTGAGAATTAAAGGTTTTAAATTCTTCTTTTTGTCTCTTTTTCTTTTAAGATAATGATAGTATCTAAAGAAGAGAAACATGAGAGGGTGTAAAAAGCCAAAAAAAAAGAACTCCATTTTATTTCATATGTTAAATGGATTACATTGAATTTGAAATACAAAATGAAATACATCTAAGAAGTTTTCTCCTCAAAATCAATAGAGTCTTTGCTCAAATCATGCAAAATTGGGCTCATGGAGTTAGGAGATATAAAGACAGGGTCCCTATAGCTTAGGTACTATAGAGTGGCTTAAAATATAGATGATGTGTTTGGTTCAATTATGATAAAGTTTAGGTTGAGGTTAGGATGCGCCTTTAACACTTTTGCTTTAGTATCCTTCTTATCTTCCCAATAAACTTTTTAACATTTTTCTAACATCACTTTCTTTAGTGCTTCACTATCCTTAAAAGCTGTTAATGCCTCTTCCTTAGCAATTGCTAGTTGTTCTAGTTTTTTTTTTTTTTTTTCAGCTTCTCCTGCTAAACTTAAAATCTACCTTCATTTTTTCTAACTTTGCTTTCAGAATAAAGATCTGTTAGTTTGCTTTTTGTTTTTGCTACTTGAGAGAGGAGACTTCTGCTGTCAACTTAGTGTTTGTTTCCTACCCTCTTTAAGAGCTTTTTTTGCCTCTTTGAAGATAGATTTAGCTTGGCTCCAAATCTTGTATTCCTATGCTATTAGAGCAAACTCTTGTATAACCTATAAAAAAAGGGTTTATGAATCAACAATAAAAAAGAACATATAAAGTGTGCTAGTTAAGCATAAATATGCCTAATTGATACTTTATAAATTACCACATGGAAGAAAAATTGTAAAGTTGTATCATCAAGGTATTTATAACGAAAACAATATATGTTATTGTTTTTATTCTAAAAAATAATATTTAAACTATTTGATTCAATGTTTGCATTAGCTTTTCAACTTTGAGCAAGTATACTATGCTATTGATAAATATAACAATATCCCTTTCTTTCAATTTAATACTTGTTGGATAATTGTTTTTATAATTGTTATATTTATTTGAAACTTAAATTTATTTTTCTATTTTTTTATAAATACATGATGCATAAAAAAACCTACATTCAAGTCTGAACTGATTGAAATTAAAAAAAATTAACTTTTTTATTTGAGATTTTATGATGAACATAAATGAAAGTAAAAAGAAAAGTTCTTAAAGTTCTTGCAATTGAAATTTTGCAATTCATACCATCAATATTTAGAATATAAATACTATCAACTTATTTGATAAAGAAATTATATTACAATTATACTTGTAAAATTATTTAAAATTAAAAAATTTATTTTAAAAAATTATACTCAAATAAGTAATTGTAGTTTCTTATAAAACTGAAAATTATTTATTTTAAGAGAATCTTTAGAATATGGAAAAATAATGGTAAATTTGACAACATAATAGTTTATCATTTTTATAAATTTGATCATTATAATTAATCAAATGAAAAAAATGAGTTTTTTAAATTTCTAATATTATTCAAAAATAATAAAAGATGGACCGGTTAATAATAAAAGCATTGACTATATATGACATAATTATAATTATTTATAAATAATAAAGAATTAACAATAATAAATTTATTAATAATAATAGTATAGTAGTCAATTTTACAATAAATTGAAGATTATATTAATTAATTTTTTAAAAAATTATTAACATATTATAATAATATAATTATTTATTTTATATTAAAATTAAAAATAAATATTATATAAAATCTTGATATTCACAATCAAATTTTTATACTTAAAAGTGATAAATCTATTAATTTGATTTAAATTAGACCTTATAAAAAAATTTGAAGATTGAAGATATTAAATTAAAAATTTTATACAATAAATTTTGACAAAATTTTTATAGGTAACAAAAAATATTTAAATTACTGTCAAAAAATATTTTAAAATTTTTTGAAAGTTATTATTTTTTAATTTATGTTATCAATTTAAAAATTCATAAAAAATAAAATTTAAAGCTAAAATTATTTCAATTTGAAGGATGAACCTACAATAGGGTGAAGAGTTCATTTGACTCAATATTTAAGTATTTGATAATGAAAATATATTTCATTACTAAATGAATGAGAGCACTTAAAAGTCTATTTTTAAATTACTTTTACTTTTTAGATGAAATTTTAATTTTCAGCTTATTGTTTATTTTATTTTGTTTTATTAATTTTAATTTCATCCTATGCACTTAAGCTATATGAAATTTGTAAGGCTCTCACATAATTCTAACTCTTACCATCTTGATGGTTATCAAAAAATTATTCTCTTATATTAAAGATGTGAAAATGTGATGATAAAATAGTTTACTTTTGATATTGCGAATTAAATGTGAACAGATAGAAACCACAACTTAGTAAAGCCAAAAGGGAAATCTATATGCTTTTCTATTTGAATTACTCTAAAAGGCTTCATAAATGGTAGCATTGGATGATTTTTTTAAATCAATCAAATAAATTGAACCATTGAGCTCAATTCGGTTTGATGGTTTTTTTTTTTTTTTGGGTTAAAATTTTTTATTTCAAATTAGGTCAAAGCAAGTTGGATTATAAACAATCAACCAAAATAAAATAAAATAAAATATAAATATTTAAAAAATTATTAAATTTATTTATGGGCTCTCTAAAATAATAATAGTTTCAACATTACTCAATAATATCCAAAAAATAAATAGTTCCTACTAAAATTACATTCTTCTTTTTCTTATAAATACAATTTATTGACAACATTAATGGTTCAACTAAAATTGGTCGTTTATTCTTAATTAATATGTTGAATAATAATCTTTAAAAAATTAAAAATTAAAAAATATTAAATTAATTTGATAAAAAAGTAATCAATAATTATAATTAATTAAATGTAAATATTAATTTCATGAAATTATAAATATTATATAAAAATAATAAAATAATATTGCTGATGATTTAAGAATACAATAGTCTATTTTGTTCAAATAAATATAAAAAACTTTAAAAGTAATAAATAATTTAAAATAAAAATTAAAGACACTATTGTAATAATATAGTCATCGGTTTATTATTAGAGTAAATGATTATACTAAAAAATTAAAAATTTTAAACAATTATTTGAATTTATTTAAATTAATTTAAAAATGTTATAATGGTTACTTTCGTATTAAAACCAATGATTATATTATTTAATCTAAAAAATTAAAGATTAAAACTATAATCGAGGAATCAACAATATATACATTTGCTATATTTTATTGTCATTAATATAGATAATTATTTTTAAACTATTAATTAAAACATATTTATAATAGTGTGTGATTCTCATATGAATTAATAATTTAAAGCACTTCAACAAGTTGATGTACATCTCATTACCAAATTAACGACTTCCCTACAAAATGTCTAGTTTCAAATTACTTTCACTTTTGAATCAAATTTTAATTTTTGGCTTCTTGCCTGCTTTCTTTTGTTTGTTAACATCTAAAGTGTCATCCATGTACTCAAGCTATTTAGAATTTGCAAGGCTCTCACATAATTTTATCTCCTACCATCTTGATGATTATTATAAAAATTATATTCTTTCATGATGTTAAAATAGTTTACTCTTGATACAATTAATTAAATATGGTTTCAGACCCGAATCACAACTTAAAGAAGTTGAAAGTTGAAAGTTTTTCATTCTTCCATTTTGAAGTATGCTAAAGAAGGTCAATTATCAGCGTGGAGGCTTTGATATTGTTAAGTAAGGATTGGGGCCCAAGTACTGACTCGAGCTCAAAAGGGTTAGGTCAAGAGCAATCTTTTGGATGTAAGGCGCTATCTAATGTTTCAAAGGACTTAATCTCATGTTGTAAGCGACTCTTTAGCACTAGTACACGGGACTAAAAAATAAAAGACAAGCGAGGATCAACAAGGACAAATAGGACTCTTTAAGCCACTTCAGTGAAAGTAAGCAGACAACATTAATAGTAGGTTGTCTTAAAGTCTATGTCATAAGTGGTGAAACTACTTTACCATTATTTTACTCGTATAATTACTATGATGACTTTTCTTTTCTTTCATATTCTTTTCACACCCTAAAATCACTGTAACCTCAATTTCTCACTTATTTTTGTTCCTTCTGTGAGGCACACTATTTTTTAAAACATTAACTTCTTGACATAATTTATTGATTATCAAGGTATTTTCATTTTGTTTATAAAATCTTTTCAAGATCTTTAATTCATATAAGATAGATCTTAGACCATTAATATCTAATAACATATCTTATTTTAAAACTTTTTCAAGTTACATTCTTACTCTTTTGGGTTTTTTTTGAAGATTTTCATTAAATTATTATCAAAATAATTTTCAAGTGATTATAAAAATAGATCAAATGTTTACTTTTTAAATAAAACAATGAACAATCAAAGGTTTTTTTTCATTTTATTTCTCCATCAAAAAATTACAAAATTTTTATTAGAGTTAAAGATAAAGTTAAAAAATGGGTAAAACTTTAATTATGAAAAGTGTTAAAATATTATTAAGGACAAGAAAAAATGAGAGAGATAGAAAAGACATAGAGAAAAAATAAATTAAGAAAATTGTCTTTTCCTTTTTTTGGTTAATAAAATAGTTGTATTTGTGACAATAAAACTTTACTGCATGATTAAAGATGTATTCATTATAATATTTTTTTCAAAAGAAACTAAAAGAAAAAATATCAAAGCTACGTTGGTTTTACATTTAATTGCATAATGATAACAGCAAGGTTTCCTAACAAAATATATATACATATATATATGTGTGTGTGTAATCAGGTCTTATTTATTTAAACTAACATATTTTTAAAATTTTTAAATATAATAATATTTTAAAAGTTAGAGCATCAAAATTTTTATTAAACTTTAAAAAGTTTAGATTAAGATTTTTTTATTGATATTTAGTTGTTCTAAATTTTTATAAGAATATAAAATATTAATTTGACAATTAAAAATAATAACGTGAAAAATATTAAAAAGTTTTAACAATCTATTTTGTTAAATTATCACATGTCTACATTTTATTAAAAGTCTAATACAACTTAAATTAATATGAGCATCTTGATTTAAAAAAACTTTTTTTTTACTTTACAGTTGACCTGTTTTAGGTGCCTCACATAATGTTATAAAACACAATAAAAAGTTAGTATGATTGGATGGTGAAAGAAGCTAGAAACCTTTTTTTTTTTTTAATTCATCCAATCCCTTATGTAAAAAAGAATTAAAAGTCTTTAATCAGTGAAGCAAGTGCGTTAGAATAAATTTTCCTCCAGTTTATCCAGACATGTCTTGTATCATATATATAAGAAAACAAATTCAATTTTGCATATACAAGTGAAATTGCAAAGTTTTTAGTATTTGACAATAGTGCTCTTATTTGTCAAAATAAGACACAAAGCGTAGAGATGTTCATAACACCAGTTAATTAATACACTGTGCATTATAACTCCTAAAATCAAAATAAATGTTAATAAACAAAGTTGTTTGATTTTTGACTTAAATTTCACTCAAGATGAATAAAGTGCTTATGGACCCCACACTACAAGCTAAATTGGCACAAATTTAGAATATGCCTCAAAAAATGAATAAAATTTATTCCCTTGATCAATTTGTATTAATTCTTTACTCTTTTAGTTTTCTTCATACTTTCTTTAGTCTTGATATAAGAAAATCGTATTCAACAGAATAAAATTTTGCAGGATTATCTTCGAACACTATTCTCTTTATTTCGAAATTTAGGATTAATTTAAAAGGAAGAGGTTAAATATTTACATAGGTCAGTTTTAGAATTAGAATTATTTCTTTACTTGCATTCTTAGCTTTTGTGTTTTTCTTTTACTTAGTTTTCATAATGCTTAGTTTTATTACAATCAAAGAGTTTGACATCATATGTATGTTATTTTTTTTATTAATACTCTATTTTTGATTATTTATCATTTTAAAGAAAGAGACGCAAATATTTATCCTCGATTCATTTTGTGTTGAGTTTTTTTTTTTTGGTGCTTTTTTTTAGTTTATGATCCATGTTGATATCTTTATTTTTAATGATCATTTAACAAAGGAATTGACCATTAGTGAATTTAATCAACTAGAAATAAGGAATGAGTAAAATGAGAATATTATCTTTTTTCCCCTTAAAAATGAGTAAGCACTGGATTTTTTGTTTTTTGTATTCTTTTGGGAGAGGATTCCTACAATTAATTGATTTAGCTGGCTTTCCTTATCTATTAGCATATATATCTACTAGTAGATACAGTGATTCTAATAATGGTATGTCTTCTACCTTTTCCTTTCAAATGTTAAGGAATTTTTTTTATGTCTTACCATTTTTGATTTTAAAACCAAAATTAATAAAAATTTTCTTTGTTGTGACTGTGCCTTGTTCGTGCTGATGATACTGTTGAATGGTGTACTAAGTTATCTTCTATGTATAGTTCTATGCAACTTTTGATCTATAAATGATGTTAAAGTATGAGATTTTCCTATATTCTGAATTCTGCTTGCAATTTTGGTTTTTTTTTTATGTGATTTGGTTACCTTTGCTTGAAATTGTAAAAGATGTAATCGTGCCATAACTAGTGGAAATTGCTTGCATCTAGATTGAATATTTTTAGATTTACCATCTTTTAGATGTTTCACATTATTAGTGGATTCAAACATATTTAGTAATCGCTATATATGTCTATAGAGGACAATTTTATGAAAGGAATTGAAATACTTGGTGTTAGGATAACAATCTACCTTCAAGAATTGTAATACTAGATACAAGCAAAAAGATTTTTATTTATTGATCTACTATCTTTTGTTTCCTCGTTTCATAAGAAGAAAACATATTTAATTCAACAATTCTGTCTAAAATCACCATTTCACCAAAGTTTTAACTCAAGAAGTAAGAAAAGAGCATGCACATATATGTATGTAAGCATATGTACATATGAATTTGTTATTTTATTAATAGAACACTAATATAATAAACTCATTTTCCATTTGGTGATATATAATGGCAAATTTTTGTGTCATAGATATCTAATTGTCATCACAAATTCTTTATTCTATTATTTTTCTTTTCATTTATTGTAGGTTAAATAAACTTTTGTATTAAATTGCATCTTGCATTTTGTTTAAATGGGTCCCTTCATGTTTTCATGGACATGTTTCCATTTTTATTATAGGTTTTCATTCCCTTTTCAGGGTAATACATTGTCTACAAGTATGCAATCAAAAATTTTGACAATCACTTTCATGTTCCCATGGAGTATCATGAGTGTTGTGAAGGTTTTAGTGATGCTCTTGAAGTGAATACACTCTTGACTCTTTCACCTCAACTAACATTTAAAAGTACATTTCAAGCTCCCTACAACACATTACAGATTATTGGCAATTCCTCAATACCGTTGCTACAACCTATAAAAAGATTTCATGACGACTTGACTTAGGAACTCCAAGAACTGAGTGATATTTTTAGCATTGACAAAGGACAGCATGAAACGTCATCAAAAGAGCAGAAATAGAAAGGAAAAGCAAGGTTAAATATATTCTATTAATTCTTTCATTAATGATTTTATTTTGTACTAAAATTTCACTTAATAAGTACTTGTAAGCAGCTATGAGGTTAGATGTGGACAGAATGACACTAGAAATGGTGATGAAAAAGATACAAGTGAAGAAAGTAAGAGGCCACACCAAAAAAGGGCTTGGATATTCATTTGGCAAGAGAAACTCCATGTACCAAGGAGTTACTAGGTTTGAATTTACTTATTTCAACAATTATGTGTACATATATTTGTTAAGGAAAATAAAGATTATGTTCTATTGCAATCTTACCTAACCTCAATTGAACCAGAAACAAGAAGACAAAAAGTTATGAGGCATTTTTGGGGGATGGCACTCGTAAAAAGCCAAAAACAGGTTAAGAGTTAAGGAAAACGCGTTTCTATTATTTACTTCTCATGATCCATCATTTAACTAATATTTTATAATCATTTCTAATTCTTGTTTTTTTTTTCCTCATCTGTTATTTTCTTCCCTTTGTTTCCTTGAATTCAATCAGTTTATGTTGGTGAGTATACTTGCTTCATCTACATTTATTAATTAATTTGTTAATATCTTGAATAATGTTGAAATATTGATCCATAAAATTTATTATGAAATAAATTAATCAGTTCAAAATAAAATTTTTACCTTTTAAAATGTTTGTGAAAATTGATTCTTGAGGCTCTAGCATGAAAAATGTGAAGGAAAAAATCTATTAGTTGAGGTAGCTATTCTAAGTACTATTCCACTTTCATTCAAAGGTTCTAGTTAAGAAATAAATGCTTTTCACAAAGTTTATTCAGCAGTAAAGCTACCTTGTTTATTAGAAAAAAGAGTAATTTCCAATGGTTCAAAGTTTCTCTTAGACTCACATGTAGATATGATGACCAAGAGTCAGCAGCTAGGGCTTATGACTTGGCTATTCTTAAGTTATAGGGCGCATTGACACCAATAAATTTTTCTGTATGTTCTTCTTGTAGTTAAGGGCTCGCCAAAGATAAAAAAATTTTCCATTGACTACCATGTCTCTATTGATGATCTTTCAGTAATTCATTGGCTATACTAATTAAGTTCTCTTCATGTAATATTTTCACAGATTAATGATTATGAGAAAGAATTGGAAAAAATGCAGCATATGACCAAAAAGAATTACTTCTTAGCTATTAGAAGGTAGGTTTCTTAGTAAAAGTTGACCACTTAAAAGTCCATGTATGCTTGCACTAACTTGAATTAAGTGTACATCTAAACTTTTTCAAGTTCATTGAAAATGAAAAGTTGCATGCCCATTTTTCTTTCATAAGTTGTGACAAATAACTATGTACTGACCATGTGGTTTTGAAATACTAATTTGAATCAGAGAGTTTTACAAGCAACAACTTCTTCATGAAAATAATAGTTATAGCTTCAAACTTTAAAATTTTCAAAAAAAAGTAGAGGCTTTGCCAAGATTGTCTAACTATTGTGGAGTATCTCGGTAACAATAGCTTCTCTCTATTTCTTTCTCTCTCTATCTTTTTCCTCTCTCTCATGGCAAGGTGAAATAGTACCTCTGGTTGTCAAAAAAATAGCAAGCAAAGATTGCCAAAAGAAAGATATGGAAGGAATATACGTGCGAATCTTTGGTCAGTCTTATAGTTCAAACAAGTAATCTTTCTAATGTTAATTGTTGAAAATCACATAATAAGATCAAAAGTAAATTGTTGGAGCTATATTTTTAGTATGTACTCTCATATTTTGACACAAAAGGATTAACTATTAGGCATTTTGCTCATCTTAACTATAGTTTTATATTATAATTTTGTCTTAATTATCAAATACTCAAGAGCAAGCAGCCGGAGCTTATGATATTGCATCCATAAAGATCAAAGGCTACGATGCATTACCAACTTTGACATAAGTGAGTGTGATGTCCCAAGCATTTTTGAAAGCATAAAGCTTCCCATTGGGAAAGGGATATCAAAGTTTTTAAGAAAAGCTTCAATTAAAGATTTTATTACCCAAAAGAGAATTGAAGAAGTCACAGTATCAAAGCCAATGGAGTCATGTGTGAACTTTGAGAATCAACCAATCTTGTAAGCCCAGAATTCTCAGCTCGTTTGGAATGAAATTGTTGGCAGCTAGACACAATATCAAGATCCTTTCACCTCTGCACTTTATGGGCTCCAATGCTCTTATTTTAATGCAAACCCTTTCCTTCTTGACTTTATGGGCAATACTGAAATTAATGCACATGAATTCTCTAGGAACTCATAAAGCACTTATAATGGTAGGACTATTAGGTTTATAGAAGGAAAGTCAATGCAAATCGAAGTTGAAAAGGATTTTTCCAGTGTGAGTAATGAGAGTTTTGCAAATAAGGAACAAGCTATTAAGAGAAACTTTGCACTAGAAAGTTTTGCATATGAATGTTTTTCTAAGTTATTTGAAGAAGTGCCTGTGAATATTGGTTCCTCTAGTTGGTTAGAGATATACTTTATGAACTTAAGAAGTAATTCTTCCCAAGTATAAGAATTTTTGATGAAGAGATTTTTTAATGTTAGGTTATAAGTTTGATAAACTTTAAATGGATTATTGTATTTCTTGTTTAACCATCTTATCATGAGATACACATCATTATTTTGCAATCAGTAGCTTGAAACTTTTTTGTAGCGAAAAAATATATACTTTTTTTCTCTTTTATTTACAAATATTTATGTAACAACCTTTTTACTTATAATTATATTTTATTACTCTAAAGATAAAGCTGTAGTCAATCAAAGTTCAATGAAGAACAATGCAGTCAATCAAAGTTCAATGAAGAACAATGCTTTTAAGGAAAAAAAAAAACAAAATTTCTCAATCTTATTTTTAGAAAGTTGATGTTGGTGTCTTGATCATAATGGAGTAGGCCTTTCATAAATTAAAATTATTCAGTTCCTAAATACACTTTGGCAAGTTTACTCTAACAATGAGTAGGGTGTTTTGCTTTCCAAGAAAAATGAGAGCAATAAATGCAGAGAAATTCAAATATGTTAATGTATATATCATTGCATTCTTCACTTTATATATGATAACTAATTAACTCAAATAGGTATAGGTAGCAAAAAATTTCATGAGAAGTAATTTAATTAGTAAATCTGTATTTTCATCATTAGGGGTAATTAAATAAAACCATGCTCTTGATTTTTTGTCATTCACTAGTGCTATTAACATTTTTCTTATTCTGTAGGTTATGATTGTGTATGTTTGAATGGCTTTGCTTGTAGGTTTCAAAATTTTTTGAGCTATTTAAATATAATTAACTCAATAGATTCATCCATGATTTTACCCATTAATATCAACTTTATCATTCTTGATACATATACACAAGCAATTCTAAAAGTTAGCATTTGAAAAGTCTTTATTGTAAATTTATTACTTTCCAATAAGCATCACGTTCTTTCATACATGTCATGAAAATACATATGAGCAACTCTTTTTTTTTTTTAAATTTTTATGGAATCTAATAATTCCAAATCAAGAAACTACTTTGAATAGGCATCAAAATCTTGAAACTACTAAAAACTCATTTAAAGAGAGTCCCTCAAGCTATAAGTTGGCATAATTGTTTCCATTTGCTTGTGAAACCTAGTGCTTTACATATCTGCATGCACATGTGTAAGTGCATGTGTATAGATATGAAATTACTTTTAAGTAGATTTGCTGAAGGATTTTGATGTGTGTTGAAAGTAAGGGCAATAAACAAATGTAGTTCATCCATGTGTTCAAATAAGTAAAGTCGCACTACGTTTGCATATTTTTACTTTTCCTTCTAGTCTTATATGCCTTCTGTCATCATAGATATAAACAATCAAAATTTTTAAAAGTATAAAAAAGGTGCTCTTAGTAATATGAATATAACAAGTTATGAGTATGAAAAATTTATATTCTTTCATAATGAGTTCTTTGATTCAAAATATTTGGATGTTGTTACTAGTAATATTGCTTTTTGTCTCTCTTTGTTTCTTTGTGTCTCTCTATCCTGCCTCCTCTTAACTCATGTAGTATGTCTTCTCTTAATGGCCTAACATTGCGGATGTTTTAAGTCAACTTTTTGAACTCAAACTTCACTCATGCACATGTACGTATATTACAAAAATCAACTTAATTAGTCAAGTGTATTTACTTTTATCTTTACACAAAAATAACTAGAATACTGAAAAAGAAGAAGCAAAGCCATTTGACTTGGCATCTCTACAGCAAATAGGGTATAGCTCAATATAGAACATGTTGAGGTTACCCCCTTGAAAGCAAGCAAGAGTACTCGACCCTCAAACATGAAGCAGTGCAAGAGAAAGAGGGGATTTTTGTGAGAATTTTAGGAGAACTAGTAAATTTAAGCATGGGTTTGATCTTAGATTGTAGAAGGCATGAAAAATGGGAAGGCTAAATATCAACTTGACATTAGAAACAAACATAAAACATATTCTCTAAGAAAAAAGAATGAGATTTTAGAACTAGTTACTAATAAAGGTAAATAACGTTTTGGTTTATCAACTTTAAGTTATTGATAAGAGACTTTCAAACCCTTTCAACTCTTGTCACAATGTCATATTATTCTCAAGTGAACTACAAGAAGCCCTGAAAGCAAGCTTTGGACGATTAAATACTAGTACATTTTAGCCTTTGAAGCAAGCAACATCCATATAATACATCTAATCCACAAGCATTGAATGAGCTCTTGCCCATTTTTTGTCCTCAAAATCTTCATATTTTTAGTAAATATTATGCTTAAGAGTATTTGTTCTTTACTCCCTATAGTATTCAAACAACCATTCTACTTATTTAACTTCAAAGATATTTATGCTTTCTTTTCAATCTTAGTTTGTTTTGATTTAAAAGTCCAAGTATCTAATTTTGTAGTTATTTTAGTTGGTCTAAGACACATTTATTAACTTCAAAAATGCTAAACTAAGACTACAATATTATGGAATATTGAAGTTATCTTATACAAAATTACTATATTAGATAGTCGCTGAAATAATAAACTCTAATCGAATTTTCGGTGAGATACATACTTAAATATGTTGAAAACTTGTTTCGCTACTTACATTATTTAAAACGGAGAATGCATGTGTCACTTTCTCTCTCTTTTCTTTCTTAATGTTTTGTTGTCTTATTATAATGATTATGTGTCTTAGTATACTTGAATTATATCTTGTTATACAAATTTTGTGTCTTTCCATGTTTATGTCATGTCTTATTATATAGAATTTATGTTCTGTTATATTAATCTCATGTCTTATTATACAAAGATAATACTTTATAATAATAATTTCATGTCTTATTGTATTGATATCTCAAATGGTTATATTCAAATTCGAAAATAAGAAGATTAACTCAACTTGTTGTCTTCAAATTGGAGGATGAGATAAAAGATAAAAAGTTATGTTTATCTTATAATGTGTAGTTTAGTGTTTATCCTTATTTATTTAAAGTAGTAGAATTACATTTAGTTTCTATCACTTAATACTATAAATAAAGGGTAAGTAGCATAGTTTTGTGGCATCTTAGAATTTTTTAAAGCTGTAAATTTTCTTTTTTTCTTTATAGTGTAGTGAATTCTTCCTCTCTCTCTCTCTCGTGAATATAAGCATATTGTTAACCACATAGATAGGTTGTATTCTTGGTGTTTCTTTTTTGTCAATATTTTTTTCTTTGGTTATCTCTTTGTCTATTAGCATTTATCATCTTTATTAATTTCTTTTCTTTTGTTTAATGATAGTCTTATTACAAAAAACTATCATAAATGTTTTATTTTTTATTTTTTTTATGATGATCTTAAAGTTCATCATAATTTTATGATGGTCTTAAATGCCCATTATAAAAACGTATCATCATTTCCCAATTTTCTGTTAATGTGTATTGATAGGCCTCTTTGTGCATAACCTTGATATCAATCATTTTTATGGTCTCCTCCTTTTAGTTCTCCATCAAGCAGCCTCAGATTTTGATTTGCGTACTCAAAGTCTACTATTTTCGATCTTTTCATTTTTTACAAGTATTGGCATCGAATTAGTTACTATTTAAATGAACCATAGCACCAATAAGTATTTTTTATTAAGATGTTTAAAGGATATATACCTTAAAAAGATTATTCATTATAACACGACCATCTTTGGCATTGGTTTCTATGGTGTTCACAAGAATGTTAGCATTAAAAGTGATTTTCATTTCCTGCATTATCAAATAACTTTAGATTGAAATGTCGATGTTTTGGTAAACTCATTTTCATCCATTTTTTCAATAAGGTTACAAGGCTTAACCATGCCTTGATAACCTAAAAACCTTACGACATGTACATTCTTGAATATTCTTTACATGGTTTTAATGAATAAAAATGTCTTCTTTTTTGAGAAAATAAAGATGATTCAAGGAAGTGATCTTTATGTTCTCTAATAAAATTATTTTAAAAAATAAAAAAATTATTTTCTTTGAGAAAAAGAAGATGACTCAAAGGTGGTAATCTTTCATATTCTTTAATAAGAATTTTTTAAAAAAAGCAAATAAAAAATTGTTTTGATTCTATTGAGATTAGGAAGATGTCTCAAGGGAGGAGTCTTTATATTCTCTAATGAAAATTATTTTTAAAAAAATAAAAATATTTTGTTGTCTTTGTCAAAACTAAATCTATTTCTATTCCCAATTAATAGGAATAAAAATTCAAGTTTAATGCCTCAATAAAAATTCTTGAAAAAAATTAAGAGAAATTAATTATTCTTTGGTATTCATTTCAAGAAAATATTAACATACTATTATTGTATTCTTATAAATCATAAAAATATTTATGAAGATTAAAGGTAACAAGGGTGAGACTTTATATTCTCCATGATAAAAAAGTATATATATTTTTTATTTTGGGGATTAAAGGTAGAACAAAGATGAAGTTTTTGTACTCTCCATAAATTATAAATGATCATGTTTAATTTCCATTCATACATATTTACTATTTTTTATTTCTCTTTATCATCCCAAATTTTTTATAAGAATCAATTTTAAACATCAAATGAACTTTGAAATTGAGAAATAATCATGATTAATTGAAAGATTACTATAGCCTTTATACCTTTATTTTTGTTATTATTTATCTGAAAGATGATTCTGAGAAACTAAATAGATTTTAATGTCCAATAACACTGTAAAAAAGATTAGTGGTAACTTCTCATTTTTATTTTACTATTTTTTTTTTTGAAAACAAATCTAACTAAGTTAACTTGGGCTTCTTTTATACAAGATTTTTTAGTTGTTTTTATGTTAGCCAACCGTACCCCATTATGATAGTATTATGTTGGATCAATGTTAGATGATATAAGTCTTGGTTTCAATTTATGAGATACATGTGTGATAGTTAATGTGTTTTCTTTTTTAATTATTTCAATGATGATTATGTAATTTGCATATTTAATGAATTAGTTTCATATACGAATTTCAGTATCTTGTTGGATGGTAGTAATATGCGCGCATTTGGTAATGGTATTTATATGACATTATAAGTAGTAACAAGTTGTCTACACAAATATATTTGACTTTTTTGTTTGTTGGATAACAATATTTAATAATAATGTGGAAAGTTTTGGCAATATGGTAATGGTATTTGTCAAACAACATATTCAATAAATTCAAGAAATGCAATGTACATGCCACTAAATAAGTTTGACAAATTCTAACGTTGAACACCAACTTAATTAAATTAGCATAATGAAAATCATTCTTCAATTAATTCAACTAATATAAACATCTACCAATGTAATATTTACTTTCTTAAACCTCATAGCTAACTAAAATACACCATAAACATCAAAATCACATAGATCATGTACAATTTATAACCAAAATTCATATACTAAATCCATACTTCAATTACATCAATTCAATTATGCTTAATAATCAGTTACCAAGTCACTTCCAATGTTTGGTCCTCTTAATGGCATTTAATTCTCACTTCATAACATTTTGATCAATTTGAGGTTTGCTTTGTACTGGCTATAATGTTATTAGCTATTGCTACGATGCATTTGTTGTTGTCAATAGTGTGTGAGGAGCTACTATTATTGGTGTGCTAGGTAGTCCTACTAAATTACTAGAGGTTACAATTCTTGGAGGTTTTCCCCTCTCTTGGCATTGTTATTGGTGGTGTTGATGCTGTAATAATGTGAGATGATGCAAATGCTCTTATTATTGGGGTTGTTCCTACTTTAGTTAGGGGTCTATAAGGTGGCTTGTTGTGATGTTAAGGTGGTTTATATTGATTATAGGTTGCACTTACTTTGTGATGTCGTATAAATAGGTTTCTAGCATTGTATTATCAAATGTTAGTTTGGATGCTATTGGTTTTGATGGCAATATTTGAGGTGTAAGTTCTCTTAGTGGTTGTGATGATATTGGTGTAATTGGCATTAAGGCTATCTCTTATGTCAAAAATTGATGCTCCATATGTGATTGAGAATGTGTAAGATGTTGATGCCTAAGTTCAATAAAAAAAAAATCAAAAATTTTCAACAAAATTTTTAATAAAACCTTTTTTTTTCAAAATAAAAAAGTGTTAAAAATCAAAATTTTCAAAAAAATAAAAATATCAATGAAATTCCATAAGTTTTTTAATTAAAAATTACAAAAAAAAAATTATATTTAACAGTTACAATAATAATATTTCCATGGTCAAATTTTATTGAAATCCTTCAAAATTCTGATGAAATCCTTATTATAAGAACAAATATTTATAATATTAATTAAAAATATATGTTAATAAATATTTTAATGATGATTATTTTAGTAAAATTTTAATAAAAATTATTTTTATTAAATTAAAGATTCTAATGAAAAAATTTGGTTGAAATTCTTAATTAAATATAAAAATTTCATGAAAATTATTTTGTTGAAATTTCTAAATTAAAAATAAAAAATATTTTAAATTTTAATTAAAAATTTAACAAAATAAACTTTCTTGGAATTTTAAATTAAAATAAAAAATTATTTCTTTATCTAATAATTTTATTATGAATATACACGTTTAATTATTTATAATTCAAATAATAATTTTAGTCATAATTTACTTCTAATTAATTAAATAAAGATTTGAAAATTATATTTATCAAATAAATAAAAAACACAAATAACAAAATTGGATATATAACATAAACTATTGTATATTAATGCTTAAAATGTTCATTTACATATCCAATATAAGATGCACTGTTTAAGAGAAACACAAGTCAATATTCTTCTTTTTTCTTCTCTTTTTGGCTTCCTCTCGCTCCATATAGAAGAACATGTCCACTTAAAGATTGAAGACGGAAGAGAAAACAAGGATTAGATTAAAAGAAGTAGTAACCATGGCAACTAGCAAATGATATTATCATAAGTACTCAATCTTTTCAAAAATTTAATAGTTAAATACTCCTCAAGGCTTTTTGTTCTCCATAGGCAAACGAGATTTGAGTTATGTCTTATCACATCCCATTTGTGCCCAAGAAAAATGGTATCATTCATCTATTATACCATCATTGCCAACAGCTAAAAGAAGCATCCAATAATGTGCTTCCCTTTGTTATTGGCAGGAATTCAAATATCACTATAAAATGTTGGAGAATCAATGTCACAGTTGGAATATTTCCAAGTGTTGCTTCCTTAATAGGGCTATAAGCAGTTCAAATTAAAGTGTGAGCTATAGCACAATGGACTGGACCATTAAAAGACTATAACCCCTAAGAGGAAAGACTATAATCCAAAAATAAAAATAAAAAATAAAATTTACATAATGATCGATCCTTGATCTAAAAGGATAAGGAAACGAGGCTTGTTAAATGATGTCTACATTTGATTTGTGAAAATACAGGCATGTGTCTTCCAGCAATTTCATGAAAACCAATGTACTGCATAAATTTCAACCCAACTCTCTCACCATAAGGACATGTAGACTAGACAGTAATGTCCCAAGGGCTCAAATTACAATAATAACCCTTGTAGATCCTTAGGATAAGGAATGAAAGCAAGAGACTAGGCAATATGACATGAAAAAAAAAAAATCCATAACCATTTACACATAATTATTTATTCATTTTCATAATAGTATTTTAATTTAGTTGAATGATTGCAATTATTATTGTATATACATCAAAAACTGAAAAATAATATAAAAATAAAGTAAAAGTAAATGATTCAATATGTCGTGCGTATTTAGTTGAAAAAATATCATCGTTTTACTTGCATTATTTCAAATCACATATCAATGCTCGACATCAAAAAATACCATGCACTATAATAAAATAACCTTTTATTTATAATTTTAAATGACTTTTGTTCATACTTTTAAAATTTTGGATTGTGTCAATGTGAACAATAGTTTGTTGAAATAGTTCACAGTTTTTGAATGATGAATAAAAGAGATAATAGTTCACAGATCATTAAAACTTTTATTCACAGTTTTATAACTATGAATAAAAATCGTTTTAGTTCATAGTTCATTTAAACTTTTATTCATAGTTTCATAACTATGAATAAAAATCACTTCAGTTCATAATTCAATAATGGTTTAGTTCACATTTCTAGGCCTTAAGTTACAGTAATTTTTTATTTTGTTCGCATTTATAGAATTGTGAACTATTGGTTAACTAAAAAATTATTTTTCATTATTTTAATAAAATAATAAATTAATATTCTTGATGTTATTTAATTATTAATTTTTAATTGCAACAATCAAACAACACACAAATAAAATCATACAATAAATAACTAATAATTATTTTACATAATTTCTCTAGATAAATGTATGAATCTTTATAATCCATAGCTCATAAGACGTTTTAATTTGTCACAGTCAATAATGATAAGAATAACTTAAATCCCATCTTACATTTTTTTGTTTTATTAAAAAAATTTTGTCATGCTGTTGTTATTCATGGGAAATAATACCAATTGTGATCTTTTTCTTTCCTTTAGTTACATGTGATTTTTCAATATCATAGTGTAAAGTTACCTCAACATATTGTAAAAATATTTGTGTTGGAACAAGTGAGTCGATGCAATTTTGTATTTATATATAGACAAAAGGTAAATGGTTTCAAAATAAAGATACAAAAAGTTATAGATTTTTCCTCCATGGTTGCTTCACATAGTACTATTGTTTGCTTAATACTTTATTTATAACATAATCTTGAATATTAAACCACTAGTATTTCATTTGTCTTTTACTTCAGATAATGATTTATCTTTTGCTTTAATTTAGGCTACATGATAGTTCTCTTGTTATTAAGAATTTCTCTAGAACCAAACTTAAATCAAGGTCCACAAAGCTCCCTTTTTGGTCATTTGCTATAGAAGAGCTAAGCCAATAGCTAGAAATTAAAGAATAAAAAAGTAAAAGCTGATACTAATAAGAAGAAACAAAGTAATTAGTTTGCTTGATAGCATGGAGATTAGAAAAGATAAAAAGTAATCGAAATTCTCAAATCATAATTAAGTCATAAGGTTTGTGTCATCTTGTTTTACAACTCAAGAGCTGCATATATTATCTATAATTGATAGCAAAAGATGCATATTTTTGTCCTATATAGGATCCACAAAGTTGAATGAAAGAAAAGTAGCTAACCTTTGTTTAACTACTAAGAAAGTGTTAAAATAAAATATGAGAAAACAACTCTGTGTACTAAGTGAAAGTTAATAGTAAAAGAGATAGAAAGAGAAAGAGAAACATACATATAGTTTAATGCACATTAATATTTACCCAATCAGCTAGGGTTCCAAAATCAACCATCGTTGTGTCAACTGTAAAAAATAACATAAAATTATAAAGTCGAGAGAAAAGATTAACCTTACTAAGACGAAAAAGAGATTTTGATTAGCTAGATCTAGAGCTCGGATAGAAGTAGAACCACACCTTCCTTTGTTGCAATTAGTCAAGGCGAAGATTTTGATCTGTTAGATCTGGAATCTCAATGAAAGTAGAACCGTGTCCAAATCTAAAACCCTAATGGAAGTAGAACCTCGCACCCAAATTTGAAACCTCGGCACAGACCTAAAATTCCCAACCTTAATCTGGAACCCTTCATGCAGATATAGAACCCCGAGTAATGATCTGGGACCCCAACATAGATCTAAGACCCTAACACAGATTTAGAATCCTAGAACCCAGATGGAAGTAAAACCACACTTAGATCTCGTCTTAAAAAATGAAAAAAATAAAAGCAACAAATAAAAGAACCATAATTTTTGCATTCTAACAAAAAGGATAAATACGTAATTTTTGGAGAAAGGATTAACCTTATGAGGACAAACAGGAGATTTAATCTGCCAGATATGAAACCCAAAAGCAAGTAGAACTACGCTCTTAATTCCTTCACTGCAAATAGTCAAGGCTGAAAGCTGGGTTTGCTAGATCTAAAACCTAGAGAGGCTCTCTTCATAGTGCACTTGATACTTAATGGTTACTACCTAAGCAAGTTTATCTTTCTTGAGAAAAAGAATTCACAAATGAGTAAGTTTATCTTTCTAAAGAAAAGCAAGTCTATCAATAAATCACTTTGTTAAACCACTTTTATTCACAGTTACAGTAAAACTATGGACAAAGGCTTTCTTTTGTTCACAGTTATATCTATATTTGTGAATAATACCTTTTATTCACAATTTTGTTGTACTTATGAATAAAGGTCTATTTTGTTCACAGTTTTATTACAACTGTGAATTAATCATTTTTTATTCACAGTTTTTATTAAAATTATGAACTATTAAGTGTAAACTAATATCATTTTTGTTGTAGTGATAAAGTGATGCTGGTGATTATAATTGAAAGAGCATAAGTGGAATCTCTTTGTATTTAAACATTTTAGTCGGGCATTTGGAAGGGAAAGATAAATATATTTTGCTTGGGATGAATATTAAAAAGCTCAAAGACACATTTTATTGAACTTTTAAAAAACAAAATTGTTCATAAAGTACTATTTCACAACTCAACTATAACTATCTGTTTACCTATCCACACACAAAGGCTACTTATAGTCTACTGATCATTTTGTTAAACTAATAATTTAGAGGATTTATATTTCTTAATTATGTGAACATTATTCTTTTATAACTAATTATGAGGTTAACATTTACTTAGAGCTTCAATTTGTAAGTTAATTAAATTAATATGTGAATACTAATACTTTAGACTTTTATTAATTAAATATATTTCGATAAATGTAATTATATGACTCACTTTCTATGTTTATAGGCATATAACCTACAAAACTTCATTGCTAGCAACTTCATCAAGGACATTGCAAAAGATTGTAAAGGTTTCGAAGTCATACCTAGAATACTATGTCAACAAGTACAAATTTCATACTAAAAAACATAGTTCAGATAGAGCTACAATGAATAATGAAGTCCGCATTAAAGGGGTCTAATTATGATGGAGATAAAAGCAACCACTATGGTATATTTGTGAAGGTGTTAAAATTGAAATAGCAAGCATTATCAATCAAGAGAACCATGGGGTTCAAGCATGAATGGTTTAATCCAACACTAAATGCAGGTACTAATTTACTTAAATTGTATAACCTAGTAGATGTTAACCACATTAGGTAAATAAGTATGTGCCATTTATTTTAACTTTGCAAGCAGCTCAGATTTATTATATCCCTTGTCCAAGTTTAAAACGTGACAAACATGACTAGTGGTTATTTACAAAATAAACGCTAGGTTTGTCATTGAACTAATAGAATCTTATTTTTATCTAGATTAATTCAAGTATTGCACTTTCTCAAGATGATGAGATAAATGTCTATCGGATTGAGATTGACGCAAAAGAAGATCTTGTCTTTTTAAATGATTCAAACAAAAAAATAACAAATATTGATGATAAGAAGGGAATAAACTAGATGAGCCAAAATTTGGAAGTGATTCAAAAAAGGGTAAGGAAAAGAAAGAGGAAAACTTTGAAGATGATGATTAGTTAATATTTGTTAATTGTTTGAATTAATCTTTATGTATATAATGAATTACTTGATATGTAATGATTGAATTATTTATTCTATTATTAGATGTGTAGATTTTAAATACCATGTGTTAATGGATTATTATTTCTTAAAATGTTCTTAGCATGTATTTTAGGTTATTCTAGCTCAATTTTTAGGGAAGATCCTGCCAAATTTTTCCTAGAAATTTATCTCCCACTCTAAATAAGGTATTAACTTTATCAACATAATTAAATAAGAGGATGAGGAAGACATGTTGACTCAGGAAGGAAAAGGCAGTGGCACTCATAGGTCACAATCATCTCCATTTTTATACACATAGATGGGGCCAAAGTTGTAGCTAGATGACAAGCTACACTTGCATCATCTCCACCAGATGCTTTGTTGAGTTCTACAAGCTCTTTGGAAGTTGCTTGTATGAGGATGTCTACGCATAGGTAAACAATAAATTTATATAAACAATGACATGTAAATGTTGACAATTATATTTCAATGCTTACATTATTACTTTTGCATATTATGGTAATGCATCTGATTTATTCATTTTCTTTGATAGGATTGAGCCATCTACTAAATGTTCCTTCAAGATAGACTATATTTTTTAAGAGAGGGTCGTTCTAGTTACATATACATGAAAGGAAAATTCTTTGTAATTCAAGGACTTCTACTAGGAAGAATTTAAGGTACATTAATTATTTAAGAAAAAATAAAATGTTATACTTTATTATATTTGACTTATCATTTGTTATTGTAGAAACATTTTGTATGGCATGAGGTAATCGATGACAAAGTGAGAGCCATTTGGACGCTAAGACCATTAAGTGATATACTGATTTAATGTATTCTTATCAACATAAGGTAAGAAATAAGCCATAATTCATCCCAGATAACATATAAGAGCAGTAGCAGTTTCAATAGAACTACCCAAAGTATAAGAGAAGTGTGGGATAACCTTCAGATATTGATGGAGCAAAATAAGTGGATCCTAGTCAATCTTCTCTAACACAGTGTAATTTTACGCTTATGGTATGTGTGACATTTAATTTACATAATTAGAATAAAAATGGCAAAGGTTTTCTTTTGTTGCATTAATATAATTTTAATTATAAGCAAAGGAGTTAGGTCAAGAGCTAACTCACATGGAGCTTTAAGATGAACTAATATGAAGAAGTCTAATCTTCATAAATTCATTGTTAAGCACTCCAGACAAGTGCATGTAAGTTTTTTCCTTTGAACATTTAATGAATAATCCTAATTATATTTCTTACTTAATTCGATATACACAATCACAAGTGCATGTAAGTATGCGAATAATCTTAATTGTATCTCTTACTTGAATTATTTTCTTGTAAGAATGCTATGAGGACATATTTGCCGTAGCTTCCTAATCACAAAAAAGATCTTCTGATACACTTGAGGTAGACTACATAGGGATCTACTACAAGGTTAGTAGGTGGAGAGAATGCACATCAAATGTATGGACTTGACTCTCAGATCCAATGATATTATTAAAGTCATGGCTCCAGCAATGGATGATCTGTCGATTATGCAACCATGCTACATATACGCGAGCAAATGAAGACTATGAAAAAGTGTCTAGAACAGGAGCATAGCAAGAGGGAAGAAGATTATGTATGTTTAAAGGCTGAGATAAATAAGTGTTTGTAGTAGTGAAAGATTAAGATGGATCGTATGCACCAAAAAGAGACAAAGATGGAACGTATCCACAGGATAGAGGTGTTACCCCTAAAAGGTATAACATCGTCTCATGGCTCCACTTGATTATTGATTTCCTCATTTTCATTTATGTATTTGATTTAGAGTTTAGCATAGTACTTTTGAGTATTAATTTTACTTATATTTAATGATGACTAGATTTAAGTTTAATTTTTTATTCTTTGATAGGTGTTGATTTATATAATTAAAAAATATAAATAAATTAAAAAATAAATAAATAACTAAAAAAATACATTATTTTTATTATTAAAATTAGTTTAACCAAAGACAGTCGATAGAAGAGCCCATCATAAAGAATTTTAGGTTAAAGACACGTGAGTGTTGCTAAACCTTCAAACTTGATGACACACTAGTTCATCGCAAGTCCATCACTAGATTATGATGAATTGGTGATAGAATTTTTCATCTCCAACTTAGCAGCAGACTAGATTTTATCTTTAAGTTCAGCAACGAACTTCACATTTCGTCGCTAAGTGTTTTTATGACCAATAATTTAGCGAGGGAATTTTTTTGTCACTGATTCGTCTTCAAGTCCCTTAGTGAAAAATTTTTCAAATTTAGAGGTAAAATTTAAGCAATACCATAAAAAATTATAAAAATAAACTTACATACAATCAATGTTATGAATAGTAAATAATATAATAGTGATTTCTTTATTTTGAATAAATATTGATAAAAACATATTTTAACAAATTTACATACAATAAAAGTCTTAAATGGTAATAATATATCACTACAACAAAAATGATATTAGTTTACACTAAATAGTCAACAGTTTTAATAACAATTATGGATAAAAAAAGATTAGTTCACAGTTGTAACAAAACTATGAAGAAATAAACTTTTATTCACAGTTATAAAAATAAATAAATAAATATGGATTATACTTTACTCGTAGTTTCCCATAAAATTGTGGATAAAGATTCATAAAATAATTTAAAATTTTTTTATAAAATAATTACTCCTTAAAAAATATTTTTTAATTAACCAATAGTTAACAATTCTATAACTGTGAACAAAATCAAAAATAATTATGAACTAAGGTGTGTTTTATTCATAATTCTAGAATTGTGAATAAAACTTTTAATGAACTGTGAACTAAACTAATTTTTATTCACAGTTATGAGACTGTAATAAATGTTTGGATGAACTGTAAATTATTTCTTTTTTATTCACTGTTTAAGAACTATGAATAAAAGGTTTAATGAACTGTGAACTATTACCACTTTTATTCATGGTTCAAATACTATAAACTATTTTAATCGATTTTTATTCATACTGACATAGTCCATAGTTTTAGAACTGTGAACAAAAGCCATTTTAAAACTGTGAATAAAAAGCTATTTTATTGTAATGTGTCCATTTTTATTGATCTTTTAAATAAATATTGACACATAATAATTTTGATAAAATAAATAGTAATGATTCATTTATTTTACGTTAACATTAACAAAGAAAAAGGTTATGATGAAAAAAATGAACTCTAAAGCAAAATGAGATTTACGATTTTGGGAAACCAACTTTTGTAATTGATGCCCTTTGAGAAAGGAGACTAAGGGAAGAGGTGAGGTGTTTATTCAATCAGATATCATAGACAGTCATGAAAATATCTCAATAAGGAGGATTGTCAACATAAAAAAGAGGAGAAACAACTTGCGTGGCATGAGATGCAAAGGAGTAGTGGCCAGGTTTAAAAGCAACCTTTCGTGGGAACCTAAAATGAAAATATTTTAACCTTTTAAAATTCAAAGGTCATAAATGATGTGGTCAAGATTTCAATTGTATTAACATCTTTAATCAAAACATTATTTTAATTTTAAAATATTAAAAAGTAAAATCTAATTAATTTTAATAAAATTAATAAAATTCAAAAACATAATGCAAATTTTTTTTCATATTCATATGATTATGAATATATATATATATGACTAAAATATTTGGGTAATATATATGAATTCATAATAATTAAATAAATATAAAATTAATCTTTATTACAAGTTATAAAAATAACATTCTTATTCAAATTGTCTTACAAAGTAGTAACATATTTAATTTCATCTAGAAATTATTATACTTAAATTTACTTTAAGTATCATAAAATGCATATAAATTTTGAAAATTAAATAAAAGAAAATGATGATTACATCTTCAGTTAATTAAAATAAATTATCAAATTGAAATTTAAACTTTTTCATGTCAATCATATTTGTAATTATTTACTCAAGATCTTACTAATTACTTTTGAATTAGCATATTATATGCATTGAAGTTTGTAATGTATTGTGTGCATTACTATATGATACATAGGCAGTGTATCTTATATGTTACAATAACCTAGCTACAGTATAATTTCATTGGAATTTGCTTATTTTTTAAAAAATAAAAAATACTTTCATAATGATTCTTGCGATATTTATCATTGGAATATTAATTATTTTACACTATAGAAATAAACTAAGAAATAATAAATTAAAATTTTCATGATATTTTTAGCAATTTTTTTGAAGATTTCAATTGAATATTCTCTTGAAATTCTTGATGATTTTTCTTCTACAACATCAATTTCTATCATAACTTTTCATAAAGATTTCAACAAAATTTTCTCTACTAAAAAATTGACGATTGTTAAGCACTGGCTCTATGTAAACCAAAATAAAAGTTAAATTCCATTAAAATGAAAGACTTTTGATCACATCAATAACATACAAAAATGTTAGTTAATTATGAAAAAAAGTGCAAATGCATCACCATTTGCATGATGTGAATGTTATTATGGTTGGGTCAGATGATGCCACAAATATGGGGTTGTGATACCATCTCACAATGGAACCTTCAGATGTACATGTTTGATGGCATGTGCTTGCAAAAGTATAACGACATTAAATAAAAAGGTTTGTTAATAATAGTAAAAATAAAATAAAATCAAATGCATCACCATTTACATGATGTGGATGTTGCTATGATAGGGTGAAATGATGTTACAAATGTGGGGTTATAATATTACTTCATAGTGAAACCTTAGATGTACATGTTTCATAGCATGCTCCTTGCAAAGATACAATGACACTAAACAAAAGTTAAGATAACATAACACACCACAAGTTAATTAGAGAACTTATATGGTTGTGGGGCTGAACAAGAATTAATGATGTTGTTTTTAAGCAGCTAGATGGTTGCACCAAAACACAATATAAGCAAATATAAATCAACAACTACATTAAAAACAATGAAGATAAAGATTTACCAATTAAAAAGACAAGCCAAAATATTTTAAGTTGTCATTTTTTGTTTTTTTTTTTAAACCTAATTCCATTCAATTTATAGTGTATGTCATGAAGAATAGTATTTTGTCCTTAACTTTGGGGATTTTATCATAGATTCTTGATCATATTGTGTGAGGTTTCAAAATGAGATATTTTCTTACTTTTTCCTTCTTTATACCATCTTATATATAAAAAAACAAAAAATTAGTTACAATTCTTTGGTTCTTAACTACCAAAAACTCTAGCAAGTGACTTTTAGCATGCTATATGATCCTTACAAACATTACACGCTTCCTTTGAAATTTTTTCTTCATTTTTTTTAATTTTTCTTATTATGTTTAATTTCCATGAATGATGCATATTATTATTCTACTCATTGTTAGAACCTCTTCTTAATTCAATCATTTAGAAATAAGTATGTGAAAAATGTAGATTTCCACGGAGTAGAAAAATAGAATGTGATATACTGGTTGTGTATAATATCTAAGCGATGAGAGAAAATATCATTTAGACAAGAGTAGGCAGAATGTAGGAAGAATATATAATAGAGGTAGCAAAGGGATAGTGGCTTACACAATTAGTCTGAAAATGATGAATTCATCACCTTAGGCATCTTTTTTGTTTTTTTTTTTTTTTTTGCCAATGTTAGGTTGATTTTCATACAGGATTTTGTTGAAGTCTTCTATGCAAAATATTTCTTCATAATTTACAAGTTAATTTGATTAGGTAGTTCAAATCCATGCTAGATAAAATCAATATGCCATCAAAGAATATATTGTTCACCATATAAGGGATATTACAATTTGGAGTCCAGTTCCTATTATGATATTTTCAGAACACAAGATTTTTCTTCAACATCAAAATCTTCTTCCTAATAACACTAGGGCAAAGTTTGTAATTGCATGCCCTCATTAACTCTCATTTTCCCCTGTATAAAGTTACCTTTGGCAAAGTGTTACCTATTGTTTTTTTCTTTAGTTGCTTATATAAGGCTTAGACCTATTCTTCTTCTTCTAATAGTTTCCATTTAAATCTTGAGGAATGGCAACCTCAAGAGCCAACAATGCTTCCATTCCATATACCTAGAAAAAATGGAGTTACCTTGTGTAAAGTCATACAAGTGTGAGATAATAATGAATGGAGAATGAGAGGATCTCATGTCATCTTCGTATGCTTTTTGTTTTCTTTTAAATATTCTTATTGTATTTATTGGTAGCCTTTACAACTCCGCTAATTTTTTGGTGGTAAGATGCAAAATTAAGATGGTAGGTTTTTAATTGGATAAACAATTCTTGTCATGTTGCTATCTAAATTTTTTCAAGTGATTATTCTTTTAATGAGAACATATTAGTGACAAGCTATAATGCATTAAGTTACATAAGACGTAAGGTAGTTAGGAGAATGACCAATGTGTTACTATCACTTGCAATGGAGTTGAGGAAATATTAATTTTGATTTGTTGAATCTCTTTTTTGAAATCTGTGTAAACATCATAACTATTGTTGGTAGTGTATCAGTCAACTGATAATTTTCTCTCAACACATAATTGAATAAGGTTGCCTAAAAAAAACTTTAATTAATTGTATTAGGTATTAATTATATGAGACAAATTTTAGGTCTCTTATTTCCCATTCACCATTTATTTGATGAATTATTGATAATAAGTCCCTAAATACTACAAGTTTATTTATACATATGTTGTTATTACTTGAATACCCCCCATGACACATGCTTCTATTGTAACTACCTTGTTTGAGAAATCAAAACGTTAGCTGAATGATTAAAAAAAAAAAAAGTGGACTTGTTTTAAACGAAATAAATAATAGCCTTACTTCTATGCCCCAAATCATTAGATGCACTAAAAAGTAGCATAATCAACATTCCTTTAACTAAAGATCGATCTTTCTTTAATATGGAAAATAAATGCATATCTTCATCTAAAAGATTAACAAACTTTTCATAAGTTCATAATCATGTAGTGTTTGATTGATTAAATATCGATAATTAAAATTCTTTGTATCGCCTTTCTAGTAATGCAAACAACGTCACACAATAATAATCAGGTCACAATTTTACTTAAATGTCTCGTGAAGAAAAGTTAAATGTGTAAATACTCAAAAGCAAAATCAATGTCTCATTTACCTTGTTAATCTTATATATCTTCTATCTCCCCTTGATCCTTTTCTAGAATCATCAATGAAATGGAATATACGAGACATGAGAAGCTGAGACAATCATGTTAACAAAAATGCAAGAGAGAAGTAGGATTTTTGGAGCCACATCCAAGCTCCTCTATTAGCTTATAAACCAAGGATCTAGTATTCCAAGATTTAGACCTCATCATCATCCAAGGAAGCCATCTTCCATTTTCTTTCATTACCTTAGGGCTTGCCTCTATTTGCTTTTTTCTTCCTTGTTACTATCAACATGATCATGGACTTGACTTTTCTTATCATGAGAGAACCAATAAAGATTGACTATGCAGCAATAGGATGGGAAAAATCCCCATCTTGGAGTTAAGACCCCCTAATGCCGTATGAGGTGCGTCCATGGTTATGTCTTCCATTAGCTTAGGATGTCAAGACATCAAACTATTCCTATAGAAGAACCATGCCATTTATAAACCAAAAGAAAAAAAAAAAGATAGAAGTTAGCATAAAAAAGAGAACAAGCAAATAAGGAAACCTTAAACACCAAAACAAAAAAAAAAAAAAAAAGGAGATCTTACCTTCATAAGACTAATTTGGACCGCCTAATGCATTAACCAACATGAACTTGCCATAGAATGCTCTCATGTTGGGCTCCAAGTAGGGAAGCCTTAGGAAGATAAAGCAATAAGGCCCTTGATGGGTGATTAGCAAAACCCTTAATGGGAGAGCCTTAAGGCCTATTTGATTTTGTTCTAGTCTTTTTGTTTTACAAAACTATTTTTAAAAATATTTTTTAGAATTATTTTTAAAAAAGAAAAAAATGTTTGATAATATCATTTTTAAAACAATGTTTTAATATTTTTTTAAATAATTAGTAATTACAATAATTCCATTAATGAAAACATTTCTTTCATAAAAGTTAAAAAACAAAGCAAAAACAACTTTAGGATGTTCTCTATTTTTTGTTTTAACAACCAAAAAACAAAACTATTTTGAGAATTAACTTTAACAAAATAATTTTATGAATTTTTTTGTTTTTTAAAAAAGAAAAACTATTTTAAAAATAGATATCAAACAAACCATTAATTTTTGTCACTTAAGTTAGAGTAAAATCAATTTTCAACAAAGTAATTGAACAAGTATGGATGGATAACCATGAGGGACCCAGCCCTTGGAAGAAAGGGGACCTAAGATCTTGGAGTTAGACATCAGCACTTCCAATGATAGGTATATATATCCAAACTTCTATCCTTTATAAGAAGAAAAGATCTCTCTAATCTTAAAAATAAAAATGAGCTTATATATTAAAAATTTATTGACCTTTCCCTCAAAGTGCTTTTTTAAACAAAACGAAAGTTGGATTATACGTTTCATGACCTAGCTTGCATAAAATGGTCGTCAATAGTATTATGAAACACCGATTGCTTGATGTGAATTGGATGAGACTTATGTTTATGTTCATGACAAAGGTAGTTTTAGGACATAACATTGCAAACTTAACCCAACTTTGAAAGGCTCCTCGTAAACATACAGCTACCACTACTTCCACCTTATATTAATAGCATCTAGTTTTGCCTCTATAATTTTATTAAGGGTAGTATTATCTTTGTTTATACTAAAAATCCTAAAGCCTTGAAAGGAAAAGCGAGCTAGACAATATCCCAACCAATAACAAGAAACAAGAATGTAAAAGAACACAAAAAAGAATGAGACTAGAGTAACTCAATTAAAATGAAATTAAATTGAGTTGTCTACTTTGCGTAACGTGTCTCTATTTGTAGATGTTGGCTATAGCCATAAGGTCAAGGCAACTTCAATATGAAAGCAAATTCTCTAGAATTGAGCATATGCTCTATAAGTATCATAAGATCTTAAGAAAAAGCATCATTATGCAATATATTATAAGCTAGATTTGCTAGATGTGACACTTTTTACTAACAGATGTTTTACAACCCACTAGCCTTCATAAACTCTTTACCTTATACTCTTTCAAGGCACCCTAGAGATGCATTTTAGAAATTTCAACTCTAACCTCCCTTTTGTTTTATATGTATAAGCTAAATATAGCAAAAACCTCTAGGTTATCCAATCTTGGAGGCTTTTAACTCAATATCTATTTTAGAGTTTTTGGGCCTATAACTTTGGAAGGTAATCTTTTTACAAGACATATTCTTATGGTGACAACTTTACCTTAGAATGTGTTGCTTAGGTTAGCTTGAAAGAGTTGCATTTAACCCTCTTCATTAATGCCTAATTCTTCCTCTATTTTACCTAGTATGTTGTAAAGTTTTCTTATTGATTTGTGCCTTACAGTATCATTCATTGTTGATAAAAATCAACTATAGGATTGTAGAATTCTAATCCATTGTTTATTCATACAACTTCTAACTTTTCTCTATTATTCTTTATTAAAATTTTTTAATTCCACTCTTAAAACAAATATTTTGAACACTTAATGGATACATTCAAAATATTAAAATTAGGTAACTACTATGAACAAGAAATACTATACACCTTTATGTGTTAGAGTTTTTTCTAGGCCTTAAAGATCAACGTAGACATACTCCAAAATTCTCCTTTATCAATTGATTCCATGCTTAATTTGAGCTTGAGTTGGTTACCTAAGATGCATTACTTAAAAAAGCTTAAGTAGCTTTTTTTTCTTGTCCACTTAATAACCTTATTTACTCAATTCTTAAAGCCTTTGTTCATTATCGTGCCCTAATATTCTATGCCATGATTCAAACTTGCATTTGTTTCCTTCAACAGCACTTGTTGCCTGACCAATAGTTCTTAGGCCTTATAGCACATAGGGGACCTTATTTTTGTATTCCTTTCCATTTGCTTTACAATTGCAACTAATAAAGGCAATGAATTCAGCTTTTCTAAATAAATTTTAACTACTTAGCTTTAATATGCATCTTATTTGTTTATTTCTTAACTAAATAGTCAGTAAAGTAACAAATAAATCACAGTAAGATAAAAAGTGAGAGAGCAAATATTTGAATTTTATGTGGTTTGATGACTTTGTCAATGTACATGCCTCTAAGCAACCTACTTGCAAATTTCACTTCTTTTTCATTAAATAATCTTTGGTTCCTGAGAGTCAAGCTTTACACCATAGATGACTTTCTTCACCTCTTTACAAAGTTCAATCAATACAAGATTTGCAAATAATAGAATAAGCTATCACTAAATGTGGATGAATACAAATTGATTCTTTATACCAATGAGTTTGCTTCATAGAATGAATGAGTTAAAGTTAGAGAGCCATAAATAAGTTGAGAAATGGTTCTTAAAATGTTCAAAGAGTATTGTTCAAATCTTTTGAAAATTTATTTCAACTTTGATTTGAAAAACTAGTTAATAGATATAAAAGAACCTATTTTATGGGTAATTTTAATGTCATCATTGTTCTTTGACAACATCAAAACAACAAGCTGTTACTCCACACAAATTTGAAATAAGGGGTCTTTCAGTGATATTGTTATGCAATCTTAAATAGTGTGCCTTTAGGTGACATTGCTTTGGTGGTGTTTCAAGCACATTGAATTAATGATGCTACCAAATCAAGCGATGTAGAGTCCCTTCAGGTGACACTACCTCTTTTGTTAGTGTTTCTGCTACACTTGACATTTGACACCACCATAATAAGTAGTAACATCGACTACTTAGCTTATAGAACTTTTTATTTTTATAAGATTTTAGAAATTGAGTTTGTCTTTTTGAAAATCTTTATTCCTACAGTAAAATAAACTCATGTTTTCAAAATAATCTTTAGAAGAAAGATTTTGATAAGAGATATCCCTTTGCGTGGTGCGTACATGCAACCAATACCTTGGGACTAGATTAAATTATAAATAAAACCTATATGTCTTCTCTTAAGAGCTTGTCTCTTGCTTTTTTAGTGTTTGCATAGTTTAAGTGTACCAATATCTTCATCTTGATGCATTTACCATCTTCTTATTAGCTTTTATGAGTACATAACTAAGCTTAGCTACACAACTGCACTTCAATCATTAGTTTTCATGACTTGTTACTACCAATATATTTCATCACATTATAAGATTATTGATTTCTTAAAGGTTTGATAATCTCATGAGGCCAACACTTTATGACAACCAAGGAGTTTCTCATCACTTTTAAGATCCTTCTTCCATTATATAATGTATAGGCTTGGTTGTATAGAGTTTTCAAAGAAATTCAGTTGTTCATTCAATGTGGCACATTCTTATCAAATCTATTGATAATTTAATTTTCTTTTATTTATTAGTTTAAGGCTCTCACATAATTCTAGCTTTTACCATCTTGATGGTTATCATAAAATTATTTTCTTATATCAAAGATATGAAGATGTGATGGTAAAAGAGTTCACTTTTGATAGAGCACATTATATATGAATTTAGATTCAAACCATGGATTATTAAAGCCAAAAAGGAAGTCTATCCACTTTTCCATTTGAAATACACTAAAAAACTTTTTATGATGCAACACTGGAGAGGGTTTAATTATAAGTGAGCAAAAAATCGATTAAACTGGTCAAACTAAATTATATAATTGAGTTCAATATGATTTGATGGTTTTTGTCTAAGTTAAAATATTTTAATTTGAATTGACTCAGTTCAGATAAAATTATAAAAATTTAACCAAAATTAAATCAAATCAAATATGTAAAAAATTATTAATTTTTATTTATGGGCCCCTCAAGGTAATAATAATTTTGACATTAATTAATACTATCCAAATATAAAAAATAAATAATACTAAAACTATATTTAATTGTGTGATATTTGTTAAAACTTGTAAGGATGAAAGCAAAAAGACATATCCTTTTGCTTTTGGTTATGGTAATTATGAAAATATCAAATCATGGATGTGGTTTTTGCATTAACTAAGGAAGGTAATTGCTCCTGTTGAGGACTTAGTTGTCATCTTAGGGCCACTAAAGACTACTAAAGTCAGATCATTAGTTTTTTGCCACACGACTCATGTTCTTGACATATAATGCAGTATATATATATATAATCAATACAAATGAGAATATGTGTCCAAGGGTCATGTAATGCAACAAAGGTTTATTGATGAAGTGAGTTTAACCAAATAAAGGTAAAATTGCAAGCAAATCACATTTGTGGATATGCCTATACAATGATGAAGACCTTGGAAAATGGTCATCTATATTTTATCTATAAAGACGGTATCAAGTAATGATCGTTAACGTTGCTTGTAGTCTTAAATACTGCTTATAATTTATGCTTGAGTTGACAGTTAAGATAATTTATAAATTAGCTTTACGTACGATCCTCATGAAAAAGTGAAAATTTCAAGATTATGAGTAATTAACTCAACCCATGTAATATTAATAAAAAGGCATAAAGATTCCCTTTGAATTACAATTACATAGGTTGATTGAAATATGCTCCTAAAGCATGTTCTGAAGTAGGTGCTTTTTTATTGAGCTTCACTCTGATCTTATGTCATATCATCCAAATGCACTTACAATTGCTAGATAATTCATAACTAAATGTATTAACACTGGCTTCTTCATTTAATTGCAACATAATTACATATGTTTTCTATAATGAATGCCAATTTATATCAGTGGTAACATGTCTAAAGAAATGATCATCAATGGTATGTCCTTATCTATGAACAATTACAGCAAGAATCACTTAATCACCAAATACCCAAAACAAATCTAACTAGTGGATGGCCAATCTGTTTCGATGAAACTAAGAGCACAATTGTTTTTTTTTTTAAGCAATAATGTCAAGCGATATGTGCTCTTAAGAAAATATAAAGTACCTTCTGATAAGGAAAGAATAAGAGAAAACAAAGTTCAAGATGTGAGGAATGAATGCCTAAATCTTTAGTTGGTTTATGGTAGAGCTTCATCAAACACACGACAGTCACATACACTTGTATTGTTTTATAATTAGTGATGATAATTGGGTTTAAAATATCATTGAATATTATCATGATTTGAGATAAATATCAAAGGATTTGGAATACATTTGGAAGATTGTTTGTTATCTCTAGAGTCACTACAAGAAAACAAATCTTTTATGACGGGCAATGCCCGTCATAAAAAGCTTTTTATGACGGTCAGAAAACTGTTATTGTAAGTGATGTCATAAAAACTTTATGACGGTCCAAAAGACCGTCATAAATTCTTGACGGTTTTTGACCGTCATTAAAAAGCCGGAATATTAATGACGGTCTGCAATGGACCGTCATAAAAATTCATGACAGTCCACTGCAGACCGTCATAAAATATATTGATGATATCATGATGGTCTTTGTGACCGTCATAAAAAAAATTTGGTACTTTTTATGATGGTTTTTATGACCGTCATAAAAATGTTTCATGTTTTATTATATATTTTTTATTGATTAATTACAAAAATTTTTTTATAATTTTGTAAATTAATTAATATTTATATTTTTTTTCAATTGCAATCAAACAATACAAAAATGTCAAACAAAAAAATACATATGTTTATAACTACAACTATTATCATTTTACAAAATAAAATAATATTAAGTATCAAAAATAAACAAAATATCTACAAATTAAATTACATAATTATCATTCTCATTGCTCTGTTCTACCATTACATCAAAAAATACCCAGTGCATTAGATGTGTCACTCTTGCAATAGTAATAGAAAAGATACATTATTATATAAGCTCTATTTACTACATAGTTAATTTACATATCAAAATAAATAAGCAATTATAATAAAGCTTGAAAATCAAATATAATAAAAAATTGAGAGTGCATCTAAATGTCAAAAATATAACTCTTTGTAACCTATAAGGTATATATTAATCATAATATGCAACTTTCTATTCTAATTCCCTACATGTAGGCATCAAAAGTGTAACTTCTTGTAATGCAAAATCTCATGATTGCATATCTAACATGTTTTGGCAAAACTGAGCGAATAGCCAATGGTAGAAGTTGTTGCATAAGAGCATGACAATCATGAGACTTAAGACCTTGAATTTTCATATCTGTCATTGATACAAGATTTCTGAAATTTGAAGAATACCTATCTGGAACTTTTATGTTTGATAATGTCTCACAAAACATCCTTCTCTCTGATTTGCTTAGAGTGTAACAAGCAGCTGGTAAATACGTACGGCCATTTACAACTTTGGGAGCTAACTCTTTCCTTAAGCCAATTTCTGCAAGATCTAGTCGAGCGTTAATCCCATCTTTAGATTTTCCAAGAATATTAAGTAAAGTTCCATATATGCTTTCACAAACATTTTTTTCAATATGCATTACATCAAAAATGTGCCGAACATGTAAATGTTTCCAATATTCAAGGTCAAAAAAGCATGATTTCTTCTTGAAGCATGTTTGAATATTGTCATTCAATCTTTTACCCCGTGTCATTTTCCTCTTAGCAACTGTTTTTTTTTACCCCATACATTAGTAAGAGAGCTTACTTTCTGCAGTATTTCTTCTCCACTTAGTGCACAAGGGGGTGAACCGGTTTCATGTTCTCCATTGAATGCTTTCTTTTGCTTTCTAAATGGGTGATTTTTTGGAAGGAATCGTCTGTGACCCATATATACATTCTTCTTACCATGTTGTAATCTACAAGTATACGTGCTTTCATCACATATTGGACAAGCATAATATCCTTTCACTGAACAACCGGAAAGATTCCCATAAGCAGGAAAATCATTAATTGTCCATAATAAAACAGCTCGTAACATAAACAACTCCTTTCGGTAAGAATCATAGACTTCTACACCAACCTCCCACAAAAGCTTCAAATCATCAATCAACGGAGCAAGATATACATCAATATCATTACCTGGTTGGCGAGGTCCTGAGATAAGCAAGGACAACATCATGAATTTTCGTTTCATACATAACCACGGTAGTAGATTATATGTTATCATTACCACTGGCCAACAACTATATGCAGTACTAAGAGAACTATGTGGATTTATTCCATCAGCAGAAATAGCCAGTCGAAGATTTCTGTGTTCAGATGCAAAACTTGGCCATTTAAAGTCTATTAACTTCCAACTAGGTGAATCAGCAGGATGTCTTAGTTTTCCATCTACTTCCCTTTTATTAGCATGCCAAGTTAAATGTTGTGCAATTTCTGGTGACTGAAACATTCGCTTGAACCTTGGAATAGGAGGAAAGTACCACAACACTTTAGCAGGAATCCCTTTCATTTGGTTTTTTACCTTACCATTTTCTTTCCATCTCGATAGTCCACAAGTAGGACAAGATGATAAATCCTTATAATCCTTTCTATAGAGTATACAATCATTCGGGCAAGCATGTATTTTCTCATAATGTAAACCCAATGCATTCATAGTTTTTTTTGCTTCATACATCGATGTAAGGATTTCATTTCCAGTAGGAAACATATCAGACAAACAACTTAACAAATCAGAAAAGCTCTTATCTGACCACCCATATTTTCCTTTTATATTATATAATCTCATCAACGCAGACAACTTAGTATATTTCGTATTACCAGGATATAAAGGCTTTTCTGCATCTTCCAGTAAGTTTTGAAATAATTTGGGATCATCTTGACAATATTCAAATGCATCATTAACCATGTCTGTTGTATTGTCGATATAATCATCCTTGAAAGATTCATCAAACACCGATTTCTTATTTGTGCATGATCTAGAAGAACACTCTTCTCCATGCCAAATCCATCTTTTATACCTCTGATCAATCCCTTTACTAAACAAATGATACTTAACTTCTTCAACACTTAATAATGTCAAATTAGCACATGATTGACAAGGACATCTAATGAGTGTAGGATCTTCACAATGAGAAATGGCAAAAGCAAGAAACTCATCCACTCCATCAGAAAACTCCTTGGACAATCTATTCAAGTGCATCCAAGATTTATCCATATTTTATCCTATGATGACAAATAAAAAAAAAAACACCCACTTATTCTGCATGTTTATTATGTATGTAATACGTATCATGTAAAGTAATGTTATTGAAAAAATAAGATTAAAAAACAAGGTGCCCACTAGACTGAAAGGCCTCAGGCAAAGCGAAGACTATTTCTTCGAAACACATGGTACATTAGTAGATTACTAAGAATTTACCAACCTGGAATGATGTTATCTGTACAAAAAAGTAATGGCTTCTATCTGAAGGATTTTGACTTTTCTTTCGAGTCCTATTAATATGTAACAAGCTTTCCCTTCTTTCCAATGAGCAATTGACTATCACAACAATTATCCTGCATAATGAACCATAGCATCTGTGAGAAAAAAAACCTTTATTACTAATACAAAAAAATACTAAAAAAATTACACTTTAATTGAAGTGTCGGAGTATCAATAAACTTTTTCTCTCAATGATTATTCTTTATTATTGATTTCTGTCAAGGATTTAATTCATGTACTAAATAATAGTCCTATATTATGACACCCATATGCAGCAAAATGATAGAATATTGGTGCTTTTGTCTTCCATATGGTGGGGTTAGTCAAGTGACAGCTCCTTTTCCAAGCTTACATGTGTGATGATTCTCCAAAAAGAGCAAACTTGACCAGCCCGGTAGGATTCAATTATCAAACTAGGATTCAATTATCAACACATAAATATGGATGATAGCTTTGAACAACACATTCCAAGACATCTTAGATAAGAAAAAATTAAGTGCCCGAATTGCCAGCCAACTAACATTTATAATCTAAAATTCTAGTCCAAGAATAAGCAAGCATGCTTTGACGACAAGCTTTCCTGCCGGGATGAGAAAATGCAGCCTGTGAAGGCAGTACCTAAGGCTGTACATAGAGAGAAAGAAAAAGAGTTAATCTTTCTGTTAGGTTTTAATTTTTCACAAATAGATGCACGGTACACACTTGGGTGTGGCTTTGTTATGCCAATAGGAGAAACTTGGCAGCCCCATCCATGGCTTACAGTTTCGGATCCCTTCATTTCTCACTTCATTTCTCACTTCATTTACTTACAATTTTCAGTATCACAAGGATAACAAACATGGGTATCATCCGAAAATGCATAATGCCAAGAGAAGAAAATTTTCGAACAAAACTAAGTAAGAAATTGGAAGAATCAACAAAAAAAATTTCTCTCTCTAACAATGTGAGATGAAGATTTGATAAGTTTTACATTCCATTTTTTTGCTTTAATGGTATCATCCAACTGTGCACGAAGTTTACTTCATAAAATTTCTTGAAGGAAGGAAGTTTTCCATCGATTATAGGGTGTTGAAAGAGAGAAATCTCTGAAATTTTTGGGTATTTTGGGGGAGAAGGAAGAACACCACGCCAATGCGTGGGTAAAGAGCTTTCTGGATATTTACAGAACATTCTGCGTACTATTTAAATCTTATTACTGTCAAGGTCATTACGTAATCGTGCAGTTGACCAAGTGGTAAAGTGTCGTAACATTGACTGAGGGAGCCTGGGTTCGAATCCGCCTGCAGGCGTCATTCTCAAAATAATTCGAAAATATCTTTTACTGAAAAACAACAAAGTAGGTCAAAATCGAAGGGGGGAGCAAATGGTTGTAAGCCGGAAATAAGGTTCAGTATGGCCCGGGTTCGAGTCTCCTCGTTGGCATTTTCAATCAGGAATTTAAATTAAATATTAATCTATCCAAAATATGTCACATGTTTTGCTTTGGTTAGATGGTAATGACATTTATCAATTTCTTCAAGAGAGATCAGGTTTGAGTCTTCATCACGAACATTTTTTTTATTACAAATTTTTTATGACGGTCTCTCAGAACCGTCATGTATACTATGTTTTTTTTATGATGGTCCCTCAGAACCGTCATGTATACTATGTTTTTTATGACGGTCTCTCAGAACCGTCATGTATATTACGTTTTTTATGACGGTCTCTCAGAACCGTCATGTATACTATGTTTTTTATGACAGTCTTTCCAAACCGTCATGTATTTAATTTTTTAATGACGTTCATAAAAGACCGTCATAAAATACCGTCATTAAAAATAGTTTTTCTTATAGTGAGTATTGTATATTCTTTTTCACTATCATCATGTATTATTTGCCTATTGATTATGTGTTATTATATATTGATCATATATGTTATTAAACTAAGATTTTGTAGTATTTGTATTACGATTGTGTATTATTATACTTAAAGTATTTTATTGTATATTCATCATGTATTATCAAATTAAGGTTATATATTTTTTGTAATACAATTGTATATCATTATACTTGGAGTGTGCATTATTGTATATGGACTATGTGATCTAAATCATATTTGTTTGTGACACAATCGTGTGTTATCTTTGTTTATGGCTATATTACAGTTGTATAATCATACAAAGATCATGCATTGTTGGAAGAAAGTCATGTGTTATTAAATTATGATCATGTATTATATTGTAAGAAGATTGTTGATCATCGTTGCCTCACCACCTCCATACTACAATTAAGGTAAATAATTATCTGTTTTATGAGATACTATTAAAGCATCCATACTAGCATTGCCTTCAACGATAGGCGCTAACCAATAGTTTGATTTAATCCATACCACCACGAGTTGCACAACCTTTTTAAATTTTCTACACTATAGCCTCAAGCCTCATATTAATACCTTCTTGAGGCTAGCTTTGATATTCTCAATGAAGGTCATCATCAACCTCCCCTTTGACTGCATTCTTGCGTACGGTAAATTGAGCTTGCATTTTAAAAACATTAGTATTTTAATTTAAAGAATTTTTAAGCTAAAGCTAAAACATCATAAGGGCATGCATCTTACTAACCTTAGCCATCGTGTCTTTATGTCTAATGGATAGCGAATGAATTTTGTTTAAGAAAATGCATTATGTTTTTGAGAGTAATATGATGGCTCTCCATCATCTCCACATGTTGCATATCACAGGCAAGTGGTACCATCATGAAACTCATCAATTATTTATTTTCATCCTACCCATCTCTCATCTAATACATGGATGTGAGCTATCAAAGCTTTAAGGTTCAAATCCTAGTGGGTCGCAAATGCTTCCCCTCCCTAGTTTAACAAAACACCCTAGTGCCAGTTCACACTATTACCATAAAATCCCAATCCTCTTAACTTTCATTTTCATTTGCCTCGACAATAGACCGCCTTCACCCTTAAAATACCATTCATCTCAAACAACATCTTTGAGAGAAGAAATTTCGAAAGCCTTTCATTGAACTTTGACCTTCGTCTTCCTTCATGGATTTTATTTAATTTTTAGCTTCTCGTATAACCTTCCTCTATTATATGCTCTCTGCAGGAATCCTAACCAGTCTCTTTTGTAGTTGTACTTGAAGAGAATTGCATGAAATAAACATGAGCTACTTTCCTTTTCTATTCTATTGGCCTCTCTTTTGCTTAGTTTCTGATCATCTTGATTTAGCTCTTATAGATAAAATGCTTTAAAAGAGCTATAGTAGGCGAGAGTCTCAAGTTCAATGTTATTGGCGGAGGGCCTTATACGGGTGTCATCCATAATTGCGTCCTTAAATGGGAAGGTGACGTCGTTGGTTGGACTAACTTCGCAACCACCTTTCCTCTATTAAAATTGTCGTTAATCCCCTTGATCTAATTATTATGCTTAGTTAACTATGGTGTTAGGGTTTTGAAATCAGTTTGAGCTCTATCATGCTTTTTGTGCAAGTGGCTAAAGTAGGGGATTCTCTAGAAAACTTTAGTGTCTACATACTTATAGTATATTTAGGAAGCGCTATTGATTCTTGTTTCAGTCGAAGCAAAAAGGATATTTTTATATTAACATAATTAATGACTATAGTCATCCGTTTTGATTTTTGGAAACATTCTGATTCTTGGGTAATTAATATCTATGGTCACTAGTTAGCTTTGATATGAAATCTTGCTGCATAGTAATGCACAGATAAGGTAAATGATATCGAGAACTCATCCTAGTAATGTTAAACTTCTGGCTTTCATTACATAGCAAAAGATTACAACTACTTTGAGTTTTGAGTCCACTATTCTTTATGTTAATGAGAATAATATGTGCAAAATTTGCTATTCAGTTCTTATAGGTAAATAGCTGAAAAGAAAATACAATTTGAAGTGATAGTTCTTATAAATAAATAAAGAAATCAAATTGGGTGGTCATGTTCGAGTCCAGAACCTAGGTATCAAACACACCGGTGCCACCGTAAGCAATGTTCATGTCAGGTGCTTGTACTTGTTAAATACCACAAGTCTTGTCATGATTGTGCTTACTAATAGAAGCACTTTGCTATAAAAAACTAACAAACAAGAGTAATCATTTTCTATGGGTAGAGTTTATAGCAATTATAATGACTTTGGTGTTCTTATATGTTGAAGAGTTGGGTGAAAAAGTTATAACTTGGTGATTATATAAAAGAGGTATTACTTTTTGCAGCAATTAGTCCTGTTTTTACCAAAGTTTGAATGTCTGAACACATAGTATAGGTAAAGATGGTATATTGGTGGCAATGTATGTGATACCCTGAAGTAGACAAAGTTATTTACCTATGGTACAATACATCTTGTCCCATTTATAACTTGGACAACAAGTTTGAAAATGCTTGTTGACTCTTAAAAGGAATAGGTGGTGCACGTAAGGGTGGGGGAAGCCCTAAGAATGGTCATTCCTCAAGCAATCAAGTTTTATTGAATACCTATTATGGTGACCTTATTTTTCTTCTTGTTTGTTTGCTTTCCCGCTTTTGCTTTGTACATTTTAAATATACAAGGATATTGATTTATTTTCTTTGCGATATTTTGTAAAGCTGATGTAACTAATGCTGTCATAACAAAGAGAAAGATTTATGACACTTCTTGAGAAACTCAACTTGGTGGTGAAAGATTTCACTTAGAGATTAGAAAGTACTTCCCAAATCTCAAAGATGGATCATTACAGCCAGGTTATGCAAGGATTTGAACAAAACACTTGAAGGACCCAAATAGTCTCCTAGTGAGGTTAATCCTTGCTCCCTCTGTATGAACTGTTTAATTAAACCAAGGTGAGAAATAATATATATATGTCCTTATAGTTGAAAGTTTGAAATTTGTAATTCTCTGTTCATGAAATGACTATACTTTCATATTGCCTGTCAATCTATTACAAGCCTTCTTTTTTTTTTCTACAATTAAGGCTATTTGAAGTCTTTTATTTACCTTGTAAGCATGTTCATTTAAATTAAAGCAGTCTTAAGTCTTTGTTATTTTATGGACTTTATTGTATTTACCTTAATTAAGAAGTTCCAATTTTTTGTTGATGACACCTTTTGGTTTGGAAGGAAACTGCAGCCCAACCTAGTTGTAGATTCACTCGAAATGACAATGAAAATTTCCTGGATATATAACCTAGAAAAAACATATATTTCAGATATCGTTATTTTTGTGTAGCGTTGACACTTGTTTTTTTGGTGATGTTAAACATATGATTGTTGTGGCAATTATTAGCTTTCTAATATTCAGTCACGAATGTCTCAGGGGTTGAAAATGGTAAACAGTCTCTCAAATATTTTTTTTTTTGGTTAATTTTTGTAACAAATAATGAAGCATTTGGATACCATTGTTAAAAAACTTAAAAATTTTAGTTCTGTTTTATTGACTAAAAAATGGTTAGTTATTGGTAAATTAATCATCCATAAGAAACTATGAAGGTGAGTTAGAAAACTAGGGCCCACACTTTGTTTTAAAGCTCTTAAGGGGTCTAAGATTTATTCAGCGACACTAATTTTAAAGACCTAAATTTGTATGGATGACTAGATATAGAAATACAATTCATATAGAATGTCCTTTTATCATTATATTGATATCATTTCTCATAAATGCATTTCTTTCCAGATCCTAAGAATTTTATACCATATGTTTACTTGCAAAAGGAGTTAAGATGTAAATTACCTTTCCTTGGTGCCTTAAGGCATGCTTAAAACAAGTCTCTTTAGTCTATTTTCATGTCTGGCATTTCTTAAATTCTTATTGGCTTGACTTAATATATTACTCAAATATATTTATGGGAAAATATAATTGCAGTCAAGTCTAAATTCATAAAGAGGAAAGTTGATAATATCTTTTTTAGCTACATTTTCTGTTAAAATCAAAAAGAGGGAAACAATAACTTTTGTATTTATTTTGAGTAAGAAAGCAAAAATTTAGTTTCAGGTGCTGTTTGCATGAGAGATTGCATGCAGTAATAAATTCTCCTAATATTTGGTATTTTTGACATGCAAAAATCTAATCTTGATAATATTCCTGCTTCGTGTCACATGGTACTTGAATTTGTTTATTGAAGTGTTCATTATGTGGATGGTTGTTTTATTTCTATTGATAGATTAAGAGATCAGACATGTTTGATAATCTAACTTATTAAAACAATGACAAGACTACAGGTTGATGGCAGTGGACTGACTTGTTACTGTAATATTTTTTCAAGAAGAATTGGATCATCTTTCTAATAGTTTTCCTAATCGATTCAGTGTCTACTGTGGTTTGAATCAGCTATTTACTTAACATTTGCTTCTTGACCCTTAATTTATCTCATTCTCTCTCTTTTAAACTTTCATTCTCCGTTTTAAGTTGCATTTTTTGAAACATTTCACATTATTTAATTAGAAGCCTTATACTATACTATTTTTTGGAGGGTTTAAATCTGAAAGCACAAAGAAACTCTTAGAAAAGATTTGAAACTCAGAAGGGGCATGGCCTACAAACTTTAAACAAAATAACTTTGTTTTGGTTCTGTTAATAGTCATAACGATTTGTTAACAAATTCTAGATTGTTCTCTTTGGTGGCTCATAAAGACAGCCCAAAGCCTTTACATAATGCACTAGGAAAGTCTTAATCACTGATTGTTAGAGGTTGTATTATGATCCATGCTTATCATATTGCTATACATTTTATCATAGGCAAAACTTGGGAGGTGGAAGTCCTCAACTTTATAATGTAGACAACATTCATGCTTGAATATGATGGATGGTATATTTGTTGGCAAAAGCTTTGAATATATGTTGACGAATAAGAAATCTATTAGTAAACACCTATTATATATACTCAGGGATGTAAAAATCCTTCAATAAAGGTTTATAAAGATAGGGATTATACTTGCGATCAAATTATCTGTCAATATAAGTTTTTGTTTGTCAGTTTGACTTATACTAATAGATTTTAATTTTTTATTGATGGTTTGCAGTCTATTAATTTTTTTGTAATGTATAAGCAAATAATATAGTGAATAATTTCGATGATAATGTGTTATGTTTTAGAATACAGTAAAGTTTCACAACTTTCAAACTGTTTCAAAACTATTGATAAACTATTTATACATAAGTGTAATTTATCTTCCAAAAAAACAAAATTTTCTTTACACAAAAGGTTACCTCATACAGGTAAGTACTTGTCATCATAAGTTTTTCTCTTTATGATTTTATAGTTAAGAGCTCATAATAATACTTGCTTTGCCAAAATAGAGTTTGAGTATAATCAATGTGAGTAATATCGGTACACTTTAAAGCTCCTAAGAAGTTTTTTTTATTTTTTGGCATTAATGTACATAAGCTTAAAGTCAAAAAAAAATTGTTGTCACTAAAAAGGAAAAAACAAAGAAATAATAGCCAAATCAATTGACAATTATGTAAAAAAAAATTTATATATCACTGAAAAACATGAAATAATAATTACTTTAGCTGATAATTATAAAGATAACTATCAATTGATATCATTGTAGATATAATGAAACATATTAATCGATAGTTTTAAAGAGAGCTATCAATTAATGTTTGTGTTACCTTCATTTTTGTTATTGGTTGCTAGAACAAAATGTAAAAAATGAAAATTTTTATAATTGACTTTAGCAAGAATAAAAAATGAAAAGCTTGTTTGAAACTTTAGTCATCAATTTCTATGAGAATCAAATACTAAAGTTATCAAAATGTTAAGCTTGAAAGCTTTACCTAAAAGTTCTTAAGTCAAAGATGACTAAAACCTCCTTTATAAATCATAAATGCCCACCTTTTTTTAAACATTCTAAACTACAAATCCTAAAATTATATTCTTTCTTTACAACCACTTATTTCTCAAATTGATATAACATCTTCAAATTTTTTTTGTTTTACTTGATTTTTATTGCAAAATCACTTGTAATTATGTCATATTTGCTTTGGGTAAGTGATCTTTTAGAGGAAAAAAACATACTTATTTTTATAATTTTTTATTTTCACAACTCACTTCTCGATGTTGTGAACTTCTATCTTATTTCGGGTTACAAGAATAATGTAATTCTCGATGTGATTACCAGGGATCTCACATTGAACTACATACATCCAGTTGTGATTAACTTTAGTCTCACATTAAATTTCATCACTAGTCTCATATAAGATGAGGTGGATTCTTTTCTTATATTAAAATTGATTTGATTTCAATGTCATCGACTCAGTTCTTATGTTAAATCAATTTAATTTATATACCAGATGTTATTGATTTCTATCTAACATTAAAACCAATTTGATCCCAATGTGACTATATCTCAATTATTACATTAGATCAATTTAATTTACATACTAGATGTGATTGGTTCTTATCTCACTTCCAAGTCAATTTGATCTCAATTTGATTGACTCAATTTCCATATTAAATTAATTTAATTTATATACCAAATGTGACTAATTCTTATCTCACATTAAAACCAATTTAATTTTAATATGATCGACTCAGTTCTTACATTAGATTAATTTAAGTCTTGATGTGATCGATTCAACTCTTGTATCAAAAATAACTTGATCCTAATGTAACCAACTCAGTTTTCACATTAGATCAATTTAATTTATATATTAGATGTGATTGATTCCTTTCTCACATCAAAACCAATTTGATTTTAATGTGATTGACTTAGTTCTTACATTAAATCAATTTAACTTCAAACAACAATAAATTTTCATCTTACATTAGGTTGAATTATAGTTGTTTCAACCCAATATCACATCGTGTTCCAGATGCTGTCACCACATCGAACTTTAGTTGTATAGCTGATGGAAGAAGATTTGAGAAGTTGGCTTCACTTTGATGTAATTGATCTCATTCTCACATCAGATTTCAAGCATACAGTTGTTGAAAAAGGAAAGACTTGAAAAGCTAGTGGGAGGATCTTGGTGAAGTATGCATAAAGCGCACATTTTAATTAAAACTGACTATCTGGCACTATGATCCCTTCTCTCTTGTAATGAACTTTCAAATTTTTGGCGAGCTTTGCCCCCATTTTTATTTTATAGATAAACAAATTTTCAATGAAAATGAGGGTGTCTTTGTATTTTGAAACTCTACATCTTTGTATTCAAACGCATCTCTTTCTTTCTCATTCTAGAATTTCTATACATTCTTTTTCTCAAAAGAGTCTTAATATTTTGAGATCTCTATATCCTTTCAAATCCTTTGTACGAAGATTTACTTAGAGTTTTCATTGGTTGTTTAGTAGAAAAAATTGTCCTGAAGTTATCACTCATCTTATATCTATTTCACATAAATGAATAAAAAAATGTTTTCTTTTATTCATTTTTTATTGTTTGTTATATTTAATATTTTAAATTTCTTGGTGCATCTCATGTTTTTCTAAAATTATTTCAGAGAAAGGAATTTGATAAAGTTCATATCTGATCTTTAAATTAAAACATATTTGTTTTTTCAAAATTGAAGATCTAGTATTAACTAAACTGAAATTCTTTCATAAATTTGCATAATAAATTTATTTTGAGATTTCTTACATTTTAATTAAGTTTAATGTGGTTTCCTTTAGAAACTTTGATATCAAGCTAAAATCTAATCTCACCTTATTTGCATATACTATATATATATTACACTTATTTATTATACTTTATGATTAATATCAAATTAATGCAAAGTCACAACAACACCCTATTTAAAGTGGTACAAATTCTTAGACACTTATAAGGGTACTAATCCATCCCTATAGGTAACTGATTCTCGATCCTAGATCCTCTAGTGAAATAGGACCAATACCTATTTTCAAATGGAGTTCATTTTTTCTTTTCTAAAAGAAAAAAAAATTCAATCAAAACTTGTAGGCAATCACACCATAAAAAAGATTGGCGACGACTCTTTGTTTTTTTATTTTTTAAAAAAGTTCAAAAAAAAAAAAGAATTTTTTCTTGATCTGGCTTTTCTTTAGGAAAAAATTCCAGTTATGACGTACAGTTCTATGAAACATTTTGATTTATGATTGATGTTAAGAGCATTGGATTATCTTATATTCTCAATCTTGCTTGCAAATTTAGCATTCTTGATATTACTTAGTTACCTTTGCTTGAAACTGTAAAAAATATAATTGTGTTATAACTAGATGAAAATTATTTATGTATAGATTGAACCTTTTAAGATTTACTGTCTTTTAGATGATTCACATTATTAGTAGATTTCAAACTTTAATAATCGTTATATCTATAAGACAACAATTTTATAAAAAAAATTACTTTGCTCATAAATGAATGGTTGTTATGCAACTTAATATTGATGAAGTAAATAAAAGATTCTTAGGGTTGAAATACTTGCTCTTAGGATGACAATCTACCTTCAAGAATTATAAGACAAGATATAGGCAAAAAGATTTATTTATTGATTTTCTATCTTCAGTGTTTCTCGATCGTTACAACAGAAGAAACATATTTTATTTAGCATTTCTATCTAAAATCACCATTTTACCAAATTTTTAAACTTTCTTTTATATAATACCCTACATATTAAATTCAAAAAGTAGGAAAAGAGCATGTACATGTATGTATGTACGTATGTGTGTGTACACATGTATTTGTTATCTTATTAATATAACAATGATATAATGAACTCATTCATCATTTGCTGATACATATAGGAAAATTTTTCTATCATAGATATTTAAGTGGCATCACCAATGCTCAAACAAACTTTTGTATGAAAGCATCTTACTATTTATGTATATACATCACTCAAGTTTCTATGGATATGTTTCTATTTTAATTATAGATTTTCATTCCTTTTTTTGGGTAATACATTTTCTGCAAGTATGCAATCGAGAAATTATGAGAATCAATTTGATGCTTTCGTGTAGTATCATGAGAGTTATGATGTTTTTAGCAATACCCTTGAAGTGAATCTACTTATTTCAACAAACGGCAGCATGCAATGTCATCAAAAGAGCAGTAACAAAAAGGAAAGCAAGGTTAGATATATTATATCAATTCTTTGATTTATGGTTTTGTTTTATACCGAAATTTCATCGCTTAACGAGTACTTGTAAGAAGCCATGATGGAGGGTAGATGTGGACAGAATGATAGAAGAAATGGTAATGAAAAAGGTAAAAGAGAAGGAAACAAGAGGCAACACCAAAAAAAAAGGCTTAGACATACACTTGGCAAGAGAAGCTCCATGTACCAGGGAGTTACTAGGTTTGAATCTACTTATTTTAACAATTATATGCACAAAAAGATTGACTAAGGGTTTTCTTGGCTAGAACTATCATTTCAACTCTTTATGAATGAAAGTGTTTACAGCCAAACACAGTATCAAGGTCCTCTCCCCTTTCCTTCCTGATTTTAGAGGCAATACTGAAGTTAATGCATAAAAATTCTCTAGAAACTCAAAAAGCAGCTACAATAGTGAGACTATTAGGTTTGTGGAAGGAAGGTCAATGCAAATGGAAGTTAAAAAGGATTTTTCCAATGTGTGTAATGAAAGTTTTTGCAAATAAGGAACAAGGTATTAAGAGAAACTCTGCAACCAAAAGTTTTACATATGAAGATTTTTTTGAACTCTTTGAAGAAGAGCTTATGGATATTAGTTTCCCCAGTTGGCTAGAGATATATGTTATCAATTCAAGCGGCAATTTTCCTCTAGTATAAGAAATTTTCATGAAGAGATTTTTTAATGTCAAGTTCTAAATCTGATAAACTTGAAATAGATTCTTCTTCAAATATCTCAACACTAAAAAGTACATCATTATTTGCAATCAGCTCAAAAACATAAATCTTCTTTCTCTTCTATTTGTAATTATGTAACAATCCTTTTATTTATAATTATACTTTATTAATCTAAAGACAATGTTGTGGTAAATGAGAGCTCAATGAAGAACAACACTTTAAGAAAAAATCAAAATTTCCAATCTTATCTTTGGAAAGTTAATATGTTGTCTTGCCACAATGAATATGAACTACTTAGTAGAAGTTGCTATATCATCTATAAAGACTCACAATAGCATCCACTTATAAATTGAAAACAAGACTGAAGACCGAGAATCTTAATTATAATTACTTTCGTAAGATGTTTTCAAAATCTACCAAATAAAATTTGCAAGTGACAAAAGTGCACGGCCTGTCAGTCATTCAGTGCCGGTTCCTAACATTACCATAAAATCGTAATCCTCCTAATTTTCATTTTCATATTTTGATTTTCATTTTCGTAGGCAAAAGACCGCCTTCACCCTTAAAATACCATTAGTCTCGACCAATATTTTTGAGAGAATGAATTTCTAAACCCTTTCGTTGAACTTTGACCTTCGTCTTCCATCATGGATTTTTTTTAATTTTTAGCTTCCTGTAATAACCTTCTTCTATTATGTGCTCTCTGCAGGAACCTTAACCAATCTCTTTTGCAGTTATGCTTGAAGAGAATCGCATGAAATAAGCATGAGCTACTCTCATTCTCTGTTCTATACGCCCCTCTTTCACTTGCTTTTTAATTATCTTGATTTAGCTCTTCTAGATAAAATGATTAGAAAGAGCTATAGCTGGCGAGAGTCTAAAGCTCGATCCCATTGGCGAAGGGCCCTACTCGGGTGTCATCGACAGCTGCGTCCTCAAATAGGAAGATCACGTGGTTGGTTGGACTAGCTTCGTAATCACCTTTCCTCACAGTTACCAAAATTATCATTAACCCCCTTGTTCCGAGTATTGTGCTTAGTTAACTATGGTGTTAAGGCTTTGAAATTCAAATAGAGATCTATCATGCTTTTTGTGCAAGTGGCTGAAGTGCGCTCCAGGGGGGGAAGGGTGGTGTGTTCTCTAGAAAAGTTCAGTGTCTACGTACTCACAGTATATTTTGGAATTTTCATTCCTTTTTCAGTTGAAGCAAAGAGGATATTTTGATCATAAAATAACATAATTAATGCCTATAATCACCAGTTTTTATTTTTGCATACATTCTAATTCTCGGGCGTTTGATATCTATAGTCACTAGTTAGCTTTGATATCGAGAACTCATCCTTATAATGCTAAACTTCTGGATTTCATTAAATAGCAAAAGATTACAACTACTCTGAGTTTGACTCCAGTATTCCTCAAGTTAATGAGAATAATATGTGCTAGATTTTAGGTTCCTGAGTTTGACTCCAGTATTCCTCAAGTTAATGAGAATAATATGTGCTAGATTTCAGGTTCAGTTCTTATAGATAAATGGCTGGAGAACAAATATAATCTGAAGTGATAGTTCTTATAGATAATTAAAGAAATCAATTTGGGTGGTCTTGTTCGGGTCCAAAACCAAGGTATCAAACACATGAGTGCCCACGTAAGCAAAGTTCATGTCATATCCTAAGTGCTTGTATGCGTTAAAATACCACAAGTCTTCTCATGATTGTGTTAGTAGGAGCACTTTGCTATAAAAATAAAAAATAAAAAAAGTAATTATTTATTATTTTCCATGGGTAGAATTTCTAAGCAATTATATTAACTTTGATATTCTTATATGTTGAGGAGTTGGGTGAACAGGTTATAACTTGGTGATTATATCAAAGAGGCATTACTTTTACAGTAACTAGTCCTGTTTTTACCAAAAAGTTTGAATGTCTAAATACATAGTACAAGAAAAGATGTTACATTTGGTGGCAATGTATGTGATACCCTGAATTAGACAAAGTTGTTTACCTATGTTACAATACATCTTGTTCCATTCATAATTTGGACAGTAAGCAGTTGAAAATGCTTGTTGACTCTTAAAAGGAATAGATGGTGAAGGTAAGGGTGGGGGAAGACCTTAAGAATGCTCATTCCTCAAGCAATCATGTTTTATTAAGTACCTATTCTGGTGGCCTTATTTTTCTTCCTTATTGTTTGCTTTCCTGCTTTTGCTTTATACATTTTACATATACAGGATATTAATTTGTTTGCTTATTTGTGATATTTTGTAAAGCTGACGTAACTGATACTGTTATAACAGAGAGAAAGATTTATGACACCTCTAGGGAAACTTAACCTGGTGGCAAAAGATTTCACTCAGAGATTAGAAAGTACTTTTCAGATCTCAAAGATGGATCATTACAGCCAGGTTATGCAAGGATTTTAACGAAACTCTTGAAGGACCCAAATAGTCTCCTAGTGATTTTGTGATATAAGTTAATCCTTGCTCCCTCTGTATGAACTATTTAATTAAACCAAGATGAGAAATAATGTATATCGTTTCCTAGAGTTGAAAGTTTAAAATTTGTAATTCTTTGTTCATGAAATGACTATAATTTCACATTTCTTGTCAATCTACTGCAAGCCCTCTTTTTTCTACACTTTGAGACTATTTAAAGTCTTGCATTTACCTTGTAAGCATGTTAATTTAAATTAAAATCTTAAATTTTTTGCTATTTTGTGGACTTTATTGTATTTACCTTAATTAAGAAGTTCTAATATTTTGTTGATGATTCCTTTTAGGTTGGAAGGAAACCACAACCCAACCTAGTTGTAAACTCACTAGAAATGACAATGAAAATTTCCTGGATATGTAACTAGAAAAAAACATATATTTCAATATGGTTGTTTTTATGTAGCATTGAAGCTTGTATTTTTGGTGATGTTAAACATATGATTGTTGTGGCAATTATTCAGTCACGAATGTCTCAGGGGCTGAAAATGGTAAATAGTCTCACAAATCTTATTTCATCTCTGTTAATTTCTGTGACAAATAAGGAAGCATTTGGATGCCATTGTTAAAAAAATGGGAAAAATTAGTTCTATTTTGTTGACAAAAAAATGGTTAGTCACTGGTAAATTAATCATCCATAAAAAACTATGAAGATGAGTTCCAAGGTATGTTAGAAAACAGGGGCCCACACTTTATTTTAAAGTCCTTAAGGGGTTTAGGATTTATTCAATAACACTAATTTTAAAGACCTAAATTTTGATAGAGAGATACAATTCATATAGAATGTCCTTTTATCATTATATTGATATCATTTCTCAGAAATGCATTTCTTTCTAGATCCTAAGAATTTTATACCTTATGTTCACTTGCAAAAGGAGTTAAGATGTAAATTACCTTTCCTTAGTGCCTCAAGGCTTGCCTGAAGCAAGTCTCTTTAGTCTATTTTCATGTCTGGCATTTCTTAAATTCTTATGTTACTCAAATATATTAAGTCAAGCCAGGTGCGGTCTTTTCTATTTAAATTCATAAAAAAGAAAGTTGATAATATCTTTTTTAGCTACATTTTCTGTTAAAATTAGAAATAGAAAAATAGTACCCTTTGTATTTGTTTTGGAAAAGAAAGCAAAATTTTAGTTTCTAGTGCTGTCTGCATGAGAGATTGCATGCAGTAATAAAATCTCCTGATATTTGGTATTTTTAATATGCAAAAATCTAGTCTTGATAATAATCCTGCTTCGTGTCACATGTTACTTGAATTTGTTTGTTGAATGTGTCCATTACGTGGATGGTTGCTTTATTTCTATTGATAGATTAAGAGACCAGATATGTTTAATAGTCTAACTTATTAAAACAATGATAAGACTATCAGTTGATGGCAGTGGATTGACTTGTTACTGTCATATTTTTTTAGGAAGAATTGGATCATCTTGCCAGTAGTTTCCTAATCGTTTCAGTGTCTACTGTGTTCTGAATTAGTTATTTGCTTATCATTTGCTGCTTGACCCTTAATTTATCTCATTCTCTCTCTTTTAAGCATTCATTCTCCATTTAAGTTGCATTTTTTGAAACATTTCACATTATTTAATTAGAAGCCTTACACTTTGTTTTGGTTCTGTTAACAGTCATAACGATTTGTTAAAAAATTCTAGATTGTTCTCTTTGCTGATTCAAAAAAAAAAGCTAAAAGCCTCTGCATATTGCACTATGAAACTCTTAATCATTGATTGTTAGAGGTTGTATTATGATCCATGCTTGACATATTGCTATACATTTTATCATAGGCTAAACTTGGGAGGTGGAAGTCCTCAACTTTATAGTGTAAACAACATTCATGCTTCGATTTACATTATCACTATAACAATGAATCATCGAGAGCATTGATTGTATGCTATTCTATAGCAGCTGTGCACCCACATATGGAACCTGTGTCTATATGTGTGGTTACAGAGTTGGTCAGAAGAAGAGCATACAGTGAACATGCACTATTGGATCTTCAATTTCTAATGCATGGCCATGTTCTTCAAATATCTTATGTGGCAGCCACCTGAAGGATGGGAAGGTGGTACTGGGTACATATCTAAAGAAATGATTCAAAACCAATTCCCTGCTCCAGCACCTGATATTCAGGTGTGTCTCTCTTTTGCTCTCTCTAATTGTTATTTAACACCGATAACTGATATCAAACCTAGCAATAGTAGTTCGCATTTGCAGAATTTTTTCTTGGGTAATTGAAGTTGGAGAGTACATTTGAATCTTAGGTTTTTCTCTTCATGTTATGAATTGAATTTTCATTGCTATTTTTTTACGTTTATTTTTACCCCTGTAGTGTCATTCAATAGTTGCGGATCTTAATGAGGTATGATTAATTTTTTGGGTTTGTACGATCCATTGGATATGAAACCAAAGTCGTTAATTATTTTTGTATTTGGAGGACAAAAGTGGACCTAATGAAGAAAAGAATTGGTGCAAAAGTAGCTAAGGTATAAGTGGGTTGCTTCTGCAAACTAAGGCCAATGATAAAGAGTTTTGGTGAAGAATATTTGAGGTTTATTTTCATGTTTGTAATTTTCTAAATAACTTTATGCGCAGCTTGCCATTACAATATTAGTGACTTTATTGTGTTATTATAATTAAACATTTGTACAAGTGGAATATTGTATTAATGTTTATATGTAATATAATAGACATTATTAAAGCGGTTGCAATTAATTTTAAAAATGTGAATTCAATAGTAAGCTTATGGTGTATACAATGCAATAATTATAATTTAAAAATAAAATTAAATGTAAATTATAAAAATAAAAATTTATTAAAAATAAATATAGTAAAAGACATATATTGATGGATATTTTGTTCATTAGTAAAAAATTATGTATATATATATATATATATATATATATTGATCGAAAAAGTGTTTGTGAATATAAATCTTGTATGTAGCAACAAACAAAGAATCTATCACTAAAACATTTACATATAGTGATAAAAAAACATGTCATTAAAATATTTACATATAGTAACAGGCGAAAAATCATAAGTAAAACCTTGAATATGATGGATGATATATTTGTTAGTAAAAGCTTTGAATATATGTTGACGAATAAGAAATCTATCAATAAATACTTATTATATATATTGACAAACGTAAAAATCTTTGGGTAAAAGTTTATAAAGATAGGGCTTACACCTACGATTAAAGTGTCTATTAGTGTAAGTTTTTGTCTGCCATTTTAATTTTTTAGTGACAATTTTTAGTCTATTAATTTTTTTGTAATGTATAAATAAATAATATATTGAATAATTTGGATGATAATGTGTTATGTTTTATAATACCATAAAGTTTTACAACTTTCAAATAGTTTCAAAACTGTTGATAAACTATTTATACATAAGTGTAATTTATCTTCCAAAAAAACAAAATTTTCTTTACACAAAAGGTTACCTCATACAGGTAAGTACTTGTCATCATAAGTTTTTCTCTTTATGATTTTATAGTTAAAAGCTCATAATAATACTTGCTTTGCCAAAATAAGGTTTGAGTATAATCAATGTGAGTAACATCGGTACAGTTTAATGCTCCTAAGAAGTTGTTTTTATTTTTTGGTATGAATGTACGTAAGCTTAAAGTCAAAAATTTTTGTATGTCAGTAAAAAAGAAAAAACAAAGAAATAATAACCACATCAATTGACAATTATGTAAAAAAATTTCATATATCACTGAAAAACATGAAATAATAATTACTTTAGTTGATAATTATAAAGATAACTATCAATTGATATCATTGTAGATATAATGAAACATATGAATGGATAGTTTTAAGGAGAGCTATCAATTAATGTTTGTGCTACCTTCATTTTTGTTATTCATTGCTAGAACAAAATATAAAAAATGAAAATTTTTATAATTGACTTTGGCAAGAATAAAAAATGAAAAGCTTGTTTGAAACTTTAGTCATTAGTTCCTATGAGAATCAAATACTAAAGTTATCAAAATGTTAAGCTTGAAAGCTTTACCTAAAAGTTCCTAAAGCAAAGATGACTAAAACCTCCTTTATAAGTCATAAATGCCCACCTTTTTTAAAACAATCTAAACTACAAATTCTAAAATTATATTCTTTCTTTACTACCACCTATTTCTCAAATTGATATAACATCTTCAAAATTTTATTGTTTTGCTTGATTTTTATTGCAAAATCACTTGTAATTATTTCATATTTGCTTTGGGTAAGTGATCTTTTAGAGGAAAAAAACATACTTATTTTTATAATTTCTTATTTTCACAACTCACTTCTCTATATAATTTTTCAATTATTTACTTCTATTCAAGTATAAAATTTGTTAAGTAAGTTGATTTTTATTAAATTTATGTTATTTTCTTAATTTTAAGACATGTTTAAATTATTTTGTAATCTTGTAATGATTATATTATTATTATTTTTAATAATTTAGTCGTGCTTTGAAGATAGAAAAAGACGTGTGAGATAAATTATAAGATCACCATTGAGGTGCCAAAAGTTTTTGTTAAAGTAGTTTTTCAACATAACATATAATGTATATATTTATTTTTGACAATAAAAGATAGATTAGATGCTAGTCGTTGTCAACATGACATACGCACATACACTAGTTTTTATCCTTTATACCTCATTCTAAGGTAAGTTAATAAATTTTAATTTATGTTATTATTTTGAGAGGCTATCCACAATTGTTTATGATATTTACCTTTTAAAGCTTTCAAGATGTTCTTTGCACTTTATAAATTACCATAAGGAAGAAAAATTGTAAGGTTTTATCACCAAGATACGTATAATGAAAACTATACGTGTTATTATTTTCATTTTGAAAAATAATATTTAAATAATTTGATTCAATGTTCACATTAACCTTTTAACTTTAAGAGAGAGTATGACGGCATTGAAAAATATAACAATATCCTTTTCTTTTAATTTATAATTTGCTTAATAATTGTTCTTATAATTGGTATATTTATTCGAAACTTAAAGCTGATGTTTTTAATTTTTTTATAAATATATGAAGCATAAAAAAACCTATACTTAAGTCTGAATTGAATGAAATTCAAAAAAAAATCAGCATTTTGATTTGGGGTTTTACGATAAACATGGATTAAAGTTAAAGTAAAGTTCTTAAAGTTCTTGCAATTAAAATTTTGCAATTTATAACATCAATATTAGAATATAAATACTCTCAAACTTATTTGATAAACAAATTATATTGCCATATAATTTTGTGAAAAATTTATTACACTTTTAAATTTATTTAAAATTAAAAACTTTTTTTAAAAAATTACACTCCAACAAGTAATTGTAGTTTCTTAAGCTAAAAGCTATTTATTTTAAGGGAATTTTTATAATATATTAAAATAATGACGAATTTGACAGTAGAAGCAAAGCTTGTTTGATAATAACCAATTTTTTATTTTTTATTTTTTTGAAAACATGAACAAGTGTTCTATTAACATGATAACAGTATAATAGTTGATCATTTTATAAAATTGATAATTATAATTAATCAAATAGAAAAATAATTTTTTAAATTTGTAATATTATTTAAAATTAATAAAAATAATATTGATCAATTAATTATAATAAAAGCATTGATTTATAATTATAAAAATTTAAAAGTACTAGATTTTTTAAATTAAAATATAATTAATAATAACAGTATACTCATCAATTTTACATTAAATTAAGGATCTTATACAACAAATTTTGACATAAAATTTTCATAGATGTAAAGAAATATTCAAGCTATCGTTAAAAAAAAAAATTAAAATTTTTTGGAGTTAACATTTTTTTTAAATTTATGTTATCAAAATTTTAAAAAATTCATAAAAAGTAGATCTTGAATCCAAAATTGTTCAAATTTAATAAATAGATCTAAAATAAAATGAAGAATTTATTTAACTCAATTTTTAAGTATTCGAACAATAAAAATATTCTCAATCTTTTAGAGGCATTTAAGCTAAAGTTTAATTGAACCAAATTAATATATTAAATTTTATTTCATTTTTAAAATATGAGAATTTGATTGATAATATAGAGCAAATATTAGAATTTTATGAAATATTTACCTTAAAATCAACTATCATACTTATTTAATTTTTAAAATAAAAAGCTTAAACCTCAATTTTAGAACCACATATAGTTTAGAACCACATATACCAAATTAATGAAGAGCACCTAAAAGTGTATTTTTAAAATACTTTCACTTTTTAGATGAAATTTTAATTTTGAGCTTCTTTTCTATTTTATTTTATTCAGTAATATTAATTTCATCCATATATACTTAAGCCATCTGAAATTTGTAACGCTTTCACATTAAGTTTAGTTATTACCATCTTGATGGTTATCATAAAATTATTCTCTCACATTAAAGATATAAAGAGATTTGATGATAAAATAGTTTATTTTTGATATAGCGAATTAAATATGGGTAAATCAAAACCATAATTTAGTAAATCTAAAAGAAAAGTCTATATACTCTTCTAGTTAAATCATTGTAAAAGGCTTCTTAAATGGCAGCCTAAAGGGTTTTTTTTTTTTGATCAATCAAACTAAATTAAATCATTGAGTTTAATTCGATTTGATGGATTTTTTTTAGGTTAAAATTTTTTAATTCTAACTAGCTCAGAGCAGGTTGGATTATAAAAAATCAATCAAATAGAGTCAAAACAGATATGCAAGAAATTATAAGTTCATTGATAGGTTCTTCAAAATAATAATAGTTCAACATTACTTGATAATATCTAAATACAAAATGTAAATAGTTCATACTAAAATTACATTTCTTTTCATAAATATAATTTATGGGTAAAATTGATGGTTCAATCAAATATTGGTTGATTATATTTAATTAAGGTTTTTAATAGTTATAAAAATTAAAAAGGTTAAATTAATTTAATAAAAAGTAATTAATAGATAATTATAATAAATAAAATATAAAAATTAGTTTTATGTAATTATAAATATAAGAAAAAATAATAAAATAATATTACTGATGGTTTAAGAATGCAATAGTATATTATGTTCAACTAAATATAAAAACCTTTAAAAGTAATAAATCATTTAAAGTAAAAATTAAAGACACCATGGTAATAATGTAGTCATCAGTTAATTATTAAAGTAAATGATTATACTAAAAAATTAAAAATTTTGAACAATTATTTGAATTTTGTCAATTAATATAACAATGTTATAATAGTTACTTCGTATTAAAACCAATGATTATATTATTTAATCTAAAAATTAAAAATTAAAACTATGATCGAGGAATTAATAATATATATATTTGCTATATTTTATCGTCATTAATATAGATAATTATTTTTAAACTATCAATTAAAATATACTTATAATAGTGTGTGCTTGTCATATCAATTGATAATTTAAAGCATTTCAACAAGCATTTCATTACCAAATTAACAACCACTACCTACAAAATGTCTAGTTTCAAATTACTTTCACTTTTAGATCAAATTTTAATTTTTGGCTTATTGCCTACTATCTTTTATTTATTAACATCTAAAGTTTCATCCATGTACTCAAGCTACTTAGAATTTGTGAGGCCCTTACATAATTTTCACTTCTATCATCTTGATGATTATTAAAAAATTATCTTCTTTCATTGAAGATATAAAGATATATATGATGTTGAAATAGTTGACTTTTGATATAACTAATTAAATAAGGATTCAAACCTAACTCATAAGTTAAAAGAAGCCAAAAGTGAAAGGTTTTTAATTCTTCCATTTGAAGTACACCAAATAAATCCAATTGTAGGAGAGGAGGCTTTGATATTGCCAAGTATGGATTGAGGTCTAAATACTAACTCGAGTTCAAAAGGTTGAGCTCAAGATCAACATTTTGGACATAAGGGGCCAATCTAATGTTTCAAGAGATTTAATCTCATGTTGCAAACAACTTTTTGGCACTAGTACACAGGAATATAAAGAATAAAAGATAAGCAAGAATCAACAAGGACAAACACGACTCTTTAAACCACTTCAGTGAAAGTAACCAGGCAACATTAGGGGAATCTTAAAGTTTATATCATAAGTGGTGAAACTACTTTACAATTATTTTACTCTTACAATTACTAATTGATTATCAAAGGTCACTTCATTTGCCCCAATGATGACATTTCTTTTCTTTTATATTTTTTTGACACCTTAAATCACTACAACATCAATCTCTTACGTATTTTTGTTCCTCGTATAAGACACTATTTTTTGAAACATCAACTTTCTTTATACAATTTATTAAATTATCAACATCCAATAAAATATCTTATTTATTTTTGTTTATGAAGTTTTTGCAAGATATTTAATTTCATATATAAAATAAATCTAGATCACCAATATTTAATAACATATCTAATTTAAAACTTTTTCAAGTTACATTCTTACTTTTTTGTTTTTTGAAGATTATGATTAAATTATTATCAAAATATATTTGAAGTACTGGTTATAAAAATAGATTAAATGTTTACATTTTAAATAAAGAATGAATAATCAAAGATTCTTTTTTCTTTTTTGTTTCATTAGACGATTATAAAAATTTTATCGATTTGAAGATAAAGTTAAAAAAGATAAAACTTGGATTGTGAAAAGTCTCAAAATATTATTAATGATAAGAAAAAGTGGGAGAGATAGAAAAGAAATAGAGAGAAAAGAAGTTCAAAAAATTGTCTTTTTCTTTTTTTGGTTAATAAAATAGTTGTCTTCGTGACAATTAAACTTTATTGCATGATTAAAGATGTGTTCATTAGATTTTTTTTTTCAAAAGAAACTAAAAGAAAAAAATATCAAAGCAACATTGGTTTTACATTTAATTGCATAATGACAACATCAAGGTTTCATATATATATATATATATATATATATATAATGAGGTTTTATTTATTTAACTAACATGTTTTTAAAATGTTTAAATTTAATAATGTTATAAAAATTAGAGCCTCTAATTTTTTATTATGCTCTAAAAATTTTGGATAAAGATCTTTATTGATTTTTTCTTATGCCAAGTTTTTTTTATAAGAATATAAAATATTACTTTTACAATTTACAATAATAATGTGAAAAATATTAAAAAATTTAACAATTTATTTTTATTAAATTATCACATATCTACATTTTATTAAAAGTCTAGTGCAACTTAAGTCAATCGAACATCTGATTGAGAAAACATTTTCTTTGACTTTACAATTGAGTATTTTTAGGTGCACACAAAATGTTATAAAATACAATAAAAAATTAGTATGATTGGATGGTGAAAGAAGTAAGAAGCTTCAATTTTTTTTTTTTCATTTACCAATCCCTTTTGTAAAAAAGAATTATAAGTCTTTAATTAGTGAAGCAAGTGCCTTAGAATAAATTTTCCTATAATTTATCCAAACATGTCTTGTATCATATAGAAGGAAAAAAATTATATTTTGCATACACAGGTAAAATTTTAAAGTTTTCAGTAGTTGACAAAAGTGCTCTTTTCTATGAAAATAAGATGCAAAGTGTAGAAATGCCTATAACACCGATTAATACATTATGCATTGTAACTCTTAAAATCGAAAGAAAGGTTAATAAATAAAGTTGTTGAATTAAACTTTACAGAAAATGGATAAAGTACTTGTGGACCCCACAGTACAAGCTAAATTGGCATAAATTTGGAATATGCCTCAAAAAATGAATAAAATGTACTCCCTTGATCAATTTATATTAATAATTTGCTCTTTTAGTTTTCTTCATACTTTCTTTGGTCCTGATATAAGAAAATCATGTTTAACAGTTTCAAATTTTGCGAAATTATCATCGAGCACTATTCTCTTTACTTCAAAATTTGGGATTAATATAAGAAAAAGAGGTTAACTATTTACATAGGTCAATTTTAGAATTGGAATTATTTCTTTATCTGCATTCTTAATTTTTAAGTTTTTCTTTTACTTCTTTGTTTTCATAATGCTTAGTTTTATTACAATCAAAGAGTTTGACATCATATGTATGTTATTTTTTTTTATTATTAGTACTCTATTTTTCAATTATTTATCTTCAATTCATTTCATATTAAGTTTTTTCTTTAGTTTAGTGGTCCATGTTGATAACTTCATTTTTAATGATCATTTAACAAATGAATTGACCATTAATGAATTTAATCAACTAACAAAATATAAGGAATGAGTAAAACGAGAATATTATCCTTTTTTTTTCTAAAAAAATGGGTGAGTACTATATTATTTGTTTTGGTTTTTTTCTTTTTTCTTTTTTTGGAGAGGATTCCTACAATTAATTGATTTTAGCTGGCTTTCCTTATGTGTTAGCATATATATCTACTAGTAGATATAGCGATGCTAATAATGGTATGTCTTTTACCCTTTCTTTTTAAGTATTAAGCAATTTTTTTTTTTTATGTCTACCATTTTTTATTTCAAAAAAAAAATCAATAAAAATTTTCTTTGTTGTGATTCTACCTTATTCGTGCTGATGATATTGTTAAACGGTTTACTAAGTTATTTTTTATGCATAGTTCTATGCAACTTTGATCTATAAATGATGTTAGGAGTATGAGATTTTCCTATATTCTCAATTCTGCTGCAATTTTGATGTTCTTTATGTGATTTGGTTCTTTTCGCTTGAAATTATAAAAGATGTAATTGTGCCATAACTAGGTGAAAATTGCTTGCATCAAGATTGAATATTTTTTAGATTTACTATCTTTCAGATGTTTCACATTATTAATGGGTTCAAACTTTAGTAATCGCAGTAAGAAAACAATCTTATGAAAGGAATCACTTTTCTCATAAATAGATGGTTGTTGTGTCCTTCGATGTTTCTACGGACATGTTCTCATTTTTATTATAGATTTTCATTCCCTTTTCACTGCAAGTATGCAATCGAAAAATTATGACAATCACTTTCATGTTCCCATGGAGTATCATGAAAGCTGTGAAGTTTTTAGCAATACTCTTGAAATGAATACACTCCTGACTCTTTCATCTTATGAATATCTCTTAGAATCTTAGCTAGCATCTAAAATTACTTTTCAAGTCCTCGATAACACGTCACAGATTGTTGGCAATTCTTCAACGCCGTTGCTACAACCTGTAGAAAGATTTCATGAGGACTTGACTTAGGAGCTCCAAGAACTGAGTGATATTATTAACATTGACAAAGGGCAATATGAAATGTCATCAAAGGAGCAAAAATAAAATAGAGAAGCAAGGTTAGATATATTATATTAATTCTTTAATTCATGATTTTGTTTTGTACGAATATTTTACTTAGCAAGTACTTGTAAGTAGCCATGAGGTAAGATGTGGACAAAATGACACTAGAAATGGTGATGAAAAAGATACAAGTGAAGAAAGTAGGCCACACCGAAAAAGGCTTGGGCATACATTTGGCAAGAGAAGCTCCATGTTCCAAGGAGTTACTAGGTTTGAATCTCTACATATTTCAACAATTACATGTACATATGTGTTAAGGAAAACAAAGATTATTTATTATTGCAATCTTACCAAACTTAATGAACCAGAAACAAAAAGACAAAAAGTTAATGAGGCATTTTTGTGGGATGGCACTAGTAAAAAGCCAAAGATAGGTTAGAGTTAAGGAAAACACATTTTTATTATTTTCTTCTGATGATCATTTAACTAATATTTTATAATTATTTCTAATTCTTGCTTTTTTTCCCATCTCCAATTTTTTTCCCTTTGTTTCCTTGAATTCGATCAGTTTATGTTAGTGAGTATACTTTTTCCATCTACATTCATTAATAATTAATTTGTTAATATCTTAAATCATTTTGAAATATTGATCCATAAAATTTATTATGAAATAAATTAATCAATAGCAAAATAAATTTTCTACCTTTAAAATGTTCGTGAAAATTGATTCTTGAAGCTTTAGCATGAAAAATGTGAAGGAAAAGATCTATTAGTTGAAGTAGCTATTCTAAGTACTATTCCATTTCCATTCAAAGTTTTTAGTTAGGAAATGGAAGTTTCTCATAGAGTTTATTTAGTAGTAGAGTTCCCTTATTTATTATAAGAAAGAGTAATTTCCAATAGTTCCCAGTTTCTCTTGGATTCAGAGGAGATATGATGACCAAGAGTCAGTAACTAGAGCTTATGACTTGGCTGCTCTCAAGTTATGGGGCATATCGACACCAACAAATTCTCATGTATGTTCTTCTTGTAATTAAGGGCTAGCCAAAGATAAAAATTTTTTCCATTGACTACCATGTCTCTATTGATGATCTTTCAGTAAGTCGTTTGCTATACTAATTAAGTTCTCTTCATGTACATATTTTCACAGATTAGTGATTATGAGAACGAATTAGAAGAAATGCAACATATGACCAAAAAGAATTACTTCTTAGCTATTAGAAGGTAGGTTTCTTACTAAAAGTTGACCACTTACAAGCCCATGTATGCTTGCACCAACTTGAATTGAGTGTACATCCAAACATTTTGAATTTCATTAAAAATGAAAAGTTGCATGCCCATTTTTCTTTCATAAGTTGTGATAGATAACTATGTACTGACCATGTGGTTTTGAAATATTAATTTGAATCAGCGAGTTTTATAAGCAGCAACTTGTTCATGAAACTAATAGTTACAACTTTAAACTTGAAGAAAAAGTGGAGGCTTTGCCAAGGGATTGTCTAACTATCATGGAGTATCCCTGTAACAATAGCTTCTCTCTATTTCTTTCTCTCTATGTCTTTTTCCTCTCTCTCATGGCAAGGTAAAACAGAACCTCTTGTTAACAAAAATGTCAAGCAAGGATTGCCGAAAAGAAAGATATGGAAGGAAAATAGGTGGGAATCTTTGGTAAGTCTTATAGTTCAAACAAGTGATCTTTCTAATGTTGTTGAAAATCGTATAACAGGATCAAAAGTAAATTGTTGGAGCTATATTTTTAGTATGTACTCTCATATTTTGACACAAAAGGATTGACTATTAGGCATTTTGCTTATCTTAACCATAGTGTTATATTATAATTTTGTCTTAATTATCAGATACTCAAGAGCAAGCAGCCAGAGCTTATGATATTGCATCCATAAAAATCAAAGGCTACAATGCATTCATCAACTTTGACATAAGTGAGGATGATGTCCCAAGCATTCGTGAAAGCATAAAGCTTCCCATTAGGAAAGGGATACCGAAGGTTTTAAAAGAAGCTTCAATTGAAGATTTTATTATCCAAGAGAGAACTGAAGAAGTCAGAGTATCAAAGCGAATGAGTCATGTGCAAACTTTAAGATGCTACCAACCTTGCAAGACCAGAATTCTCAGTTAGTTTGGAATAAAAGTGTTGGCAGCCAGGCACAGTATCAAGATCCTCTCGCCTCTGCACTTTATGGGCCCTAAGACTCTTATTTTAATGCAAACTCTTTCCTTCTTGACTTTTCGGGCAATACTAAACTTAATGCGTAGGAATTCTCTAGGAATTCAGAGAGCACTTACAATGGTGGGACTATTGGGTTTATGGAAGGAAAGTTAATGCAAATGGAAGTTGAAAAGGATTTTTCTAATATGAGTAATGAAAGTTTTGCAAATAAGGAACGAGTTATTGAGAAAAACTTTACACAAGAAAGTTCTTCATATGAAGGTTTTTTTTTTTTGAGCTGTTTGAAGAAAAGCCTGTGAATATGTTAACGTATATATATTTGCATTCATCACTTTATATATGAGAACAAATTAACTCAAATAGGTATAGGTAGCAAAAACTTTCATGAGAAGTAATTTAATTAGTAGATCTGCATTTTCATCCTTAAGAGTAATTAGATAAAACCATGCTCTTGATTTTTCGTCGTTCACTAGTGCTATTAACATTTTTCTTATTATATAGTTTATGATTATCTATGTTTGAATGGCTTTGCCTGTAGGTTTCAAAATTTTTTTGAGGTATCTAAATATAATTAACTCAATAGATTCATCCATGATTTCACCCATTAATACCAAACTTTATTATCCTTGATAAATATACATAAGCAATTCTAAAAGTTAGCATTTGAAAAGTCTTTATTGTGAATTTATTGCTTTCTAATAAGCATCACGTTCTTTGATACATGCAATGAAAATACATACGAGCAATTCTTTTTTTTTTTTTTTATTCTTATGGACTGTAATAATTCCAAATCATGAAATTACTTTGAATAGGCATCAAAATCTTGAAGCTATTGAAAACTCATTTAAAGAGAGTCCCTCAAGGTATAAGTTTGCATAATTGTTTTCATTTGCTTTTGAAACCTAGTGCTTTACATATGTGTGTGCAGGTGTGCACATGTGTAAGTGCATGTGTATAGATATGAAATTACTTTTAAGTAGATTTGTTGAAGAATTTTGATGTGTGTTGAAAGTAAGGACAATAAACAAATGTAGTTCATCCATGTGTCCAAACAAGAAAAGTGGCACTACGTTTGCATATTTTTGCTTTTCCTTTTAGTCTTATATGCCTTTTGCCATCATAGATGTAAATAATCAAAATAAAAAAAATGCTCTAAGTAAAAAGGATATAACAAGTTATAATTATGAAAAATTTATACTTTTTCGTAACGAGTTCTTTGATTTAAAATATTTGGATGTAGTTACTAGTAATATTGCTTTCTGTCTCTTTCTCTTTGTTTCTTTGTGTCTCTCTATCCTGCCTCTTCTTGACTCCTGTAGTATCTTTTCTTGAGAAACCATGTATGTAGTAGGTATTTTATGGCCTAACATTATGGATGCTTTAAGTCAACTTTTTGAACTCAAACTTCACTCATGCGTATGCATATTACAAAAGTCAACTTAATTAGTCAAATGTATTTACTTTTATCTTTATATGAAAACAACTAGAATACTGAAAAGGATGAAGCAAAGCCATTTGACTTGGCATCTCTATAGCAAATGGGGCATAGCTCAATATAGAACATGTTGAGGTTGCTCTCTCAAAAGCAAGCAAGAATACTCAACCCTCAGACATGAAGCAGTGCAAAAGAAAGAGGGGGCTTCTGTAAGAATTATTGAGAACTAGTAAATTTGAGCTTGAGTTTGATCTTAGATTGTAGAAGGTATGAAAAATAAGAAGGCTAACTATTAACTTGTGATCAGAAACAAACATGAAAAGAGAATGAGATTACAGAACTTCCTAGCAAAGGTAAAGAACGTTTTGGTCAATCAAGTTTAAGTTATTGATAACAGACTTTCGAACCTCTTTCAACCCTATCACAATGTCATATCATTCTCAAGTCAACTAAAAGAAGCCCTGAAAGCAAGCTTTTGATGATCAAATACTAGTACATTTTAGCCTTTTGAGCAAGCAACATCCATATAATTCATCTAATCCACAACATTGAATGAGCCATTGCCCATTTTTTGTCTCAAAACCTTCATAGTTTTTGTAAATATTATGTTCAAGAGCATTTGTTCTTTATTCCCCACTGTATTTAGACAACTATTCTACTCATTTAACTTCAAACATATTTATGCTTTCTTCTCAATCTTAGTTTGTTTTGATTTAAAAGTCCTAGCATCTAACTTTGTAGGTATTTTGTTAGTGTAAGACATATTTATAAACTTTAAAAATGCTAAAATAAGACTACAATTGTATGGAATATTGAAGTTATCTTGTACAAAATTACTATGTTAGATACTTGCTAAAATAATAAACTCTAATTGAATTTTTGATGAGATACATACTTAAGTATGTTAAAAACTTGTTTCGGCTACTTATGTTATTTAAAATAGGGAATTCATGTGTTTCTCTCTCTCTCTCATTCTTTTATTTTTTAATGTTATCTTTTATTATTATAATGATTACGTGTCTTAGTATACTTGAATTATATCTAATTATACAAATTTTTTGTGTCTTTCCATGTTGATATCATGTCTTATTATATAGAATTATGTTTTGTTATATTAATCTCATGTCTTATTATACAAACATAATACTTTATAATAAGAATTTCATGTCTTATTATATTGATATCATATCTATTAAGATAAGTGACTCAAACGGTTATATTCAAATTAGAAAATAAAAGAATTTACTCAACTTGTTGTCTTCAAACTGAAAGATGAGATAAAAGATAAAAAGTTGTGTTTATCTTATAATGAATAGTTTAGTGTTCATCCTTATTTGTTTAAAGTAGTAGAATTACATTAGTTTCTATCACTTTACTATAAATTAAAGGGTAAATACCATAGTTTTATGGCATCTTATGGAGCTTTTTAAAGGTGTAAGTTTTCTTTTCTTTTTTTTTTTTCCTTTATAGTGTAGTGAGTTCTTCCCCTCTATCGTGAATATAGGCATATTGTTAAACAACACAAAGAGATGTATTCTTGGTGTTTCTTTTTTGTCATTATTTTTATCGTTGGTTATTTCTTTGTCTATTAGCATTTATCATCTTCATTAATTTCTTTATTTTTTAATGATAATCTTATTACAAAAACTATCATAAATGTTTTATTTTTTTTTTTTTATGATGGTCTTAAAAGGTCATCATAATTTTATAACTGTCTTAAATGCTCATTATAAAAATGTATCATCGTTTCCCTCTTTCTAATAATGTGCATTGATGGGCCTCTTTGTGGAAAACCTTGATATCAATCGTTTTTAAAGCCTCCTCCTTTTGGTTCTCCACCAAGCAACCTTAGATTTTTCTTTACATACTCAAAGTCTACTGTTTCTAGTCTTTTCATTTTATGCAAGTGTTGGCATAGGATTAGTTATTGTTAAGACATTTAAAGGATATGTACCTTAAAAAGATTATTCATTATAACATAACCATCTTTCGCACTGGTAGGAATATTAGCATTAAAATTTATTTTCATTTCTTGCATTATCAAACAACTTTAGATTGAAACTTCAATGTTTTGGTGAACTCGTTTTCATGTATTTTTCAATAAGGTTATAGGGCTTAACCATGCTTAGATAATCTAAAAACCTTGTGGCATACACATTTTTGAATATTCTTTACATGGTTTTAATGAATGAAAATGTTTTATTTTTCAAGAAAATAAAGATGATTCAAGGTAGCGATCTTTATGTTCTCTAATAAATTTATTTTAAAAATAAAAATAGATTGTTTTTCTTTGAGAAAAAAGAAGATGACTCAAGGTGGTAATCTTTCATATTCTTTAATAAGAACTATTTTTTAAAAAAACACAAATAAAACAATGTTTTGATTCTTTTCATATTAGGAAGATATCTCAAGGGAGGAGTCTTTGTTTTGTCTAATAAAAATTATCTTCAAAAAATATTTTGTTGTCTTTTACAAACTAAATTTATTTCTATTTCTAATTAATAGGAATAAAAATTTTGGTTTAATAACTTAATAAAAATTCTTGAAAAAAAATCAAGTGAAGTTAATTATTCTTTGGTATTCATTTCAGGAAAATACTAACATGCTATTATTGCATTCTTATAAATCAAAAAGATTTATGAGGATTAAATGTAACAATGGTAAGGCTTTAAATTCTCCATGATAAAAAAAATGTTTTTGACTTTTGGAGATTAAAGGTCGTAGAACAAGGATGAAGTTTTATGCTCTCTTTAAATTATAAATGATGATTTCTTGTTTTTCCATTCATAAATATTTGGTATTCAATTTCTCTTTATCATCATAAATGTCTTATAAGAATCAATTTTAAACATCAAATGAACTTTAAGACTGAGATATAATCATGATTAATTGAAAGATTAGTATTGCCTTTATATTTTTATTTTTGTTATTATTTATCCTAAAGTTGATTTTTAAAAAATAAATAGGTTTTAGATGCCCAATCACACTGTAAAAAGGATGGGTTATACTTGTTAATTATGTGAACATTATTCTTTTGTCACTAATCATGAGGTTGACACTTATGTAGAGCTTCAATTTGCAAGTTAGTTAAACTAATACATGAATAATTATACTCTAAACTCTTATTAATTAAATATTTCGATAAATGTAGTTCTATGACTCACTTTCTATATTTATAGGCACATAACTTATTAGTCCATCATCTTGAAAAAGTTCAATACTTGAATTAATTAAATATAGAAATATTTATCTAGATTAATTCAAGTGTTGCACTTTTTTAAGATGATGAGATAAATGTTTATCGAATGATATTAACATAGAAGATCTTGTCTTTTTAAATGATCCAAACAGAACATTAACAAATATTGATGATGAGAAGGGAACATACCAAATAAGCCAAAATTTGGAAGTGATTCAAAAGAGGATAAGAAAAAGGAAAAGGAATACTTTGAAGATGATGATTAGTTAATTTTTGTCTTTTGTATTAATTGTTTGAATTAATCTTTATGTACATAATGAATTATTTGATATGTAATGATTGAATTATTTATCTATTATTAGATTTGCAGATTTTAAATACTGTGTGTTGATGGATTATGTTTTCAAAAATATTTTTAGCATGGATTTTAAATAGTTCTAGCTCAATTTTTACGGAAGATCCTGCCAAAGTTTTCATAAAAATTTCTCTTTCACTCTAAATTAGGTATTAACTTTATCAATATAATTACATGAGAGGATGAGGAAGACGTGGTAACTTGAGAGGAAAAGGCAATGGCACTGATAGTTCACGATCATCTCCATTTTTACGCACTTAGGTGAGGCCAAGGTCATAGATACATGACAAGCTACACTTACATTGTACCCACCAGATGCTTTGTCGAGTTCTACAAGCTTTTCAAGAGTTGCTTGTACGTGTCTACTTAGAAGAGTTTGTAGAGCATGGATAGATAATAAATTTATATAAATAATGACATGTAAATGTTGACAATTATTTTCAATGCTTGTATCATTAATTTTGCATGTTACAATAATGTATCTCATTTATTTATTTTCTTTGATAGGATTAAGCCATCTACGAAATGTTCCATGAAGATAGACAGGATTTTTTAAGAGAGGGTCGTTCTAGTTATGTATACAGGAAATTCAAATTCTTCATAATTCAAGGACTTTTACTAGGAAGAATTTAAGGTACATTATTATTTATGAAAAAATAAAATGTTGTACTTTATTATATTTGACTTATCATTTATTATTGTAGAAATATTTTGTATAGGATGAGATAATCGATGACAAAATGAGAGGCATTTGGAGGCTAAGGCCATTAAGCGATATGTTACTTTAATGTATTCTTGTCAACATAAGGCAAGAAGTAAGCCACAATTCATCCCAAATAACAAATAAGAGTAGTAGCAATTTCAATAAAACTATCAAGAGTATAAGGAAAACTGTGGGATGACCTTTAGATATCGACAAAACAAAATAGGTGGATCCTAGTCAATCCTTTCTAACACAGTGAAACTTCATGCTTATGGTCCATGTAACATTTAATTTACATAAATTAGAATAAAAATGGTAAATGACTTAGGTAGCAATAATATATTTTTAATTGTCAGTAAAGGAGTTGGGTCAATGGCTAACTCATATGGAGCTTTAAGACGAATTAATATGAAGAAGTCTAATCTTGATAAATTCATTGATAAGCACTCCAAACAAGGGCATGTAAGTTTTTTCTTACAACATTTAATGAATAATCCTAATTGTATTTCTTACTTGATTCAATATACACAATCATAAGTGCATGTAATTATGTAAACAATCTTAATTATATTTTTTACTTGAATTCTTTTCTTGTAAAAATGCTACGAGGACTTAGTTGCCTTAGCCTTCCCAATCATAAAAAGGATCTTTTGATACTTTTAAGGTAGACTACATAGGGATTTACTACAAAGTTAGTAGATGGAAAAAACACACATTAAATGGATGGACTTGACTCTTAGGCCAATCATATTATTCAAGCCATACCTTTAGCAATGGATGATCTATCGATGATGCAACCATGCTAGATATGTGTGAGCAAATGAAGACTATGAAAGAGTGTCTAAAACAAGAGCATAGGAAGAGAGAAGAGGACTGTATACATTTAGAGGTTGAGATGAATAAGTGTTTGTAGTAGCAAAAAATCAAGATGGCTCGTATACGATGAAAAGAGGTTAAGATGGAACACGTCCATAGAACATAAGTGTTAGTCTTGGAAGGCCCACCTTTTGACTCCTCTACAACACCATCTGATGGCTCCAATTGATGAGTGATTTCTTTATTTTCATTTATGTTATTTGATTTAAAGTTTAGTATAGTACTTTTGTGTATTAATTTTACTTCTATTTAATGTTGATTAGATTTAATTTTAGTTTTTTATTCTTCAATATGTGTTGATTTATACAATTAAATAATATAAAAAATTAAAAGATAAATAAATAACTAATGTAAAATATATTATTTTTATTATTAAAATTAGTTTGACCACAAAGAATCGATGAAAAAGTCCATCATGAAGAATCTTCAGGTTAGAGATGGACACGTGTGTGTTGCTAAACCCTCAAGCTTAGTAAGACACTAGTTCATTGTGGATCTTTCGCATGTCCATCACTAGAATATGATGAATTGGCGACAATATCTTTCATCTCTAACTTAGAAGTAGACTAGATTTTATCTCTAGGTTTAACGATGAAGTTCACATTTTGTCGTTAAGTGTTTCTGTGACCAATAATTTAGCGAGGGAATCTTTGTGTCACTAGTTCATCTTTCTTCGCTTATTGTTTTCAAGATCAATAATTTAGCAGGGAAATTTTTTTTTCACTTGTTCGTCTTAAAGTCCTTTAATGGCCAAATTTTCAAATTTAAGGATAAAATTTAAGCAACACCATAAAAAAAATATAAATATAAATTTATATATAATCAAATTTACAAAATCATAAATAGTGTAGTAGTGATTTATTTATTTTGAATAAATATCGATAACTAAATATTTTAATAAATTTACAGACAATAAAAGTCCCAAATTGTAATAATGTGTCTATTTTTATTGATCTTTTAAATAAATATTAACACATAATAATTTTGATAAAATAAATAGTAATGATTTATTTAGTTTTATGTTAACATTACCAAGTAAAATAGTTTTTTTGTTTTCTTTTAAAACAACACAAATTAAATCACATGAAGATCCTAATTATACATATTATAAGTTATAATATGTATAAAACTTATACATATGAAATTGATTAAATTATGTTCAAAATGACACTCAAAAAATAAAAAAAGAAAAACAAGAAAATAATTTCATGAAGTCAAAACAAATTGCAATTCTACAAATATAAAAGTGCTCACATTAATTGAAAGTGACTTAATTTCCCATTGATATAGTTCCTATTCACTTGCCATTTCATTGCATACATCAATGATAAAAATATTTACCAAAAGAAAGGGTTAATATGACACACTCAATCCAACTTCTAACTAGGCATCTCATCTAATTTAACAAGTTTATTTCATTAATGAGAAAAGACTAATTCAAGGTAGACCAAGAAAAACTTAAGAAAAAGGAAAAAAAGAAAATCTCTGTATCTATATTTTTAAGAAGTAATTAATTTGTCTCTTTAATTGGAAAGGGAACTGTTAAACCACGGCCGAAAAACCCGATTGCATATTTGTAATTTTCATAAAAAGGGCTTCAATTTAGTAACCAAATATTTTTCAACAACCAAAGTATCAATGTAATGGAAAGAAAAAAATAAGGTAACAAAGATTCATTAAGTGACACCACAAAACCCTTAGTAGAGCAGGCAATTATACCAAGTATAGGAATCACCAAGCTTATATGCTAGTCATGCATATAACATATATCTCATCTCTTATTTTACTCTTCATGTCCAATGTAACCATTGTTTCAACACCAAAAAGCTCATTATCATTATTGATCACAAGTAAAAAGGTTATGATGAAAAAAAATGAACTCTAAAGTAAAAAGAGAGATTCGTGATATTGAAAAACCAACTTTCGTGATTAATACCCTTTTAAAGAAAAAAGACTAATGGAAGAAACGAGCTACAAGATTGCTTTTATAACGAATTATTTTTTCTATCAGATATCATAGACAGTCATAAAAATATCCCAATAAAGAGGACTGTCAACATAAAAGAGAAGGGAAACAACTTGTGCAGCATTGAGATGAAAGGAACTAGTAGCTAGGTTTAAAAGCAACCTGAATGGAAATCTAAAACGACGATATTTTAACCTTCTAAAATTCGAATGCTAAAAATGATGTCTTCTAGATTTCAATTGTATTAATATCTTTAATCAAAACATCATGTTAAATTTAAAATATTTAAGAAATAAAATATAAGTAATTTTAATAAAATTCATAAAATTCAAACATAATGCAAAAAATTTTTTTTTTTTATATTCATATGATTTGAATATATATATATACATATACATATGCATATATCAATGATTAACATATTTGTGTAATATGTATGAATTCATAATAATTAAATAAATATAAAATTAATCTTTATTACAAGTTATAAAAATAATGTTCTTATTGAAATCATCTTATAAAGTAATAACACATTTAATTTCATCTAAAAATGATTATACTTAAATTTACATTAAATATCATAAAAAAGCATTTAAATTTTGAAAATTAAATAAACAAAAATATTATAATTACATCTTTAGTTAATTAAAATAAATTATCAAATTGAAATTTAAACTTTTTTTTTATGCCAATCATATTTGTAATTATTTACATAAGATCTCATTAGTCCCTTTTGAAATTAGCATATCACAGTCATTGAACTTTATAATGTATTGATATTAATGCATTATATGCATTACGATATGATATAAAGGCAGTGTACCATATATGTTACAATGACTTAACAACAATACAATTTCATGGGAATTTGCTTATTTTTAAAAAAATAAAAAATGCTTTCATAAGGATTTCGCGATATTTATTGTTAGAATATTAATTACTTATATTACAATAATAAACTAAAACATGATAAATCAATTTTTCTATGGTATGTTTAGTGAAATTTTTTAAAGATTCCAATTGAATATTCTATTGAAATTCTCGCAAAAGTTTTTTTTCTACAGCATCAATTTCTATCATAACTTTTCATAAAAATTTTGGAATATTTTAACGAATTTTTTTTGTTAAAAAATGGTTATGGCTCTGTGTAAAAACAAAACAAAAATTAAATTTCGTTTAAAAAAGAATTTTGATCAAACCAATAACATAAAAAAGATTAGTTAATTATGAAAAAAAGACACAAATGCATCACCATTTGCATGATGCGAGTCTTGTTATGGTAGGATCAGATGACTCTCCAAATATGGGGTTATGATACCGTCTTGTAGCGGAACCTTCAGATGTATGTGTTTGATGGCATGTGCTTTGCAAAAATACAATGACATTAAACAAAAGAGTTTGTTAATTACAGAAAAAAACAAATGCATCACTATTTAAATGATGTGGGTGTCGCTATAGTAAAGTGATGATGCTACAAATGTGGGGTTATAATACTATGTCATAGTGGAATTTTTAGATGTACATGCTTGATGGCATGTTCCTTACAAAAAACACTATGTCACTAAACAAAAGTTGAGAAAACATAACATGCCATAAGTTGAGTGAAGAACTTACATTGTTGTGGGGTTGAACAAAAGTTAACGATATTGTTTTTAAGCGGTTAGATGGTCGCACCATAACACAATATAACCAAATATAAATCAACAACTACATTAAAAACAAACAAAAAATTACTTGAGTTAAGGGTGGATTAGGTTTCCTAAACCTTTTAAAACACTGTCTCTACTACTGCTTTTGCCTAGGCTTTTATTCTATAATTTGTGTTACTAACGTTACCAAAGGTATTGTACAATACATTAATCATAGCATAAATAGAATTAATAAGTATATGTTTATAGGTGCAATAGGTTTATTATAACCTAATGGGATATATTCAATTTTAGATAACATGAAAAACATGATGCCAAATGCCTTGACTTAGTTATGTTAGACCCAAATGTCTGGGCTTAGTCGAATAATAAATTTCAAGGAACCTCACAAGAAGTGCTTTTAATAAAAGTATGAGGTAGAATTTTTATCATGACTTTTGCTATTTGTTGCCTATTAAGGATCTTTATTGAATATATAGTGCAAAATGAGTGCTATATTTGAATGTAAATAATGATGTGAAAAAATGAGTTGTTGTACTTGTTGATGTATTGCTAGGGATGAAAGATTGATAAAATACAAGTGGTCAACAAAACTTTTGTTGTGAAAAAAAAAATCAATTTTCTTTGTTTTTACAAATTTTTTCTTAATTCTACATTAAAAAATCTTGGATCTGAAGTCTATTTTAACAATAAAATATTAATAATATTTTTAAAAAATTGTCACATTAATTATTTTGCGCTCTCTTAGAGCATGTGAAGAAAAAAAGGCATGAATGATGAAGATAAAGAATTACCAATAAAAAAAACAAGTCAAAATGTTTTAAGTTGTCATTTTTTTGTGTTTTTTTTTTTAACCTAGTTCCATGCAATTTATAGTATGTGTGATGGAGAATAGTACTTTTGTTCTTAACTTCAGAGATTTTATCACTCATTCTTGATCATATTGTGTGAGGTCTACAAAATGAGAAATTTTCTTACTTTTGGTTCTTTATACCATCTTATATATAAAACAACAAAAAAATTAGTTACAATTCTTTGGTTCTTTATACCAAAGACTCTAGCAAGTAACTTTTACCAAGAGAAATTTTTTTCTTCTTTTTCTTTTTCCTTTCCTTTTTATTTTTTCCACAAGTGATGCATATTATTGTTCTAGTGATCACTAGAAACGCTTCTTAACTTAATCATTTACAATAATAAGTATGTGAAAATTGTAGATTTTTGAAGAGTAGAAAAAAAGAATATGATATATTGGTCATGTACAATATCTAAGCAATGAGAGAAAATATTATTTGACAAAAGTAGGCAGAACGTAGGAAGAATATATAACATAGGTGACAAAGGGATAATGGCTTGTATAGTTAGTTTGAAAAAGGTGAATCCATTACCTTAGGCAATATCTTTTTTATTTTTATTTTTTGCCAATGTTAGGTTGATTTTCATATAGGATTTTGTTAGTCTTCTAAGAAAAATATTTCTTCACAACTTACAAGTTAATGGGATTAGGCAGTTCATATCCATGCTAGACAAAATGAATATACCATCAAAGAATATATTGTTTACCATATAAGGGCTATTATAAAATAAGACTAGGAAAAAGTTTCTGATTGTATGCCTTTATCAATTGTCTATTTTTTTCCCTTATAAAGTTACTTCTAGCAAAGTGTTACCTATTGTTTTTTGTTCAATTACTCATATAAAACCTTGATTTATTCTTCTTCTAATAGTTCCCATTTAAATCTTAAAGAATCGGAACCTCAACAGCCAATAATGCTTCCATTCCACACACCTAGAAAAATGGAGTTAGCCTTATGTAAGTTCATACTAATGTGAGATAATAATGAATGGAGAATAAGAGGATCTCAAGTCATCTTTTTATGTTTTTTGTTATTTTCTCAAAAATATTCTTATTGTACTTATTCGCAACCTTTACAACTCCACTAATTTTTTGGTGGTAAAATGTTAGGTTTTCAATTGGAATAATTCCTTTATCATGTTGCTATCCATATTTTCTCAAGTAATTTTTTTTTTCCGATGAGAACATATTAGTGACTACCTATCAAATGGCTTAGGTTACGTGAGATGTGAGAAAGTTGGGAGAACAACCAAGGTGTTATTATGACTTGCAATGGAGTTTAGGAAATGTGGCCTTCATCAGCATAATTCTAGCACTTGCAACATATTCTTTCACAATTGATGTAGATATATTCCCTTGTTAGCTAATATTTCCAATTCAAGCTCTTATCCTTATATATGTGTGCCATTAACTCCTTTATAAATTTTCTTCATAATATTGTTTATTACTTCTATGAAGTCAATATGCCTTAAAATCATAATCATAGTTTCTGTTACAATGCATCTAAAAAAAATCTAATGGCTAAATTTCTAGATACTATGTTTGTAACTTTCAAATCCTTAGAAACATATCTTTTTTTTTCCTGTATTACTTGATATCATAGTACTAAGATTGTTTATTTGATTGGTCATTTACATACATGCAATAAGCTAGTAGGTCTTACTTTTCAATTTTTATAAGTTGAATCTCTTTTTCAAAATCTATGTAAAACATCATAATTACAATTGGCAACGTATCAGTGAATTGATAATTTTCTCTCAACACATAATCGAATAAAATTGTCTAAAAAAACTTTAATTAAGTGTATTAGGTATTAATTGTAAGAGACAAATTTTAGGTCACTTATTTCTCATTCGCCATTTATTTGATGAATTATTGATCATGAGTCCCTAAGTACTAGAAGCTTATTGATTCGCACGTTGCTACCACTTAAATACCCATGGCACATGCTTCATATTGTAACTACGTACCTTATTTGAGTAATCAAAACATAGCTCACTAATAAAGAAGTAGACTTGTTTTAAACATACCCCAAATCGTTAGATGCATTAAAAGTAGCATAATCAACATTCCTTTAACTTAAGATCAATCTTTCTTTAATATGGAACAAAAATAAATATCTTCATTTGAAAGATTAATAAACTTTTCATAGGTTCATAATTATGTAGCATTTGATTGGTTAAACATCAACAATTAAAATTCTTTATATTGCCTTTCTAGTAATGTGGATAATGTGACGCAATAATAGTTAGGGGACATCTTTACTTAAATGCCTCATAAAAAGAAGCTAAATGTATAAATACTCAAAGGCAAAAATCAATATCTCATGTACCTTGTTATTTTTTGTGTCTCTTATCTCCCTTTGATCCTTCTCTAGAATTATTTGATGAAACATAATACTAATACAAATGCAAGAGAAAGCCTCGTCTAAGCTCTTTTATTAGCATGTAACACAAGGATCTAGTCTGCCAAGATTTGGACATTATCATCATCTAAGGAAGCCATCTTACACTTTCTTTTATTAGCTTGGGGCTTGCCCTTAATAGTTTTTTTTCTTCCTTATCGGTGTCAACATGCTCATGGAATCGATTTTTCTTATCTTTGGAGGAGCAACAAAGATTAGCTATGCAATAATAGGATGGGAAACATCCCTAACATAGGACTAAGACCCTTTAGTTCCATTTGAGGTCCTTTCATGAATGTGTTTTAGAAGTTAGCATAGAAAGGAGAATAAGCAGACAAGAAAAAGGCTTTACCATCATCTACTTTATTAAACCCCTAATCCTCAAATTTGGGCTGATAAATCTGTTTATCTCAAAATAACCTTAAACACCAAAGAAAAAAATAGGAGTTGTTATGTTTGTGAGACTAATTTAGACTACTTAGTTCATTATCTGACATGAACTCACCATAGAATGCTCTCATGTAGGGCTCCTAGTGAGGAAGCCTTGTGAAGGTAAAATAGTAATGTCCTTGGTTGATGAGTTTCGAGAAGATTGAGCAACAAAACTATTTTCGGTAGAGCCTTAATTTTGTCACTAAAATTAAAGTAAAATCAGCTTCCAACCAAGTCTTTTAACAAGTATGGATGGATAACCACAAAGGTCTTAGCCCTCAGAGGAAAGAGGACCCAAGATCCTGGTGTTAGACATTAGGAGCACTTCTTAGGATTGGTACAAATATCCAAATAAGAAAAGATTACTCTAATCTTAAAAATAAAAAAGGACTATGGGCTGATATATCAAAAATTTATAGCCCTGACCTAGCCATCAAGGTGCTTTTTTAAACAATATAAAAGTTGCAATGTACATTCCATGACTTAGCTCGCACAACATGGTCATGAATGCTATTATCAAATGTCGATTGTTCAGGTTGAATTGGATGAGACTTATGTTTATGTTCATGACAAAGGTAGTTTTAAGAAGTAACATTGCAACCTTACCTAACTTTGAAAGACTCCTCATGAACATACAACTACCACTAGCTCTATCCTCTATTTGTGGCATTTAGTTTAGCCTCTATAATGTTACTAGGGATGATATTGTCTTTGTTTATACTAAAAATCCTAAAACCCCAAAAGGAAAAGCGAGCTAAACAATATCTTGACCAAGAATAAGAAACAAGAATGTAAAAGAACATAAAAAAGAATGAGAGTAGAGCAACTCGATTAAGATGAAATTGAAATAAGTTATTTACTTTGCTTGATAGGTCTAGTTATATTAAGGTAACTTGAATATTGAAATAGATTCTCTAGAATTGATGCTTTATAAGTGTCATAAGATCTTGTAAAAAAGCATTATTATGCAATATACAGTAAGCTAGCCAAATATAACACTTTTACTAATAGTGGTTTTGTTGTGCCACCACCAGCCTTCATATATTCTTTACCTTAGATTATTTCAAGGCACTCTAAAGATGTATTTTTGAGAATTCAACTTTAACCTTCCTTTTTTGTTCTATGTATAAGCTAAACATAGCAAAAACCTCTAGGTGATCTAGTCTTGGAGGCTTCTAACTCTATATCTCTTGTGAAATTTTTGGGTTTATAACTTTAGAAGGTAATCTCTCTATAGGATATATTCTTATGGTGATAGCCTTACCTCAAAATGTGTTGCTTAGATCAGTTTGGAAGAGCATGCATTTAAGCCTATTCATTAATGTCTGATTCTTCCTTTATTTTTACCTATTGTGGTGTAGAGTCTCCTTATTGATTTACACCTATCAATATCAATTTCATTATTAAATTTATCAACTATAAGATTGTAGAATTCTAATCCATTATTTTTTCATACAACTTTTAACTTCTCCTTATTATTTTTTATTAAAGTTTTTTAATTCCTTTTTTAAAATAAAAATTTTTAACATTTAATAGATACATTCAAAATATTTAAATTAGGCAACTATTATAAATAAGAAATGCCATACACCTCTATGTTTTGGAGTTTTTTTTTTTTTTTTTTGGGCCCTAGAGATCAACATGGAGGTACTCTAAATTCTTCTTTATTTGTTGATTCCATGCTTAAGTTGAGCCTGTGCTGCTTACCTAAAATGCATTACTTACAAAATCTTAAATGATTTTTTTATCCACTAAATAACTTTATGTATTTAATTCTAAGAGCCTTTGTTCATTAGTGTATCCTAATATTCTATGCCATGATTCAAACTTGAGTTTGTTTCCTTCAACTACATTTGTTGCCTTACCAATAAATCTTAGGCCTTATGGCACATGAGAGACCTTATTTCTATACTTTTTTGTCAGCTCTACGGTTGCAACCAAAGAGTGCAAAGAATTGGGTTTTTCTAAAAGAAAATTTAACTACTTAGCTCTAATATGCATTTTAGTTGTTAATTTCTTAACTAAATAGCAAGTAAATAAACAAATAAATCATAATAACATAAAAAATTGTAAGAAAGAGCAAATAATTGAATTTTATATGGTTTAATGACGTTGTCAATGCACATACCTCTAACAACCAACTTATAGATTCCACTTTTCTTTCGTTGAATGATGTTTAGTTCTTGAAAGTCAAGCTTTACACCCTAGATGAATCTGTCACTAAAGAAAAAAAAAACTATTGCTAAAGTTTTTAGCGACAAATTAACGACAAATTTTATCAGTAGTAAAAATAATTGTCACAAAAAAAATTACCAATTTTGAAGTTTATCGCTAATTTAATGACTGACTTTAATCAATTCTAAGACACCATGGGCTAACGATGGTTTTAGCGATTAATTTGACAACCGATTATAATAAATCGTTAAAGTTAGCGATTGAATAAAATTAATTGTTAACAGATTTTAGTTAGCGACCAATTCCAATTAGTCGCTAAATAAATCTTTAGCGACCGATTTGAATCAATCGCTAAAATTTTAGTTAGTGATTGATTAGAGTTGGTCACTAAAGATTTAGTTAGTGACTAATTTGAATCGGTTATTAAGTTTAATATTCATTTTCAAAATAGATACTTAATTTAAAATTAGATAAAATTCAAGAAAATAAATTATATATAATAAAAAATTAAATACAACATATTTTCTGTTCTTCATAAAATAAAAATTATATAAATAAAATTAAATATTCTATTCATAAAAGAAATGGCATCTAAGAATTAGGTGGTGTTGGAGGTGCATTTTTTTTAAAGGAGCGCCTTATTCTTGTGGATGCACATATTCATATCAAGCTCCTTTTGTAAGTGCTTCTGCATATATCGCTCTAGTAACATAAGTGACCATGCGTTCTTACCTTACATTTCTCATCCAATGGTTCTTATATAGCCTTATGCTCCAACTCCATGCACTTTTCCAAAGCTTTCATCAGAGAGCACATATCTCCATGGCTACAATACAGCGTCCACTACTAGAGTTGTCACCTGAATACCATAACTGAGCTTAACTATCAATGCCATACACCTGATGCTTCTTCTCTTCACCTATTGCATTATAGTAAAGCTCAGTGTAGTCTGCCTCAAGTATGTTAGAAGATCCCTCCTTTAACTAAGAAGTTAAAGAAACCAACTCCTCGAAGTGTTTCTACAATAAAGCAATTTATTGACTTACTTGTTAGTTAAATCAAATAGAACAGTAGAAAAAATAACATAATTTTAGTTATTTACTAAGTGTTAAAGATGACTAACTTACATTTATTTGTCTGGCACACTCATCTATGAACTCATCAAGGTTGAAGTTCTTAGTGTGGGCTCATTTAAAAAGCTTTATTACAGTAAACTCACGCCTTTACTCTTGCATTTAAAGCATACACTACTATAAAAATTATAATAAGCGACAACAATTTAATGACAATTATTGAAAAAAACTGTCATTAAAAGGTTCAATAAAACTTTTAATGACAATTATTCCAAAACTATCATTAAATGAGATCTTTAACATCAGTTAACAATAAACTGATGTTAAAGATTAGCCTATAATGTCAGTCAAATAAAAACTGGCAATAAAAGACCATCCCTAGCTCCTTTAATGCCAATTCTTCAACAACTGGCGTCAATCAATAGAGCTTTTAATGGCAGTGGTTGAAGAACTGGCGTTAATCATTAAAGTTTTAATGCCAGAACTGGCATTAAAGATCAAAATAGCACTACATCTACCATCTCTAATGAGTCACGTAGGTTTACAATTTCTTACAAGCATGGGCATGCCTTTGATAATAATGAAAACTATATTATACAAATATGGCCATGTTCGGTTCCTCAATCAACTCATAATCCAGTTGCATTTGCTGTAGCCAAAGCAGCTACCATAATAGCCTCTACAACTGGCTGTAGCTAAAGCATCTGCCACAGCAACTTCCGCAATTGTTACCGCCAAAGAAGCTGTCACAGCAGCCTCTACAATTGGCTGCAGCTAAAATAGCTGTCGCTGCTACCACAACAGCCTCTGTAACTCGTTGTAGCCAAAGCAACTATCGCAGCTGTCGTAACTGCCTCTGTAACTGATGCATAAGCAGCAATTCCTCCAACCAGATTTAGATTTATTGCAAATACTAGCAAAAATATTAAAAATCAAAAAACAAGAAAAATAAATAAATAAATAAGCACTAGAGAACGATAAGCTAAGCTTTGGACATTTCCAAGCTGATCATAACAAATTTGAACATTTATGCATTATTTCGCCTAGTGAAAGAAGCTATTAAAAGGCATGTATACACTCACTGATTTTTTTTTTCTTCTGTGGATTCTTCATTTCTCGTGATCAAATCCCTCTCTACTGGATATGGTTTCACTATATTTCTCTGCTTAAGTATCCATACAAGGGAGTGCTACAGAACGAGTTTGATAACCCCACGAAATGGTTCATGAGGGGAGTCCAAATGTTCGATAACATACCACTAGGAGCAATGCCCATGGTCGTGAAGGTGAAGCTATTGAAGAGCATGAGCAACATGTTTGGGCATGAACATCACAACCTTAACTTGTGTGACCACTGGCATGGACATACTAAGCCAATAAGGGATCACTGATATAAGCAAATGGAACTACCTCTAGATTACCATTACTTGGGGATTTTTCTTCAAGACTTTGTTTTACTTTACCTTATTGTTAGGAAGAATAAAAGAAGGTAAACAAGAACTTCAGATTTCTTCTTTAGACGAATAAAAAATGTATCAACACTAAAGGATTTACTTGTAACGTTTTCTTCTAGTTCATCTAGTTGATTTATCTTTCTTTCATATGGGATTAACATGAATTCCATTTATTAACCAAATTTTCTCCTTCTTTCTTGTCTGATTCTTTACAATGCTATTGATATCTACTCAGATCAATGGAAATTTTGATTCAACTATGATTAATTCCTGTCGTTATTACTCCCAAATGGCAAGAGTATAAGAAAACAAGAACTTGAAGAAGAACACCCAAGCAAGAGTTATCCATAAGCAATCCCGTTTGCTTATTTTAGTGATAGCCTGCAAGATTACGACATTCTTGGCCATGGTCACACAAGTCGAATTGGTAATGTTCAAGCCTAATACATTGTTCATGCTACTCAATAGCTTGATTTTGCTTGATCTTAGAGCACAACTACAAGTATCATTTTATCGAACACTTCAACATGTCTTATGAAGCATTTTTTAGGTCATCAAATTCGTTTCGGAACATACCTCCATCTAGGTATTAATTTCACTAGAGAAAGACAGTGAAACCATATCCAATATGTTAGTATTTGGTCACTACCTAGAATCTATAAAAAAAGTGGGAACCATGTAACTTAACGAAAAACAAAGACATCAATGGATAAATTTTTGAGGATATCATAATAATATTGAAAGTAGTTTCTTTTTCCCATTGTAGTATGCACTACTAATGGGATTATCATGAAAGCTTTATCCATTGTTCAAACTCATAATGATAGTAACCATCCACTTCATTCTCTTTAGTTGTTGAGGATGAATCAAAGGCCATTCACTTGAATTATGGTTAAAAAGTGTTTGGAAGTTAGTTTTATCAAGTATGAGCATATCTACATTGAAAGACTGAGTGGTTTATGGGTTTATGGGTTGCAACGACAGGCCATCATATTTGATTCAGACCAGTTAAATTTGGACCAGTTGTTTTGGTGAGGCTCCTATTGTGGATAACTTAGATGGCCTGTCATTACATGCATGGCCTGATGATTACTATGTTTGAGCTTGTACGTTAGGATTCAGAGGCTAGTTAAGCTGCAGAGGATAGAGGATTACTGGTTGCATACACACTTGAGGTTCAGCAAAGTGCATCTAGTGGTTGCATGTACACTTGAATTCCCAAAAGCACACCCAGAACAATGCATATATTGTGCACTCAAGTGCATCCACTCTTGTGATATAGACAATGAACCACTATTTTCCCAATAGCTTTAGCAAAGGCCACAACATTTCAAAGTTGACTTACATTAGCTCCAACAGGCCAACTGTTGCAAGATTTCTTGCAAGCTCACAAGGCAGTGCCTTGGCCATCGAGGATCCCTCCATAGATGAAGACCCCATTAACTTGATTAAAGAAGAGCCAGTATTACTAACCAACATTCCCTATAGCCTTTAACGCCAATTTTGGAATAACCGGCATTAAAGGCTGTAGGGAATGTTGGTTAGTGCCTTCAACCCCAGTTCTCCTAGAATTGGCATTAAAGTTTGTTCCTTCAACACTAGTTCTAGTAGAACTGACGTTAAAGTCTATGGCCTTCAACACCAGTTCTGTGAGAACCAACGGTAAAGGATGTCCAACCTTACTTTAAAGATAGGGATCCTAAATTCATCTCCAAAGCCTGTCAGCAACCTCATGCGCAATTTTTACTCTCTCTTTCATCCTTCTCCTTTTTGCTCTATGTCCATAGCAACTAAACCAACTGCTAGAAGCTGCGCTACTTCTCTCTGATCTTTCTCCCTTTTGCTTTTTGTCTAGAAACAGCTAAGTTGCTGCTGGTAGCCGTATTGCTTCTCTCTGGCTCTTTCCTCTTTAGTCTCTATCTAGAAGCAGCTAGACCAGTTGCTGGCATGGCAGCGGCATTGCCTCTCTTTTGACCTTCTCCTCTTTGTTCTCTGTCTAGAAGTAGCTAGGCCAACTATTGGCCGCCACACAACCTCTCTGCTGCCTTCTTCTATTTGCTCTCTCCTTGCTTCCTTCTCTCTCATTTGTCTCAATCTTCATAAGGATATCTGCACCCTCCCCTCCGTTCGCTCATCTTTGGCATTCAAGCACATGTAAGTATTTTGGTATATATTCGAAATTTTTTTACGAAATTTAAGTTTTACAATTTTGATTCAATTTGGTTAATTATGATTTAAAAAATGTATTGAGAATGCATATTATTTTGAGAAGTTCTTTATTAAGTGTGTTTGGTAAATTTTTATTAATTGATGAAATTTGGGTTTAGGGTTTGTAAGTATATTTGGATAAATATATTTGGCATGAATGGGTATACATTGATGCAATTATTATTTGATAATTATTAAGATTTTTAGATTAATCGATAAATTAATTAGATGTTAATTAGATGAATTTATATATTAGGTATAAATGAATTTATGTTTAGATGAATTTTTTTAAGTAAAATTAATTGGTACATTTTGTCAAATGTAATTATATTGATTTTGTAGTTAACATAAATTAATATAATTAGTTAGATTTTAAATAAATAAATAATTAATTATATGATTGTAAAATAAATCATTAAATGTTATTTAAATTTTAATCAAGTTACTAGCTAGTTAAATGCTCGTATGATAATTAATTGGATGATAATTAATTTACTATGTATTAATTAACTAATTAATTATTAATCATTTGTTTAGCTAATATTAATAAATTTTATACTTGCAAACTAAAAAATTGCTTGTTATTTAAATTTTAATTAGTTACTAGCTAGTTAAGTGCTTATATAATAATTAATTAGATGTTAATTAAATATTAACTATATCTTAATTAACTAAATAGTTATTAATTATGTATTTAAATTTTAACTAATAAATTTGATGCTTGTAAAGTAAATAATTAAATGTTATCTAAATTTTAATTAATTAATTTAATAGCTAGTTAATTAGATGCTTTTATAGTAATAAATTAAATGTTAACTAAATATTAACTTTTTGTATTAATTAATTAAATAGTTATCAATTATTTATTTAAATTTTATTTAATATATTAGATGCTTGAAAAGTAAATAATTAAATGTAATTTAAATTTCAAAATGGATAAAACTTGGATATTTGCTGATAGAAGATCAGAGGCATATGATATAGAGGTGAATAACTTTTTCGATTGTGCTGTTCAGATAGTGATAACCCTGAATTAGTTCGATGTCCATGTATTAAATGTGGTAATATGAAGGGTCATACTCCGCGTGAGATACGAAATCATTTATATGTATATGGAGTTGATAGTAACCATCAAAACTAGACGTCACACGGAGAAACTAGTGTTATTGGGTTTTCTACTAGTAGGAATGCTAAGGTTGTTAGGGAGGTAAAGTACATCCAAGAAGTTGATAACAATGTAGAAATGGTATAAGAGGCATTTGCAGAGTAAGATAGTAATCCTAATCACTTTGACAGATTACTTTGTGATTTTGAGAAATTATTGTATTCTAGATTAGTAAAATTCACTAAATTATCTGCTCTAGTTAAATTATACCATTTGAAGGCAAAATATGGTTAGTCTGATCAAAGCTTTAGTGATCTTTTAAATTTGATTGCCGAAATATTGCCTGATAATAATGAAATGCCTGCATCCATGTACGATGCCAAGAAAACATTGAATGCATTAGGCATGGAGTATCAAAATATCCATGCCTGTCTAAATGATTGCATATTATATTGGAAGGAGTTTCAAGATGGTGTCCAATGTCCAACTTGTGGACTTTCAAGATGGAAAGCAATAAAGAATGGTAACAAAATAAAGATTGATGTGCTTGCGAAGGTGTTGTGATATTTTCCACCAATACCAAGATTTAGAAGAATGTTTAGAAGTTCTGAAATATCAAAACACCTTACATGGCATTCAAATAAAAGGAAAATTGATGGTCAGTTGAGGCATCCATCAGATACACCATCATGGAAATTGGTTGAATACATGTGGTCAGAGTTTACTTTAGAGCCAAGAAACTTAAGGCTTGTTATATCAGCAGATGGGATCAATCCACACAGTACATTGAGTAGTCGATATAGTTATTGGTTTGTGATTATTGTGAATTGTAATTTGCCGTCATGGCTAACAATGAAGAGAAAGTTCATGATGTTGATGTTACTAATATCAAGTCCTAAACAACTTGGTAATGATATTGATGTCTATTTGGCTCCACTTATAGAAGACTTGAAAATGTTATGGAACACAAGTGTAAAAGTATTTGATGCGTACCGTAATGAGTCATTCAACTTGGAACCTATTTTGTTATGGACAATCAATGATTTCCCTGCATATAGTAATTTATCTGGTTATACTGCTAAAAGAGATTATGCTTGTCCTATTTATGCTGAGAACACCTAAGCTAGTCACTTAAAACACAGTAAAAAGATGTCATATGTTGGACACAGAAGATTCTTACCACGGCATCATCCTTACTGTAGACACAAAAAGGCCTTCAACGGTGAACAACAAGTTAGAATTGCTCCCCAATCATTAAGCAGTGAAGAAGTCTTTATCAAAGTTCATAGTAAATTCATGGGGAAAGTTGACAAAATGAAGTACAATGGTTAAAGAATATGTTGTTACACAGTGTTGGAAGAAGTGGTCGATTTTCTTTGATTTACCATATTAAAAGTCCATGCATATCAAACGTATTCCATATGTCATGCAGATTGAAAAAAAATGTTTGTGATAGCCTTCTTAGGACATTGCTTGATATTCCTAAAAAATCTAAAGATGGATTAGCTTCTAAAATGGATTTGAAAGACATGGGGTTAAGGTCTAAATTGGAACCACAAATTCATGGTAATCGTACATTTCTACCGCCTGCATGCTATACTTTATCTAGGGAAGAAAAAAAATGTTTTATAAAGTTTTCAGTGAGATTAAGGTCCCAGATGAGTATTCTTTGAACATCAGAAATCTAGTATCCATGGACAACTTGAAACTATATGGGTTGAAGTCGCATGATTTTCACATCCTAATGCAATAACTTTTACCTATAGCTTTACGAGGTGTATTACCTAAATATGTTAGATATGCTCTCATTGGACTTTGTATGTTCTTCAATTTGTTATACCAAAAGGTGGTGGATGTGTAAAGTTAGATGGAATCCAAAATGAACTTGTGACAACACTTTGTTTGCTTAAGAAGTACTTCCCTCCTAACTTCTTTGATATTATGGTCCACCTCACTGTTCAGCTTATCCGAGAAGTAAGATTATGTCATCCCATATATTTACAATGGATGTACCCATTTGAAAGATATATGAAAGTGTTAAAAGGGTCATGTTTAAAATCGTAATAGACTTGAGGGTATATATTATTGAGTCGTACATTGCAGAAAAGGCATCAAAATTCTACATTGATTATTTATTTGCTACGGATATTATTGGGATTCCTCCATGGAAGATTGTATTTGATCACTCAACTGGGAATGGAAAAGCTCTAACTGGTAGAAGTGTTGAGAAAGCTGACAATGTTCTCCTTCATCAAGTGTACTTGTATGTTTTGATGAATACGAGTGAAGTTCAACCAAGGTAATTGAATATTAAAACTCATAGTTCATTGTTATATTAAATAATATTTGAATTATTGTTTAATGATTTATTCTTAATATGCAGTGAGCATTAAATTAGTTAAGGGTTGAAAATTCTATTAAGTCAAAATGACTTAAATGGTTACATGATGAACAAAATCAAGTATCTTGGATATATCATCAACAGTTGTCAGTTTTACAGAAAGCAATGAGATAATTCAAGGATCCACCAAAATAATGGTGTTACTCTAGTTGCCAACACCACGCAAATTTCAAGTGCTAAGGATAAAAGTCTAATATAAGATGATTTGTCATTCTATGGAGTTATATAAGAAATATGGGAACTAGATTATACAACGTTCAAAGTTTCAGTTTTCAAATGTGATTAGATTGAGAATAGTAGTGGTGTTAAAATTGAAGATCTAGGAGTTGTACTAGTTGATCTTAATCAGATTGGACATAGAAATGATTAGTTTATATTAGCTTCATATGCAAGACAAGTATTTTACATTGAAGATCTAATTGATGCCAAATGGTCCATAGTATTGTCAACACCTCTAAAAGACTGTGATGAAGATGATGATTTATGCGATACTAGTATGGAGCACAAGTCTTTTTGTAATAATTTGCCACTTGTTGATTTATTTGACCAAATGGATGACCATTATCTTGCGTATGCTCGAGATAATGATGAAAGATTGTGGGTTTAAGTATTTTTTAAGGTAGTGATCAATTGTCTTATGTGTCAAAGTTATCGTGTCTTTTATAATTTTTTTTTTATTTTATCATGTTAAATCATGTTTTGCATATATGATGCTAACCATATATTTTTTTATTTATAGATTTGATGGGTCCTTCTGAACACTCAAGTGAAGGTTCTTAAGGGCCGAAAAAATGAGGTATCACTAGTATGCTTGAGATAATTAAGAGTCGTGCTTTCGATGTTAAGCTCATAATCGAGGTAAATGATAAATGTCAACCAATTGGGAGGAATGGCATCCAATTCAATAGCTACATTGGGGTGGTGATACGTAATACGATGCCAATAAATATCATGAATTAGCACTCAATAAGCAATGAAATGAAAAATCAGATTTGGGAGACAATATTGGTAAGTTAAATGAAACATAATGTACTATTGCCTTTCAATTAGTTTATTGCTAATTAATTTGATTTGTAGTAATCTACCTTTTTATAATACATTGCAGGAGACGTATGATATTGATGCGAGCATGAAAAGGCACGTACTTCAGTCTGCTACAAACAAATGGAGGAACTTCAAGACCAGTCTTACATTAAAGCACATATTCCCTCACATTGATGACTTGGAATTTTTGTCATGTTCACTTGAAGAATATAGCAGTGTCATAGATGTTGGGGTGTGGCAAGACTTTGTGAACTCTTATGTGATAGAAGAGTTTCAGGTATACATTTATAGTTAGTCAAGTTTTTATTTATATAAATTTTTTTAATTGTTGATATGTATTGATCTTACAACAAAAGAGACAAATAGAAAAAGAGAAAAGAAAGAAGAATGTGTATGACCATCGTTTATCTAGAAAGGGATTTTATAAGGCTGGAGAGTGAATTTGTAAGTTACTTTTTGTTTATTATGTTTATAATTGATAATATATTCCTTTAGTTATACGTTCTAAAAATCTAACATGTTCACTCTTTATGTTAAAAAAATGGCAAGCATTGGGTAACGATGCTCAAATTTATCGTACCTTATTATGGAAGGCTTCAAGACAAAATAAAAAGGGAGAATATATGAATGATGCGAGCCGATTGTGTGTGGAAAGAATTGTAAGTCTAGTTCAAATTTTTTATAGCATTTATAGTAATAAATTTCATGTTCATTAATTAATTTTATTATAATATTGTAGGATGAGTTGATGACACAGAGCACACAGGGTAAATTTATAACCTTCAGTCTAAAAGATGTGCTGACGAAAGCTCTTGGTTCACTTGAGCACCTCGGACGCATTAGAGGTCAAGAATCTGAGGTGACTATGACATCTTATTTTGGGAAGCCTGAAAAGTTGATTGTCCTTCAAGGTATGCAATTAGATCAACATCAGTTCACAGAGATGATGAGGTGGTTCATAGAGTATAAAGAAGTTTTGACAAACATTGTTGCGAGCAAAATTAATGATGTCCAGAAAGAAAAATTTGCAATGCAATTTCATTCAAGTAAAGCTAGCAATAATATAACTGGATTATTGGAAGAAGAAGAATATCCAACACCTCAATCACCTATGCCAGTCACACTATCAGCACCTATACTTGTATCGTACGGCAACAAAGTATGTTACATGTTAATCATAGTAGATATGATATTAATAATATCATGAACATAACTTCTATTTTTTCGGATCATTGTAGTGTGAGCCATGCCATATGTTCATCCAATCATCAAACTACATAATGGCAAGTGGGGCTATCTTCATGGATCATACTCCTAATAAGATGATCCATAGGTGTCCATTATTTTCTGGTAATGTTCAGGTGATAGTGGACGTAGCAATTCATGGTGATGCACAGTTGCCTCGCCCAAACCTTAACGGTGGATTAACAAATGTTTTTTTTCACTCAGTTTAGTTGTTGCTTGGCCTCGAGATTGGGTCATTGTTGGTACACACGAGGTAATGTTTTTGGTAAATACATTTTAAACTTAGCCTATTAGTGTCAATTAAGTTCACAAATTTTCTTTCAACTATCGACTGTAAAGCAACAAGGTAAGTTGCCAGTTAAGAGAGTATCAACATTGACAAAACCACAATCATCGCGGCAAGTATTTTCTGTTGGGCTACCACCAGGATTGTAGAAGACGTATACTTATGTGAATAAGGTGATGGCACCTGATGAAGCAATATACATACCTTTTACTGAAGTCTTTACTTCTGATGGACATGTATTTATGGCTCGAGAAGATATCATGCAATTTTGTCACATGGAGGAGCTAAGTGTCACCATTATTTAGGCTTATATTTTGTACGTATGTCTTTTGAATTTTTATTGGTTTATTATTGTTTGGCTACATCATATTTATATTTTTCTTACTCTTTATTATTTTAATAAACTTTATACAGATATAGTTGCACTTGGCTTAAGGAAGCATTTTGTATTTGCTGATCTATCAGCATTGTCATATGAAATGTCTATAAGTATAGACACCCAAGCTCGCCACGTAGCCAATAGAATGATAAATACATGTGACGGAGGAGTAGTGATATTTCGTTATAACTTGAGGTAAGTTATAACACTAGTTGACATTATTAATAGTTTTGTTCATAAATTTTTAAGATAACAACACTGGATGTTGGTGATTGTCGAGTGTCATAATTTTATGTACAGTATTTTTTGGTCCTTTGAACCATGGTTCTTATCAAGAACTAGATCAACTTATGTCCACGTAAGTGAAAATATTTTCATTTATATTAGTATGTTTTTTTTTTTACTCTTAAGAATACTAATTATTTTCTACTGGCGTCTCTTTTAAATTATTCCAAGTTATCAAGGAATCAAGCAATAGACACATTCCTAGGAGTATTCCTACTAAAATATGTATATTTAAACCTATATGTGATGTTAGTTTTATTTATTTTGCAAAATATAATAATTAAAAATTTTTAATGCAGTGTCCACATCAGCCTTCAAATACTGAGTGCGGATATTATATTATCAAATTTTTAAGAGACTCGTTGATAGACGTGATGGAAATATACCATATGCGAAAATGATAAGTTTTTAAGCATTTGCTCATGTAAATACTTAAGTAATTAATTAATATGCTTACTAAAAGTTTTAATTGGACTAACTTTTTTTTTTTAAATATAGTTAGCGGACATAGATACTTACACCTAATCAGATATTGATGAAGTTAGAAAGGAGGTTGAACAATTTCTTTGGAGTGCCATATTAGAAAGTTGAACCTTAAAGATTTTATACACATGAACATGGAATTTATTTAGTTGAATTTTTATGATTGTGTATGATAATGTATATTTAAACTCATGAATTATATATATGGAGTTCAATTATGACATCAAATTTTCTTTTTTTTGTTTTGTTCATCTTTTATTACTTTTTTGGATTGGATTATTTTGAGTATTTTGAAATATGAAAGAAGTAATGATGATTTCAGTGAGAATGGTATTGAAGTGTATAACAGGAAAAAAGTATTTTCATTGAAGTGTGGGTATTAAGTGTTGAGTTTTGGTATTGAAATGTTGGTATTGAATTATTGAAGTGTTGGTGTTGAAATGTTGGTGCAATTATGTTGAAGGAAGAAAGAGAGTATAGTTGCAATTATGTTGAAGCAAGAAAGATAGTGTAGTTGTTCCATTTAAGTGTTGGTGTAATTATGTTGAAGGAAGAAAGATAGTATAGTTGTTTCATTTAAGTGTTGGTGTAATTATATGGAAGGAAGAAAGATAGTATAGTTGTTTCATTTAAGTGTTGGTGTAATTATGTTGAAGGAAGAAAGATAGTATAGCTTTTCATTTAAGTGTTGGTGTAATTATATGGAAGGAAGAAAGATAGTATAATTGTTTCATTTAAGTGTTGGTGTAATTATGTTGAAGGAAGAAAGATAGTATAGTTGTTTCATTTAAGTGTATAAAAAGAATTGTGATTAGTGTATTTGATAATTGTACACTTCTATGTGCTGACTAAGTTTAGTCATATTTACTTATTATAATTTAATTTTGATGGAGAAAATTTTGGTTGCATATTGTGAAGAATTGTATTGATGTATATGGTTGACGTGAAAGAGATGAAGAATTTTATACCTGCAGGTTTTGGATAATTTGAATATAGAAATTTTGTATTTATTTTGAAATCAATAAAAAAATATATACCTTTAATGACAATTCTATTTAATGATAGTTTTATCATAACTGTCATTAAAGGGGGGCCTTTAACGATAGTTTTATTAGAACTGTCATTAAAGGCTCTTCTTTTAATGACAGTGCCATTAAAATCATGAAAGGCTCCCCCTTTAACGATAGTTCCATTAAAATTGTCATTAAAAGCCCTCTTTTAACAATAATTCTAATAGAACTGTCATTAAAGGCCCCCCTTTAACGACATGAATAAAGATGATAGTTTTACAATTACCATTAAAAGCCACTTTTAACTATCATTAAATCTTTTATTTGTACTAGTGATATTTAATAAATAGCAATATTATTTTCATTTATATTTATGAAAGTAATTTAAATATCCTATGTACCAAGTGTCAACAACGGTTTTATAGTGAATATGAATTGACACTATGTCAAGAAGGACATGATCTGGCTCTGCTCATCTAACTCAGGCAATTACAAGACATGGTCTCGTACTTCTCTTTGTACTATGACTGATTCCATTCTATCTACGTCTCCTCTCATATAGTATTTGGGACAAATTAAGGTTTATTTCTTACCTTATGGCAACATGCAAACATCAAATCAGTATATCAGTCCATGCCACGAGCTTCCCATGTGGCCTTTACCACGCAATCTATTTTCTCGTCCTATGTAAAATGTTTCTTTCTAAAAAACAAAAAAGATTAGTCTGTTAAAATGTAAAAATATTTTTTTTGTAAATAATTATACATATGTTGAAATCTTCAAAATAAAAATGTTTGCTTTTTTAATAAACTATCTTCCATGTGTACCTAGATGGATCGACCCTCTCTTAGAAAATCTTATAAATCTTTGCTGGACATTTACACAAAGGCTCAATCCTACCAAATAAGATAATAAATTAATAATAGTAAGTAACATTGATACAGTTTATAAAAATAATGGTATAAAGTACTACAAATATTAATTATGAATACTTACGTGTCATTCTTTACAAAAATCTACTGTTTACTAGTACTCTACAAACTCCCTGAGCTAGACATCTTAGTAGCAGCAAAACCAAAAGAACCTAAAGTAAAGCTAGCAAACCCATCTCGAGATGGTGTCATTGTATCTTCCTTATCATCCTGAATATGCGAATCTCTCCCTTCAGCATCACCTTGCCTCCCTCAACCTTTCATCTAAGCATGTTAATAAAAGTTAGTTTAATAACTAAAGTTTTATAAAAAATTCAGCAAAGTATCCTCTAAAAATTGAACTAAAACCCCTTGAAATAGATGATGAAAATATGATACAATGAATAAGTAAATTAACCAACATCTATTTTACAAAATAAATTATCTAAAAATAATATTCATTAATTTAAATAACAAATTTTTTTATAAATATAACTAATCATCATTTTCATCCTCATCCTCATCCTCTTCCTTGTCCACTTCATCCTCCTTTTCCTTAATAGAAAAACTTTCAAAATTTGACTAACTCAGCATGTGTTTTTTCTCATCATCAACATCTATTAATATCCCACTTCAATCATTCAAGGATATAGGATTATCCTTCACATCATTCCTAATTTGATGAACATCTCTTTTATCATCTTGAACAGAAGCATCTTGTGTTGATCAGCAAGTGAAATTGGAGTTTAAAAGTTCGATGATAGACTTGGCTTTTATTTTGTAAATAGCCCACTCGTCATGCTTATCATACCTTAAGCTTTGATAAGGTCCATAATAGACTTGAGTTGCCTATGAAGTCAATATAAATTGTTTGTACTTGTTTAATCTCCTTTTATGAGTGACATCCATTAGATTATATGATTTATGTCTTTGGTGCCTACATTAAGTATAGGATTAAACCATTCACACTTAAACAAAATGTTTCTTTTGATTGGTAACTTAGGATATTCTAATTGTAATACCTCTACCAATATATTGAAATAGTCATTTTTATCTGCATTATAGTTAGACCCACTAATGTAAACTTCACTATTCATTATAGATCTATTTGAACTGTGTCTTTTAGTGCAAAATTTATACCTATTGATGTAGTATCCAAGGTTTGACTTCATAGATTGTGATGACATTAATAATCTTATACCGACTGTTTGACACTTTTTTCAGTTACATGAACACCTCATCTTATCTCTGCCCATGAACCCTTATTAATTACAAGCAAATTGAATAAATTGTTCCATTTCATCCAAAAATTTCTAATTTAATAAGCTATCTGTAAGCCTAAAATACATCCACTAATGATCTAATCTACTCATGTTTTTGTTTCTTAATTAGTTCTAAACTAATTCCTAACAACTTACCTCTTGAAATTTTCAGCAACTTGACAACTTATTATCAAATGGACATCTAAAGGCATCAATAATTTTATAGGCATAAGTTAAATTACCAAATGAAATCATCATTAAACAAATTGCGAGGATACATCAAAAGTACAAGAGTTAACAATGCAACTTATTTGAAATGGTCCTACACCATTCAAAAATGTACACTTATATGAAGTACAATATCATAAGTTATTGTTCACTTAATTTTGTAAAAAGTTTAACTGTATATCCCCATAATTCTTCAAGTACATCACATGTATAGATATAAGTTAGTGTTTTTAATCAAAACACATACTCATATCTATTAGTATACACCCAAAGAACAATGTAGATATTGCATAAAATTTATACCAAATAAAATGAATAATAATCTACACATTGCATGTGTAGCACATAAATGTCATATTTCTAAACTACTTGATTTAGATAATTCAAGAATTATCTAACATATATAAACTAAGTATGCTAACATATAAAATTAACAACTTTAAAATTTAATTAACTGATAATTAATTTAATATTGATAAAAAACTAAATAAATTTTTTTTCTCAAACCAATTATGTACAATCCAATTAAACAATTATCATACTACTCTACAACGAAATAAAGTCATTAACAAATAAAACTAACATCTAGAAAATCTTAGTCAAATAATTTATTTCAAATTAATTAGTACCTATTAATCTATTCAAATTATTCAAATTATTTATCCCCAATTATTATTTAATTAAACTATTATATAATTTAATCTTAACAAAAACCAAATTTTTTGACAAATTAAATTAAGAACTAAAAATGTAATTAACATTTAGCTAATCAAATAATTCAAAAAAATCTCATTACATTATTTATCACAAATTAATTAGAATCTAATTAAACAATTATGTATAACTAATCTAACTAAACATAAATTTATTAACAAATAAAATGAAGAACTAAAAAATGTTATTAAGTAACATCTCACTAATTTAATTTTTGTAAAAAAAAAATCTAATTAAATGATTTATTTGATATTACTAACTACAAAATTTAATTAGCACCTTGTTTAATGTCTATTTCAAAAAAATCTATTCAAATTATTTATCTCCAATCACAATCTAATTAAACTATTACATAATTAATTTAATAAAAACTAAATTTATTAATAAATGAAATTAACAACTTCAAATTGTAATTAACATCTAACTAATTTATTTTTATAAAAAATTAATTAAATTATTCATCACAAATTAAATATAATGTAATTAAATAATTATATTTAACTAATATAACAAAAACTAAATTTATTAACAAATAATTAACAACTTAAAATTTTAATTAACATCTAAATAATTTTTTAAGAAAATGTAATTAAATTATTTACAACAAATTCACTACAATCTAGCTTAATAATTAAATCTAACTTATGTAAAAAAACTAAATTTATTAAAATATGAAATTAACAACCAAATAACTTAATCTTTTAAAATAAACCAACCAAAATTTTTCCAATCTAATCTAAATTATTCTAACTAATCTAACAAAAAATTATTAAATCTAATCTAACCAAAACTTTTCTCTGTAATCTAATCTAGCAAAAAATTACCAAATTTAATCTAACCAAATTTTTTAAGTTACATGCAACAGTGCGAGCAATAGATTCATCAAAGATGTTGTTGTTCACTAGATCATTAAATTTGTCGAAGATGTAAATGTATATACTAGCCAGATGGGGGGGGGGGGGATTGTTAAAGATAAAAAGGACTTGTAGTGAGATTGAAAGGCAAAGTTGCAGAGACAGAAAGGGAGACTTTAAAAAAAATATGGAGAGAAAATAGGGAAGCGATGCTCGCAAGGATCAAAAACTAGGGCTAAGCTCCTATTAAAGGTAGTTATAGGATTTAAGACATTAGGAAAAATGCAAATTTTGCATATCTATGTTGATCATATGTTGCAATACAAAATTCTTCACTACAAAATTCCAAACATTTTCAAAACAATATTGATCAACCATTTATAAATAAGATAACTGTAATTTATCTTCAAAAAAATTATTTTACAGGAAAAGTAGCCCACACATACTTTAATACATGTCATTATAAAGTTTTTATGATTTACAGCCCATAGTTATACTTGCTTTGCCAAAATAAGGTTTGAGCATAACCAATGTGAGTCTTGTTGGTACACTTTAAAGCTCCTAAAAGGTCATTTTATCTTTTAGTATAAATGCATGGGAGCTTAAATAAAAAAAAAAAAGAAAATTTATGTCAATAAAATAAAAAAACATGAAACAATAACCACATCAGTTGATAAATATATGAAAAAAAAATTGTATATCATTGAAATAAAAGAACATAGAATAACGACGATCACATTAGTTAATAATTATAAAAAGAACTATCAATTAATATCATCACAAATATAATGAAACATATTAATAGATAATTTTAAAGAGAGCTATCAATTAATGTTTGTGTTAGCTTCATTTTTGTCAATGATTGTTACAATTAACATAAATAAAATGAAAAATTTTAAGATTTTTATAGTTGGTTTAAGCAAAAACCAAAGACGTTTGAAACTTTAAACATTAGTCTTCATGATAATCGAGTACCACAGTGACCAAAATGTCGAGCCTAAAAGCTTTAGTGGGAAGTTTCAAAAGGAATGGATGTTTAAAACCTTCTTAATAAGCCCACACATAACCATTTTTTTTTAACATTCCAAACAATAAATCTTAAAATTATCTTCTTTATTTACCACCGCCATTTCTTAAATTGATCTAAAATCTTTAAAATTTCACTGTTTTGCTTCATTTTCATTGCAAAATCACTTCTAATTGTGTCATATTAATTTGCTTTAGGTCAATGATTTTTAGAAAAAAAACTAACAATTTAAATATTTATCATTTTGCATGTCATTACTCTCTAAATTTTTTTAATTATTTTACTTTAATTCTAGAATAAAATTTATTGAGTAAGTTTATTTTTATCATATTTGTATTATTTTCTTAATTTTTTCATAATTTTATAATTATTAAATTATTAGTTTTTTTTTTGTAATTTATTTGTGCTTTTAGGATAGAAAAAAGCAAGTGAGAAAAAAGCAATAGAAACAAGGCTGGGACTCTTAGTGTTATGAGAGATGTTGTCTCATATGGTTGTGGCAAATCAAGAAAAAGTGGAGTGTTTAGGAAAATGTGTGAGGCTTACCTTGTTAATTCAAGAGTATGCAGTGAAGGTCAATTTTTAGGTGTTTCTAGTGGTGGCATGTCAAGTAATGTTGGGTATACTGCAATTGGAAACTTTTGAGTCAGTACAAATGGACTACAATGAGCTGACCATGACTCTAGCTAGGAAGGAATTACAGATAAGGAATTACAATATTTAAATAGGAAGGAATTTGTTTTTTCAAATATCAGCTTGTAGTGAATCAAAGTAGCTGAGCAATGCACTTTCACCTTACTTGAGGGAGCTTTTCAACGAGTTCCAAGGGGTTTTTGCTAAACCAAAATGCTTGCCACTTCAACATCCACACGACCATTGCATCACTCTACATGGAATAATCAACCTATCAATGTGGGACCTTATAGGTAACATTACTATTAGAAATCTGAGATTGAATGCATGGTTCAAGAATTTTTGCAGGAATAATTAATGTGCCCTAATAACAGTCCATTCTCATCTCTTGTATTATTGGTTGAAAAAAATTGATAAAATGTGGAGGTTTTGTATGGACTATAGATCCTTAACTAATATGATTGTTAAAGATCTTTAATTCAGTCATAGATAACATACTGGATGAGTTATATGGTGTCAAGTGTTTATCTAAGTTGGATTTACACATAAGGTATCATCAGATCAGAGCCTGGGAGGATGACATATCCCAAAGGCCATTTCACACTCATGAAGGCCATTATGAATTTATTATAATGCACTTCAGGCTCACTAATGCTTCAGCAATAGTTTAGAGTCTTATCAATGATTTATTTAAAGAATATTTACATAAATTTGTTTTACTATTTTTTGATATTCTTGTCCAGAGTCCAGCTAGGGAGAACATCTTTAACACTTGAAATTGGTATTATAATTTTAACTTCTAATGAATTATATGTTAAGTCATCCAAGTGGAAATTTAGGGTGGAAGAAGTCGATTAATTGGATCATACATCATCTCATGTGAGAGAGTTCTGTGGACTCTACCAGGATACAAGCAGTTCAAAATTACCTCATTTCAACCATAACCCAAGAGGTGTGTGGGTTATAGGACTTGTTAGATATCATCAGAAGTTTATAAATGAGTTTGGAAGAACTTCGTTGCACGTCTTCTCTCTAAATCAGAATTTCACTGGACAAATTTCCTCACCTGTGCTATAACTATCAAAATTTTCTCAATATTTTATCATGAAAAGTGAAGCTTGTTATCAAGGAATGGGTACCATCCTAATCTAACAAGATCGGCCAATAGCAGAGTTTAATGAAGCACTCAAGCAATCTTATCTGTTGTTTTCCATCTCTGAGAGAAATATGATCATTATTATGAAAGCAATTAGAAAGCGGAGTCCTCATCTATTAAAAAGAGCATTCATTGTCAGAATAGGCCTACATTAGCTCAGGCACATTGGCTACCGAAACTAATGAATTATGATTATGTTATTCAGTACCAAAAAGATAAAGAAAATTAAGAGGCAGAAGCTTTATCTAGAACCATAGAATTCCATTGAAATGTGTCACCTTGCCAAGTCTTGATTGGTGGGTAATGCTACAAAGAAAAGTACATTATTCACCTCGATCAAAATCTTTTTTTTTTTTACTGAGTCTTATCTGTTAAGATATGGCATATGACTCAAAAAGGAAAGGATTTGTTTGGGTTCTAATTCTACATTGATTTCTTTATTGTTAGCATAAAATCACGCTACATCAATCGAGGCCATTTCGAATATGAATGGACTCTCAACCAATTATCACGTGACTTCTCCTAGGCAAATTGCGTTCGATAGTCAAGATTCACATCAAAGAGTGTGATATTTACCAATACTGTAAATATGGCAACATAAATTTCATTGAAGTTTTGCCTAAACTCCCATGGCTATACTACTATTATGATGGTGGCAGACCGATTGTCAAAATACGACCATTTTGCTACACTTGAACATCTTTACACGGCATATACAGTGGCTAAGGTCTTCATAAACCATATGGTGCAGCTTCATGGGATATCAACCTCAATTGTGAGTGATTGTGATCGAATTTTTCTCATTACTTTTTAGAAGACACTCTTTTAGTTGCACGACACCTCCCTTAAAATGAGTTCCAGTTGTCATTTACAAATGGATGGATAGACAAAAGTCTTAAACTGGACCCTTAAATAGTATTGCAGTGCTTCACTTTTGATTAGCTGCAAAAATGGATTGATTGGCTTTCTTGGGCCTAATATAGTTATAACACTTCAGCTCATTGTTCGACCAAATAGCCCCTTTCAAAGTCGTATACTCCCACCTTTCTTGCTAACCTATATTTCGGGAACCATAAAGGTGCTTGTTGATAAATTATTAAAAAGTCGCATGACCATCTTGAAAGAACTACACTATAACTTGGTAAAGGCTCAAAACTGGATGAAACTTAAGCGGATAAAAGAAGTTGTGAAATCACCTTCAATATTGGTGGGTATGTTCTACTTCACTTATAGACTTGCAAGCAAAATTCCATGGTAAGTAAGACCTCCAAGAATACTTACACGATATTTTGGTCATTGCCATATTTCTCAATAAGTTAGGTTGGTTGCTTGCTGATTAAAACTTTGTGATAAGGCTAAGGTACATGATGTTTTCCATGTTAGTCTTCTGAAGAAATATTTAAGTACACTTCCTAAAGTTGTTGCAGTGTTGTCTGTTCCTATTAATCTTAATACCTCCAAACAACTTGAATCTATCTTGGGAACCTATATCATCACCAAAGGAAAATATCAGTCAAAGGCTAAAATTTTATTCAAATGGATGGATTCACGATATGCAGGATGTTAAGTGTCGATACTTAATTTTGTAAAAAGAAAAAAAAAATGGCTTTCTAAAGTGCTATGCCAAACAAGGTATGAGAGAACTACTGTTGAACTGGCAGTTCAGGTAGACTCTTTGTGGTAGCAAGTGCTGTTAAGGTAATAGTTCTGGCAAACTCCTTTGTGGTAGCAAGTGTTGTTGAGGTTGTAGTTCAAGCAGACACCCTGGTATAATAAGTACTGCTAAGGTGACAAGTCAAAGAAGCACCCTATGGTAACAAGTGTTGTTAAAGTGGCAGGTCAAGGGCATCTTGTGGTGGTAGGCACTATTGAGGATGCAGGGTCATTACCAGTTTCTACTTGGTGGCAACTCAATGATCTCTATAAGATTTTAGACTAGAAAGCTATCTTTTAAGAGAAAATTAAAAAGAAAAGGAGTGAAGACAAGAGGACATTGTTCGTTTTTTGTTTTTTATTTTTCAACTCAAATTCCATTAAAAAAACCAAGAAAATTTACATGGAAAACTTAACAAAGAAAATTAAATTTAGGGTTTTGCTGCTTCCTTATTGATTTCAGACAAACTTTAAGAAAGAGTTAGCTTAGAGAAGGAATCAAGCTTTACGAAGAAAGTTGTTGCTGCTGGTGCTACCTCGATGAATCCTAAATCTAAATCAGACACTCAAACTTGATTTCTTCCTCGGTGACCTTCCTAGTAACCCAAAATATCCACACTAGCATTTATAAATGCCTCCAAGTGTTGGCCTTCAGGACTTCCTTCTCTAGAGCAGCTGAGTCTCACAGCTACTCCTACTTCTCCAAATGCCCCTTTTTAGCTAGCTAGAGCTGCAAAGCAGCTTCAGACTTCGCCTTCTCCACTTCGGCCTTCCAAAAAGTAGCTTCTAGCTATAGCTTCTCTTTTTCGAAAGTCAAAGTGGAGATGGTTTGCACCATCTCCCACCCTTTTTGACGGGCCTCATATATGTTATCCTTTGCCTTCTTCCATAAAGCGTCGACAAAGGTACAGAGGGAATAATCCTGGAAGACCATAAAGGCATCATGAAGAACCTGCCACAGAAGGAAAAATCAATGTTGTAAACCTAAACTGACAAAAAAAAAAAAAAGGAAAGTCTTCAAAAGAAAGAAAAGAAATAAAAAAACTTACCTCAGCAAAATAAACCATAACGCTTTGGACTCTCTGCCTTTTCTCAATCGATGCTACCTCTTGAGCATCAAAAGACAATAGGGCCTCATTCAAGAACTACTAAATAAGGCTGTTTCTTACCCCTCGAGAGTAAAGGATTGCTATGTATCAGATTAAAATGAGTGAAGATCAAGATCTTAATAGGAGAAGGAGTCTAGGAACCCGACTTTCACCAAAAATGCCATTATATGACTGGAACCCCTAACAGAAGACTGGGATGGGGTCTTCTCGCTGAAGCTTTAATGGACTCCAATTTTCTTTTACCTCTCGTCTCCCTTTCTGGAAATGGAATGACAACAAGGAGTCTGGGAGGAGTATGCTAACCCTTGACTTTGGGAGCTCCTCATATTCATTGATCTTCCTAGGCAACTTGTTCGAGACTGCCCACAGGATGCTCAGCTCTATATCAGAAAGAAAAAACTAGTACCCCTTGACAAACAATTAGCATTTTTACTAGGGGGACCAAGAATCAAAGCCAAAAAAGCTACTAAACATAAGGAGGGATCAATTTTATGACTCAAGAATTCTCATCAAAATTCATTAAGCGATATTTAGCTAAAAAATCTAAAAAAAAAGGAATAACCTTAGCCATCTACAAACTCTTGATATTTCAAAAAACCCATGGACAGATGGAAATAATCATCATGGATTTTTTAGTTGTTATTGCCTACTAAGTTAATCTAGTCCTTGCAATTTGCGTAAAAACTCTTAGATCGCTTGGATATTGAAAAAAAACTTGCAAGGGATACTTGCTGGGAGGAATACCTTTTATACACCTAATTGAAAAGCCACCTCTAGGAAACAAGAAGATATTTCAAAAATTTTCATCACTGTTCAAGATCTCCCATAAGAAAAGGTGTGGAAACCTAGGACAGTCTATAAATGTGCAACATTATTATCTACTCTGACAGAAGAAAAAATTTAATAGAAAGCTCCATGGTTATGTTATGATGCTATTCTATTCAAGGTGGGAAACTTTCAGAGCATTCCCATATTAGGATAAACTTGCACTGTAGATACAGACTCAAGAACAAATTATCCCAAGAACACAAAGAGTTCATAAAAGCAGAGATTGACAACTTGAGAAAGTTCTTTAAAGGACAAATGGAGTAACAAGTTAATGAGAACAAAGATCTTCGATCGAGAACCTAAGGGAAAGGTAAAAGCCATATAAGAAGCAAAATAAAAGAACGTGAAACTATTAAAAGTCATTAATAATGATGAAACGGAACATGAAGGAAGAATTAAGCAAGTACAATAGTATTATCAATAGAAAGAGGTAAAATACACTCTCAAGATGAATTGTCTCATGCAACTATTAGATAAAGATGACCTCAAGGTAGAGCTAAAAGACACTACCCTTAGCGTTAAAGTATAGGGAAAAAAAGCTAAAGAAATATGTTCATATTAGTGTCAAGATCAAGAGAAATATTATGTGACAAGTAAAACTATGAAGCATTGAAAACATAAATAGATCAAGTAGTTCAAATGGCAGAAGAAATGCATGCAAAAAATCAGAAGCTACCGAACCAAGATGAAACAACCGCACTAAAGAGAGATTAAAGCATTGTTGGATCAAATCGTTTATACGTACCAGAAGGCCATTGATATTTTCAACTATGGCCTGAATGTGAAATACTTTTAAGAACCAATGAAGGTCATTCTTTTCAGACGAAAGATTAATTTCAACCAGTCATTCCTATTTCACACATTCATGCATTTGTATGTGAAGATGCATCATTAAGAAAAGAATCTAAAATTGAATAAATAAAGGTCAAAACAGGGAAACAGAAGCAAGAGTTGATGATTTGAAAGTATAACACAAGGCCAAAAGCACGAAACATCAAAATGGAAGATCAAAATTCTCAATTCAAAAGTTTTGAGAATGCTTAAGCTAAGATGCAGATAAAGCTAGCCTAGGCCCAAAAGGATATACAGATGTCCTTCACCTCCCAATTAGAAGAAATGATGAAAACCTTCAAAGAATTGATCAAGAGAATGTCTAGTAATAATAAGGAAGCCCCTACACCAGATCAAGAAAAAACATTTAAGGAAAGGGCACTTGGTGTTCAACCTAGTAGGATCTAATGCCATAAAGACCTCAAGGAATGCACCCAAGTTGGGAATAGAACATTATGGAGTACAACAAAGTAACATGATATAGGTGGGAAAGTTGCTGAGCCCAGTTATATCAATGCTGAATACCTCTTAAAGCATAACAAGGTGGATCTAATCACTAGGATCTAATTTCTAAAGTAGATTTTATGATGAAATAGATCAAACAATTTTGGGAATCAAGGGATTTCATCAGGATTGATATAAAAAAGATAAGCTTAGTGCTAGGATTTATAATACCGAATATGTTCAAAACCCTAAAATTTAACAAGTTTGATGGAATTAAATGTATGAAGACACACCTTCGAATATATCTCCATAAGATGCACAGGAAAAAAGCTTTAGATTGGTACCTTACTTTGGAACCTTCAAAAATCCAAACTTGAAAGGATCTGGCTACCACATTTATAACATACTATCAACACATTGAAGAGCTAGCATTTGAGAGAGTTACCTTACAGAATATGAACAAAATTCATATTAAGACCTATAAAGAATTCGCTCAAAGATGGAAAGAGGTAGTGGTGAAAGTATAACCATTACTCACACATAAATAATTGTTAGACATATCCATAAATACTCTCAAAACCTCATATTATAATCACCATGGCAGGTAAAAAATTTGTAGACATCCTTCAAACAAGTGAACTTTTTAGAAAGTGCTATTTATGTTAAGAAGTTGAAAGATCCGATATGAGGTAAGAAAACTTTCATCCCTATAAAAAAGAAAGGAAAAACAATTTTTTTCTCCTAGAAAAGTAATTTTTTCTCCTAGTTTACCTCTAGAATGGTGTGCAAGACTGCTTCACCAACTACTTCTAGGCAATGACAACAACAAAGAGCAAGATTAATGATGCCAACAATGGTAAAAATAACCAACTTGGCCTATACCCTATATAGACAAAAAGCACTTCCAAGATTTATTAGAATAGAAGTCGATCAGCCCTTTGTTTTTAAAGCTATTACAACCGCCTACTTGAAATAGTACAATGCTAACACCACATATCTAGACCATAAAAGTGGTGTAGTTTGCTTTGGTTGCTAAAGTAAATGAGAATGAGATTCAGCTACCCTTCGAACCTCATTCAAACCAAAATATTATTTGACAGGCATGCCATTGAAGCATTCAATAAGCAGAGGTATATAATGGACAGGGAGTTTGGGAGAAGTTGTTAACCCTAGACTTTGCATGTTCCTTCCATTCATTGAGCTTCTTAAGCAGCCTATTCTAGATGGCCATAAGAAATTGAGCTTTCATTTGTTAAGGACTTAGGTAGTTTAAGGCAAAATATCATATGGTTTTTTGTGCTAAGATTCCAAAAACTAATGCTACAAACTATAAGGTTATCTTAGCGCTCAATTTCGTAAAATTTAAAGAAAACTTATGGGCACAAAGGAACCTAAACTTCTAGACATTTGTGATAAAAGCTACCATGATTAGCCAAAACTTGGGCTACAAATTGATAAGGGGATACACCAAAAAAAGAGCATGCTTCTATAAAGAAAAGGTATAGAGGAAGGCGTTGCACTCTTCTTAAACTTTCTTAACAAATTTAAATACAAACGGTCCCTAGTTTTGGTGACCAAGGGTGCTCTTCTACGTAGGGAAATTTAGCCTGAATGCTTGAGGAATAAATAAAAATCTCTTAATCCTAAGAAGGTTATGGGTGGTAACATCTAAGGATCCTCTATCGACCATAAAGTTTTTTAAAAAAATACAAAAAGAACATAAGAAGAATGTGAAGGTACTATGCAAAGACACTAGATCATAGAAAAGAATGCACAATTAAAGGAATGAATGACTTACGAAATGAGAGAAAGGATTTCTAAGAAAGGAGAATGTTTTAGATGACAAAATGAAATAGCTAATGTAGACAAGCCATTGAGAAGAAGATAAGAACGAAAAAGCCATTAGACCATGCTTTGGGGTTGTTTGACCTAATAGCAACTAAAGTTGTCATTTAGGAGAGTCATTTTCTTTTTAGCCACATCACAATGCATGAAGCTACCACATCACATGATAGGATTTAACTACTAGCTAAGTAATAGCAGTGGAGACTACAACATCATTAGTCCCATTAGGGTGACCCACTACATGGCAACAACGGAAGCTATCATGCAACTATTCTTGGTAGGAGACCTTATAACAGGCTAGATTAACAATAGTTAAGGCTACCATGTCACTAGGTTCGTGAGAGGATTTTTTGACCTACCACATGGTAGTAGCTGAGGTTGCCACATACCAATGGTAGAATCTATAGTAGCTTCCACAAAGTAATTTAGAGGAATAATAAGAATTGGCCATATGTCAACAGTTGAAATCACTAATCATCAACAGTAAATTCTTACAACAACATACACGTTGCATTTAAAAAGAGGAATGAAGATCCACTATGTGTCAAGGTTCCACGTGGTAGTAGCAAAATTCATCATGTGATGTGGTAGGTCAAATAGGTGGATGGAGTGCCCATTAGGGTAGCGATGCGCCAATAGCCTCAACAGCTCAAATATTGTCACCAAAAAGGAATCTTAGTCCACTTATCATGTGTTAGCAGCTATAGTGTCTTGATCGACCATGTAGGTGATGCTAGGAGTATCGCCTACATTAAAAGCACTCAAGCTATAGAGGAAAGGACTCGAAAACTTGGAAGCTACTCTTCTCAATTTACTAACTTGTACCAATAAATTACTGTAAGTAGAGGCTAGGTTTTACATTTTCCATAAGATTAACACATACAATAGACATACACATGCCTTTTGGAAAGCAAATTAGTAAGAGATTAAAGGAGCTCTATTATGGTCTTTGGCATTTTTGTAAGTTTTCTTTATTATTTATCATAGAATTCGAATTGTATGAGATTCTATAGTAATGGAACATCGATCAATTATTAAAATTATCTTAACTTTGCAATTTGTTATATGTAATTTGTGTATACAATTTATGATTCCAAAATTAGGCTTTCTAAAATTATGACTTTGAAATTAGTAGTCATTCCATTTTTTATATATATTTTTTTAAAATTCCTTTTTAAATATCCTAGATTTAGATGGAGAGGGATGGAACAAGTGTGAAATTCCTTTCTTCTCCTTAAAATGTTTTCTAAATGCCTTAAAATGGAACAAATGTGTAGTTCTAATGCTTTTTGAAAAAATACGCTTCTTTATGAATAAAATATATTTAAAACTTAATTTTGAAATGAATAAGCAACTTATAATACTAATTTTGGATACTTTTAGGGGTGCTAATCCTTTCTTAGGCATAACTGACTCTTAAACTTGGTTTCCTTAAAAATTGGAGAAAAAATCAGTAACCTTATTTTAATGGTGGTCAAAATCGTACCTAGACGATTGGTGACAACTCTTAAGTTTATTTTTCACGCTGATAGGGTTCACACTAACTAAAATTTAGATTGTGACATCTTGCAATTCTACTAGGGATGAACCCAAAATCTTTGGTTTCTTAGAGAGTTAGGCCAAGAAAGAGTTACTTTATTTATATATCTATAGGGTTTCTTATGTCCTGATATTTCTCATGGTTGTTTACTGCTTTAACATTTTCTTTGATAGAGAACCTTACACATTTCATTGTGCATAATATAAGCTCTAATACTCAATCTTTGCCTTTAAGAAGAGATATGCGTAGTCGTTCTTCCATGAGGATACTTCTCCTTTGATTGGGCGGGTGAAATATTTCACTCAAAATGAAGTTGGATTGCCTCTTTACTTTGAATAAATCCAATGTGATTACATATCAGTTGAAAATTCATCTTGTTTTATCCTTTACCCTTACTTGGTTCCTAAAACATATGGAGATTACATTGACCTTAGTTGGAATAGAAGAGGTAAGATTTTGGTATGAAGATTTACACATGAAAAGAGAAGTCTATGTTAAAGACAAAATTACCTTTTAAAGTCAAGTTAGCAATGAGAACCAACAGATTAACAAAGCTAACTATTTTATAGGAAATGTTAGAGAATAACAATAAAGAGAAATTTGGTCAAAACTTTAGGTTTATAAGAAGATTTCTGGGAATTTCCATGTAAGAATATATACTCAAGGCAATAATTAATTCTGGGATCTATTACACCAAAATTTTCATTTTAGGGATTTTTACTTATTGTTGACTTTCGAAGAGTATATTGCCTTATTCGAGATTAGCCTTCCAAAACTTTTCAAGCTTTATATAAGAATGAAAAAAAAGGTACCTGTTGACAATAATTAGCAATCTTACTAGGGTATCAAGAATCAAAGTCAAAAAAGCTATTAGTTACAAACAAGGATCAATTTTGTGACTCAAGAATTCTTATTAAACTTATCAGGAAACACTTAAGTAAAGAATCTAGAAAAAGAGTAATAACCTTGGCAATTAATGGACTTTTGATATGTCCAAAAATACATGGAAAGATAGAATTAATAGTCATGGATTTTCTGGCTATTGTCTTCCATGGAGTTAATCCATTCTTAACAATTTTGGAAAAAACTCTTAGATCACTTGGGTATTGTAGAAAAATTGATAAAAGATACCTACTAGGAGGAATATCACTTTATACAACTAATTAAAGAGCCACTTTCCAAAAGTGAGAAGATATTTAAGAGATTTTCATCACCCTGCTAAAGATCTCAAATAAAGTGTGGAAACCTAGTACAGATTATGAACGAGAAAAGTTGTTATATAGTCTAACAAAAGAACATATTCAATGGAAGCCACAAATAAATGTATGATTCCTAAATCTAAGCATTTAGCAAAGAAAACAATAAGGATTCCCAAAGAGTTAAGGATTAGATGAGAAAGGGAAAGCATGTAATTCTCACATATCACTCTAAATAGTGTGCTTAAAGGAAATCTCAAGTCTCTTTTGAGACATTCCTCAAACATATACAGGGCACTTGGCTTTTTAGACCACAGTCTCTCATTGAGAGTACGTATCAGCATACCTACCAAGATAGGGATCTTATATGTTTTTCTAATCCTAGCCAAGTCCCTAGTAGGAATCATTGAGGACTTATAAATTCCATACTAGCTAGTACATAAAAAAAAAGAAAAGAGAGAGTAAAAATAATATGAAATTTACCTATAGAGAGAAGACTTTATGGGAAGAAAAGGACGACTTGCCTTAAAAGAGTATGTAGGGATTAGAGAGAGCAAAATTTTTTTTTGAAGTAGAGTGACGAGGAAGACTATGAAGAAAACTCGAAAGAATGAAAGAAAATCTATTAAAGAAGATTTAACCATAGGGAAAAGCTATTGGGAAAGGTAGATCTTTAAAGGCAACACTATTGATGTGGCACGGTATAATTGGTGTTTTTATTGATATGTAATAAGGGTTGATGTGGCATGACATAATACTTGTATTTTAAAAGTAGTCTTAAGTCATAAGTTGATTTCCTCCATGTGTTTTAGACATAACTGGATGAATGGAAATTATAATTCATTATAGTTTAAAAATTGAGAGTGAAGAAGATGTGCTATGTTGAAGTGTATTATGATGAAAGAAGTGATGAAAGTGTATTAGATTGTATTAAAATGTATTGTGAAAGAAGTGATAATGGTGTTACATTGCACAAAAATGTGTTCGATTGCATTGAATTGTATTGTGATGGAAGAAATGGTGGTGGTGTATTAGATTGTATTGAAGTATGTTGTATTATTGAAGTGTATTTTGATGGAAAAAGTGGTGGTAACATGACAGATTTTAGTGAAGTGTTTTAGTAGTATTGAAATAATTGTCATAGTATATATTGTCATGCACCTTTTACAAGGAAGTTTGAGATGTTACAAGTGTGTTGATGGAATTGGTATGTCGATAAAATGTATAATATGAATAAGAATTAGTGTATTAGATGTGTTGATAAAAAGTGTACTATGAAAAAATTTGGTATGTTAGTTTATTTTACTTATTGTATGAGACATTTGTGGATATTTGCAAATATAAAGAGAACAATGTGAACGTATAAGAAAAAGCTTTGGTTTTGCAAAAAGAAATAATAATTAATTAAAATTTTAGATTAATTAAAAATTAAATAATAATTAAATATTTTAATTAGTAAACACTAAAACTTAAATTTTTAAATATTTATCATTTCAAATTCATATTTTTCATTACATTAATTTATTAGTTTTAAAATAAATAAAATAATAATTTAAAATAATAAATAATAAATTACCTTTTATCCACAATTTTATGAGAACTGTGGATAAAGGGTTATAAAAATAATTTAAAATTTTAAAATTTATAATTACTTTTTGACCCATAATTTTTAATTTAATGTGGATAAAGACTTATAAAAATAATTTTAAAAAATTAAAAAAGTAATTTTTAAATTAAAGTAAAATAGTTTATAATTCTGTAACTATGAACAAAGACGTAAAAAGTAACTATGAACTATACTCATTTTTATGCACAGTTTTAGAATTATGAATAAGTTTTAACAAATTATGAACTATTATCTATTTTATTCATAATTCAAAAATTAGAAACGATTGCAATCCCTTTTGTGCACATTGATATAGTTCATCGTTTTAAAATGGTGAATAAATACTTTTTGAAACTACGAGCAAAAGCATATTTTGTTGTGGTGAGAGTATATAAAATACATACTAATTAAGACGTAATTCTATTGAATAAAGTTTGACAACAAATATATAGGACATAATTTGATAATAAAAAGGGAAAGACAATAATGTATATTAAGTCATAGTATGCAACAAAGACATGACAATAGTATTTTAAGATAAAATCACAGTACATTAAAACATGATTGCAATATACTAGGTTACGATCTTAATAAAATAAGGCATGATCCCAGTATCATTAGATTTGATACATACTTATTGACATACAAAAAATTAAAAAACACAAGATAAATCAGAATAGCATGCTACAATGCAAAACAACATACGATAGCTATAGTACCACACAAGGAACAAACGTTAACGAAATATGAAGTTACACACAAAATGAAACATCATTTTCCTAGATATTATAAGATGTTGGATTAAAAGGAAAGATGTTGTAATGTGACAAGAAATTATAGAAATTTTATATGCTAATTAGCTTGGGATGTATAATGCTAACTATTTGTAAAAATATCTCAATGAAAAAATTTATCTTTGTAAGTTCTAAATTTTTGTTAACATTATTTATCAATCATTAATCAAAGTTTAAACAGAACTAGACATCCTATTAAGTGTAGTTATAAGATTGAAGACATCATGAAAAATATAAATTTTATCCCTATTGAATCATATGTTGTAATGTAAAATTCTTTACTAAAAAATTTATTCGAATGATATTTTGAATCATGTAATACCCATGCCTCAAATAACATTACAAAAAAAATTATTATTTATTGATCCCATTTTTTTGCTGATGGTCAAAATCTATCAGTACATGTATATAGATAATGACGCATTTTTCAATCCATCACTAAATATATAACTATTACTGATGAAAAAAATCAATCAATACATGTCATACATATAGTGACTATTTTTACAATCTATGAATAAATATGTAGTGTATACTAAGAGACGACTTTTTATGTCATTAATTTCATAAATATATTGATGGTTGTTACGTGTCCATTAGCGAAAGTGTTACTTCTAGTGATGGATTTTATTTCTATCGATAAATATCTTATCTATACTAATGGATAGCTTTGTATGTCACTAAATATATAAAACGTAGTGATTGTCTCATGTTGTTCGTCAGTAAGTGTTTACTTGTATTGATAAATGTTGTTGTCTACCAATAAATCACTAGTATTTAATGATGAGTGTCCATCAATATATATTAATGAATATTTTTTTTGATATAGATATTTCAGCTATACTGACATATTTTCTTGTTAGTAAATATCTATTTATACTAACTAATATTTTTATGTGTCATTGAAAATCTAACATATACTAACAAATTGTTTGTAACTATCACTAAATATTTGACATATATTGACGGATGTTCTTGTTTGTCAGAGCAAATGTTTAATATTTTTATGTTTTCTAAATATTAAAAAAATTAAGTTTAAATTTATTGTGTAAAAATTTTAATTCAAATAATCTTTATAAAAATAAAAAATATAATCCAAAATTAAGTCATTATATATACAATTAATCTAAAAAATAATTTAAGATTTAAAATAAAAATTAACTTTAATTTATTTTTAATATTTAGGAAATACATTTGTTAAAAGGACTAAGGAGCTCCGCTTACATTTTAACAGGCATATCATAGATATTGTCATGTGCAATAATTAATTGTAACTTATTAAATAATTAATTATATATTTTAATTAACTTATGATAAATAATTTGTTGATTTTTGTATTATTCTAATGAATTATCAATTAATGTTTGTCCCATTATATTTAAAAGACTCTTTATGTAGTGTTATAATTTTTTACTTTTTTTCTTTCAAATAAAATCTTTACCCAAAGGCGACCTTCGAACTTTTAGATATAAAAAAACATTAATTGGATCTAAAAAATTGATAAAATAAATCATAGAAAAACATTAATTGAATCTCAAGGATAATCAAGAATATTTTTTCTTTCTCATAAATTAAACAGCCAAAGCCATTTTTACACACTTACATACAATATAACTGTTACAAATTATCATATATTTGATATTTTAATCATTTATAACTTGAAGAGAATAGCATGAAATAAACATGACTACTCTCATTCTCTGTTCTATGTGCCACTCTTTCACTTATTTTCTGATTATCTTTATTTAGCCCTTATAGATAAAATGGCTGGAAAGAGCTATAGTAGGCAAGAGTCTTGAGTTTGATCCTATTGGCAGAGGGCCCTATACAGGTGTCGTCGGTGGCTGCATCCTCAAATGGGAAGGTGACGTCCTTGGTTGGACTAGCTTTGCAATCACCCTTCCTCACAGGTATCGAAATTGTCATTAACCCCTTGATCTAATTATTGTGCTTAGTTAACTATGGTGTTAGGGCTTTGAAATTCAATTAGAGCTCTGTCATGTTTTCTATGCAAGTGTCTAAAGTATGGGGTTCTCTATAAAAGTTGAGTGTCTACATACTTACAGTATATTTTGGAAGGCTTTTCATTCTTTTTTTAATTGAAGCAAAGAGGATATTTTGATCATAAAATAACATAATTAATGCCTATAGTCATCAGTTTTTCTTTTTAGGTACATTCTGATTCTCGAGTATTTGATATCTATAGTCACTAGTTAGCTTTGATTTTGAAACCTTGATGCATAATAGTGCATAGACAAGCTAAACAATATTAAGAACTCATCCTTGTAATGCTAAACTTCTGGATTTCATTAAATGGCAAAAGATTACAACTACTCTGAGTTTTGACTCCACTATTCCTTAAGTTAGTAAGAATAATATGCGCTAAAGTTCAGGTTCAATTCTTATAGATAAATGGCTGGAGAGCAAATATGATCTAAAGTGATGATTCTTATAGATAATTAAAGAAATCAAGTTGCGTGGTCATGTTTGGGTCTACAACCAACGTGTCAAACACACGGTGCCATGGTAAGCAAAGTTCATGTTGTATCTTAAGTGATTGTACACGTTAAAGTACCACAAGTCTTGTCATGATTGTGTTTACTAATAGAAGCACTTTGCCATAAAAATAAAAAACTAGAGTGATTATTTTCCATGGGTAGAGTTTCTAGGCAATTACATTGACTTTGATGTTCTTATATGTTGAGGAGTTGGGTGAAAAGGTTATAACTCGGTGATTATATAAAATAGACATTAATTTTACAGTAACAAGTCCTATTTTTACCAAAGTTTGAATGTCTAAATACATAGTACAAGTAGAGATGGTGTATTATGGCAATGTACATGACACCTTGAATTAGACAAAGCTGTTTACCTATGTTACAATACATATTGTTCCATTTATAAAATGGACAGCAAGCATTTGAAAATACTTGTTAACTCTTAAAAGGAATATATGGTGAAGGTAAGGGTGGAGGAAGACCCTAAGAATGCTTCTTCCTCAAGCAATCATGTTTTATTGAGTACCTATTCTGGTGGCCTTATTTTTCTTCCTGATTGTTTACTTTCCTTATTTTGTTTTGTAAATTTTCAAAATACTAGGTATTGATTCGTTTCTTTGCAATATTTTGTAAAGCTGACAAAACTAATACTATTATAACAAAGAGAAAGATTTATGACACCTCTTGAGAAACTCAACGTGGTGGTGAAAGATTTTACTCATAGATTAGAAAGCACTTTCCAGATCTCAAGGATGGATCACTATAGCCAGGTTGTGCAAGGATTTGAATGAAGAACTTGGTAGTCTCCCAGTGATTTTGTGATTAGGTTAATCCTTGCTCCCTTTATATTGAACTATTTAATTAAACCAAGATGAGAAATAATATATATCTTTTCTTAGAGTTGAAAGTTTGAAATTTGTAATCTCTGTTCATGAAATGACTATAATCTAACATTGCTTGTCAATCTACTACAAGCCTTCTTTTTTCTACACTTGAGACCATTTGAAGTTTTGTTTTATCCTTGCAAGCATGTTAATTTAAATTAAAATCTAAGTTTTCTGCTATATTATGGAATATTGTATTTACCTTAATTGTGAAGTTCCAATATTTTGTTGACGATACCTTTTGGTTTGGAAGGATACTGCAGCCCAACCTAGTTGTAAATTCACTGGAAATGAAAATGCAAATTTCCTAGATATGTAACCTGAAAAGAACATATATTTCAAATATGGTTTTTTTTTTGTGTAGCATTGAAGCTTGTTTTTTTCCGATGATGTTAAACATGTGACTGTTGTGGCAATTATTAGCTTTCTAATATTCAGTCACGAATTTCTCAGGGGCTGAAAATGGTAAATAGTCTCACAAATCTTATTTTTTCTATTAATTTCTGTGACAAATAAGGACGCATTTGGATGCTATTATTAAAAAAATTAGAAAAATTAGTTATATTTTATTAACAAAAAAATGGTTAGTCACTGGTAAATTAATCATCCATAAGAAGCTATAAAGGTGAGTTTTAAGGTATGTTAGAAAACTGGGGCCTATACTTGTTTTAAAGTTCTTAAGGGGTCTAAGATTTAGTCAGTAACCCTAATTTAAAAGACCTAAATTTGTATGGATGACTAGATAGAGAGATACAATTCATATAAAATGTCCTTTTATCATTATATTGATATCATTTCTCAGAAATGCATTTCTTTCCAGATCCTAAGAATTTTATACCTTATGTTTACTTGCAAAAGGAGTTAAGATGTAGATTACCTTTCCTTAGTGCCTCAAGGCTTGCCTGAAGCAAGTCTCTTGAGTTTATTTTCATGTCTAGCGTTTCTTAAATTCTTACTAGCTTGACTTAATATATTACTCAAATATATTTGTGGGCAAATATAATCACAATCAAGTTTAAATTCATAAATAGGAAAGTTGATAATATCTTTTTTAGGTACATTTTTTGTTAAAATTAGAAATAAAAAAACAGTACCTTTTGTATTTGTTTTGGAAAAGAAAGCAAAAGTTTAGTTTTAGGTGCTATCTGCATGAGAGATTGCATGCAGTAATAAATTCTCCTGATTTTTGGTATTTTTGACATGCAAAATCTAGTCTTGATAATAATCCTGCTTCATGTCACATGTTACTTGAATTTGTTGTTGAATGTGTTCATTACGTGGATGGTTGCTTTATTTCTATTGATAGATTAAAAGAACAGACATGTTTAATAGTCTAACTTATTAAAAAATTGATAAGACTATTGGTTGATGGTAGTGTATTGACTTTTTGCTGTCATATTTTTTCAGGAAGAATTGGATTATCTTGGTAGTAGTTTCCTAATCGTTTCAGTGTTTACTGTGTTCTGTATCAGTTATTTGCCTACCATTTAGTGCTTGACCTTAATTTATCCATTCTCTTTCTTTGAAACTTTTATTCTCCATTTAAGTTGCATTTTTCAAAACATTTCACATTATTTAATTATAACCCTTGTACTATATTATTTTTTGGAGGGTTTAAATATGAAAGCATAAAGAAGCTTTTAGAAAAGATGTGAAAGTCAGAAGGGGGATGGCCTACAAACTTTAAACTAAATAACTTTATTTTGGTTATGTTAACAGTCATAACGATTTGTTAAACAATTCTAGATTGTTCTCTTTGCTGGCTCAAAAAACAAGCTCAACGCCTTTGCATATTGCAATAGAAACTCTTAATCACTGATTGTTAGAGGTTGTATTATGATCCATGCTTATCATATTGCAATACATTTTATCATACGTAAAACTTGGGAAGTGGAAGTCCTCAACTTTATAGTGTAGACAACATTCATTCTTCGATTTACATTATTACTATAATAATCAATCATTGAGAGCATTGATTATACACTACTTTACAGCAACTATGCACCCACACTTAGAACCTGTCTATGTGTACGGTTACAAAGCTGGTCAGAAGCAAAGCATACATTGAACATGGACTATTAGACCTTGAATTTCTAATGTATGTCCATGTTCTTCAAATATCTTGTGGGGCAGCCACCTGAAGGATGGGAAGGTGGTACTGGGTTCACATCTAAAGAAATGATTCAAAGCCAATTCCTTGCTCCAGCACCTGATATTCAAGTGTGTCACTCTTTTGCTTTTTCTAATTATTGTTTAGCACTGATAACTGATATCAAACCTAGCAGCAGTATTTTGCATTTGCAGATATTAACTTTTTTCTTGGGTAATTGAAGTTAGAGAGTACATTTGAACCTTAGGTGTTTTTATTCAAGTTATGAATTGAATTTTCATTGCTATTTTTTTTACGTTTATTTTTACCCATGTAGTGTCACCCAATAGTTGCCAATCTTAGTTAGATATGATTAATTTTTTGAGTTTGTACGATCCATTGGATATGAAACCAAAGTTGTTAATTATTTTTGTATTTAGAGGACAAAAGTGAGCCAATGAAGAAAAGAACTGGGGCAAGAGTAGTTGAGATATAAGTGGGTTGTTTCTACAAACTAAGGCCATTGATGAAGAGTTTTGGTGAAGAATATTGGGGGCTTATTTTCATGTTTGTAATTTTCTAAGTAACTTTGTGAGTAGCTTGCCATTACTATATTAGTGACCTTATTATGTTATTATAATTAATCATTTGTACAAGTGGAATATTGTATTAATGTTTGTATGTAATATAATTGACATTATTAAAGCGGTTGCAATTAATTTTAAAAATAAAACTTAAAAATATTATAATTTAAAAATAAAATTAAATGTAAATTATGAAAGGAAAAATTTAGAAAAAAAATACATATAGTAAAAGACATATATTGATGGATATTTTGTTCATTAATAAAACAAATTATGTATATATATATTGACTGAAAAAGTGTTTGTCAATAAAGATCTTGTATATAGTAGTAAGCAAAGAATCTATCACTAAAACATTTACATATAGTGAGAGAAAAATCTGCTACTAAGTAAAATCTTGAATATGATGGATGGTATATTTGTTAGTAAAAGCTTTGAATATATGTTGATGAATAAGAAATCTATTAGTAAATACCTATTATATATACTGACAAATGTAAAATTCCTTTAGTAAAGGTTTATAAAGATAGGGCTTATACTTGCGATCAAAGTGTTATGTTTTAGAATACCGTAAAGTTTCATAACTTTCAAACAATTTCAAAACTATGAATAAACTATTTATACATAAGCGTAATTTATCTTCCAAAAAAACAAAATTTTCTTTACACAAAAGGTTACCTCATATAGGTAAGTACTTGTCATCAGAAGTTTTTCTCTTTATGATTTTATAGTTAAGAGCTCATAGTTATACTTGCTTTACAAAAATAGGGTTTGAATATAATCAACGTGAGTCATGTCGGTACACTTTAAAGCTCCTAAGAAGTCGTTTTTATTTTTTGGTATGAATTTACATAAGCTTAAAGTCAAAATTTTTTGTATGTCACTAAAAAGGAAAAAAACAAAGAAATAATAACCACATCAATTGACAATTATATAAAAAAATTTATATATCACTAAAAAACATGAAATAATAATTACTTTAGTTGATAATTATAAAGATAATTATCAATTAATATCATTGTAGATATAATAAAACATATTAATGGATAGTTTTAAAGACAGCCATCAAATAATGCTTTTGTTTCCTTCATTTTTGCCATTGATTGCTAGAATGAAATATAAAAAATAAAAATTTTTATAATTGACTTTAGCAAGAATAAAAAATGAAAAGATTGTTTGAAACTTTAGTCATCAGTTCTATGAGAATCAAATACTAAAGTTATCAAAATGTTAAGTTTGAAAGCTTTACTTAAAAGTTCCTAAAGCAAAGATGACTAAAACTCCTTTATAAGTCACAAATACCCACTTTTTAAAACATTCTAAACTACAAATCCTAAAATTATGTTCTTTCTTTACTGCTAGCTATTTCTCAAATTGATATAGCATCTTCAAAATTTTATTGTTTTGTTTCATTTTTATTTTAAAAATCACTTGTAATTTTTTCATACTTGCTTTGGGTAAGCGAACTTTTAGACAAAAAAACATACTTATTTTTATAATTTCTCATTTTCCCACCTCACTTCTCTCTATAATTTTTCAATTATTTTACTTCAATTCAAGTATAAATTTTTTTTAGTAAGTTGATTTTGATCAAATTTATGTTATTTTCTTAATTTTAAGACATGTTTAAATTATTTTGTAATTTTGTAATGATTGTATTATTATTTTTAATAATTTAATCGTGCTTTAAAGATAAAAAAAGATGTGTGAGATAAATTATGAGATCACCATTGAGGTGACAAAATTTTTGTTAAAGTAGTTTTTCAATATGACATATAATGTATATCTTTATTTTGGACAATATAAGATACATTAAATGCTAGTCGTTGTCAACATGACATATGCACATACACTAGTTTTTATCCTTTATACCTCATTCTAAGGTAAGTCAATAAATTTTAACTTACCTTATTATTTTAAGAGGCTATCCATAATTGCTTATGATATGTATAACAAAAACTGCATGTGTTATTATTTTTATTTCAAAAAATAATATTTAAATTATTTGATTCAATGTTCACATTAACCTTTTAACTTTAAGCGAGAGTACTACAGCATTGATAAATATAACAATATCTGTTTTTTTTAATTTATAAGTTGCTTAATAATTGTTCTTATAATTAGTGTATTTATTTGAAACTTAAAGTTGATTTTTTGATTTTTTAAAAATATATGAAGCATAAAAAAACCTATACTTAAGTCTAAATTGAATGAAATTAAAAAAAAAAAAAAAATCAGCCTTTTGATTTGGGGTTTTACGATGGACATGGATTAAAGTAAATGTGAAGTTCTTAAAGTTCTTGCAATTAAAATTTTGCAATTTATACCATCAATATTAGAATATAAATACTTTCAAACTTATTTGATAAACAAATTATATTACCATATAATTTTGTGAAAAATTTATTATACTTTTAAATTTATTTAAAATTAAAAAACTTATTTTAAAAAATTACACTCAAACAAGTGATAGTACTTTCTTCAGCTCAAAACTATTTATTTTAAGAGGATTTTTATAATATATTAAAATAATAACAAATTTGATAGTAGAAGCAAAGGTAGTTTGATAATAACTAATTTTTTAAATATTTTTTTGAAAATAAGAAAAAAGTGTTCTATTGACATAATAATAGTATAATAGTTGATCATTTTATAAAATTGATAATTATAATTAATCAAATGAAAAAATAATTTTTTAAAGTTGTAATATTATTTAAAATTAATAAAAATAATATTGATCAATTAATTATAATAAAAGCATTAAGTATAATTATTAAAATTTACAAATAATAGATTTTTTATAATAAAAATTTAATTAATAATAATAGTATACTCATCAATTTTACATTAAATTTAAGATCATATAAAAATAAAAATTTTAAAATTATTAATTTGTTATAATAATATATTTATCTATTTTATATTAAAATGAAAGATAAATATTATATAAAACCTTGATATTTATCCCATATTCACTATTAAATCCTTATGCTTAGAAGTGACAAATATATTAATTTGATCCTAAATCTAAAATTGTTTAAATTTAATAAATGGATCTAAAATAAAGTGAAGAATTTATTTAACTCGAATTTTAAGTATTTGAACAATAAAGATACCCAGATTTTTTATAAGCATTTAAGCTAAAGTTCAATTGATCCAAATTGATAGATCAAATTTTATTTCATTTTTAAAATATGAGATTTTGATTGATAATATAGGATAAATATTAGAATTTTATGAAATATTTACCTTAAAATTAACTACAATACTTATTTAATTTTCAAAATAAAAAGCTTAAACTTTAATTTTAGGACCACCAATATTTTCTTACACTTTTTGGTCATTGTATAAATGATTGTTTTTTATTAATCAATTAAAGTGCTTTTGAAGCATCAACTAAAAACTATTACAAAGTAATGGATGCTTATTGAATCAATTGATAATTAAAGCATATCGACAAGATAGAAATACATCTCATTACCAAATTAATGAAGAGCACCTAAAAGTCTATTTTTAAAATACTTTCACTTTTTAGGTGAAATTTTAATTTTGAGCTTATTTTCTATTTTATTTTATTCATTAATATTAATTTCATCCATATATACTTAAGCTATCTGAAATTTGTAAGGCTCTCACATTAAGTCTAGTTATTACCATCTTGGTGGTTATGATAAAATTATTCTCTTACATTAAAAATATAAAGAGCTGTGATGATGAAATAGTTTATTTTTGATATATCGAATTAAATATGAGCAAATCAAAACCACAAAGTAGTAAATCCGAAAGAAAAGTCCACGTATTTTGAGTTACTGTAAAAGGCTTTTTAAGTGGCAGCGTAGAGGTTTTTTTTTTTTTTTTTTCATCAATCAAACTAAATTGAATCATTGAGTTCTATTCAGTTCAATGGATTTTGTTTAGGTTAAAATTTTTTAATTCGAACTAGCTCATAACAGGTTGGATTATAAAAAATCAATCAAAATAGAGTCAAATCAAATATAAAAGAAATTATAAGTTCATATATAGGTTCTTTAAAATATGATAGTTTCAATATTATTTGATAATATCTGAATATAAAATGTAAATAGTTCATACTAAAAGTATATTTTTTCTCATAAATATAACTTATGAATAAAATTGATGGTTCAATCAAATATTGGTCAATTATATTTAATTAATCTTTTTAATAATAAATTTTTAAAAATTATAAAACTTAAAAAATATTAAATTAATTTAATAAAAGATAATTAATAGATAATTATAATAAATTGAATATAAAAGTTAGTCTTGTGAAATTATAAATATATGGAAAAATAATAAAGTAATACTACTGATGGTTTAAGAATACAATAGTCTATTATGTTTAACTAAATATAAAAACCTTTAGAAGTAATAAATCATTTAAAATAAAAATTAAAGACATCATAGTAATAATATAGTCATTGGTTAATTATTAAAGTAAATGATTATACTAAAAAATTAAAAATTTTAAACAATCATTTGAATTTTGTTAATTAATATAACAACGTTATAATGGTTACTTTCGTATTAAAACCAATGATTATATTATTTAATCTAAAAAGTGAAAAATTAAAACTATGATCGAGGAATCAATAATATATATTTGCTATATGTTATCATCATTAATATAGATAATTATTTTGAAACTATCAATTAAAATATATTTATAATAGTGTGTGCTTTTCATATCAATTGATAATTTAAAGCATTTCAACAATCACTTCATTACCAAATTAGCAACCACTACCTATAAAATGTCTAGTTTCAAATTACTTTCACTTTTACATCAAATTTTAATTTTTGGCTTGTTGTCAGTTGTCTTTTATTTATTAATATTTAAAGTTTCATCCATGTACTCAAGATACTTACAATTTGTTAGGCTGTTACATAATTTTAACTTCTACCATCTTGATGATTATCAAAAAATTGTCTTCTTTCATTAAAGATATAATATAGGTATGATGTTAAAATAATTTATTTTTGATATAACTAATTAAATATGGATTAGACCTAAGTCATAACGTAAAAGAAGCCAAAAGTAAAAGGTTTCTAATTATTCCATTTGAAGTACACCAAACAAATTCAATTGTAAGAGAGGAGGCTTTGATATTGTTAAGTAACGATTGGGGTCCAAATACTAACTCGAGCTCAAAAAGGTTAGCTTAAGATCAGCATTGAGGACATAAATGGCCAATCTAATGTTTCAATAGATTTAATCTCATGTTGCAAGCAACTCTTTGGCACTAGTACACAGGAATATAAAGAATAAAAGATAAGCGAGAATCAACAAGGACAAACATGACACTTTAAACCACTTCAGTGAAAGTAAGCAGACGAAATTAGTGGAATCTTGAAGTTTATGTCATAAGTGGGGAAACCACTTTACAATTATTTTACTCATATAATCACTAATTGATTATCAAAGGTCCCTTCATTTGCCCCAATGATAACTTTTCTTTTCTTTTATATTTTTTAGCACCCTAAAATCACTATAACATCAATCTCTCACATATTTTTGTTCCTCCTATAAGACACTAGTTTTTTAAACATTAACTTTCTTTATACAATTTATTAAATTATCAATATCCAACAACATATCTTATTTAATTTTGTTTATGAAATTTTTTCAAGATCTTTAATTCATATATAAAATAGATCTAGATCATGAATATTTAATAACATATCTTATTTTAAAACTTTTTCAAGTTATGTTCTTACTATTTTGTATTTTGAAGATTATGATTAAATTATTATCAAAATAATTTTGAAGTGGTTATAAAAATAGATTAAATGTTTACATTTTAAATAAAGAATGAATAATCAAAGATTCTTTTTTCTTTTTTTGTTTCATTAAACGATTATAAAATTTTTATCGATTTGAAGATAAAGCTAAAAAAAGATAAAACTTGGATTGTGAAAAGTTTCAAAATATTAGTAATGATAAGCAAAAGTGGGAGATATACAAAAGAAATAGAGAGAAAAGAAGTTCAAAAAATTTTCTTTTTCTTTTTTTTGGTTAATAAAATAGTTGTAGTTGTGACAATTAAACTTTATTGCATATTAAAGATGTATTCATTTTATATTTTTTTCAAAATATACTAAAAGAAAAAAATATCAAAGCTACATTGGTTTTACATTTAATTGCATAATGATAGCATCAAGGTTCCATATATATATATATATATAATGAGGTCTTATTTATTTAAACTGACATATTTTTAAATTTTTAAATATAATAATATTATAAAAATTAGAGCCTTTAATTTTTTATTAATCTCTAAAATTTTTGGATAAAGATCTTTTATTGATTTTTTATTGTGCCAAGTTTTTTTATAAGAATATAAAATATTACTTTTAGAATTTACAATAATAATGTGAAAAATATTAAAAATATTTAACAATTTATTTTTATTAAATTATCACATATCTACATTTTATTAGAAGTCTAATGCAACTTAAGTCTGTAGAACATCTTGATTTAGAAAACATTTTCTTTGAATTCACAATTGAGCATTTTTAGGTGCATACAAAATGTTATAAAATACAATAAAAAATTAGTATGATTGGTCGATGAAAGAAGTAAGAAGCTTTTTTTTTTTTTTTATTCACCAATCCGTTTTGTAAAATAGAATTATAAGTCTTTACTTAGCGAAGCAAATGCCTTGAATATATTTTCCTTTAATTTATCCAAACATGTCTGGTATCATATAGAAGAAAACAAATTCTATTTTGCATACACAAATAAAGTTGTAAAGTTTTCAGTAGTTGATAAAAGTGCTCTTATGTGTGAAAATAAGATACAAAGCGTAAAGAGGCCTATAACATCGATTAATACATTGTGCATTGTAACTCTTAAAATCAAAACAAATGTTAATAAATAAAGCTGTTTGACTTAATAAAGTACTTATGGACCTCACATTACAAGCTAAATTAGCAAAAATTTGGAATATGCCTCAACAAATGAATAAAATATGCTCCCTTGATCAATTTATATTAATACTTTACTTTTTTAGTTTTCTTCATACTTTCTTTGGTCCTAATATAAGAAAAACCATGTTCAATAGTTTAAAATTTTGTGAAATTATCATCGAGCATTATTCTCTTTACTTCAAATTTTGGGATTAATTTAAGAGGAAAAGGTTAACTATTTACATAGGTTAGTTTTAGAATTGGAATTATTTCTTTATCTACATTCATAATTTTTGAGTTTTTCTTTTACTTCTTTATTTTTGTAATGATTAGTTTTATTACAATCAAAGAGTTTGACATCATATGTATGTTATTTTGTTATTAGTACTCTATTTTCAATTATTTATCTTCGATTCACTTCGTCTTCAGTTTTTTCTTTACTTTAGTGGTCTATGTTGATATCTTTATTTTTAATGATCATATAACGAATGAATTGACCATTAGTGAATTTAATCAACTAAAAAAATGTAAGGAATGAGTAAAATGAGAATATTATCCTTGTTTTCTAAAAAATGGGTGAGTACTAGATTATTTGTTTTGGTTTTTTTTTTTTATTTAAGGAAAGGATTCTTGTAATTAATTAATTTTAGCTGGCTTTCCTTATGTGTTAGCATATGTATCTACTAGTAGATATAGTGATACTAATAATGGTATGTATTTTACCCTTTCCTTTTAAGTGTTAAGGAATTTTTTTTATGTCTACTTTTTTTATTTCAAAAATAAAATTAATAAAAATTTTCTTTGTTGTGATTTTGCCTTGTTCGTGCTAATGATATTTTTTTAATGGTTTACTAAGTTATTTTTTATGTATAGTTCTCTATAACTTTTGATCTATAAATGATGTTAGGAGTATGAGATTTTCCTATATTCTCAATTCTGCTTGCAATTTTGATGTTCTTGATGCGATTTGGTTGCTTTTGCTTGAAATTATAAAAGAAGTAATTGTGCCATAACTAGGTGAAAATTACTTGAATCAAGATTTAATATTTTTTAGATTTACTATCTTTCAGATGTTTCACATTATTAGTGGGTTTAAACTTTATTAATCGCTGTAAGACAACAATCTTATGAAAGGAATCACTTTTCTCACAAATAAATGGTTGTTATGTCTTTTGATGTTTCTACATAAATGTTCTCATTTTTATTATAGATTTTCATTCCCTTTTTAGGGTCATACATTTCAGTAAGTATGCAATCGAAAAATTATGACAATCACTTTCATGTTCTTATTGAGTATCATGAAAGCTGTGAAATTTTTAGCAATACTCTTGAAGTGAATACACTTCGGACTCTTTCACCTCATGAGTATCTCTTAGAACATCAGCTAATATCTGAAATACTTTTCAAGTCCCCGACAACACATTATAGATTATTGGCAATTCTTCAGTGCCGTTGCTATTACTTGTGGAAAGATTTCATGAGGACTTAGCTTGGGAGCTACAAGAACTGAGTGATACTATTAGCATTGACAAAAAGTAGCAAGAAATGTCATCAAAGGAGCAAAAACAAAAAGTAGAAGAAAGGTTAGATACATTCTATCAATTCTTTGATTTTTGATTTTGTTTTGTACTAAAATTTTACTTAAGAAGTACTTGTAAGTAGCCATGAGGTTAGATGTGGACAGAATTACACTAGAAATGGTGATGAAAAAGATACAAGTGAAGAAAGTAGGAGGCCACACCGAAAAAAGCTTGGATATTCATTTGCAAGAGAAGCTCCATGTACCAAGGACTTACTAGGTTTGAATCTACTTATTTCAACAATCCATGTACATATGTGTTCAGGAAAATAAAGATTATTTATTATTGTAATCTTACCAAACTCAATGAACTAGAAATAAAAAGACAAAAAGTTATGGGGCATTTTTGTGGGATGGCACTGGTAAAAAGCGAAAGACAGCTTAAAGTTAAGGAAAACACGTTTCTATTATTTACTTCTAATGATCATTTAACTAATATTTTATAATCATTTATAATTCTTATTTTTTTCAATCTCCCATTTTCTTCCCTTTGTTTTCTTGAATTCGATTAATTTATGTTGGTGAGTATGCTTTCTCCATCTACATGCATTAATTAATTTGTTCATATCTCAAATCATGTTGAAATATTTATCCATAAAATTTATTATGAAATAAATTAATCACTAGCAGAATAAATTTTTTACCCTTTAATATGTTCGTGAAGATTGATTCTTGAGGCTCTAACACGAAAAATGTGAAGGAAAAGTTGAAATAGCTATTCTAAGTACTATTCCATTTCCATTCGAAGGTTTTATTTAGGAAATAAAAATTTTTCACTGAGTTTATTTAGCAGTAGAGTTGCCTTGTTTATTAGAAGAGAGAATAACTTCCAATGCTTCACAAGTAGATATGATGACCAAGAGTCAGCAGCTAGGGTTTATGACTTGGCTGCTCTCAAGTTATGGGCCACATCAACATGAACAAATTTTCCTATATGTTTTTTTTTTAGTAGTTAAGGGCTAGCCAAAGATAAAAAATTTTTTCCATTAACTACCACGTCTCTATTGATGATCTTTCGATAATTCATTAGCTATATTAATCAAGTTCTCTTCATGTACATATTTTCGCAGATTAGTGATTATGAGAAAGAATTGGAAGAAATGCAGCATATGACCAAAAAGTATTATTTCTTAGCTATTAGAAGGTAGGTTTCTTACTAGAAGTTAACCACTTAAAAGCCCATGTATGCTTGCATCAACTTGAATTCAGTGTACATCCAAACTTGTTCAATTTCATTGAAAATGAAAAGTTACATGCCCATTTTTCTTTCATAGGTTGTGACAAATAATTATGTACTGACCAAGTGGTTTTAAAATATTAATTTGAGTTAGTGAGTTTTATAAGCAACAACTTCTTCATGAAATTAATAGTTTCAGCTCCAAACTTGAAAATTTTCAAAAAAAGTAGAGGCTTTGCTAAGGGATTGTCTAACTATCGTGGAGTATTCCGGTAAGAATAACTTCTCTCTATTTCTTTCTCTCTTTGTCTTTTTCCACTTTCTCATGGAAAGGTGAAACATGACCTTTGGTTGTTAGAAATGGCAAGCAAGGATTGCCAAAAAGAAGGATATGGAGGGAATATACGTGGGAATCTTTGGTAAGTCATATAGTTCAAACAAATGATCTTTCCGATGTTTTAAAAATCGCATAATAGGATCAAAAGTAAATTGTAAGAGCTATATTTTTAGTATGTACTCTCATATTTTGACACAAAAGGATTGACTATTAGCCATTTTGCTCATCCTAACTATAATGTTATATTATAATTTTGTCATAATTATCAAATACTCAAGAGCAAGCAGCCACAGTTTATGATATTGCATCCATAAACATCAAAGGCTATGACGCATTCACCAACTTTGACATAAGTGAGTATGATGTCCCAAGCATTCTTAAAGCATAAAGCTTCCCGTTGGGAAAGGGATATCGAAGGTTTTAAAAAAGGCTTCAATTGAAGATTCTATTATCGAAAAGAGAATTGAAGAAGTCACAGTATCAAAGTGAATGGACTCATGTGTAAACTTTGAGAACTAACCAACCTTGCAAGACTAGAATTCTCAATTCGTTTGGAATGAAAGTGTTGGCAGCTAGACACAGTGTCAAGATCCTATCATCCTTACACTTTATAAGCTCCAAGACTCTTATTTTAATGCAAACCCTTTCCTTCCTGACTTTTAAGGTAATATTAAAATTAATGCACAAGATTTCTCTAGGAACTCAGAGAGCACTTACAATGGTGGGACTATTGAGTTTATGGATAGAAAGCCAATGCAAATGGAAGTTAAAAAGGATTTTTTCAGTGTGAGTAATGAAAGTTTTGCAAGTAAGGAACAAGTTATTAAGAGAAACGTTGCACGAGAAAGGTTTGCATATGAAGTTTTTTTTGAGCTATTTGGAGAAGAGCCTATGAATATTAGTTCCCCTAGTTGGCTAGAGATATACTTTATGAACTCAGGAAGTAATTCTTCCCAGGTATAAGAATTTTTCATGAGGAGATTTTTTAATGTTGGGTTGTAAGTATGATAAACTTGAAATGGATTATTTTGTTTCTTGTTTAACCATCTTATCATGAGAAGTATATCATTATTTTGCAATCTGTAGCTTAAAACTTATTTGTAGTGGAAAAACATATACTTTTTTCTCCTTTATTTACAAATAGTCATGTAACAACCCTTTCACTTATAATTATACTTTATTAATCTAAAGATAAAGCTGTAGTAAATGAGAGTTCAATGAAGAATAATGCTTTAAGAAAAAAAAGACAAAATTTCTCAATCTTATCTTTAGAAAGTTGATGTTGGTGTCCTGATCAGAATGGAGTAGGCCTTTCATAAATTAAAATGATTCAGTTCTTAAAAATACTTTGGCAAGTTTACTCCAACAATGAGTAAGGTGCTTTGCTTTCCAAGAAAAATAAGAGCAATAAATGCAAAGAAATTCAAATATGCTAACGGATATATCTTTGCATTCATCACTTTATATATGATAACAAATTAACTCAAATAGGTATAAGTTGTAAAAAATTTCATGAGAAGTAATTTAATTAATAGATCTATATTTTCATCCTTAGGAATAATTAGATAAGCATGCTTTTGATTTTTCGTCCTTCATTAATGCTATTAACATTTTTCTTATTCTATAGTTTATGATTATATATGTTTGAATGGCTTTGCTTGTAGGTTTCAAAATTTTTTTGAGGTATCTAAATATAATTAACTCAATAGATACATTCATGATTTCACCCATCAATATCAAACTTTATTATTCTTGATAAATATACATAAGCAATTTTGAAAGTTAGCATTTGAAAAGTCTTTGTTGTGAATTTATTGCTTTCCAATAAGCATCACATTCTTTGATACATGTAATGAAAATACATATGAGTAATTCTTTTTATTTTTATTTTTATTTTTATTTTTATTTTTATTTTTATTTTTGTGGACTCTAATAATTCTAATTCATGAAACTACTTTGAATAGGCATGAGAATCTTGAAACTATTGAAAACTCATTTAAAAAGAGTCCACAAGCTATAGGTTAGCACAATTGTTTCCATTTGCTTATGAAACCTAGTGCTTTATATATGTGTGTGTGGGGTATGCACATGTGTAAGTGCATGTGTATAGATATGAAATTACTTTTAAGTAGATTTGCTAAAGGATTTTGATGTGTGTTGAAATAAGGACAATAAACAAATATAGTTCATCCATGTGTTTAAACAGGTAAAGTTGCATGCACTACGTTTGTATATTTTTGCTTTTGCTTCTTGTCTTATATGCCTTCTGTCATCATAGATATAAACAATCAAAACTTTCAGAACTATAAAAAGAGTGCTCTAAGTAATAAGAATATAACAAGTTATGTGTATGAAAAATTTATACTTTTTCATAATGAGTTCTTTGATTCAAAATATTTGGATGTTGTGACTAATAATATTGCTTTCTCTCTCTCTCTCTCTCTTTCTCTTTGTTTCTTAGTGTCTCTTTATCCTGCCTCATCTTTACTTATGTAGTATCTTTTCTCTTGAGAAGCCATGTAAGTAACAGGTATTTAATGGCCTAACATTGTGGATGCTTTAAGTCAACTTTTTGAACTCAAACTTCACTCATGCACATGTATATTACAATTAAAAGTCAACTTAATTAGGGAAGTGTATTTACTTTTATCTTTATACTAAAACAACTAGAATACTCAAAAGGTAAAAGGAAAGTCGTTTTACTTGACATCTTTACAACAAATAGGGTATAACTCATCAATATATAACATGTTGAGGTTGCTCCCTTAAAAGCAAGAAAGAATACTCAACTCTCAAACATGTAGCAGTGCAAGAGAAAGAGGGGACTTTTATGAGAATTTGTGGAGAACTAGTAAATTCGAGCTTGAGTTTGACCTTAGATTGTAGAAGGCATGAAAAATAAGAAGGCTAACCATAAACTTGTGATTAGAAACAAACATAAAACATACTCTCTAAGAAAAAAGAATGAGATTTTGAAACTTGGTAGCAAAGGTAAAGAACGTTTTGGTTGATCAAGTTTAAGTTATTGACAAGGGACTTTCAAACCTCTTTCAACCCTACCATAATGTCATACCATTCTCAAGTGAACTAAAAGAAGCCCCAAAAGCAAGCTTTTGACGATCAAATACTAGTACATTTTAAACTTTAAAGTAAGCAACATCCACATAATTCATCTAATCCACAAGCATTAAATGAGCCATGCATTTTTTTTGTCCTCAAAATCTTCATTGTTTTAGTAAATATTATGCTCAAGAGCGTTTGTTCTTTATTCTCTACTATATTTAGACAACAATTTTACTCATTTAACTTTGAAGATATTTATGCTTTCTTCTTAATCTTAGTTTGTTTTGATTTAAAAGTCCAAGCATTTAACTTTGTAGGTATTTTGTTAGTGTAAGACATATTTATTCACTTCAACTTTGTAGGTATTTTGTTAGTGTAAGACATATTTATTCACTTCAAAAATGCTAAAATAAGACTACAATTGTATGGAATATTTAAGTTATCTTGTACAAAATTACCATGTTAGACAGTCGTTGAAATAATAAACTCTAATTGAATTTTTGGTGAGATACATACTTAAATATGTTGAAAACTTGTTTCGGCTACTTAAATTATTTAAAATAGGGAATGCATCTGTCTCTCTCTCTCTCTTTCTTTTTTAATGTTTTCTTGTATTATTATAATGATTACGTGTCTTAGTATACTTGAATTATATCTAATTATACAAATTTTATGTCTTTTCATGTTGATATCATGTGTTATTATGTAGAATTTATGTTTTGTTATATTAATCTCATGTCTTATTATACAAAGATAATAATTTATAATAATAATATCGTGTCTTATTATATTGATATCATATCTATTAAGATAAGTGACTTAAATTGTTGTATTCAAATTAGAAAATAAGAAGATTTATTTAACTTGTTGTCTTCAAACTAAAGGATGAGATAAAAGAGATAAAAAGTTATGTTTATCTTATAATGTATGGTTCAGTGTTCATCCTTATTTATTTAAAGTAGTAGAATTACTTTAGTTTCTATCACTTTACCATAAATTAAAGGGTAAGTACCATAGTTTTGTGGCATCTTATGGAGTTTTTCAAAGGTGTAAGTTTTCTTTTTTTGTTTTCCTTTTATAGTGTAGTGAGTTCTTCCCTTCTCTCGTGAATATAGGCATGTTGTTAAACCACATAAACATGTTGTATTCTTGGTGTTTCTCTTTTCTCATTATTTTTCTCCTCGGTTATATCTCTGTCTATTAGCATTTATCATTTTATTAATTTCTTTTCTTTTTTTTTTTATGATAGTCTTATTACAAAAACCTATCACAAATGTTTTATTTTGTCTTTTTTTTTTTTTATGATGGTCCTAAAAGGTCGTCATAATTTATGATGGTCTTAAATGCTCATTATAAAAATGTACCATTGTTTCCCCTCTTTCTACGAATGCGTATTGATGGATCTCTTTGTGCAAAACCTTGATATCAACCATTTTTAGAGTCTCCTCTTTTCGATTCTCCATCAAGCAACCTTAGATTTTTATTTGCATACTCAAAGTCTACTGTTTCTAGTCTTTTCATTTTTTGCAAGTATTGGCATAGGATTAGTTATTGTTCAACAAACTATAGCATCAAAAAGTATTTTTTTTATTAAGACATTTAAAGGATATTTACCTTTAAAAGATTTTTCATTATAACATGGCCATATCTTTCGCATTGGTTTGTATTATCTTCATAAGAATATTAGCATTAAAAGTGATTTTCATTTCTTGCATTATCAAACAATTTTAGATTGAAACTTCAATGTTTTAGTCAACTCATTTTCAAGCAATTTTCAATAAGGTTACAAGGCTTAACCATGCTTAGATAACCTAAAAACCTTGTGACATACACATTCTTGAATATTCTCTACATGGTTTTAATGAATGAAAATGTTTTATTTTTTGAGAAAATAAAGATGACTCAAGGGAGTAATCTTTATGTTTTCTAATAAATTTATTTTAAAAATAAAAAAATGATTTGTTTTCTTTGAGGAAAAAAAGATGACGAAGGTGGTAATCTTTCATATTCTTTAATAAGAACTTTTAAAAAAAAGAACAAATAAAACAACATTTTGATTCTTTTGAGATTAGGAAGATGTCTCAAGGGAGGAGTCTTTATATTCTCTAATAAAAATTATTTTTAAAAAATAAAAATATTTTGTTGTCTTTGTGCGAACTAAATCTATTTCTGTTTCCAATTAATAGGAATAAAATTTCAGGTTTAATGCCTCAATAAAAATTCTTGAAAAAAAATCAAGAGAAGTTAATTTATTCTTTAGTATTCATTTTAAGAAAATATTAACATGCCATTATTGCATTGTTATAAATCATAAAAAGATTTATGAGGATTAAATGTAACAAGGGTAAGGCTTTAAATTCTCTATGATAAAAAAGCATGTTTTTGATTTTTGGGGATTAATGGTCGTAGAACAAGGATGAAGTTTTATATTGTCCATAATTATAAATGATGATTTCATGCTTTCTATTCATAGATATTTGGTATTCAATTACTCTTTATCATCATAAATTTCTTATAAGAATCAATTTTAAACATCAAATGAACGTCGAAACTGAGACATAATCATGATTAATTGAAAGATAAGTATATTCTTTATATTATTATTTTTGTTATTATTTATCTTAAAGATGATTCGTACAAAATAAATAGGTTTTAGATGCCAATCACACTGTAAAAAAGATTGGTGATGACTTCTCATTTTTATTTTACTATTTAATTTTTTAAAAAAGGAAATCAAACAAAGTTAACTTGAGCTACTTTTATATGAGTTTTTTTAATTGTTTTTGGGTTTGCCAAATGAACCCCATTGCAGTAGTATTATGTTGGATCAATGTTAGATGATATGAATCTTAGTCTCAACTTATGGGTTGCATATGTGATGGTCAATGTGTTTTCTTTTTTAATTATTTCAATGATGATTATGTAATTTGCATATTACTGAATTAGTTTCATATACAAACTTCAGTACGTATCTTGTTGGATGGCACTAATATGCATTTGGTAATGGTATTTATATGACATCATAAGTTGTAATAACAAGATGTCTATGTAAATGCATTTGACTTTTTTGTTTATTTGATAGCAATATTTAATAATAATGTGGAATTTTTGGCAATATGGTAATGGTATTTGTCAAACAACATATTCAACAAATTCAAGAGATGTAATGTACATGCCATTGAATAAGTTTGAAAAATTATAACATTGAACACTAACTTAAATTAGCAAAATAGAAAACAATTATTCAATTAATTCAACTAATTTAAACATCTACGAATATGATATTTACTTGCTTAAACCGTATAGCTAACTAAGATACACCATAAACATCAAATTTACATAGATTATGTACAATTTACAACCAAAATTCATACTTCAAGTACATCTATTCAATCATGCTTAATAGTCAGTTAGCAAATTACTTCCAATGTTTGGTCTTCTTAATGGTAATTAATTCTCACTTCATAACATTTTGGTCAATTTAAGGTTTGCTTTGTAAGGACTATAATGTTATTGGTTGTTGCTACTTGTGTGTTTGTTGTTGTCATTAGTGTATGAGGAGCTGCTATTGTTGGTGTACTAGTTGGTCCTACTAAATTGCTGGAGGTTATAATAGCTCTTTTGAAGTTTTTTTCCTCTCTTGTCATTGTTATTGGTAGTGTTGGTGCTCCAATAGTGGGAAATATAGTTTTTGTTATGTTTGTGGTCTATGGAAATGATGCAAATGCTTTTATTACTGGGATTTTCTTACTCTAGTTATGGATCCGTAAGGTGGCTTGTGCTAATGTTAGGGTGGTTTCTTTGGATTTTAGGTTGCATCCTTTGTGATATTGGCAAATAGCTTTTTAGTGTTGTATGATGCAAGTAAAGGCTTTGTATTTACAAATGCTAGTTTGGATGCTACTAGTTTTGGAAGTATATGTGAGTTGTAAGTTCTCTTAATGGTTGTGATGATGTTGATATAACTGACATTAATACTATCTCATATGTTAAAATTAATGCTCCATATGCCAGTGTGTAAGATGTTGATGTTCAAGCTCATTAAAAAAAAATCAAAAATTTTCAACAAAAATTCTAATGAAAACCATTTTTCAAAAGGAAAAGTATTGAAAATCAATTTTTTTTAGAAAAAGATTTATTTTAAAAATATCAATAAAATTCCACAATAAAAATTACAAAAAATAAATTACATTTATGATAATAATATTTCCACGATTAAATATTTGTTGAAATCCTTCAAAATTCCAACGAAATCTTTACTGTGAGAACTAATATTTATAATATTAATTAAATATAAAAAATTAAAATAAATATTTAAATGATGATTATTCTATTGAAAATTTTAAATTAAAAAATTATTTTTATTTAATTTAAAGATTCCAATGAAAATATTTCATTGAAATTCTTAATTAAATTTAAAAATTTCATGAAAATTATTTCGTTGAAATTTCTTAATGAAAAATAAAAAAATATTTTAAATGTTAATTAAAAATTTAACTGAATAAACATTGTTGAAATTTTAAATTAAAATAAAAATTATTTATTTATTTAATAGTTTTGTTATGAATATACACTTTTAATTATTTATGAGTAATTTTCAAATAATAATTTTATTCATAATTTACTTCTGATTAATTAAATAAAGATTTAAAAATTATAATTATTAAAGAAACAAAAAACACAAACAACAAAATAGGACAAACAATACAAATTATTGTATATTAATGCTTAAAATATTTATTTACATATCCAATGTAAGATGCATTATTTGAGAAAAACATAGCTTAACATTTGTTTTTCTTCTAGTCTTTTCGACTTCTTCTACCTCCCTATAGAAGAAGAATAGGTCTGCTTAAAGATTGAAGACGGAAGAGAAAAAAAGGATTAGTATGAAAGTAGTAACCATGGCAACTAGCAAATGATACTACCATAAGTAATCTTTTCAAAAAGTTTAAAGTTAAATACTCCTCAAGGCTTTTTGTTCTCCATGGGCAAACAAGAGTTGAGTTACTTACTATCACATCCCATTTGTGCCTAGGAAAAATGGTATCATTCATCTATAATACCATCCTTGACAACAGCCAGAAGAAGCATCTAACAATGTGCTTCCCTTTGTTATTGGCAGGAATTCCAATATCAACATAACACATTGGGGAATGAATGTCACAAAAGGTAATAGTTGGAATATTTTCTAGTGTTGCTTCCTTAAAAGGTTGTAAGGAGTTTCAAGTTAAAGGGTGAACTATAGCATAATGGACTGAACCATTAAAAGATTATAACGCATAAGAGAAAATACTGTAATGTGAAAATAAAAAATAAAATAAAATTTACCTGATGATCAATCCTTGAGTTAGAGAGGATACGAAAATAAGGCTTGTTAAATGATGTCTGCATTTGATTTGTGAAAATACAGGTGTGTGCCTTCTAGTCATTTCATGAGAACCAATGTACTGCACAAATTTCAACACAACTCTCTCACCATAAGGCCTTGTAGACTAGACAGCAATGTCCTAAGGGTTCTCAAATTACAATAATAACCCTTGAAGATTATTGGGATGAGGAATGAAAACAAGAGATTTCAGTGTTTGTCACTAGGCAACATGACATGAAAAACAATTCTTAACCATCTACACTTAATTATTTATTCATTTTCACAATAGTATTTTAATTTGGCAACTGATAGTAGTTATTATTATATATACCATAAAAAATTGAAAAATAATATAAAAATAAAGGAAAAGTAAATGATTCAATATGTCGTGTGTATTTAGCTAAAAGTGTCATCGTTTTACTTGCACTATTTCAAATCACATGTCAATGCACGACATTAAAAAATACTAGAGTGATGCTAGTGATTATAATTGAAAGAGCATAAAGGGAATCTCTTAGTAGTTAAACATTTCAGTTGGGCATTTAGAAGGGAAAAATCAATATATTTAGCTCATGATGAATATTAAGTAGCTCAAAGATACATTTTATTAAACTTTAAAAAATAAAACTATTTATAAAGTATGTATTTCATAACTCAACTATAGTTATCTGTTTACCTATCCATACACAAAGACCACTTATAGTATACTAGTCATTCTGTTAAATTAATAATTTAAAGGATTTATATTTCTTAATTATGTGAACATTATTCTTTTATAACTAATCATGAGGTTAAAAATTACATAGAGCTTCAATTTGTAAGTTAGTTATACTTTAAACTCTTACTAATTAAATATTTCGATAAATGTAGTTATATGATTCACTTTCTATATCTGCAAGCACATAACGTACAAAACTTCATTGCTAGCCACTATGTCAACAAGTACAAATTACATGCTAAAAGACATAGTTCAGATAGAGTTACAATGAATAATAGAGTCTGCATTAAAGGGTCCAATTGTAATTAAAATAAAAGCAACTACTATGGTATATTTGTGAAGGTGTTAGAAATGAAATAACTAGCATTACCAATCAAGAGAACCATGGTGTTCAAGCATGAATGGTCTAATCCAACATCAAATGTCGGCACTAATTTACATAAATTGTATAATCTAGTAGATGTTAACCACACTAGGAGATTAAACAGGTATGCAGTATTTATTTTGACTTTGTAAGCTATTTAGATTTATTATATCCCTTATCCAAGTTTAAGACGTGACAAACATGACTAATGATTGCTTACCAAATAAACACCAGGTCTGTCATTGAACTACTAGAATCTTGTTTTTTATCTAGATTAATTCAGTTATTGCACTTTTTCAAGATGATGAGATAAATGTCTATCGAATTGAGATTGACGTAGAAGATATTGTCTTTTTTAATGATCCAAATAGAACATTAACAAATATTGATGATCAGAAGAGAACATACCAGATGAGCCAAAATTTGGAAGTGATTCAAAAGAGGATAAGGAAATGGAAGAAGAAGACTTGGAAGATGATGATTAGTTAATTTTTGCCTTTTGTTTTAATTTTTTGAATTAATTTTTATGTACATAATGAATTATTTGATACGTAATGATTGAATTTTTTATTCTGTTATTAGATTTGTAGATTTTGGATACCATATCTTGATGAAATATTATTTTTTAAAATGCTTTTAGCATGTATTTTAAGTAGTTCTAGCACAATTAAATGAGACAACGAGGAAGACGTGGTGACTCGAGAAGAAATGGCAATGGGACTGATAGTTCATGGTCATCTCCATTTTTGCACACGTAGATGAGGCCAAGTTCGTAGCTACTGACAAGCTACACTTACATTTTATCCACCAGATGCTTTGCCGAGTTGTACAAGCTTTTTAAGAGTTGCTTGTATGAGGATGTCTACTTATGAGAGTTTGTAGAGCATGGATAGACAATAATTTATGTAAATAATGACATGTAAACGTTGATAATTATTTTCAATGCTTGTATCATTACTTTTGCTTGTTACAGTAATTTATCTAATTTACTTATTTTCTTTGATGGGATTAAACCATCTACTAAATGCTTAATGAAGATAGACAATATTTTTTAAGAGAGTGTTGTTCTAGTTACATATACATGAACTGTAAATTCTTTGTCATTCAAGGACTTCTACTCGAAAAATTTAAGGTACATTAATTATTTATGAAAAAATAAAATGTTGTACTTTGTTATGTTTGACTTATCATTTATTGTCGTAGAAATATTTTGTTTGGGATGAGACAATCAATGATAAAATGAGAGCCATTTGGAGGCTAAGGCCATTAAGCGATATACTACTTTAATGTATTCTTGTTAACATAAGGCAAAAAGTACAAAAAGAAGTGCGGGATGCCCTTTAGATATCGACAAAACAAAATAAGTGGATCCTAGTCAATCCTTTCTAATCCAGTGGAACTTCATGCTTATGGTAGGTGTAACATTTAATTTACATAAATCAGAATAAAAATGGTAAATGAGTTAGGTAGCATTAATATATTTTTAATTGTAAGCAAAGGAGCTGGGTCAAGAGCTAACTCTTATGGAGCTTTAAGACGAACTAATATGAGGTAGTCTAATCTTGATAAATTCATTGATAAGCACTTTAGACAAGTGCACGTAAGTTTTTTTCTTTAAACATTTAATGAATAATCCTAATTATATTTCTTGATTTGATATACACAATCACAAGCGCATGTAGGTATGTGAATAATCATAATTATATTTCTTACATGAATTCTTTTCTTGCAAGAATGCTATGAGGACTTAGTTGCCTTAGCCTTCCCAATCATAAAAGGATCTTTTGATAGTTTTAAGGTAGACTACATGGAGAGAACACACATTAAATGTATGGACTTGAGTCTCAGGTCAATCATATCATTCAAGCTGTAGCTCTAGCAATGGATGATCTATCGATGATGCAACCATGCTAGATATGTGTGAACAAATGAAGACTATGAAAGAATGTCTAAAACACAAGCATCGGAAGAGAGAAAAGAACTATATATGTTTAGAGGCTGAGATGAATAAGTGTTTGCAGTAGCGAAAAATTAAGATGGATCGTATGTAGTAAAAAGAAGTTGAGATGGAACATATCCATAGGATATAAGTGTTAGTCCTGAAAGGCCCACCTTTTGGCTCCTCTACAACATCATCTAATGGCTCCAATTGATGAGTGATTTCTTTATTTTCTTTTATGTTATTTGATTTAAAGTTTAGTACTTTTGTGTATTAATTTTACTTATATTTAATGTCGATTAGATTTAATTTATGTATAGGAAAAGGGCCTCTACACAGTAGCTTAAATATATGAACAAAAATGAATGAGAAGAATACAATTTCTACCATTTTTCTATTCATTGAGTCACATGGACATATAGGTTAGGATGCTACGGGTCGAGGAAAACCTTATGCTCATTTAACTCTACTTTTCGATGTATAGTGCGTTCACCTTCATCATTAATTTGCTTCTATAGGGGAGTAAAAAATAATGTCACTTGTATAATCCATATACCATTGGGTGATAACAAGTAAAATAACTTATGTTCAAATAGAGATCTGGTGGAAAACCTAACTATGACTCCTACCAAACAAGAATTTATACTACTAAAAATACTAACCAATATGATGCTAATGATATACATTTTGAGATAAGATCTAAAATTTTCAATCCCTGGAAAATGCAGGTACATCAAAGAAGCATGGATCTAAGAGAGATCCCTGCATCATCCAAAGTACATGCCATGACCAAATTCTTTATGCTGGAGTTGCATGTGGCCAAGCTCAAATGGCCATACAATAACTATTCACTGTAAAGGATTCTTTGGGTTTAAACCCATGCACTAATCATTTAGAGAATGATATCTTGATGCAACTTATGCACTTCCCTTCCTGAATATAGAAGGATTAGAAATAAAGAATAACTTGAGACACAGTTGCACCCAACTTCTACTTTAGCAACTAGCCATGGGAAACTAGGTCACTCAAGCTAGGAATTACTGGCAAGCATTTTAGTAGATTCAATGAAGAACAACTATTATAGTGCATTGGTTACTTATAGTCCATCGAAGTTAGGCCAAACCCAAGATTAACCCAATCCAAGGCAGCATACTCATCATCCCTGGAATTACCACATCTCCAAGAAGAAAAATATAAAACATCTAAACTTGATAACAAAGAACCTACCAGATTTGTTCAGGGACATAGAAACAAACAGTGGAAGTTCATAATCATTCAGAATATGAAACTACTTTGGTTACCTGTGAGCAAATGGCTTCTGTTATTCTTGTAAGGAAGCAGCAGCTTGAGATGTGCAGAAACGGTAAGCTCGAAGCTGCAAGCATGCACAAGATGAATAAGTTTAAGGGCATTTTTAAAGCAGCATCCATTAATTCAAAGCTAAAACCCTCAGCCTCAGAGGAATCAAAATAATTCCATAGAGAAATTGAAAAGATGAGTAAAGGCCTACCTTTACCTATAAAAGCTCTCGGTGGTTTCGTGAGATCTAAATCACTCGGTTACAAAATTTTATAATTGAGCAAAATATGAGATTGAAACCAACAGAAGAAAAATGACAAAAATTTAACACAAAATGGACAGCAATTGTCACAGGAAAAGATTTATAATTTAGCGATTTAGAGTAACAAGTAAAGGAAAAGCAAATAAAAGAAAACAAAAAAGAGAAACCATCTCGATGGATTTAGATAAAATAAATAAAAATTATTTTTATTTTAAATAAATAAATTTACTAGTTGAATTAATTTTTAAATTTATTTTATATTTGCATTTAAAAGTAAATAAATTAATTTTATCTTAATCCTTTTATGAATTATTTTTTTTAAATGTGACATTTATGTAAAATAAAAATAAAATTTTAACTTATCCATATAATATTAACTTTATATTACTAAAAGATAATTTTCATTTTCAAAAAAAATTAATCTAGATATAAATATCATAACAATGTTGAAAAATTTTCAATTAATTGAAAGGTATATGTGCATGATATGCATGTTATTGTTGTGATGTGTCCTGTAATGTCATATTGAAAGATATACATTATCTTGTTCAATGAATATGATAAATATCATATAGTACAATATAGTGAAATGGGTGATTTTTTTATTAAAGATTTTAATTGTCTAAAAATATTTGCTAATAATTTCAATTTATTTAAATAATTTAAATTATTTTTACTTTACATTTAAATTATCGATTGAACTAATTATGTATATATATATATATATCATATTTCAATTTGATGCAATTAAATCATACCTTTTATTTATTTTTAAAATATTTATTTAAATTAAAATTTTACATAATAAATTTAGACTTAAATTTCTTAAATACATTTTGTAATACATGCTAATATAAATAACTATTTTGTAATGAACATAAAGATAAAAAATCCCTCAATGCATGTTATGAATATATTGGGTATTTAGTGACATGTGTAAATAATCATCACTAGAAGTATAGATTTCTTGATGCACAAAGATATTTGTCACTATAAGTTAAATATCTGCAGGTATTTGCTGACAAACAAAGATGATCGTCAGTAAATACAAGGATTTATTGATGGATAGAACAACCCATAAGTATAAGCACATATTTACTAATAGCTAGTATAGAACCATCACTATATGTAAGATATTTAGCGACACACGTACATATCCAACACTACAGATTAAATATTTATTGACAAAAAATAAATCTGTCACTAAAAGTAAGATTTTTACTTACGGATGATAAAAATTCATCAGTATATATTGGAAATTACAACTTTTGATGATAGACAATAAAAACCATCACTATATGTATGGTATATACTGAAATATTTTTTGTTCATCAGTTATGATCATATATGTGCTGACAAACTAAAAAATCTGTCACTATTTATGTATATATACTAATGGATTTTAACGGTCACCTTAAAAAGTAACATCAGTAAATGGTAATTTTTTTGTAGTGTGTGTTGATTTATACAATTAAATAATATAAAAATTAAAATAATAAATAAATAACCACAATCGATGGAAGAGTCCATCATAAAGAATCTTCAGGTTAGAGATGGACATGTGTGTGTTGCTGAACCTTCAAGCTTAGTGAGACACTAGTTCATGGCAGATCCATCATAGGTCCATCACTAAATTACGATGAATTGGTGATAGAATCTTTCATCTCTAACGTTGCAGTAGACTAGATTTTATCTCTAGGTTTAGCGATGAACTTCATATTTTGTCGTTAACTGTTTTCGCGACCAATAATTTAGCGAGGAAATCATTTTGTCATTAGTTCGTCTTTCGTCACTTACTGTTTTCAAGATCCATAATTTAGCTAGAAAATTTTTTTGTCACTTGTTCGTCTTTAAGTCGTTTAATGACCAAAATTTTAAATTTAGGGATAAAATTTAAGCAACACCATAAAAAATTATAAACATAAATTTATATATAATCAAAGTTACAAAATCATAAATAGTATAGTAGTGATTTATTTATTTTGAATAAATATCGACAAATAAATATTTTAAATTTACATACAATAAAAGTCCTAATTCGTAATAATATGTCTATTTTTATTGATTTTTTAAATAAATATTGACACATAAAAATTTTGATAAAGTAAATAGCAATGACTTATTTATTTTACGTTAACATTACCAAGTAAAATAATTTTTTTGTTTTCCTCTAAAACAACACAAATTAAATCACATTAAGATTTTAATTGTACATATTATAAGTTATAATATGTCTAAAACTTATATATATGAAATTGATAAAATTATGTTCAAAATGACACTGAAAATATAAAAAAAGAAAAACAAGAAAAAAGTTTCATGAAGTCCAAACAAATTGCAATTTTGCAAATATAAAAGTACTCACATTAATTGAAAGTGACTTAAATTCCCATCGATATAGTTCTTGTCCACTTGCCATTTCATTGCATATATCAATGACAAAAAGATTTACCAAAAGAAAGGGTTAATATTACACACCCAATGCAGCTTCCAACTAGGCATCTCATCTAATTTAACAAGTTTACTTCATCAATGAGAAAAGACTTATTCAAGTTAGACCAAGAAAAACTTAACAAAAAGGGAAAAGAAAATCTTTATATCTATATTTTTAAGAAGTAATTAATTTGTCTCTTTAATTGCAAAGGGAAATGTTAAACCATGGCCAAAAAACCTAATTTTATTTCTGTAATTTTCATAAAAAAGGCTTGAATTTAGTAACCAAATATTTCTCAACAATAATGTATTAATATAATGAAAAGAAAAAATAAGGTAACAGAGATCCATACAGTGACACGACGAAACCCTTATGATAGAGAAAGGAGACTAAACATCCCAATCATGCATATAACATAATCTCATCTCTTATTTTAATCTTCATAAACATCAATGCAACCATTGTTTCAACATCAAAACACTCATTATGATAGAGAAATGAGACTAAAAGAGACACAAGATTGCTTTTATAACGAATTGTTTTTTTCTACCAGATATCATAGAGAGTCATAGAAATATCACAACAAAGAGGACTGCCAACATAAAAGAGAGGGGAAACAACTTTTGTGGCACTGAGATGAAAAGAAGTAGCAGTTAGGTTTAAAAGCAACCTGTATGGGAATCTAAAATGATGATATTTTAACCTTTTAAAATTCAACTGCTAAAAACAATGTCTTCTAAATTTCAATTGTATTAACATCTTTAATCAAAACATCATTTTAGATTTAAAATTTTAAAAAATAAAATAAAATTAATTTTAATAAAATTAATAAAATTCAAACATAATGCAAAAAAAAATTATTTTTTTATATTCATAATGATTTGAATATATATATATATATATATATATATATACAGATATATATCAATGATTAACATATTTGTGTAATATATATGAATTCATAAGTATTAAATAAATATAAAATTAATCCTTATTATAAGTTATAAAAATAATGTTCTTATTGAAATCATCTTACAAAGTAATAACATATTTAATTTCATATAAAAATGATTATACTTAAATTTACATTAAATATAAAAAAGCATTTAAATTTTAAAAATGAAGTAAATAAAAAAATTATAATTACATCTTTAGTTAATTAAAATAAATTATCAAATTGAAATTTAAACTTTTTATGCCAATCATATTTGTAATTATTTACAAAAGATCTCAGTAGTCACTTTTGATATTAATGCATTGTATGCATTACTATGTGATATACAGGCAGTGTACCTTATATGTCACAATGACATAGCTACAATACAATTTCATGAGAATTTACTTTGTTTTTTTTTAAAAAAAAATGCTTTCATAACGATTTCATGGTATTTATTGTTAGAATATTAATTATTTATATTATAATAATAAAATAAAACATAATAAATCAATTTTTTTATGGTATTTTTAGTGAAATTTTTTAAAGATTCCAATTAAATATTTTGTTGAGATTCTCACTAATTTTTTTTTCTACAACATCAATTTCTATCATAATTTTTCATAGGAATTTTGGAATATTTTAATGAATTTTTTTGTTTAATAAATGGCTGTGGCTCTATGTAAAACAAAATAAAAATTAAATTTCATTAAAAAAAGAATTTTGATCAAACCAATAACATAAAAAAGGTTAGCTAGTTACAAAAAAAAAAAAAAAACACACAAAAATGCATCACCATTTGCTTGATGTGGGTCTTATTGTGGTAGGATCAAATGATGGTACAAATATTGGGTTATGATACCGTCTCGCGGTGGAACCCTTAGATATATGTGTCTGATGCCATGTGCTTTGCAAAAATACAATGACATTAAACAAAAGAGTTTGTTACTTACAAAAAAAAAAAAAAAAGTAAATGCATCATTGTTTACATGATGTGCGTGTTGCTATAGTAAGGTAATGATGCTATAAATGTAGGGTTGTAATATTATCTCATAGTAGAATTTTTAGATGTACATGCTTGATGGCATTCCTTGCAAAAAATATAATGTCACTAAACAGCAGTTGAGAAGACATAACATACCATAAGCCGAGTAAATAACTTACTTGGTGGTGGGATTGAACAAAAGTTAATGTTGTTTTTAAGTGGTTAGATGGTTGCACCAAAACACAATATAAGCAAACATAAATCAATAACTACATTAAAAACAAACAAAAAATTACTTGAGTTCAGGGTGGATTGGGTTTCCTAAACCTGATAAAACACTATCTCTACTACTATTTTTACCTAGGCTTTTCTTTTATAATTTGTGTTACTAATGTTACCAAAAGTATTGCACAATACCTTAATCATAGCATAAACAAAATTAATAAGTATATGTTTATAGGTGCAATAGGTTTATTATAACCTAATGGGATATATTCAATTTTTTGTAGCATGAAAAAAATGATGCCAAATGCCTTGGCTTAATTATGTTTAACCTAAGTGTCCGGGCTTAGTCTAATAATAAATTTCAAGGAACCTTACAAGAAGAGCTTCTAATAAAAATATAAGGTGGAATTTTTGTCATGACTTTTGCTACTTGTTGCCCATTAAGGATCTTTATTGAATATATAGTGCAAAATGAGTGCTAGATTTGAATGTAAATAATAATGTGAAAAAATGAATTATTGTACTTGTTCATGTACTACTATGGATGAAGAATTTATACAATACAGGTGGTCAACAAAACTTTTGTTGTGAAAAAAGAACAACATTTTTCTTTGTTTTTGTAAATTTTTTCTTAATTCTACATAAAAAAAATTCTTGGATTTAAAGTCTATTTTAATAATAAAATATTAATAATTTTTTTAAAAAATTATCACATAAATTTATTTGTGCTCTCTTAGAGCATGTGAAGAAAAAAGTCATGAACGATGAAGATAAAGAATTACTAATTTAAAAAAACAAATCAAAATGTTTTAAGTTGTCATTTTTCGTGTTTTTTTTTTTAACCTAGTTCCATGCAATTTATAGTATGTGTCATGGAAAATAGTTCTTTTGTTCTTAACTTCGGAGATTTTCATCACTGATTCTTGATTATATTGTTTGAGGTCTACAAAATGAGCTATTTTATTGCTTTTCCTTCTTTATACCATCTTATATATAAAACAACAAAAAAATTAGTTACAATTCTTTGGTTCTTAACGACCAAAAACTCTAGCAAGTGACTTTTAGCATGCTATGTGATCCTTATGTGCTTTCTTTGAAATTTTTTTCTTCTATTTCTGTTTCCTTTTCCTTTTTATTTTTTGCCACAAGTGATGCATATTATTGTTCTAGTGATCATTAGAAACTCTTCTTAACTTAATCATTTACAATTATAAGTATGTGAAAATTGTAGATTTTAAAGGAATAGAAAAATAGAATATGATATATTTGTCATGTACAATATCTAAGGAATGAGAGAAAATATTATTTGACAAGAGTAGGCAGAATGTAGGAAGAATATAATATTATTTTTATTATAGATTTTCATTCCTAATAAGCATCATGTTCTTTCGCACTGGCAGGAATATTAGCATTAAAAGTGAATTTCATTTCTTGCATTATCAAACAACTTCAGATTGAAACTTCAATGTTTTGGTGAACTCGTTTTCATGTATTTTTCAATAAGGTTATAGGGCTTAACCATGCTTAGATAATCTAAAAACCTTGTGGCATACACATTTTTGAATATTCTTTACATGGTTTTAATGAATGAAAATGTTTTATTTTTTGAGAAAATAAAGATGACTCAAGGAGCAATCTTTATGTTCTCTAATAAATTTATTTTAAAAATAAAAAAATGATTTTTTTCTTTAAGAAAAAAGAAGATGACTCAAGGTGGTAATCTTTCATATTCTTTAATGAGAACTTAAAAAAAAAAAACACACACACACAAATAAAACAATGTTTCGATTCTTTTCAGATTTGGAAGATGTCTTAAGGGAGGAGTCTTTGTATTCTCTAATAAAAATTATTTAAAAAAATATTTTGTTGTCTTTTACAAACTAAATCTATTTCTATTTCCAATTAATAGGAATAAAAATTCAAGTTTAATACCTTAATAAAATTTCTTGAAAAAAATCAAGAGAAGTTAATTATTCTTTGGTATTCATTTCAGGAAAATACTAACATGCTATTATTGCATTCTTATAAATCAAAAAGATTTATGAGGATTAAATGTAACAAGGGTAAGGCTTTAAATTCTCCATGATAAAAAAAATGTTTTTGATTTTTAGAGATTAAAGGTCGTAGAACAAGGATGAAGTTTTATGCTCTTTGTCATCATGCTTTCCATTCATAAATATTTGGTATTCAATTTCTCTTTATCATCATAAATTTCTTATAAGAATCAATTTTAGACATCAAATGAACTTCAAGACTGAGATATAATCATGATTAATTGAAAGATTAGTATTGCCTTTATATTTTTATTTTTGTTATTATTTATTTTGAAGTTGATTTTTAAAAAATAAATAAGTTTTAGATGCCCAAGCACACTGTAAAAAAGATGGGTGGTAACTTCTCATTTTTATTTTAGTGTTTAATTTTTTCTAAAAAAAGAAAATCAAACTAAGTTAACTTGAGCTTCTTTTATGTGAGTTTTTTTAATTGTTTTTATGTTTGCTAAATGAAACCTATTACGATAGTATTATGTTGGATCAATGTTAGATGCTATGAATCTTAGTCGTAACTTATGGGTTGCATATGTAATGATCAATGTGTTTTCTTTTTTTATTATTTCAATGATGATTATGTAATTTGCATATTACTGAATTAGTTTCATATACAAACTTTGGTACGTATCTTGTTGGATGGATTTGTTGATAGTATTTATATGACATCATAAGTAGTAACAAGATGTCTATGTAAATGCATTTGACTTTTTTGTTTGTTTAATAGCAATGTTTAATAATAACGTGGAAATTTTTTGGCAATATGGTAAAGGTATTTGTCAAACAACATATTCAACAAATTCAAGACATGCAATGGACATGCCATTGAATAAGTTTGAAAAATTCTAGCATTGAAAACTAATTTAAATTAGCAAAATAAAAAGCATTCTCCAATTAATTCAACTAATTTAAACATTTACCAATGTAATATATACTTCCGTAAACCATATAGCTAACTAAAATACACCATAGACTTCAAATTTACATAGATTATGTACAATTTACAACCAAATTTCATACTTCAAGTACTTTAGTTCAATTCTGCTTAATAGTTAATTAGCAAATCACTTCCAATTTTCGGTCCTTTTAATGGAAATTAATTATCACTTCATAACATTTTGGTCAATTTAAGGTTTGCTTTGTAAGGACTATAATGTTATTGGTTGTTGCTACCGATGTGTTTGTTGTTGTCATTAGTGTGTGACGGGTTAGTATTGTTAGTGTGCTAGGTGGTCCCACTAAATTGCTGGAGGTTACAATATCTCTTGTGGAGGTTATTTCATCTGTTGTCATTGCTATTAGTGGTGTTAATGCTCTAGCAATAAGAAATATAGTTTTTGTTATGTTTGTGGTCTATGGAGATGATGCAAATACTCTTATTATTGGGCTGTTCTTACTCTAGTTATGGGTCTGTAGGGTGGCTTATGCTAATGTTAGGGTGGTTTGTTTTGATTTTAGGTTGCACTTTATGATATTGTATAAATTGCTTTTTAGTATTGTATGATGCAAGTAAAGGCATTATATTAGCAAATGCTAGTCTGGATGTTGCCGGCTTTTGGAGGTATATGTGAGTTGTAAGTTCTCTTGATGGTTATAATGGTGTTGGTGTAATTGACATTAATACTATTTCATGTGTCAAGAATTCATGCTCCATATGCCAATGTGTAAGATGTTGATGTTCAAGCTCATTAAAAAAAAAAAAAATCAAAAATTTTCAACGAAAATTCTAGTGAAAACCATTTTTTAAGAAGAAAAGTGTTGAAAATCAATTTTTTTTTTAAAAAAAGATTTCTTTTAAAAATACAATGAAATTCCATGAAATTTTTATTAAAAATTACAAAAAAATATATTACAATTTTTAGAAATAACATTTATAATAATAATATTCACACGATCAAATTTTTGTTGAAAATTCCAACGAAATCGTTACTATGAGAACTTATATTTATCATATTCATTAAATATAAAAAATTAAAATAAATAGTTTAATAAATATTTTAATTATGATTATTCTATTGAAAATTTTAAATTAAAAAATTATTTTTATTTAATTTAAAGATTCCAATGAAAATATTTCATTGAAATTCTTAATCAAATTTAAAAATTTCATGAAAATTATTTCATTGAAATTTCTAAATAAAAATAAAAACTATTTAATATTTTAATTAAAAATTTACTGAAAAACATATTTAAATTTTAAATTAAAATAAAAAATTATTTTATGATGAACATACACTTTTAATTATTTATAAATAATTTTCACATAATAATTTATTGATAATTTACTTTTAATTAATTAAATAAAGATTTAAAATTATAATTATCAAATAAAAAAGCACAAATAACAAAATTAGAGAAACAATATAAATTATTGTATATTAATGCTTAAATCGTTTGTTTACATATCCAATATAAGATGCATTATTTAAGAGAAATATAGCTCAAAATTCTTTTTCTTCTTGTCTTTTCGGCTTCCTCTAGCTCTGTGTAGAAGAAGAATAGGCCCACTTAAAGATTGAAGATGGAAGAGAAAAAAAGGATTAGTATGAAAGTAGTAACCATGGCAACTAGCAAATGATACTATCATAAGTAGTCTTTTCAAAAAGTTTAAAGTTAAATACTCCTCAAGGCCGGCTTTTGTTGTCCATAGGCAAACAAGAGTTGAGTTACTTACTATCACATCCCATTTGTGCCCAAGACAATTGGTATCATTCATCTATAATACCATCCTTGACAACAACTAGAAGAAGCATCCAATAATGTGCTTCCTTTTGTTATTTGCAGGAATTCCAATATCAACATAACACATTGGGGAATCAATGTCATAGAAGATAATAGTTGGAATATTTCCTAGTGTTGCTTCCTTAATATGCTATAAGTAGTTCAAATTAAAGGATGAGCTATAGAACAATGGACTGAACCACTAAAAGACTATAATGCATAAGAGGAAAGACTATAATCTAATAATTAAAAATAAAACAAAATTTACCTGATGATCAATCCTTGAGTTAGAAAGGATAAGGAAATGAGGCTTATTAAATGATGTCTGCATTTGATTTAGGAAAACATAAATGTGTGCCTTTTAGCAATTTCATGAGAACCAATGTACTGCACAAATTTCAACACAACTCTCTCACCATAAGGCCTTATAGACTGGATTGTAATGTCCCAAGGGTTCTCAAATTACAACAATAACCCTTGTAGATTATTAGGATGAGGAATGAAAGCAAGAGATTTCATTGTTTGTGACTAGGCACCATGGCATGAAAAATATTCCATAACCATTTACACTTAATTATTTATTCATTTTCATAACAGTATTAAATGATGTCTGCATTTGATTTATGAAAATACAAGTGTGTGCCTTTTAGCAATTTCATGAGAACCAATGTACTGCACAAATTTCAACATAACTCTCTCACCATAGGGCCTTGTAGATTGGATTGTAATGTCCCAAGAGTTCGCAAATTACAACAATAACCCTTGTAGATTATTAGGATGAGGAATGAAAGCAAGAGATTTCATTGCTTGTGACTAGGCACCATGACATGAAAAATAATCCATAACCATTTACACTTAATTATTTTTTCATTTTCATAATATTATTTTAATTTGGTTGAATGATTACAATTATCATTGTATATACATTAAAAATTGAAAAAAAAATATAAAAATAAAGTAAAAGTAAATGATTCAATCTTTCCTGCATATTTAGTTAAACAAATATCATCGTTTTACTTGCACTATTTCAAATCACATGTCAATGCACGACATCAAAAAATACTATAGAGTGATGCTGGTGATTACAATTAAAGGAGCCTGAAGGGAATATCTTTGTATTTAAACATTTCAGTAGGGCATTTGGAAGGGAAAAATTAGTATATTTAGCTCGTGATGAATCTTAAGCAGCTCAAAGACACATTTTATTAAACTTTAAAAAAAAAAATTATTCATAAAGTACGTATTTCATAACTCAATTATAATTATTTGTTTACCTATCCACACACAAAGGCCATTTATAGTATACTAGTCATTTTGTTAAACTAATAATTTAAAGGATTTATATTTGTTAATTATGTGAACTTTATTCTTTTATAACTAATCATGAGGTTGACACTTATGTGGAGCTTCAATTTGTAAGTTAGTTAAACTAATATGTGAATAATTATACTCTAAACTCTTATTAATTAAATATTTCGATAAATATAGTTCTATGACTCACTTTCTATATTTATAAGCACACAACTTATTAGTTCATCATCTTGAAAAGGTTCAATACTTGAATTAATTAAATATAGAAATATTTATCTAGATTAATTCAAGTGTTGCACTTTTTTAAGATAATGAGATAAATGTCTATCGAATTGATATTGACATAGAAGATCTTGTCCTTTTAAATCATCTAAACAGAACATTAACAAATATTGATGATGAGAAGGCAACATACCAAATAAGCCAAAATTTAGAAGTGATTCAAAAGAGGATAAGGAAAAGGAAAAGGAAGAGGAATACTTTAAAGATGATGATTTGTTAATTTTTGTCTTTCGTATTAATTGTTTGAATTAATCTTTATGTACATAATGAATTATTTGATATGTAATGATTGAATTATTTATCTATTATTAGATTTGCAGATTTTAGATACTGTGTGTTGATGTTTAAAAAATATTTTTAGCATGGATTTTAAATAGTTTTAGCTCAATTTTTACGGAAGATCCTGCCAAAGTTTTCATAAAAATTTGTCTTTCACTCTAAATTAGGTATTAACTTTATTAATATAATTAAATGAGAGGATGAGGAAGACATGATGACTGGAGAGGAAAAGGCAATGGCACTGATAGCTCACAATCATCCCCATTTTTACGCATTTAGGTGAGGCCAAGGTCATAGCTACATGACAAGCTACACTTACATCGTATCCACTAGATGCTTTGTCAAGTTCTACAAGCTTTTGAAGAGTTGTTTGCATGAGGATGTCTACTTAGGAGAGTTTGTAAAGCATGGATAGACAATAAATTTATATAAACAATGACATGTAAATGTTAACAATTATTTTCAATGCTTGTATCATTACTTTTGCATGTTACAATAATGTATCTAATTTATTTATTTTCTTTGATAGGATTAAGCCATCTACAAAATGTTCCATGAAGATAAACAAGATTTTTTAAGAAAGGGTCGTTCTAGGTATGTATACAAGAAATTGAAATTCCTAATAATTCAAGGACTTCTACTAGGAAGAATTTAAGGTACATTATTATTTATGAAAAAAAAAATGTTATACTTTATTATAATTGACTTATCATTTATTATTGTAGAAATATTTTATATAGGATGAGATAATCGATGACAAAATGAGAGCCATTTGGAAGGTAAGGCCATTAAGCGATATGTTACTTTAATGTATTCTAGTCAACATAAGGCAAGAAGTAAGCCACAATTCATCCCAGATAACATATAAGAGTAGTCGCAGTTTCAATAAAACTATTGAGAGTATAAGGAGAAGTGTGGGATGACCTTTAGATATCGACGAAACAAAGTAGGTGGATCCTAGTCAATCCTTTCTAACACAGTGAAACTTCATGCTTATGGTCCATGTAACATTTAATTTACATAAATTATAATAAAAAAAGGTAAATGAATTAGGTAGCATTAATATATTTTTAATTGTAAGTAAAGGAGTTGGGTCAAGAGCTAACTCATATGGAGCTTTAAGATGAATTAATATTAAGAAGTCTAATCTTGATAAATTCATTGATAAGCACTCCAAACAAGGGCATGAAAGTTTTTTTCTTTGAACATTTCATGAATAATCCTAATTGTATTTCTTACTTGATTCAATATACACAATCATAAGTGCATGTAATAATGTGAATAATCTTAATTATATTTCTTACTTGAATTCTTTTCTTGTAAGAATGCTATAAGGACTTAGTTGCCTTAGCCTTCCCAATCATAAAAAAGATCTTCTGATACTTTTAAGGCAGACTACATAGGGATTTACTACAAAGTTAGTAGATGGAAAGAACACACATCAAATGGATGGACTTGACTCTCAGGCCAATCATATTATTCATGTAGTAGCTTTAGCAATGGATGATCTATCGATGATGCAACCATGCTAGATATGTGTGAGCAAATGAAGACTATGAAAGAGTGTCTAAAACAAGAGCATAGGAAAAGAGAAGAGGACTATATACGTTTAGAGGCTGAGATGAATAAGTGTTTGTAGTAGCAAAAAATCAGGATGGATCGTATGCAGTGAAAAGAGGTTAAGATGGAACACATCCATAGAACATAAGTCTTAGTCTTGAAAGGCCCACCTTTTGACTCCTTTACAACACCGTCTGATGGCTCCAATTGATGAGTGATTTCTTTATTTTCATTTGTGTTATTTGATTTAAAGTTTAGTATAGTACTTTTGTGTATTCTATTTAATGTTGATTAGATTTAATTTTAGTTTTTTATTCTTCAATATGTGTTTATTTATATAATTAAATAATATAAAAAATAAATAAATAACTAAAGTAAAATATATTATTTTTATTATTAAAATTAGTTTAACGATAAAGAATCGATGAAAAAGTCCATCATAAAGAATCTTCAGGTTAGAGATGGACACGTGTGTATTGCTAAACCCTCAAGCTTAGTAAAACACTAGTTCATTGCAGATTCGTTGCAAGTCCATCACTAGAATATGATGAATTGGTGACAATATCTTTCATCTCTAACGTAAAAGTAGACTAGATTTTATCTATATGTTTAACGATGAAATTCACATTTTGTCGTTAAGTGTTTCCGTGACAAATAATTTAGCGAGGGAATCTTTGTGTCACTAGTTCATCTTTCATCACTTATTGTTTTTGAGATCAATAATTTAGCAAGGAAATTTTTTTGTCACTTGTTCATCTTTAAGTCCTTTAATGGCCAAATTTTCAAATTTAAGGATAAAATTTAAGCACCATAAAAAATTATAAATATAAATTTATATATAATCAAATTTACAAAATCATAAATAGTATAGTAGTGATTTATTTATTTTGAATAAATATCGATAACTAAATATTTTAATAAATTTATAGACAATAAAAGTCCCGAATTGTAATAATGTGTCTATTTTTATTGATCTTTTAAATAAATATTGACACATAATAACTTTGATAAAATAAATAGTAATGATTTATGTAGTTTATGTTAACATTACCAAGTAAAATAATTTTTTTGTTTTCCTTTAAAACAACAAAAATTAAATCACATGAAGATCTTAATTATACATATTATAAGTTATAATATGTATAAAACTTATATATATGAAATTGATTAAATTATGTTCAAAATGACACTCAAAATATAAAAAAAGAAAAACAAGAAAAAAGTTTCATGAAGTCAAAACAAATTGCAATTCTACAAATATAGAAGTACTCACATTAATTGAAAGTGACTTAAATTCCCATTGATATAGTTCCTGTTCGCCTGCTATTTCATTGCATACATCAATGATAAAAAGATTTACCAAAAGAAAGGGTTAATATTCATACCCAATCCAACATCCAACTAGGCATCTCATCTAATTTAACAAGTTTATTTCATTAATGAGAAAAGACTAATTTAAGGTGGACCAAGAGAAACTTGAGAAAAAGGAAAAAAAAAATGTCTATATCTATATTTTAAGAAGTAATTAAATTGTCTCTTTAATTGCAAAGGGAATTGTTAAACCACAACCAAAAAACCCGATTTTGTATTTGTAATTTTCATAAAAGGGGCTTGAATGCAGTAATCAAATATTTCTCAACAACCAAAGTATCAATGTAATGGAAAGAAAAAATAAGGTAACAGAGATTCATTAAGTGACACCACAAAATCCTTAGTAAAGCAGCCAATTATACCAAGTACAGGAATCAACCAAGCTTATATCCCAGTCATGCATATAACATATATCTCATCTCTTATTTTACTCTTCATGTCCAATGAAACCATTGTTTCAACACTAAAAAGCTTATTATCATTATTGATCACAAGCAAAAAGGTTATGATTAAAAAAATGAACTCTAAAGCAAAAGGAGAGATTCATGATATTGAAAAACCAACTTTCATGATTAATGCCCTTTTAGAGAAAATAGACTAATGGAAGAAACGAGATACAAGATTGCTTTTATAATGAATTATTTTTTCTGTTAGATATCATATACAGTCATAGAAATATCCCAATAAAGAGGATTGTCAACATAAAAGAGAAGGGAAACAACTTGTGTGGCATTGAGATGAAAAGAAGTAACAACTAGGTTTAAAAGCAACTTGAATGGAAATCTAAAACGATGATATTTTAACTTCTAAAATTCGAATGCTAAAAATGATGTCTTCTAGATTTCAATTGTATTAATATCTTTAACCAAAACATCATGTTAAATTTAAAATATTTTAAAAAATAAAATATAAGTAATTTTAATAAAATTAATAAAATTCAGACATAATGCAAAAAAATTTGTTTTTTTTATATTCATATGATTTGAATACACACACACACACATATATATATATATCAATGATTAACATATTTATGTAACAGGCATGAATTCATAATAATTAAATAAATATAATATTAATCTTTATTACAAGTTATAAAAATAAAGTTCTTCTTTAAATCATCTAACAAAGTAATGACACATTTAATTTCATCTAAAAATGATTATACTTAAATTTACATTAAATATCACAAAAAAGCATTTAAATTTTGAAAATTAAATAAACAAAAATATTATAATTACATCTTTAGTTAATTAAAATAAATTATCAAATTGAAATTTAAACTTTTTTTATGCCAATCATATTTGTAATTATTTACATAAGATCTCATTAGTCACTTTTGAAATTAGCATGTCACAGTCATTAAAGTTTATAATGTATTGATATTAATGCATTGTATGCATTACTATATGATATAGAGGCAGTGTACCATATATGTTACAATGACTTAACTACAATACAATTTCATGGGAATTTGCTTATTTTTAAAAAAATAAAAATGCTTTCATAAGGATTTCACGATATTTATTGTTAGAATATTAATTATTTATATTATAATAATAAACTAAAACATGATAAATCAATTTTTCTATGGTGTGTTTAATGAAATTTTTTAAATATTCCAGTTCAATATTCTATTGAAATTCTTGCCAAACATTTTTTTCTATAGCATCAATTTCTATCATAATTTTTCATAGAAATTTTGGAATAGTTTAACGAATTTTTCTGTTAAAAAATGGTTGTGGCTCTATGTACAAACAAAATAAAAATTAAATTTCATTAAATAAAAGGAACTTTGATCAAACCAATAACATAAAAAAAATAGTTAATTACGAAAAAAAGACACAAATGCATCACCATTTGCATGATGCAGGTCTTGTTGTGGTAGGATCAGATGATTCTCCAAATATGGGGTTATGATACCGTCTTACAGTGGAACATTCAGATGTATGTGTTTGATGGCATGTGCTTTGCAAAAATAAAATGACATTAAACAAAAGAGTCTGTTAATCACAGAAGAAAACAAATGCATTACTATTTACATGATGTAGGAGTTGCTATAGTAAGGTGATGATGCTACAAATGTGGGGTTATAATACTATCTCATAGTGGAATTTTTAGATGTACATGCTTGATGGCATGTTCCTTACAAAAAACACTATGTCATTAAACAAAAGTTGAGAAAACATAACATACCATAAGTTGAGTCAAGAAGTTGCATTGTTGTGGGGTTGAACAAAAGTTAATGATATTGTTTTTAAGCGGTTAGATGGTCGCACGATAACACAATATAACCAAATATAAATCAAAAACTACATTAAAAACAAGCAAAAAATTACTTAAGTTAAGGGTGGATTGGGTTTCCTAAACCTTATAAAACACTATCTCTACTACTACTTTTGCCTAGGCTTTTCTTCTATAATTTGTGTTACTAATGTTACCAAAAGCATTGTACAATATGTTAATCATAGCACAAATAGAATTAATAAGTATATGTTTATAGGTGCAATAGGTTTATTATAACCTAATGGTATATATTCAATTTTATGTAACATGAAAAACGTGATGCTAAATGCCTTGACTTAATTATGTTAGACCCAAGTGTCTGGGCTTAGTCTAATAATAAATTTCAAGGAACCTCACAAGAAGTGCTTCTAATAAAAATATGAGGTAGAATTTTTATCATGACTTTTGCTACTTGTTGCCCATTAAGGATCTTTATTGAATATATAGTGCAAAATGAGTGCTAGATTTGAATGTAAATAATGATGTGAAAAAATGAGTTGTTGTACTTGTTGATGTACTGCTAGGGATGAAGGATTTATAAAATACAAGTGGTCAACAAAACTTTTGTTTTGCAAAAAAAAACATAAGTTTCTTTGTTTTCACAAATTTTTTTCTTAATTCTACATTAAAAAATCTTGGATCTAAAGTCTATTTTAACAATAAAATATTAATAAAGTTTTTAAAAAATTGTCACATTAATTATTTTACGCTCTCTTAAAGCATGTAAAAAGTCAAGAATGATGAAGATAAAGAATTATCAATAAAAAAAAAAAACAAGTCAAAATGTTTTAAGTTGTCATTTTTTCGCGTTTTTTTTTTAACCTAGTTCCATGCAATTTATAGTATGTGTCATGGAGAATAGTACTTTTGTTCTTAACTTTAGAGATTTTATCACTCATTCTTGGTCATATTGTGTGAGGTCCATAAAATGAGATATTTTCTTACTTTTCGTTTTTTATACCATCTTATATATAAAACAACAAAAAAATTAGTTGCAATTCTTTGGTTCTTAGCTACCGAAGACTCTAGCAAGTGACTTTTAGCAAGTGAAATTTTTTTCTTTTTCTTTTTTCTTTTCCATTTTATTTTTTCCACAAGTGATGCATATTATTGTTCTAGTGATCACTAGAAACTCTTCTTAACTTAATCATTTACAATAATAAGTATGTGAAAATTGTAGATTTTCAGAGAGTAGAAAAAAGAATATGATATATTGGTCATGTATAATATCTAAGCAATGATAGAAAATATTATTTAACAAAAGTAGGCAGAATGTAGGCAGAATATATAACATAGGTGACAAAGGGATAGTGGCTTACGTAGTTAGTTTGAAAACGGTGAATCCGTTACCTTAGGCAATATCTTTTTTATTTTTATTTTTTGCCAATGTTAGGTTGATTTTCATATAGGATTTTGTTAGTCTTTTAAGCAAAATATTTCTTCACAACTTACAAGTAAATGGGATTAGGTAGTTCATATCCATGCTAGAAAAAATGAATATACCATCAAAGAATATATTGTTTACCATATAAGGGCTATTATAAAACAAGACTAGGAGAAAGTTTCTGATTCTATGCCCTTATCAATTGTCTCCTTTTTTCCCTATAAAGTTACTTCTAGCAAAGTATTACCTGTTGTTTTTTGTTCAGTTACTCATATAAAACCTTGATTTATTCTTCTTCTAATAGTTCCCATTTAAATCTTAAAGAATCGGAACCTCAACAGCCAATAATGCTTCCATTCCACACACCTAAAAAAATGGAGTTAGCCTTGTGTAAGTTCATACTAATGTGAGATAATAATGAATGGAGAATAAGAGGATCTCAAGTCATTTTTTTATGCTTTTTGTTATTTTCTCAAAAATATTCTTGTTGTACTTATTCGCAACCTTTACAACTCCACTAATTTTTTGGTGGTAAGATGCTAGGTTTTCAATTGGAATAATTTCTTTATCATGTTGCTATCCAAATTTTCTCAAGTAATTTTTTTCGATGAGAACATATTAATGACTACCTATCAAATGGCTTCAGTTACGTGAGATGTAAGATAGTTAGGAGAACAACCAAGGTGTTATTATGACTTGCAATGGAGTTTAGGAAATGTGGCCTTCATCGGCATAATTCTAGCACTTGCAACATATTCTTGCACAATTGATGTAGGCAAATTCCATTGTTAGCTAATATTTCCAATTCAAGCTCTTATCCTTATATATGTGTGCCATTAATTCCTTTATAAATTTTCATCATAATATTATTTATTACTTCTGTGAAGTCAATATACCTTAAAATCATAATCATAGTTTCTGTTACAATGCATCTAAAAAAAAAAAATCTAATGGCTAAATTTCTAGATACTATGTTTGTAACTTTCAAATCCTTAGAAACATATCTTTATTTTTCCTGTATTACTTGATATCATAGTACTAAGATTGTTCAGTTGATTGGTCATTTACATACATGTAATAAGCTAGTAGGTCTTACTTTTCAATTTTGATAAGTTGAATCTCTTTTTCAACATCTGTGTAAAACATCATAATTACAATTGGCAACGTATTAGTGAATTGATAATTTTCTCTCAACACATAATCGAATAAAATTGTCTAAAAAAACTTTAATTAACTGTATTAGGTATTAATTGTAAGAGACAAATTTTAGGTCACTTATTTCTCATTCGCCATTTATTTGATGAGTTATTGTTCATGAGTCCCTAAGTACTAAAAGCTTATTGATTCGCACGTTGCTGCCACTTAAATACCCATGGCACATGCTTCATATTGTAACTATGTACCTTTTTTGGGTAATCAAAACATAGCTCACTAATAAAGAAGTAGACTTGTTTTAAATATACCCGGCCCAAATCGTTAAATGCATTAAAAGTAGCATAATCAACATTCCTTTAACTTAAGATCGATCTTTCTTTAATATGGAACAAAAATATATATCTTCATTTGAAAGATTAACGTACTTTTCATAGGTTCATAATCATATAGCATTTGATTGGTTAAACATCAACAATTAAAATTCTTTATATTGCCTTTCTAGTAATGTAAATAATGTGACGAAATAATAGTTAGATGACATCTTTACTTAAATGTTTCATAAAAAGAAGCTAAATGTATAAATACTCAAAGGCAAAAATTAATATCTCATGTACCTTGTTATTTTTTGTGTCTCTTATCTCCCTTTGATCCTTCTCTAGAATATTTGATGAAACATAATACTAATACGAATGCAAGAGAGAGCCTCGTCTAAGCTCTTTTATTAGCTTGTAACACAAGGATCTAGTCTGCCAAGATTTGGACATCACCATCATCTAAGGAAGCCATCTTACACTTTCTTTTATTAGCTTGGGGCTTGCCCTCAATAGTTTTTTTTCTTCCTTATTAGTGTTAACATGCTCATGGAATTGATTTTTCTTATCTTTGGAGAAGCAACAAAGATTGGCTATGCAATAATAGGATGGGAAACATCCCCAACATAGGACTAAGACCCCTTAGTGCCATTTGTGGTCCTTCCATGAATGTCTTTTAGAAGTTAGCATAGAAAGGAGAATAAGCAGACAAGAAGAAGGCTCTACCATCATTTACTTTATTAAACCCCCAATCCTCAAATTTGGGCTGATAAATATGTTTATCTCAAAATAACCTTAAACACCAAAGAAAAAAAAAAGGAGATCTTATGTTCATGAGACTAATTTAGACTGCTTAATTCATTATCTGACATGGACTCACCATAGAATGCTCTCATGTAGGGCTCCTAGTGAGGAAGCCTTGTGAAGGTAAAATAGTAATGTCCTTGGTTGATGAGTTTCGAGAAGATTGAGTAGTAAAACTATTTTTGGCAGAGCCTTAATTTTCATCACTAAAATTACAGTAAAATCAGCTTTTAACCAAGTGTTTTAACAAGTATGGATGGATAACCATAAAGGTCTTAGCCCTCAGAGGAAAAGGGACCCACGATCTTGGCGTTAGACATTAAAAGCACTTCCCAGGATTGGTACAAATATCCAAATAAGAAAAGATTACTCTAATCTTAAAAATAAAAAAGGACTATGGGCTGATATATCAAAAATTTATAGCCTTGACCTAGCCATCAAGGTGCTTTTTTAAACAAAATGAAAGTTGCAATGTACATTCCATGACTTAGCTCGCACAACCTGGTCATGAATGCTATTATCAAATGTCGATTGTTCAGGTTGAATTGGATGAGACTTATGTTTATGTTCATGACAAAGGTAGTTTTAAGAAGTAACATTGCAACCTTACCTAACTTTGAAAGACTCCTCATGAACATACAACTACCACTAGCTCTATCCTCTATCTGTGGCATCTAGTTTAGCCTCTATAATGTTACTAGGGATGATATTGTCTTTGTTTATACTAAAAATCCTAAAACCTTAAAAGGAAAAGCGAGCTAAACAATATCTTGACCAAGAATAAGAAACAAGAATGCAAAAGAACATAAAAAAGAATGAGAGTAGAGCAACTGGATTAAGATGAAATTGAAATAAGTTATTTACTTTGCTTGATGGGTCTAGTTATATTAAGGTAACTTGAATATTGAAATAAATTCTCTGGAATTGATGCTTTATAAGTATCATAAGATCTTGTAAAAAAGCATTATTATGCAATATACAGTAAGCTAGCCAAATATGACACTTTTACTAATAGTGGTTTTGCTGTGCCACCACCAGCCTTCATAAATTCTTTACCTTATACTCTTTCAAGGCACTCCAAAGATGTATTTTTGAGAATTCAACTTTAACCTTCCTTTTTTGTTCCATGTATAAGCTAAACATAGCAAAAACCTATATGTGATCTAGTCTTGGGGGCTTCTAACTCTATATCACTTATGAATTTTTTAGGTTTATAACTTTGGAAAGTAATCTCTCTATAGGATATATTCTTATGGTGATAGCCTTACCTCAAAATGTGTTGCTTAGGTCAGTTTGGAAGAGCATGCATTTAAGCCTATTCATTAATGTCTGATTCTTCCTTTATTTTTACCTAGTATGGTGTAGAGTCTCCTTATTGATTTACGCCTATCAATATCAATTTCATTATTAAATTTATCAACTTTAAGATTGTAGAATTCTAATCCATTATTTGTTCATACAACTTTTAACTTCTCCTTATTATTTTTTATTAAAGTTTTTTAATTCCTTTTTTAAAACAAAAATTTTTAACATTTAATAGATACATTCAAAATATTTAAATTAGGCAACTACTACAAACAAGAAATACCATACACCTTTATGTTTTGGAGTTTTTTTTTTTTTTTTGGGCCCTAGAGATCGACATAGAGGTACTCTAAATTCTTCTTTATTTGTTAATTCCATGCTTAATTTGGGCCTGTGCTACTTACCTAAAATGCATTACTTACAAAAGCTTAAATGATTTTTTTATCCATTAAATAACCTTATGTACTTAATTCTAAGAGCCTTTGTTCATTAGCATGTCTTAATCTTCGATGCCATTATTCAAACATGAGTTTGTTTCCTTCAACTACATTTGTTGCCTTACCAATAAATCTTAGGCCTTGTAGCACATGAGAGACCTTATTTCTACACTTTTTTTTGTTAGCTCTATGGTTACAACCAAAGAATGCAATGAATTGGGTTTTTCTAAAAGAAAATTTAACTACTTAGCTCTAATATGCATTTTACTTGTTAATTTCTTAACTAAATAGCAAGTAAATAAACAAATAAATCATAATAACATAAAAAAAGTAAGAGAGGGCAAATAATTGAATTTTATATGGTTTAATGACCTTGTCAATGTACATACCTCTAATAACCCACTTATAGATTCCACTTCTCTTTCGTTGAATGATCTTTAGTTATTGAAAGTCAAGCTTTACACCCTAGATGAATCTATCACTAAAGTTTAAAAAAAAAAAACTATTGTTAAAGTTTTTAGCGATAGATTAATGATAAATTTTATCAGTAGTAAAAATAGTTGTCACAAAAAAAAAATTACTAATTTTGAAGTCTGTCGCTAATTTAATGACTGACTTTAATCAATCTCTAAGACGCCATGGGCTAGCGATGATTTTAGCGAACTCTAATCCACCCGCTCTTATATAGCCTTATGCTCCAACTCCATGCGCTCTTCCAAAGCTTTCATCAGAGAGCACATATCTACATGGCTACATCGTTAATACAACATCCACTACTAGAGTTGTGACCTGAATACCATAACTAAGCTTGACTATCAATCCTGTACACCAGATGCTTCTTCTCTAAGCTTACTGCATTATAATAAAGCTCAGTGTAGTCTACCTCAATGGAAGATCCCTCTTTTAGCTAAGAAGTTAAAGTAACCAACTCCTCAAAATGTTTCTACAATTAAGTAATTTGTTGACTTACTCATTAGCTAAATCAAATAGTATAGTTGAAAAAATAACATAATTTTAGTTATTTACTAAGCATTAAAGGTAACTAACTTACATTTACTTGTCTAGCACACTCGTCTATGAACTCATTGAGGTTGAAGTTCTTAATGTGGGCTCATTTAAAAAGCTTTATTACAGTAAACTAGTGCCCTTACTCCTGCATTTAAAACATACACTACTACAAAAAGTATAATAAGTGACAACAATTTAATGACAGTTATTCAAAAAACTGTCATTAAAAGGTTCATTAAAACTTTTAATGATAGTTCTTCTAAAATTGTCATTAAATGATATCTTTAATGTTAGTTAACATTAAACTGATGTTAAAGATTAGCCTTTAATGACAGTTAAATAAAAATTGGCATTAAAAAACCATCCCTAGCTCCTTTAAAGCCAGTTCTTCAACAACTGGCGTCAATCAATGAAGCTTTTAATGCTGGTTGTTGAAGAACTGGTATTAATCACTAAAGCCTTTAACGCTAGACATGACTCATTAGAACTGGCGTTAAAGATCAAAATAGCACTACAGTTACCATCTCTAATGGGTAATGTGGGTTTATAGTTTTCCACAAGGGTGGGCATGCCTTTGACAATAACGAAAACTATATTATACAAATATGGCCATGTTCGATTCCTCTATCAACTCCTAATCTAGTTGCATCTGCTGCAGCCAAAGCAGCTGCCACAGCAGCCTCTACAACAGGCTGTAGCTAAAGCATCTAACATAGCAACCTCCACAATTGTTGCAACCAAAGAAGCTACCGCAGCAGCCTCTACACCTGACTGCAGCCAAAGCAATTGTCGCTGCTGCCACAGCAGCCTTTGTAACTAGCTATAGCCAAAGCAGCTATCGCAGTTGCCGCAGTAGCCTCTCTAACTGCTGCATAAGCAGCAGTTCCTCAAACCAAGTTTAGATATATTGCAAATACTAGCAAAAATATTAAAAATCAAAAAACAAGAAAAATAAATAAACAAACAAGCACCAAAGAATGGTAAGCTAAGCTTTGGACATTTCCAAGCTGATCATAACAAATTTGAACGTTTATGCATTATGTCGACTAGTTAAAGAAGCTATTAAAAGGCATGTATACACTTACCGACTTCTTTTTTTTTTTTTGGTTTCTCTTCAGTGGATTCTTCATTTCTCATGATTAAATCCCTTTCTACTAGATATGGTTTCATTATATTTCTCTGGTTAAGTTTCCAAACTAAGGAGTGTTACAGAATGATTTTGATAATCCCACGAAATGGTTCATGAGGGGAGTCCAAATGTTCGATGACACACCACTAGGAGCGATGCCCATGGTTGTGAAGGTAAAGCTGTTGAAGAGCATGAGCAACGTGTTTGGGCATGAACATCACAACCTTAGCTTGTGTGACCACTGGCATGGACATACTAAGCCAATAAGGGATCACTGATATAAGCAAATGGAACTGCCTGTAGATTACCATTACTTGGGGATTTTTCTTCAAAACTCTATTTTACTTTACCTTGTTATTATGAAGAATAAAAAATGGTAAACAAGAACTTTAGATTTCTTCTTCAAACGAATCAAAAATGTATCAACACCAAAGGATTTGCTTGTAACGTTTTCTTCTAGTTCGTCTAGTTGATTTATCTTTCTTTTATACGGGATTAACATGAATTCCATTTACTAACCAAAATTTTCTCTTCTTTTATCTTGTCTGATTCTTTATAATGCTATTGATATCTACTCAGATCAATGAAATTTTGATTCCACTCCGATTAATTCCTTTCATTATTACTCCCAAATGGCAAGAGGATAGGAAAATAAGAACTTGAAGAAGAACACCTAAGCAAGAGATATCCACAAGTAATCCTGCTTGCTTAATTTAGTGATAGCCTACAGGATTACAACATCCTTGGCCATGGTCACACAAGTCAAACTCGTAATGTTTAAGCCTAATACATTGCTTATGCCACTCAATAGCTTGATCTTGCTTGATCTTAGAGCACGGCTGCAAGTATCATTTTATCGAACACCTCAACACCTCTTACGAAGCATTTTCTAGGTCATCAAATTTGTTTTGGAACATATCTTCATCTAGGTATTAATTTCACTAAAGAAAGACAGCAAAACCATATCCAATATGTTGGTATTTGGTCATTACCTAGAATCTATAAAAGAAGTGAGAACCATGTAACTTAACAAAAAACAGAGACATCAATGGATAAATTTTTGAGGATATCATAATAATATTGAAAGTAGTTTCTTTTTCCCATTGTAGTATGCACTACTGATGGGATTATCATGAGAGCTTTATCCATTGTTCAAACTCATAATGATACTAACCATCCACTTCATTCTCTTTAGTTGTTTAGGATGAATTTGAGGCCATTCACTTGAATTATGGTTAAAAAGTGTTTGGAAGTAGGTTTTATCAAGTATGAGCATATCTACATTGAAAGACTGAGGGGTTTCCATAAGATCAACGATAGCTTGATGGATTTATGGGTTACAACGACAAGCCATCATATTCGATTCAGACCAGTTAAATCCAGACCAATTGCTTTGGTGAGGCTGCTATTGTGGATAACTTACATGGCCTATCACTGCATGCATGGTCTGATGATTGTTGTATCTGAGATTGCACGTTAGGATTCAGAGGCTGGTTAGGCTGCAAAGGATAGAGGATTAGTGGTTGCATGTACACTTAAGCTTCAGCAAAGTGCATCTAGTGGTTGCATGTACACTTGAATTCCCAAAAGCACACCCAGAACAATGTATATATTGTGCACTCAGATCGACGACACTGCCAAGTGCATCCACTCTTGTGATATAGACAATGAACCGCTATTTTCCCAATAGCTTCAGGAAAGGCCACAACCTGTCAAGGCTGACTTACATTAGCTCCAACAGGCCAACTGTTGCAAGATTTCTTGCAAGCCCACAAAGCAATGCCTTGGCCATCGAAGATCCTTCCATAGATGAAGACCCCATTAACTTGATCAAAGCCAGTAGTAATAACCAGCATTCCCTATAGCCTTTAATGCCAATTTTGGAACAACTGGCATTAAAGTCTGTAGGGAATGCTGGTTAGTGCCTTTAACCCTAGTTCTCATAGAATTGGCATTAAAGTCTGTTCTTTCAATGCTAGTTCTAATAAAACTGGCATCAAAGTCTGTGGCCTTTAACACCAGTTTTGCAAGAACTAGAGTTAAAGGATGTCCAGCTTTACCTTAAAGCTAGGGATCCAAAATTCATCTCCAAAGCTTGCCAGCAGCCTCGCGTGCAATTTTTACTCTCTCCTTCATCCTTCTCTTTTTTGCTTTCTGTCCATAGTAGCTAAACCAACTGCTAACAACTGCACTGCTTCTCTCGGTCCTTTCTCCCTTTTGCTCTCCGTCCAGAAGCAGCTAAGCTGCTGCTGGCAACCGTGTTGCTTCTCTCCGACTCTCTCCTCTTTGGTCTCTATCTAGAAGTAACTAGACTAGTTGCTGGCATGGTAGTGGCATTGCCTCTCTTCTAACCTTCTCCTTTCTACTCTCTATCTAGAAGTAGCTAGGCCAACTATTGGCAGCCACACGACCTCTCTCCCGCCTTCTTCAATTTGCTCTCTTTTTACTCCTTTCTCTCTCATTTGTCTTAATCTTCATAAGGGCATCCGCACCCTCCCCCTCTATTCATTCATCTTTGGCATTCAAGCACATGTAAGTATTTCGATATAGATTCAAAATTTTTTGATGAAATTTAAGTTTTATAATTTTGATTCAATTTGGTTAATTGTGATTTAAAAAAATGTATTGAGAATGCGTATTATTTTAAAAAGTTCTTTATTAAATGTGTTTGGTGAATTTTTATTAATTGATGAAATTTGGGTTTAGGGTTTGTAAGTATATTTGGATAAACATATTTGGTATGAATAGGTATACATTGATGCATTTATTATTTGATAATTATTAAGATTTTTAGATTAATTGATAAATTATTAGATGTTAATTAAATAAATTTATATTTTGATAAATTAATTGTATATTAGGTGTAGATTAATTTATGTTTGAATTAATTTTTTTAGGTAAGATTAATTGGTATATTTTGTCAAATTTAATTATATTGATTTTGTAGTTAACATAAATTAATATAATTAGTTAATTTTTAAATAAATAAATAATTAATTATATGCTTGTAAAATAAATCATTAAATGTTATTTAAATTTTAATCAAGTTACTAGTTAGTTAAATGCTTGTGTGGTAATTAATTAGATGATAATTAATTTACTATGTATTAATTAACTAATTAATTATTAATCATTTGTTTAGCTAATATTAATAAATTTTATGCTTGTGAAGTAAAAAATTACATGTTATCTACATTTCAATTAGGTTACTAGCTAGTTAAGTGCTTATATAATAATTAATTAAATGTTAATTAAATATTCACTGTCTTAATTAACTAAATAGTTATTAATTATATATTTAAATTTTAATTAATAAATTTGATGCTTGTAAAGTAAATAATTAAATGTTATTTAAATATTAATTAATTAATTTAATAGCTAGTTAATTAGATGTTTTATAGTAATAAATTAAATGTTAACTAAATATTAACTTTTTGTATTAATTAATTAAATAGTTATCAATTATTTATTTAAATTTTACTTTATATATTAGATGCTTGAAAAGTAAATAATTAAAATGTTAAATTTCAGAATGGATAAAACTTGGATGTTTGCTGATAGAAGATCAGAGGCATGTGATATAGGGGTGAATAACTTTTTGGATTGTACTGTTCAGATAGTGATAACCCTGAATTAGTTAGTTGTCCATGCATTAAACGTGGTAATATGAAGGGTCATACTCCACGTGAGATATGAAATCATTTATATGTATATGGAGTTGATAGTAACTATCAAAACTAGATATGGCACGGAGAAACTAGTATTTTTGGGTTTTTTACTAGTAGGAATGCTAAGGTTGTTAGGGAGGTAGAGCACATCGAAGAAGTTGATAACAATGTAGAAATGGTACAAGAGGCATTTGTAGAGTATAATAGTAATCCTAATCACTTTGACAGATTACTTTGTGATTTTGAGAAACTACTATATTCTGGATCAGTGAAGTTCACTAAATTATTTGCTCTAGTTAAATTATACAATTCAAAGGTGAAATATGGTTAGTCCGATCAAAGCTTTAGTGATTTTTTAAATTTGATTGCCGAAATACTGCCTGATAATAATGAAATGCCTGCATCCATATATGATGCCAAGAAAACATTGAATGCATTAGGCATGGAGTATCAAAAGATCCATGCCTGTCTAAATGATTGCATATTATATTGGAAGGAGTTTCAAGAGGGCGTCCAATGTCCAACTTGTGGACTTTCAAGATGAAAAGTAATGAAGAACGGTAACAAAATAAAGATTAATTTGCTTGCTAAGGTGTTGTGGCATTTTTCAGCAATACCAAGATTTAGAAGAATGTTTAGAAGTTCTGAAATATCAAAACACCTTACATGGCATTCAAATAAAAGGGAAATCGATGGTCAATTGAGGCATCCATTAGATACACCATCATGGAAATTGATTGACTACATGTGGTCAGAGTTTGCTTTAGAGCCAAGAAACTTAAGGCTTGCTATATCAGCAGATGGGATCAATCCACACAATACATTGAGTAGTTGATATAGTTGTTGCTTTGTGATTATTGTGAATTATAATTTGCCATCACGGTTAACAATGAAGAGAAAGTTCATGATGTTGACGTTACTACTATCAAATCCTAAACAACCTAGTGATGATATCGATGTCTACTTGGCTTCACTTGTAGAAGACTTGAAAATGTTGTGGAACACAGGTGTAGAAGTATATGATGCGTACCGCAATGAGTCATTCAACTTGGAAGCTACTTTGTTATGGACAATCAATGACTTCCCTGCATATAGTAATTTATTTGGTTATACTGCTAAAAGAGATTATGCTTGTCCTATTTACGCTAAGAACACCCAAGCTAGTCACTTAAAACATAGTAAAAAGATATCATATGTTGGACACAGAAGATTATTACCAAGGCATCATCCTTACTTTAGACATTAAATGGCCTTCAACGGTGAACAAGAAGTCAAAATTGCTCCCCAACCATTAAATAGTGAAGAAGTCTTTATCAAAGTTCAATGTTTAGTAAATACATTGGGAAAGTCAACGAACTGAAGTACAATGGTTAAAGAAGATGTTGTTACACAGTGTTGGAAGAAGAGGTCGATTTTCTTTGATTTACCATATTGGAAGTCCATGCATATCAGACACATTCTAGATGTCACGCAAATTGAAAAGAATGTTTATGATAGCCTTCTTAGGACATTGCTTGATATTCTTAAAAAATCTAAAGACGGACTAGCTTCTAAAATGGATTTGAAAGACATGAGGTTAAGGTCTGAATTGGAACCACAAGTTTGTGGTAATCATACATTTTTACCGCTGCATGCTATACTTTATCTACGGAAGAAAAAAAATATTTTGTAAAGTTTTCAGTGAGATTAAGGTCCCAGATGGGTATTCTTTGAACATCAAAAGTATAGTATCCATGGATGACTATATGGGTTGAAGTCACATGATTGTCACATCCTAATGCAATAACTTTTACCTATTGCTTTATGAGGCCTATTACGCAAATATGTTAGATATGCTCTCATTAGACTTTGTATGTTCTTCAATTTGTTGTGCCAAAAGGTGGTGGATGTGTCAAAGTTGGATGGAATCCAAAATGAACTTGTGACAACACTTTGTTTGCTTAAGAGGTACTTCCCTCCAGCTTCTTTGATATTATTGTCCACCTCAATGTTCATCTTATCAGAGAAGTAAAATTATGTGGTCCCGTATATTTACAATGGATGTACCCATTTGAAAGATATATGAAAGTGTTAAAGGGTCATGTTTAAAATTTTAATAGACCTAAGGGTAGTATTATTGAGTCGTACATTGCAGAAAAGGCATTAAAATTCTACGTTGATTATTTATTTACTACGAATATTATTAGGATTCTTCCACGGAATATTGTATTTGATCACTCAACTTGGAATGAAAAAGCTCTAACTAGTGGAAGTGTTGAGAAAGCTAACAATGTCCTCCTTCATCAAGTGCATTTGTATGTTTTAATGAATACTAGTGAAGTTCTATATAAGGTAATTAAATATTAAAACTCACAGTTCGTCGTTATATTAAATAATATTTGAATTATTGTTTGATGATTTATTCTTAATATGCAGTGAGCATTTAAATCAGTTAAGGATCGACAATTCTATTAAGTCAAAATGGCTTAAATGGTTATACGATGAACAAAATCAAGTATCTTGGATATCTTATCAATGGTTGTCGCTTTTACACAAAGTAACGAGATAATTCAAGGATCTACCAAAATAGTGGTGTCACTCTAGTTGCCAACCCCATGCAAATTTAAAGTGCTAAGGATAAAAATCTAATATACGGTGAATTGTCATTCTATAAAGTTATAAAAGAAATATGGGAACTAGATTATACAACGTTCAAAGTTTCAGTTTTCAAATGTAATTATATTGAGAATAGTAGCGGTGTTAAAATTGATGATCTAAGAGTTGTGCTAGTTGATCTCAATCATATTGGACATAGAAATGATTAGTTTATATTAGCTTCAAATGCAAGACAAGTATTTTACATTGAAGATCTAATTGATGCCAAATGGTCCATAGTATTGTCAACACCTCTAAAAGACTATAATGAAGATGATGATTTATACGACACTAGTATAGAGCATGCGTCTTTTTGTAATAATTTGCCACCTATCAATTTATCTGACAAAATGGATGACCATTATCTTGCGTATGCTCGAGACAATGGTGAAGGATTGTGGGTTTGAGTATTTTTTAAGGTAGTGATCAATTGTCTTATGTGTCAAAGTTATCGTGTCTTTTATAATTTTATTTTATTTTTTTGATTTTATCATGTTATATCATGTTTTGCATATATGATGCTAACCATATATTTTTTTATTTATAAATTTGATGGATCCTTTTGAACACTCTCTCAAGGGCCGAAAAAATAAGGTATCACCAGTATGCCTAAGATAATTAAGAGTTGTGCTTCCGGTGTTAAGCTCGCGATCGAGGTAAATGATAAATGTCAACCAATTGGGAGGAATGGCATCCAGTTCAATAGCTACGTTGGGGTGGTGATACGTAATACGGTGCCAGTAAATATCATGAATTGGCACTCAATAAGCAGTGAAATAAAAAATAAGATTTGGGAGACAATATTGGTAAGTTAAATGAAACATAATGTACTATTGCTTTTCAATTAGTTTATTGCTAATTACTTTGATTTGTACTAATCCACCTTTTTATAATACGTTGCACTAGATGTATGATATTGATGCGAGCATGAAGAGGTATGTACTTCAGTTTACTACAAATAAATGGAGGAACTTCAAGACCAGTTTTACATTAAAGCACATATTCTCTCATATTGATAACTTGAAATTTTTGTCATTTCCGCCTGAAGAATATCGCAGTGTCATAGATGTTGGGGTGTGGCAAGACTTTGTGAACTCTCGTGTGACAGAAGAGTTTTAGGTATACATTTACAGTTAGTAAAGCTTTTGTTTATATGATTTTCTTTAAATGTTGATATGTATTGATCTTACAACAAAAGAGACAAATAGCAAAAGAGAAAAGAAAGAAGAATGTGTACGACCATTGTTTACTTAGAAAAGGATTTATAAGGCTAGAGAGTGAACTTGGAAGTTACTTTTCATTTATTTTATTTATATTTGATAATATATTCATTTAGTTATACATTCTAAAAATCTAACATGTTCATTCTTTATGTTAAAAAAAAAAATAAGCATTGGGTTACGATGCTCAAATTGATTGTACCTTATTGTGGAAGGCTTTAAAATAAAATAAAAATGGAGAATATGTGAATGATGTGAGCCGACTATGTAGGGAAAGAATTGTAAGTGTAGTTCAACTTTTTTATAGCATTTATAGTAATAAATTTCATGTTCATTAAATAATTTTATTATAATATTGTAGGATGAGTTGATGACACATAGCACACAAGGTAAATTTATAACCTTCAATCTAAAAGATGATTTGATAAATGCTCTTGGTACACTTGAGCACCTCAGACGCATTAGAGGTCAAGGATTTGGGGTGACTATGACATCTTATTTTGGGAAGCCCAATGACATCTTATTTTGGGAAGCCCAAAAAGTTGACTGTCCCTCAAGGTATGCAATTAGGTCAACATCAATTTGCAGAGATGATGAGGTGGTTCACAGAGTATAAAGAAGTTTTGACAAACATTATTGCGAACAAAATTAATAATGTCCAGCAAGGAAAATCTGTAATGCAATTTCATTCAAGTAAAGCTAGCAACAATATAACTGGATTATTGGAAGAAGAAGAATACCCGACACCTCAATCACCTATGCCAGTCACACTATTAGCACCTGCACTGGTACCATACGGCAAAGTATGTTACATGTTAATCATAGTAGATATGATATTAATAATATCACGAACATAACTTTTATTTTTTTGGATCATTGTAGTGTGAGTCATGCCATATGTTCATCCAGTCATAAGACTACATAGTGGCAAGTAGGGCTATCTTCATGGATCATACTCCTAATAAGATGATCCATGGGCGTCCATTATTTTCTGATGATGCTTGGGTGATAATGGACATAGCTATTCATGGCGATGCGCAGTTGCCTCACCCAAACCCCGACGGTGGGTTAACAAATGTTTTTTTTTTTTTCACTCAGTTTAGTTGCTGCTTGGCCTCGAGATTGGGTCATTGTTGGTACACATGAGGTAATGTTTTTGGTAAATACATTTTAAAGTTAACCTATTAGTGTCAATTAAGTTCACAATTTTTTTTAGCTATCGACTATAAAGCAACAAGGTAAGTTACCAATTAACAGAGTATCAACATTAACAAAACCATAATCATTATGGCAAGTATCTTCTGTTCGGCTACCACCAGGATTGTAGAAGACGTATAATTATGTGAATAAGGTGATGGCACCTGATGAAGCAATACACATACCTTTTACTGAAGTCTTTGCTTTTGATGAACATGTATTTGTGGCTCGAGAAGATATCATGCAATTTTGTCACATGAAGGGGCTAAGTGTCACCATTATTCAGGCTTATATTGTGTACGTATGTCTTTTGAGTTTTTATTGGTTTATTATTGTTTGGCTACATCATATTTATATTTTAATAAACTTTATACAGATATAGTTGCATTTGGCTTAAGGAAGCATTTTGTATTTGCTGATCTGTCAACATTCTCATATGGAATGTTTATAAGTATAGACACCCAAGCCCGTCACCTTACCAATAGAATGATAAATCCATGTGATAGCGGAGTAGTGATATTTTCTTATAACTTGAGGTAAGTTATAACACTAGTTGAAATTATTAATAGTTTTATTCACAAATTTATAAGATTTATTTTCCATAATGCAGGCAACACTGGATATTGGTGGTTGTCGAGTCTTATAATTTTATGTACGATATTTTTTGATTCTTTGAACCATGATTCTTATCAAGAACTAGATCAACTTATGTCCACGTAAGTGAAAATATTTTCATTTATATTAGTATTTATTTTTTTTTACTCTTAAGAATATTGATTATTTTTTATTGGCAACTCTTTTAAATTGCTCCAAGTTATCAAGGAATCAAGAAATAGGCACATTCCTAGGAGTATTCCTACTAAGATATGTATATTTAAACCTATTTGTGATGTTAGTTTTATTTATTTTGCAAAATATAATACTTAAAAATTTTTAATGCAGTGTCCACATTAGCCTTCAAATACTAAATGCGAATATTATATTATGAAATTTTTATGGGATATCATTGATAAACGTGATAGAAATATACCATATGCGAAAATGATAAGTTTTTAAGCATTTGCTCATGTAAATAGTTCAGTAATTAATTAATATGCTTACTAAAAGTTTTAATTAGACTAATTTTTTTTTAAATATAGGTAGCGAACATAGATACTTACACCCAATCAAATATTGTTGAAGTTAGAAAGGAGGTTAGACAATTTCTTTGGAGTGCCATATTAGAAAGTTGAATCTTGAAGATTTTATACACATGAACATCATTGAATTTATATAGTTGAATTTTTATGATTATGTATGATAATGTATATTTAAACTCATTTATTGTACATATGGAGTTCAATTATGACATCATTTTTTTTTATTTTGTTAATCTATTATTACTTTTTTGAATTGGATTATTTTGAGTATTTTAAAACATGAAAGAAGTAATGATGATTTCAGTGAGAATGATATTGAAGTGTAAAACAGGAAAAAGTATTTTTCATTGAAGTGTTGGTATTAAGTGTTGAAGTGTTGGTATTGAATTGTTGAAGTGTTGGTATTGAAATGTTAATATTTAAATGTTGGTATTGAAGTGTTGGTGCAATTATATTGAAGGAAGAAATAAAGTATAGTTGTAATTATGTTGAAGGAAGAAAGATAGTGTAGTTGTTCCATTTAAGTGTTGGTGTAATTATATAAAAGGAAGAAAGATAGTATAGTTGTTTCATTTAAGTGTTGGTGTAATTATGTTGAAAGAAGAAAGATAGTATAGTTGTTTCATTTAAGTGCTGGTGTAATTCTATGAAAGGAAGAAAGATAGTATAGTTGTTTCATTTAAGTGTTGGTGTAATTATGTTGAAAGAAGAAAGATAGTATAGTTATTTCATTTAAATGTATAAAAAGAACTGTGATTAGTGTATTTGATCATTGTATACTTATATATGTTGACTAAGTTTAATTGAAGAGTCATATTTACTTATTATAATTTAATTTTGATGAAGAAAATTTTGGTTGCATATTGTGAAGAATTGTATTGATGTACATGGTTGATGTGAAGATATGAAGAATTTTATTATGCAGGTTTTGGATAATTTGAATATAAAAATTTTGCATTCATTTTGAAATTAATAAAAAAAATACCTTTAATGATAGTTCTATTTAATGACAGTTTTATCATAACTGTCATTAAAAGCCCTCTTTTAGCGATAGTTTTATTAGAACTGTCATTAAAGGCTTCCCTTTTAATGACAATTCCATTAAAACTATTATTAAAGGCCCCCCTTTAATGATAGTTCCATTAGAACTGTCATTAAAGGCCCCCTTTTAACAATAATTCTAATAGAATTGTCATCAAAGGCCCTCCTTTAATGACATGAACAAAGGTGACAGTTTTACAGTTGCTATTAAAAGCCATTTTTAACTGTCATTAAAGCTTTTATTTTTACTGGTGATATTTAATAGATAACAATATTATTTTCATTTAGATTTATGTAAGTAATTTAAATATCCTATGTACCAAGTGTCGACAATGGTTTTGTAGTGAATATGAATTGACACTATGTCAAGAAGGACCTAATCTGGCTCTGCTCGTCTAACTTCGATAATTACAAGACATGGTCTCGTACTTCTCTTTGTACTCTAGCTGATTCCATTCTATCGACCTCTGCTCTCATATAGTATTTGGGACAAATCAAGGTTTATTTCTTACTCTATGGCAACATGCAAACATCAAACTAGTATACCAGTCCATGTCACGATCGAGCCTCTCATGTGGCCTTGACCACACAATCTATTTTCTCATCCCATGTAAAATGTTTCTTTCCAAAAAACAAAAGAAGGTTAGTCTGTTAAAATGTAAAATATTTTTTTGGTAAATAATTATACATATGTTAAAATCTTCAAAATAAAAATGTTTGCTTTTTTTAATAAACTATCTTCCATGTGTACCCAGATAAATCAACCCTCTCTTGGAAAATTTTATAAATCTTCGCTAGACATTTACACGAAGGCTCAATCCTACCAAATAAGATAATAAAATTAATAGTAGTAAGTAACGTCATTGATACAATTTATAAAGATAATGATATAAAGTACTACAAACATTAATTATGAATAGTTGCGTGTCATTCTCTACAAAAATCTACTGTTTACTAGTACTCTACAAACTCCTTGAGCTAGACATCATAGTAGCAGCAAAACCAAAAGAACCTAAAGCAAAGCTAGCAAACCCCTCTCGAGTTGGTGTCATTGTATCTTCCTTATCATCCTAAATATGCGAATCTCTCCCTTCAGCATCACCTTGTCTCCCTCAACATCTCATCTAAGCATATTAATAAAAGTTAGTTTAATAAACTAAAGTTTTATAAAAAATTCGATAGAGTATCCTCTAAAAATTGAACTAAAACCCCTTGAAATATATGATGAAAATACAATACAATGAATAAGTAAATTAAGCAACATCTATTTTACAAAATAAATTATCTAAAAATAATATCAATAATTTAAAAAACAAATTTTTTTTATAAATATAACTAATCATCATCTTCATCCTCTTCCTTGTCTAATTCATCCTCCTTTTCCTCAATAGAAAAACTTTCAAAATTTGACTAACTGAGCATGTCTTCTTCCTCATCATCAACATCTATTAATATCCCACTTCAATCATTCAAGGATATAGGATTATCTTTCACATCATTCTTAATTTGATGAACATCTCTTTTATCATCTTGAAAAGAAGCATCTTGGGTTGATCAACTAGTGAAATTAAAGTTTAGAAGTTCGACGATAGACTTGGCTTTTATTCTGTAGATAGCCCACTAGTCATGCTTATCATACTTTAAGCTTAGATAAGGTCCATAATAGACTTGAGTTGCCTGTGAAGTCAATATAAATGGCTTATACTTGTTTAATCTCCTTTTATGAGTGACATCCATTCGATTATATGATTTATGTCTTTGGTGCCTACATTAAGTGTAGGATCAAACCATTCACACTTAAACAAGAGTTTTCTTTTGATTGGTAACGTAGGATATTCTAATTGTAACACCTCCACCAATATATCAAAATAGTCATTTGTATCTGCATTATAGTTATACCCACTAATGCAAACTTCACTATCAATTATAGACGTATTTGAACCGTGTCTTTCAGTGCAAAATTTATACCTATTGATGTAGTATCTAGGGTATGACTTCATAGATCGTGATGACTTCCATAATCTTATATCGACAGTTTGACACTTTTTTCAGTTACATGAACACCTCATCTTATCTCTGCCTATGAACCCCTATTAATTACAAGCAAATTGAATAAATTGCTCCATCTCATAAAAAAATTTCTAATTTAATAAGCTATATGTAAGCCTAAAATACATCCACTAACGATCTAATCTACTCATGTTTTTGTTTCTTAATTAGTTCCAAACAAATTCGTAACAACTTACCTCTTGAAATTTTCAACAACTTGACAACTTATTATCAAGTAGACATCTAAAGGCATCAATAATTTTATAGGCATAAGTTAACTTACCAAATAAAATCATCATTGAACAAATTGTGAGGATACATCAAAAGTACAAGAGTTAACAATAAAACTTATTTAAAATGGTCCTACACCATTCATAAATGTACACTTATATGATGTACAATATCATAAGTCATTGTTCACTTAATTTTGTAAAAATTTCAACTGCATATCCCCATAATTCTTCAAGTACATCACATGTATAAATATCAGTTAATGTTTTTAATCGAAACACATACTCATATCCTTAGTATACACTCGAAGAACAATGGAGATATTACATAAAATTTACACCAAATAAAATGAATAATAATCTACATATAGCATGTGTAGCACATAAATGTCATATTTCTAAACTACTCGATTTGGATAGTTCAAGAATTATCTAACATATATAAACTAAGTATACTAACATATAAAATTAATAACTTTAAAATTTAATTAACTGATAACTAATTTAATATTGATAAAAAACTAAATAAATTTTTTTCTCAAATCAATTATGTACAATCCAATTAAACAATTATCATGCTACTCTACAACAAAATAAACTCATTAACAAATAAAATTGACATCTAGAAAATCTCAGACAAATAATTTATTTCAAATTAATTAATACCTATTAAATTTAGTTAACATCTTAGTTAATGTAATTCTCATAAAAAATCTATTCAAATTATTTATCCCCAATTATAATCTAATTAAACTATTATATAATTTAATTTTAACAAAAAGCAAATTTTTTGACAAATTAAATTAAGAACTGAAAATTTAATTAACACTTAACTAATCAAATAATTAAAAAAAAATCTCATTACATTATTTATCACAAATTAATTAGAATCTAATTAAACAATTATGTCTAACTAATCTAACTAAACATAAATTTATTAACAAATAAATTAAACAACTAAAAAATGTAATTAAGTAACATCTCACTAATTTAATTTTTGTAAAAAAATCTAATTAAATGATTTATTTCATATTACTAACTACAAAATTTAATTAGCACCTTGTTTAATGCCTATTTGATAAAAATCTATTCAAATTATTTATCTCCAATAACAATCTAATTAAACTATTACATAATTAATTTAATAAAAACTAAATTTACTAATAAATCAAATTAACAACTTAAAATTTTAATTAACATCTAACTAATTTATTTTTATAAAAAAATTAATTAAATTATTCATCACAAATTAAATGTAATGTAATTAAATAATTATATTTAACTAATATAACAAAAACTAAATTTATTAACAAATAATTAACAACTTAAAATTTTAATTAACATCTAAATACTTTAATTTTTTAAGAAAACGTAATTAAATTATTTACAACAAATTAACTACAATCTAACTCAATAATTAAATCTAACTAATATAAAAAAACTAAATTTATTGAAAAAAAATTAACAACCAAATAACTTAATCTTTTAAAATAAACCAATCAAAAATTTTTCAATCTAATCTAAATTATTCTAACTAATCTAACCAAAAATTATTAAATCTAATCTAACCAAAACTTTTCTCTGTAATCTAATCTAACAAAAAATTACTAAATTTAATCTAACCAAAATTTTTATGTTACATGCAGCAGTTCGAGCAACAGATTCATCAAAGATGTTGTCGTTCACTAGATCATTAAATTTGTTGAAGATGTAAATGTATAGACTAGCCAAATGGGGGTTGGGGGGGGGGGATTGTCAAGGATAAAGAGGAGTTGTAGCGAGACTGAAAGGCAAAGTTGCAGAGACAAAAAAGGAGACTTTCAAAAAAAGATGGAGAGAAAATAAGGAAGTGATGCTCGCAGGGATCAAAACTATGGCTAAGCTCTTATTAAGGGTAGTTGTACGATTTAAGACATTAAGAAAAATGCAAATTTTGTATATTTGTGTTGATCATATGTAGCAATACAAAATTCTTTATTACAAAATTTATTTAGATGATATTTTGAATTAGGAAATAATGATTCTCTAAATGAGCAAATAATATATTGAATAATTTAGATGACAATGTGCAATTTTTTAGAATGCCAATAAGTTTCATAACTTCCAAACATTTTCAAAACAATATTGACAAACCATTTAAACATAAGATAACTATAATATATCTTCAAAAAATTATTTTACAAAAAAAGTGGCCCACACATACTTTAGTACATGTCATTATAAACTTTTCCCTTTGTGTTTTTATAATTTACAGCCCATAGTTATACTTGCTTTGCCAAAATAAGGTTTAAGCATAACCAATGTGAGTCTTGTTGGTACACTTCAAAGCTCCTAACAAGTGATTTTATCTTTTGGTATGAATGCACATGAGCTTAAATAAAAAAAAAAAATTATGTCAATAAAATTAAAAAAAAAACATCAAATAATAACCACATCAGTTGATAAATATATGGAAAAAAATGTTGTATATCATTGAAATAAAAGAACATAGAATAATGATGATCACATTAGTTAATAATTATAAAAAGAACTATCAATTAATATCATCACAAATATAATGAAACATATTAATAGATAGTTTTAAAGAGAGCTATCAATTAATGTTTGTGTTAGCTTCATTTTTGTCAATGATTGTTACTAACATCAAAAAAATGAAAAAATTTAAGATTTTTATAGTTGGTTTCAGCAAAAACCAAAGACGTTTAAAACTTTAATCATTAGTTTCTATGATAATCGAGTACCACAGTGACCAAAATGTCAAGATTAAAAGCATTAGTGGGAAGTTTCAAAAGGAACGGATGATTAAAACCTTCTTAGTAAGCCCACACATAACCACTTTTTTTAACATTCCAAACAATAAATCTTAAAATTATCTTCTTTTGTTACCACCACCATTTCTCAAATTGATCTAAAATCTTTAAAATTTCACTGTTTTGCTTCATTTTCATTGCAAAATCACTTCTAATTGTGTCATATTAATTTGCTTTAGGTGAATGATTTTTAGGAAAAAAACTACCTATTTACATATTTATCGTTTTGCACGTCATTGCTTTCTATAATTTTTTAATTATTTTACTTTAAAATTTTTATTATTTTCTTAGTTTTTTCATAATTTTATAATTATTAGTAATTTTTTTTGTAATTTATTTATGCTTTTAGGATAGAAAAAAACAAGTGAGATAAATTATAAGATTACCATTGATGCACCTTAGTTTATTTTATTTTATATTTATTGATTTTAAAATTTTATTTTATATGTTGTAATTTTTTATGATTTTTAAATTCAAAGCAGCTTTTAGTATTAAAAATTAAGTTTACAAATAAATCAATATAAAATTAAATTTAGAGTGAAGTGAAAAGTTATTATTCATATTGAATTTAAGTCAAAAGAAATTAGAGATAAAATGTTTGAGTTAATCTTAGAAATTACGACCAAATTATATTTTATAATATTGTGATATGTATAATTTTTTTAAAAAATTATAATTATAATGTAGTTGTAAATGTCATCATAGAAAATTAAAAACTAAGAGTTATATAATTAAGAATTAACAAGATAGTTAATAAATTTGACATTATAGTATTACTAACTTGACATGAGAAATTAGAGTTTTATGAATTAATTAATTAGTTAGATCTTACATGGTATTAATTCATTATATTACAAATTCAAAATAAATTGTAAACTATGATGTTATGAATTTAAAATTGAGTTAATAAATTTTATTTTTTGTTATTTTAAATAAATAGTTTTTTTAATTAGTTAAAGAATTTTTTTCTAAATTTTATTGTCACATAAAATCTTATAAGTATTAATAAAAATTTTAATTAAAGTAGTTTTTTAACATATTATATATTTATTTTTGACAATATAAGATATGTTAGAGGTTGTTCATTGTTGACAAGATAAGGGGTGAGTATCAATCGATTTAACCAGATTTCAATTATATAATTGATTTTGTTGTTCAATTTTCAATTAGAAATTTTTTCAATATAACCGTTTTTAAAAAATTAATTTTTTTATTTTAATTATTTATTGTATTTACTTTTATTATTAGTTAACTATCAAATTAATTTGAATTTATTTTTATCTTTTTGCAAACATAAATTATTTTATGATGAAAATAATAGAAAATGAAGGTTAAAAGAATCTTAACATATAAAATATCCTTACATTTGTTTATGAATTTATCGTGTAATTTATGTAATTATTAACTTGATATATTATATGATGTTTAATTTTATGTAATTAATTTATTACAAAAGTTTTGTTTAAATGTGTACATTAATTTTTGCTTTAAATGATAAAAAAGTGTTTGTGTGAATTTAGTGACCATTAATTTGTTTTATTTAATTTTTTTACAAAATTTTGGTTTATTTAATTATCGATTGAACAGACAAAAAAATCAATTTAGTTTAACTCATTTTTATTAACATTTGGTTGATTTTCAATTTTTTGAAATTTTTTGACTCAATGCTCACCTCTAAACATGACATATGTACATTTGCTTTTTTTTATCTTTTGAAAAGTGGTGCTCGAAATGATATGAATGCCTGATTCCAAAATAACTTAACAAATTTTAACTTTAGTTATTATTTTAAAAAAATATTCATAATTATTTATAACATTTATATTTTAAAGCTTTAAGACGTTTTTGACAGTTGATATTTCTTATGAAAGAAAAATTGTAAAACTTTTATCAATAAGGTGTTCCTAACGAATACTATATGTGTTATTATTTTTTATTTTAAACACTAATATTTGAATTATTTGATTCAATATTCACATTAACTTTTTAACTTTAAGTTAGGGTACTACTTTGTTGATACATACAAAGATAATGTACTTTTCTTCAAATTTAGAAGTTGCTTGATAATTGTTCTTATAGTTGGTATGATTATTTGGAGCTTAAATTTGATTTTCTTTTGTGCTTTTTTTTTTTAAAACTATGATGTATAAAAAGAACATAAAGTTAAGTTTGAAATGAATGAAGTTAAAAAAAAAAGTTTGACTCTTTTATTTGAGGTTTTATGATGACATAAATTAAGGTAAATATTAAATTCTTTCAATTGATAAATACAACAATGTCCTATCCCTTCAATTGATAAAATTGCTTAATATTTGTTCTTATAATTGGTGTATTTATTTGGAACTTGAATTTGAGTTTTTTTTTTTTGTATTTTTTTGTAAATACATGATGCAGAAAAAGAACCTAATAAACTTAAGTCTCTTAATTAAAAGAAGTTAAAGAAAAAGATTGACTCTTTTATTTGAAGTTTTATGATGGACATATATTAGGGTAAATATGAAGTTCTTGCAATTGAAATTTTGTAACTTACACTTTCATTATTAGAATATAAATACTTCCAACTTATTTCATAAATAGATTATATTACACTATAATTTTGTGAAAAGTTTATTGCACTTATAAATTTATTTAAAATAAAAAACTTATTTTAAAAAATTTAACTCAATTAAGTAATTATAATATCTAAAACCAAAAAAATTATTTTTTAAAAAATAAAAATGTGAATATTGAAATAATGATAAATTTGATAGCAAAAGTAAAGGCTCTTTGGCCATACCCTTTTCTTTTAAATAATTTTTTTTTAAAAAAAGTGTCATATTAATACAATAACAATAATAATAGTTTATCTTTTTATGAGGTTGATAAATATAATTAATGAAATGGAAAAATATTTTTTAAAATTTTTAATATTATTTTAAAATAATAAAATAATAATGTTGATCCATCTAATATAGAATCTTTGATTATACTAAAATAGTTATAAAGACTTTAAAATAATAGATAATTTATAATAAAATTTAATTAATACTGTGGTATAATCGTCAATTTTATATTAAATTGAAGATCATAACAAAAATAAAAATTATAAACATTATTTTAAAATTACTATTGTAATAATATAATTATGTATTTTATATTAAAATCAAGGATAAATGTTATATAAAACTTTGGTATTTGTTCCCATGTTAGTAGTCAAACTTTTATATTGACAAAATGATATTTTATATTAAAATCAAGGATAAATGTTATATAAAACTCTGATATTTGTCTCCATGTTAGTAGTCAAACTTTTATATTGAAAAATGACAAATTAAACTTTGATTTTTTAATTTGGTCAGATTGAATTTTGTCAAAATTTATAAATCAAGGATATTTAAATGAGGATCTTATATAATAAACTTTGATTTTAGTACATATATTGAAATTTTTAGATGTTTCCACGAGCTATATATATATATATTTAAATTTACATTGCAAAAAAATTTAAAAATTCATAATAATTAATATATCTTACATATAAAATAGTTCAAATTTGAGGAATGAACCAAAAAGGAGATAAGAATTCATTTGAGTTGATTTTTAGGCATTTTAACAATGAAAATATCCTCCATTTTTCTTTACCATTTGAGTTAAAATCTAATTTATATCAAATTAATTAATAGATTAGTTTGATTTTTTATTTTTAAAGTATGAGAGTTTGATTGATAACATAAAACAAATATTAAAATTTTATATAATTTTTACCCAAGAATTAACTATTATACTTCTTTAACATTAAAAATAAAAAGCTTCAATTTTAATTTTAAAACTATCTATAGTGCTTTACACTTTTTACAGTCACTTGCATAAAATGATTATTTTTGAATAGTTAATTAAAGCCCTTTTGAACCATCAACAAAATCTATTTTATAGTAGTGTATGCTTGTCAAAATGATTCATGTTTTGAACCATATCAACAAGTTAGAATTACATTTCATGTTAACAAAGACTATCTAAGAAAAGCCTTTTGAAATTATTTTACTTTTTACATAAAATTTTAGTGTTGAGCTTATTCTTTATTTTCTTTTATTTATTATCTAACGTAATTCTAGCTCTTACCATCTTGATGATTATCACAAAATTATTTTCTTATGTCAAAGATATAAAGATGTCACGGTAAAATAGTTTAATTTTGATATAGTAAATTAAATTAGTCAAACTAAATTGTATCATTGAGTTCAATCCAGTTTAATGGTTTTTGTTTAGGTTAAAATTTTTTAATTTGAACTGGATTGATTCGGGTGAAATTATAAAAGCTCAATTAAGATTGAATTGAACCAATTATATAAGAAATTATTAATTTTCATTTGTCGGCTCCTTCAAATTATAATACTTTCCAACATTACTTAATAATATTTGAATATAAAAAGTAAATAATATTAAAATTATATATTTTTTATTTTTTCACAAATAACACTCATGGATGCAATTGATGGTCTAGTCAAAACTTGATCGATTATACTTAATTAATTTTTCAAATATAAATTTTTAAAAATATTATAAAATTTAAAAATATTAAATTAATTTAAAAAGAATATAACAAACAATTATAGTTAATTAAATGTAAAAAATTAATTTTATAAAATTGTCAATATTATATAAAAATAATATAATTATATTATTAAGGATTTAAGAATATAATAGTCTACTTTGTTCAATTAAATATAAAAAACTTTAAAAGCAATAAGTACTTTAAAATTAAAATTAAAGACAAAGTAGCAGCAATTAATATAGTCATTGGTTTAATATTAGAATAGATAACTATACTAAAAAATTAAAAATTTTAAACATGTATTAAAACTATTAAATTAATATAATAATGTTATTATCGTTACTTTTGCTTTAAAACAAACAATTATAACAAATAAAAGTATAGTCATGAATATATATATATATATATATGGCTACATTTTTAACGTTATTAATGTTACTAGTGCAGATAACTGTTGTTGAACCATCAATTAAAACATTTTTATTGTAGTGTATGCTTATCAAATCAATTGGTAATTTAAAGCATTTTAACAAATTGATATACATTTCAATGCTTGTCACCTTTATTTTGTTTATTAGCAATGAAAGTTTCACCCATGTACTCAAGCTATTTAGAATTTTCAAGGCTCTCACATAATTCTAGCTCTTACCATTTTGATGGTTATCAAAAGATTATCTCTTTTTATTAAAGATATAAAGATGTGATGTTAAAATAATTTACCTTTGAAATAGCTAATTAAATATGGATTTGGACCTGATAAAGAAACTGAAATTTTTCTTTATGGAATTTTGGAGATCAGCTTTTTTGTACAATTTCATAATTATCAAGGTGTTTACATTTTGTTTATATGAAATTTTTTCAAAATCTTCACTTCATAGACTAGATAGATATAAATCATCAATATCCAATGATATATCTTATTTTAAAAAATTTTCAAGTTACATTCTTACCCATTTATTTTTTAAAGATTATTGATAAATTATTATCAAAATAATTTTGAAGTGATTACAGAAATAGATTGAATGTTTATATTTCAAATGAAAAAGAATGAACAATAAAAGATAATTTTTGTTTTTTTTTTTTCATCAAACAATTGTAAAACTTTTACGAGATTCGGAGATAAAGTTAAAGAAAGGTAAAACTTTGATTATGAAATGTGTCAAAATATTGTTATTGAGAAGAAAGAAGTAGGAGTGATAGAAAAGAAATAGAGAGAAAAAATTGAAAAAAAAAATATTTTTTTATTGATGAAATAGTTATATCTATCACATTGAAACTTTACTGCATCATTAAAGATGTATTCATTATAAAGTGTTTTTAAAAAGAAAGAAAAATATAAAAAAATATCAAAGCTATATTGGTTTTACATTTGATTGCATAATGATAACAACAAGCTTTCCTAAACGATATATATATATATATATATATATATCTATATATATAATTTGAAGTCTTATTTATTTAAACTAACATGTTTTAAAAGTTTTTAAATACAATAATATTATAAAAATTAGAACCTTAAATTTTGATTAAACTCTAAAAAATTTTGATAATTTTTTTTATTGATTTATATGCTAAGTTTATATATGTATATATATAAGAAGACAAAATTTTGCTTTTGTAATTTACAATAATATGTGAAAAGAAATATTAAAAATTTTTAATTATTTATTTTGTTAAATTACTGTGTATCTACATTTTACTAATAAAAGTCAAATAGAACATAAATAAATAAAACATCTTGATTCAAATGATAGTTTCTGTGGCTTTACAATTGAATTAGTAAAACAAGAATATTTCTTTAAAAAGGTGGATGCTTGATCTTTTATTTATTGTTTTAGAAGATACTTGTAATTAATTGACTTTTCCTAGGTTTCCTTATGTGTTAGCATATATATCTACTAATAGATATAGTGATGCTAACAATGGTATATCTTCTACCTTTTCCTTTTAAATGTTAAAGATTTTTTTATGCATTTATAATTTTTATTTCAAAAATAAAGTTAATAAAAAATTTTTTATTTATGATTGCGTCCTATTTGTGTTGATGATATTGTGGAATGGTTTACCAAGATATCTTTAAATTTTTTAACTTTAAATTTATGATATTGCGTCCTATAGTGTAAACACCTAATTTTAACTTTAAATTTTTTAGGGAAAAAACAACAATAGTTAAATATCAATAACTCTTTTTAAATCAAGATTATGCGGTCAAAATTCAAAATCATGTTTTTACCCTGATATCACGTCGAGAATAATTTAATAAGCATACCCTAATGTCAGATTGAGACTAGATTAATGAACATACCTTGATGTAAGGATGATAGTAGATTGTGTATACCTTGATGTCAGATCAAGAATAGATTAATAAGTAGATCATGATGTGAGATTGGGACTAGATTTTTGAAAACTTCATGTTTATCCCGATGTAATCAATCTCAATTTTACTTCAAATTTCAAGACAAGATCCCCAAACCGATGATAGATTGGTGGCGTAATAGTAAAACTGATGACAAAATGATAGTATAATAGTAAATTAATGTCAGATCGATAGAATTACAATAAAATAATAAAACCAATGTCATGTTGCTAAATAAGTGAACCCAACGATAGAGCAATATAGAAGAATCTTGATGACATAACATTTATGATACTCGATGAGATGTGATTCACTCTGCTCATATCATTTCCTTCTCGATGTGGTGGACTTCAATCACATATTGGGTTACATATATCATTTTTTATATGGTGGATTTTGATCTCATAACAGGTTATAGATATTACAATTTTTTATACGAACTTTGATCTCACATCGAGTTATAGGTATTACAATTTTTTATGTAGACTTTGATCTCACATTAGGTTTTAGGCATTCCAACTTCCCGATGTTATGAACTTCGATCTTATTTTAGGTTACAGGTATAATGTAATTTTCAATGTGATTACTTGCGATCTCACATTGAACTACATAAATCTAGTTGTGATTAATTTTGGTCTTACATTGAATTCCATCTCCAGTCTCAGACAAGATAAGGATGATTCTTTTCTCATATCAAAACCGATTTGATTCCAATGTCACTGACTCAGTTCTCATGTTAAATCGATTTAATTTATATACCAAATGTGATTGATTTCTCTCTAACATCAAAACTAATTTGATCCCAATGTGACCATCTCAATTCTTACATTAGATCAATTTAATTTATATACTAGATGTGATTGGTTCTTATCTCACTTCAAAGTCAATTTGATTTCAATGTGATTGACTCAATTATCATATTAGATCAATTTAATTTATATACCAAATATGACTAATTCCTATCTCACATCAAAATCAATTTGGTTTTAATATGACCGACTTAGTTCTCTATTAGATTAATTTAACTCTTGATGTGATCAATTCAACTCTTACATCAAAAATAACTTGATCCTAGTGTGACCGACTCCGTTTTCCATTAAATCAATTTAATTTATATAGATGTGATTGATTTCTTTCTCACATGAAAACCAATGTGATTTTAATGTGACCGACTTAATTCTCACATTAGATCAACTTAACTTTAGACAACACTAAATTTTCATCTTGCTTTAGGTTTCAAGTGTAGCTGTTTCAACCCAATATCACATCGCGTTCCAGATGATGTCACCATATTGAGCTTTAGGTGTATAGCTGATGGAAGTTGGCTTTACCTTGATGTAATTGATCTTAATATCACATTAAATTTCAAGCATACAATGGTTGAAAAAAAAAAAGACTTGAAATGCTGGTGGAAGGATCCTAGTGAAGTATGCATAAAGCACACATTTTAACTAAAACTAACTATCTAGCAATGTGATCCCTTTTCTCTTGCAATGAAATTTCAGATTTTTGGTGAGCTTTGCCCCTATTTTTCTTTTTATAAATGAAAATGAGTATGTCTTTATACTTTGAAATGCTACATCTTTGTATTCAAATGCATCTCTTTCTTTCTCTTTCTAGAATTTCTATACATTCCTTTTCTCAAAAGAGTCTCAATATTTTGAGATCTTTACATCCTTTCAAATCCTCTCTATGAAGATTTACTCAGAGTATTCATTGGCTATTTAACAGGAAAACAACACACATTGTGTTGAACTTATTACTCATCCTATATCTATTTCACAAAAACAAATAAAATAATGTTTGCTTTTATTCACTTTTTTTTCTTTGTTTATTGTTTGTTATATTTAATATTATAAATTTCTTAGTGCCTTTCATATTTTTTTTAAAATTATTTTAGAGAAAGGAATTTGATTAAGTTCATGTTTCGATCTTGAAATTAAAATATATTTGTTTTTTCAGAATTGAAGATCTAGTATCAACTAAACTAAAATTCTTACATAAAATTATATAATAAATTTATTTTTGAGATTTCTTACATTTTCATTAAGTCTAATGTGGTTTTCTTTTAAAACTTTCAGATCAAGCTAAAGTCTAATCTCACCTTCTTTGCGTATACTATATATATATATATATATATATATATATATATATATATTACACTTATTTATTATACATTATGATCAATATCAAGTTGCTACCATTAATGCAAAGTCATGAGATCACCCTTTTTGAGTGGTACAAATTCTTGGATACTTGTAAGGGTGCTAATCCATCCTTATGTGTTACTAACTCCCAATCCTAGATCCTCTAGTGAAGTACGATCAATACCTATTTTCGAATGGAGTTCATTTTTTCTTTTCCAAAAGGGAAAAAAGTTTTCAATTAAAACTGATTGTCAATCACACCATAAAAAAGGATTGGTGATGACTCCTTTTTTAAAAAAAAAACTTCAAAAACAAATAAATTTTTATCATGATCTGGCTTTTCACCAAAAAAAAATTCCAGTTATGATATATATTTCTACGAAACTTTTGATTTATGAATGATGTTAGGAGTATAGGATTATCCTATATTGTCAATTTTGCTTGCAAATCTAGCATTCTTGATGTTACTTAGTCACCTTTGCTTGAAACTGTGAAAGATATAATTGTGTTATAACTAAGTGAAAATTACTTGCGTTTAGATTGAACATTTTGAGATTTACCGTCTTTTAAGGGGTTGACATTATTAGCAGATTTCAAACTTTAATAATCTTTGTATCTATAAGACAACAATTTTACAAAAAGAATTACTTTTCTCATAAATGAATGGTTGTTATGCAACTTAATATTGATAAAGTAAACAAAATATTCTTAAGGTTCAAATACTTGGTCTTGGTATGACAATCTACCTTCAAGAATTGTAAGACAAAAGATGGGCAAAAAGATTTATTTATTCATTTTCTATCTTCAGCGTTTCTCATTTCATCAGAAGAAACAAATTTTATTTAGTAATTCTATCTAAAATCACCATTTTACCAAATTTTGAACCCCTTTTATTTAATACCCTACATATTAGACTCAAGAAGTAAGAAAAGAGCGTGTATGTGTATGTATGTATGTATGTGTACACATGTATTTGTTATCTTATTAATATAACAATGATATAATGAACTCCTTCACCATTGGTTGATACATATAGGAAAAATTTTCTATCATAGATATTTAAGTGGCATCACCAATGCTTAAACAAAATTTTGTATGAAAGTGCATCTTGGTATCCATGTATATAGATTGAAAATCTTGAGATTTACTGTGTTTTAGATTATTCACATTATTAGTCGATTTCAAACTTTAATAATCGTCACATCTATAAGACAACAATTTTATAAAAAGAATTACTTTTATCATAAATGAATGGTTGTTATGCAACTTAATATTGATGAAGTAAACAAAAGATTCTTAGGATTGTAAGACAATCTACCTTCAAGAATTATAAGACAAGATATAGGCAAAAAGATTTATTTATTGATCTTCTAGCTTCAGTGTTTCTCGTTTCACCACAATAAACATATTTTATTTAGCAATTCTATCTAAAATCACCATTTTACCAAATTTTGAACTCTCTTTTATATAGTACCCCACATGTTAAACTCAAGAAGTGAGGAAAGATCGAGCATGTACATGTATGTATTTATGTATGTATGTATGTATGTGTACACATGTATTTGCTATCTTATTAATGTAACAATGATATAATGAACTCATTCACCATTTTCTAATACATATAGGAAAAGTTTTCTATCATAGATATTTAAGTGGCATCACCAATGCTCAAACAAACTTTTGTATGAAAGTGCATCTTGCTATCCATGTATATACGTCGCTCAAGTTTCTACGGATATGTTTCTATTTTAATTGTAGATTTTCATTCCCTTTTCTGGGTAAAATATTTTTCATAAGTATGCAATCAAGAAATTATGACAATCACCTTGATGCGTCCATGAAGTATCATGAGAGTTATGAAGTTATTAGAAATATTCTTGAAGTGAACACACTCTTGACTCTTTCATCTCATGAGTATCTCTTAAAATCTCAGCTAACATCAGAAAGTACTTTAGCAATTCTTTAACACTATTGCTACAAATTGTAGAAGGATTTCATGAGGACTTGACTTAGGAACTCCAAGAATTGAGTGAAATTTTTATCATTGACAAACGGTAGCATGAAATGTCATCAAAGGAGCAGTAATGAAAAGGAAAGCAAGGTTTGATATATTATATCAATTCTTTGATTGATGATTTTATTTTATACCAAAATTTCACTTACTTAACAAGTACTTGTAAGAAGCCATGATGGAGGGTAGAAGTGGACAGAATGATAGAAGAAATGGTAATGAAAAAGATATAAGTGAAGGAAGTAAGAGGCCACACCAAAAAAGGCTTGGACATACATTTAGTAAGAAAAGATCCATGCGAGGGAGTTACTACGTCCAAATCGACTTATTTCAACAATTATATATACAAAAGATTAACTATGGGTTTTCTTGGCCACAACTATCATTTCAGCTCTTTTCGAATGAAAGTGTTTGCAGCCAAACATAATATCAAGGTCCTCTCCTTTCTACCCTTTATAGGCTCCAAAACCCTTACTTTATTACAAACCCTTTCCTTCGTGATTTTAGAGGCAATATTGAAGTTGACACATAAGAATTCTCTAGAAACTCAAAAAGCAGCTACAATAGTAAGATTATTGGGTTTGTGGAAGGAAAGTCAATGCAAATGGAAGTTGAAAAGGATTTTTCCAACGCGAGTAATGAAAGTTTTGCAAATAAGGAACAAAGTATTGAGAGAAACTCCTCAACATAAAGTTTTGCATACTAAGATATTTCTGAACTCTTTGAAGAAGAGCTTGTGAATATTAGTGTCCCCAGTTGGCTGGAGATACACATTATGAATTCAAGCGGTGAGTTTTCCCAAGTATAAGAAATTTTCATGAAGATATTTTTTAATTTCAAGTTCTAAATCTCATAAATTTGAAATAGATTATTGTTTAAATATCTTAAAACTAAAATGTATATCATTATTTTGCAATCAGTTCCAAAACATAGATCTTCTTTCTCTTCTATTTGTAATTGTGTAACAATCCCTTTACTTATAATTATACTTTATTAATTTAAAGACAAAGCTCTAGTAAATGAGAGCTCAATGAAGAACAAAACTTTAAGGAATCAAAATTTCCAATCTTATCTTCAGGAAGTTAATGTTATCCTACCACAATGAACATTTGTTAAGTTCATGCGTATAGATATGAAACTACTTTAAGTGGATTTCCAAAAGGATTTTGATGTGTCACAGAAGAAAGGATAATAAGCATATGTAATTCATCCATATGTTCAAGCAAAGCAAGTACAAACAAGTAAAGTTGCAATACTTTTGGTGCAGCTTCATAGGATATCAACCATATGGCGCAGCTTCATGGGATATCAACCTCAATTATAAGTGATTGTGTCAAATTTTTCTCATTAGTTTTTAGAAGACACCCTTTTAATTACACGACACATCCCTTAAAATGAGTTCTAGTTGTCACTCACAAATGGATTGATAGACAAAAGTCTTAAACTGGACCCTTGAATAGTATTACAGTGCTTCACTTTTGATTAGTTGCAAAAATGGATTGATTTGCTTTCTTGGGCCTAATATCATTGTAACACTTCAGCTCATTATTCAACCAAATAGCCCCCTTCAAAGTCGTATACTCCCACCTTTCTTGCTAACCTATATTTTGGGAACCATAAAGGTACTTGTTGATAAATTATGAAAAAGTCGCATGACCATCTTGAAAGAACTACATTATAACTTGGTAAAGGCTCAAAATCAGATGAAGCAGATAAAAGAAGTTGTGAAATCACCTTCAACATTGGTGGGTATGTTCTACTTCACTTATAGACTTACAAGTAAAATTCCATGGTAAGTAGGACCTCCAAGAATACTTACATGATATTTTGGTCACTGCCACATTTCCCAATAAGTTAGGTTGGTTGTTTGCCAATTAAAACTTTGTGATAGGGCTAGGGTACATGATGTTTTCCATGTTAGTCTTCTGAAGAAATATTTATGTATACTTCCTAAAGTTATTGCAGTGTTGTCTGTTCCTATTGATCTTAATACCTCTGAACAACTTGAATCTATCTTAGGAACCCATATCATCACCAAAGGAAAATATCGGTCAAAGGCTAAAATTTTATTCAAATGGATGGATTCACAGTATCAGGATGCTAAGTGTCGATACTTAATTTTGTAAAAAGAAAAAAAAAAAAAGCTTTCTAAAGTGCTATGCCAAACAAGGTACAAGAAAAATGCTATTGAGGTGGCAATTCAAGTAGACTCTTTGTGGTAGCAAGTGTTGTTAAGGTAATAGTTCTAGCAAACACCTTTGTGGTAGCAAGTGCTGTTGAGGTTACAGTTCAAGCAGACACCTTGGTATAACAAGTGCTGCTAAGGTGACAAGTTAAAGACCCTATGGTAACAAGTGTTGCTAAAGTGGCAAGTCAAGGGCATCTTGTGGTGGTAAGCACTACTGAGGACGCAAGGCAATTACCAGTTTCTACTTGGTGGCAACTTAATGAACCTTTACAAGATTTTAGATTAAAAAGCTATCTTTTAACAGAAAATTAAAAAGAAAAGGAGTGAAGACAAGAGGACATTGCTCATTTTTATTTTTTATTTTTATCTCAAATTTCATTAAAAAAATCAAGCAAATTTACATGGAAATCATAACAAAGAAAATAAAATTTAGGGTTTTGCTGCTTCCTTATTGATTTTAGATAAACTTTGAGAAAGAGTTAGCTTAGAGAAGGAATCAGGCTCTACAAAGAAAGTTATTGATGCTGGTGCTACCTTGATGAATCCTAAATCTAAATCAGATACTCAAACTTGATTTCTTCCTTGGTGACCTTCCTAGTATCCTAAAATATCCACACTAGCATTTATAAGTTCACCAAGGTCGGCATTATCCTTGAAAGCCATTAACTATTCCTTTCCTTGCCTTCTTAAGTGCCTTCAAGTGCTAGCCTTCAGGACTTCCTTCTCTGTAGCAGCTGAGCCTCATAGCTGCTCTTACTTCTCCAAATGCTCCTTTCTAGCTAGCTAAAACTGTAAAGCAGCTTTAGACTTTGCCTTCTCCACTTCGACCTTCCAAAGAGCAGCTTCTTGCTATAGCTTCTCTTTTTAAAAGTGCAGATGGTTTGCACCATCTCCTGCCTTTTTTGACGAGCCTCCTATCTGGTATCCTTTGCCTTCTTCCATAAAGCGCCAGCAAAGGTACATAGGGAATAATCTTGGAGGACCATACAGGTATCACGAAGAACGTGCCAAAGAAGGAAAAATCAATGTTGTAAAGGTAAACTGAAAAAAAAAAGAGAGTCTTCAAAAGAAAGAAAAGAAATAAGAGAACTTACCTCAACAAAATAAAGAAAGGGTGCAAAGGATGTCACTGCCCTCCTTTTAAACATTCATCATAAATAAAAAAGGCCCTTTGTTTAGGTGACCAGGGGTGCTCCTTGCATTGGAAAAGGCTATCTCAACTGCTTTAAAAATAGAGTAATGTCTCATAATCCTAAGAAGGTCATGGGTTATGACATCTGAAGATCCTAGATCAGCCATGGAGTCTAAAAGAAATACAAAGATAAAATATGAATATTTACTGAAAAAAGGGTGTAATAGCAGTAGGTATAGGCACACATGTACTGTGCGAGGATGCCAGATCTCAGAAACGAAAGCATAATTAGAGGAATAGATGACTTAGGAATAGAAAGAAAGGATTTCTAAGAAAAAAAGAGAATTTTTAGTGGAGAACATGGAGGAACCATTGCAAAAGAAGCCATTGGGAAGAAGACGGGTGCAAAAAAGCCATTAAACACAATTTCGGACCCGCTTAACCCAATCAGAAGAAAGCTGCCATGTGGCAATTGCTGAAGCTGTCATTTGTGAAATTTGCTTTTTTATCAACCATATCACAATGGATGAAGCTGCCATATTACATGAGAGAATTTAACGAGCCCGCCACATAATAGTAGTTGAGGTTGCCATGTCATTAGTCCCGTAAGGGTGACCCACCATGTGTGGCAGCAACTATAACTACCTTGCCACCCCACCATCCTAAGAAGAGACCTTTTAACAATCCACGTTGGCAGCAACTAAGGCTGCCATGTCACAAGCCCCATGAGAGAACGTTTTGATCTACTACGTGGCAACAACTAAGGCTATTACGTCATAAGTGGTGGAATTTGAAGCAACTTTTACTAGGTAGTTGAGAGGAGAATATGAACCAGCTAGGTGTCAGTAGTGAAAGTTGCCATATCATCGACAGCAAAGTCTCACAACATCTTCCACCTAGAAACTAAAAACAAGAATGACGACCCACTAGGTGTCAAGGTGCCACGTCACAATAGCCAAACCCATCATGCGATGCGATAGGTCAAGCAGGTGAATGAGTGCGCATCATGGCTGCCATGTGGCAGTAGCCTTATAGTCATTAAGAGGGAATCCTGTGCACCTACCACATGTCAACAACTATAATGTCTTGAGCGGCCACATAGGTGATGCTAGATATATTGCCTATATCAAAAGTACCCAAGTTACAAAGTATAAGACTCGATAACTTGTATACAACCTTTCTTACTTTGCTAATGTGCACCATGAAGTTTCTATAAGCAGAGGCTAGGTTTTACATTTTTCGGAAGAAGCATATCACCAAGCTATTGGAGGAACTTATCTAGGGTTTTCAGCGTTTTTGTAGTTTTTAAAATTTTCCCTTGTAAAATTAAAATTTTATGAAATTTTATTTTAATGAGGCAACAATCAATTATTAAAATTATCTTTTATTTGTAATTTATTATATGCAATTTATCTATATAATTTATTATTTCAAATTTAAAATAACACATTATTGCTTAAAAATCAATAATTTTTTGTATTTTGAAATTATTTAAAAATTATAAAATTATATATTTTTTTAAAAAATTCGTTTTCAAATATCACTAGATTTAGAGAGAAATGAATGAAACAAGTGTGAAATTCGTTTCTTCTCCCTAAAATGTTTCCTATAGTCCTTAGAATGGATCAAATGTGAAGTTTTAACGTTTTTTTTTTTTTAAAATCCTTTTTCTAATGAACAAAACACATATGAAACTCTGATTTTAAAACGAATAAGCAACTAGGAGTATCAAGTTTGGGCACTTCATAGGTGATAATCCTTCTTTGATCGTAACAAACTTTTGAACTCAATTTTTTTGAGAAAATGAAAGAAAAAAGAGTAAGCTTTGTTTTTAAATGGTGGCCAATCGCACCTAGTTGATTGATGGTGACTCTTAAGTTTATTTTTTACATTAATAAGGTTCATCCTTGCTGAGACCTCAATTGTGATAGCTAGTGTGTCCACCGGAGAGAACTTAGAATTTTTGGTTCCTTAAAGACTCATGCTAAGAGAGAGTTGCTTTGTTTATATATTTATTGGATTTCTTATGTCATGATATATCTCATGGTTGTTTAGTGCTTTGATATTTCCTTACATAAGAACCTCACACATCACTGTGGATAACATAAGCTCTAATTCCCAAGCTTTGCCTTTAGGAAGAGATACGGGTAGCCATGCTCCCATGAGGATACTTCTCCTCTGCTTGAGCAAGTGAAATATCTTATTAGAATGAACTTAGTTGCCTCTTCACTTCAAGAACAAATCTAAAGTGATGATAGGAATTCCAAGGTGCTTCATTTGTTCGATAATGAACAATCTGGGAACCTTTGGAAACTAGTCCCACCTTGTATATCCTAGCATGTAAATAACTTGAGTTAGAACCATGGCTAAGATTAGAACCTCCGGGCCATGTATGATACAAACAAAATTTTTATTATTGTTTGTATTGCATCATTAAATATTAGTTGGAAGTTCATCTTGTTTTCCTTTACCCTTAGTTAGTTCCTGACAGACATGGCGACTACATCAAATATTGGTCGATTATATTTAATTAATTTTTTTAATAATAAATTTTAAAAATTGTAAAAATTTTAAAATATTAAATTAATTTAATAAAATATAATTAATAGATAATTATAATAAATTGAATATAAAAGTTAGTTTTATGAAATTATAAATATATGGAAAAATAATAAAGTAATACTACTGATAGTTAAAGAATACAATAGTCTATTATGTTCCACTAAATATAAAAACCTTTAGAAGTAATAAATCATTTAAAATAAAAATTAAAGACACCATAGTAATAATGTAGTCATTGGTTAAAATAACAACGTTATAATGGTTACTTTCGTATTAAAACCAATGATTATATTATTTAATCTAAAAAATTAAAAATTAAAACTATGATTGAGGAATCAATAATATATATATTTGCTATATTTTGTCATCATTAATATAGATAATTATTTTTAAACTATTAATTAAAATATATTTATAATAGTGTGCTTTTCATATCCATTGATAATTTAAAGCATTTCAACAATCATTTCATTACCAAATTAACAACCACTACCATAAAATGTCTAGTTTCAAATTACTTTCACTTTTAGATCAAATTTTAATTTTTGGCTTGTTGTCAGTTGTCTTTTATTTATTAACATCTAAAGTTTCATCTATGTGCTCAAGCTACTTACAATTTGCTAGGCTCTTACATAATTTTAACTTCTACCATCTTGATGATTATCAAAAAATTGTCTTCTTTCATTAAAGATATAAAGATATATATGATGTTAAAATAACTTACTTTTGATATAACTAATGAAATATGGATTCAGACCTAAGTCATAACTTAAAAGAAGCCAAAAGTGAAAGGTTTCTAATTATTCCATTTGAAGTACACCAAATAAATTCAATTGTAGGAGAGGAGGCTTTGATATTGTTAAGTAAGGATTGGGGTCCAAATACTGACTCGAGCTCAAAAGGGTTAGCTTAAGATCAACATTTAGGACATAAAGGGCCAATCTAATGTTTCAAGAGATTTAATCTCGTGTTGCAAGCAACTCTTTGGCACTAGTACACAAGAATATAAAGAATACATGACAAGCGAGAATCAACAAGGACAAACACGACACTTTAAACCACTTCAGTGAAAGTAAACAGACCATATTAGTGGAATCTTGAAGTTTATATCATAAGTGAGGAAACTACTTTAAAATTATTTTACTCATATAGTTACTAATTGATTATCAAAGGTCACTTCATTTGCCCCAATGATGACTTTTATTTTCTTTTATATTTTCTTAGCACCCTAAAATTACTACAACATCAATCTCTCACGTTTTTTTGTTCATCCTATAAGACACTATTTTTTGAAACATTAACTTTCTTTATACAATTTATTAAATTATCAATATCTAATAACATATCTTATTTAATTTTGTTTATGAAATTTTTTCAAGATCTTTAATTCATATATAAAATAAATCTAGATCATCAATATTTAATAATGTATCTTATTTTAAAACTTTTTCAAGTTACATTCTTACTATTTTGTATTTTGAAGATTATGATTAAATTATTATCAAAATAATTTTGAAATGGTTATAAAAATAGATTAAATGTTTACATTTTAAATAAATAATGAATAATCAAAGATTCATTTTTCTTTTTGTGTTTCGTTAAACGATTATAAAAATTTTATTGATTTGAAGATAAAGTTAAAAAAATATAAAACTTGGATTGTGAAAAGTTTCAAAATATTATAAATGATAAGCAAAAGTGGGAGATATAGAAAAGAAATAGAGAGAAAAGAAGTTCAAAAAATTTTCTATTTCTTTTTTTGGTTAATAAAATAGTTGTATTTATGACAATTAAACTTTATTGCATATTAAAGATGTATTCCTTATATTTTTTTTTCAAAAGATACTAAAAGAAAAAAATATCAAAGCTACATTGGTTTTACATTTAATTGCATAATGATAGCATCAAGGTTTCATGTGTGTGTGTATATATACATATATATAATGAGGTCTTATTTATTTAAACTGACATATTTTTAAATTTTTAAATATAATAATATTATAAAAATTAGAGCCTCTAATTTTTTATTAAGCTCTAAAATTTTTGGATAAAGATCTTTTATCGATTTTTTGTTATGCCAAGTTTTTTTATAAGAATATAAAATATTACTTTTACAATTTACAATAATAATGTGAAAAATATGAAAAAAATTTAACAATTTATTTTTATTAAATTATCACATATCTACATTTTATTAAAAGTCCAATGCAACTTAAGTCAATAGAACATCTTGATTTAGAAAACATTTTCTTTGAATTTACAATTGAGCATTTTTAGATGTAGACAAAATATTATAAAATACAATAAAAAATTAGTATGATTTGATGGCGAAAGAAGTAAGAAGGTTTTTTTCTTTTTTTCAATCAACAATCCCTTTTGTAAAAGAGAATTATAAGTCTTTAATTAGTGAAGCAAGTGCCTTGAATATATTTTCCTCTAATTTATCCAAACATATCTTGTATTATATAGAAGAAAACAAATTCTATTTTGCATACACAAGTAAAATTGTAAAGTTTTCAGTAGTTGATAAAAGTGCTCTTATGTGTGAAAATAAGATACAAAGCGTAGAGATGCCTATAACATCGATTAATACATTGTGCATTTTAACTCTTAAAATCAAAATAAATGTTAATAAATAAAGTTGTTTGACTTAATAAAGTATTTATGGATCTCACATTGCAAGCTAAATTGGCATAAATTTGGAATATGCCTCAAAAAATGAATAAAATATGCTCCCTTGATCAATTATATTAATACTTTACTCTTTTAGTTTTCTTCATACTTTCTTTGGTCCTGATATAAGAAAATCATGTTCAACAGTTTAAAATTTTATGAAATTATCATCGAGCATTATTCTCTTTACTTCAAATTTTGGGATTAATTAAGAGGAAGAGGTTAACTATTTACTAGGTCAGTTTTAGAATTGGAATTATTTCATTATCTGCATTCTTACTTTTTGAGTTTTTCTTTTACTTCTTTGTTTTCAAAATGCTTAGTTTTATTACAATCAAGGAGTTTGACATCATATGTATGTTATTTTGTTATTAGTACTCTATTTTCAATTATTTATTTGTGATTCACTTCGTCTTCAGTTTTTTCTTTACTTTAGTGGTCCATGTTGATATCTTAATTTTTAATGATCATTTAACGAATGAATTGACCATTAGTGAATTTAATCAACTAAAAAAATGCAAGGAATTAGTAAAATGAGAATATTATCCTTGATTTCTAAAAAATGGGTGAGTACTAAATTATTTGTTTTGTTTTTTTTTTTTTTTTTGGGAAAGGATTCCTGTAATTAATTAATTTTAGTTGGCTTTCCTTATGTGTTAGCATATTTATCTACTAGTAGATATAGCGATGCTAATAATGGTATGTCTTTTACCCTTTCGTTTTAAGTGTTAAGGAATTTTTTTTTTATCTACCATTTTTTATTTCAAAAATAAAATTAATTAAAATTTTCATTGTTGTGATTCTGCCTTGTTCGTGCTAATGATATTGTTTAATGGTTTTCCAAGTTATTTTTATGTATAGTTCTCTGCAACTTTTGATCTATAAATGATGTTAGGAGCATAAGATTTTCCTATATTCCCAATTCTGCTTGCAATTTTGATGTTCTTGATGCGATTTGGTTACTTTTGCTTGAAATTATAAAAGATGTTTCACATTATTAGTGGGTTTAAACTTTAGTAATCGCTGTAAGACAACAATCTTATGAAAGGAATCACTTTTCTCATAAATAGATGGTGTTGTGTCCTTTGATGTTTTGTACGTGAATGTTCTCATTTTTATTATAGATTTTCATTCCCTTTTCAAGGTCATACATGTTCTACAAGTATGCAATCGAAAAATTATGACAATCACTTTTATGTTCCTATGGAATGTCATGAAAGCTATGAAATTTTTAGCAATATTCTTGAAGTGAATACACTTCGAACTCTTTCACCTCATGAGTATCTCTTAGAACCTCAACTAACATCTAAAAAAGTACTTTTCAAGTCCCCGACAACACCTTACAGATTGTTGGCAATTCTTCAATGCCGTTGCTATAACCTGTAAAAAGATTTCATGAGGACTTAACTTGGGAGCTGCAAGAACTAAGTGACATTATTAGCATTGACAAAGGGCAACATAAAATGTCATTGAAGGAGCAAAACAGAAAGGAGAAGCAAGATTAGATACATTCTATCAATTCTTTGATTTTTGATTTTGTTTTATATTAAAATGTTACTTAACAAGTACTTGTAAGTAACCATGAGGTTAGATGTGGACAGAATGACACTAGAAATGGTGATGAAAAAGATACAAGTGAAGAAAGTAGGAGGCCATATCGAAAAAGGCTTGGATATTCATTTGCAAGAGAAGCTCCATGTACCAAGGAGTTACTAGGTTTGAATATACTTATTTCAACAATTCCATGTACATATGTGTTAAGCAAAATAAAGATTATTTATTATTGTAATCTTACCAAACTCAATAAACTAGAAATAGGAAGACAAAAAGTTATAAGGCATTTTTGTGGGATGGCATTGTTAAAAAGCCAAAGACACGTTAAAGTTAAGGAAAACACGTTTCTATTATTTACTTCTAATGATCACTTAACTAATATTTTATAATCATTTCTAATTCCTATTTTTTTCCCATCTCCCACTTTCTTCCCTTTATTCTCTTGAATTCATCAGTTTATGTTGGTGAGTATACTTTCTCCATCTACATTCATTAATTAATTTGTTAATATCTTGAATCATGTTGAAATATTGATCCATAAAATTTATTATGAAATGGATTAATCACTAGCAGAATAAATTTTTTACCCTTTAATGTGTTCGTGAAGATTGATTCTTGAGGCTGTAGCATGAAAAATATGAAGGAAAAGATCTATGAGTTGAAGTAGCTATTCTAAGTACTATTCCATTTCCATTCAAAGGTTCTAGTTAGGAAATAAAAGTTTTTCACAGAGTTTATTTAGTAGTAGAGTTACTTTGTTTATTAGAAGAGAGAGTAATTTCCAATGGTTCATAGTTTCTCTTAGATTCACAAGTAGATATGATGACCAAGAGTCAGCAGCTAGGGCTTATCACTTAGCTGCTCTGAAGTTATGGGCCACATCAACATGAATAAATTTTCCTACATGTTCCTTTTGTAGTTAAGGGCTAGCCAAAGATAAAATTTTTTTCCATTGACTACCATGTCTCTATTGATAATCTTTCAATAATTCATTGGTTATACTAATCAAGTTCTCTTCATGTACATATTTTCACAGATTAGTGATTATGAGAAATAATTGGAAGAAATCCAGCATATGACCAAAAAGAATTAGTTTTTAGCTATTAGAATGTAGGTTTCTTACTAAAAGTTAACCACTTAAAAGCCCATGTATGCTTACACCAACTTGAGTGTACATTCAAACTTTTTCAATTTCATTAAAAATGAAAAGTTGCATGCCCATTTTTCGTTTATAAGTTGTGACAGATAATTATGTACTGACCAAGTGGATTTGAAATATTAATTTGAGTCTGTGAGTTGTATAAGCAGAAACTTCTTCATAAAACTAATAGTTTCAACTCTAAACTTGAAAATTTTTAAAAAAAGTAAAGGCTTTGCTAAGGGATTGTCTAACTATCGTGGAGTATTCCGGTAATAATAGCTTCTCTCTATTTCTCTCTCTCTATCTTTTTCCTCTTTCTCATGGCAAGGTGAAATAGGACCTTTGGTTGTCAGATATGGCAAGCAAGGATTGCCAAAAATAAGGATATGGAAGGAATATACGTGGGAATCTTTGGTAAGTCTTATAGTTCAAATAAGTGATCTTTCTAATGTTTTGAAAATCGCATAATAGGATCAAAAGTAAATTGTTAAAGCTATATCTTTAGTATATACTCTCATATTTTGACATAAAAGGATTGACTATTAGGCATTTTGCTCATCTTAATTATAATGTTATATTATAATTTTGTCATAATTATCAGATACTCAAAAGTAAGCAGCCACAGTTTATGATATTGCATCCATAAAAATCAAAGGGTACGATGCATTCACCAACTTTCACATAAGTGAGTATGATATCCCAAGCATTCTTGAAAGCATAAAGCTTCCCATTGGGAAAGGGATATTGAAGGTTTTAAAAAAAAGTTTCAATTAAAGATTTTATTATTGAAAAGAGAATTGAAGAAGTCATAGTATTAAAGCGAACGGAGTCATGTGTAAACTTTAAGAACCAACCGACCTTGCAAGACCAAAATTCTCAGTTCGTTTGGAATGAAAGTGTTGGCAGCCGGATACGGTGTCAAGATCCTCTCATCTCTACACTTTATTGGCTCCAAGACTCTTATTTTAATGCAAACCCTTTCCTTCCTGACTTTTAAGGTAATGTTGAAATTAATGCACAAGAATTCTTTAGGAACTCAGAGAGTAGTTACAATGGTGGGACTATTAAGTTTATGGATGAAAAGTCAATGCAAATAGAAGTTGAAAACGATTTTTCCAGTGTAAGTAATGAAAGTTTTACAAGTAAGGAACAAGCTATTGAGAGAAACTTTGCACGAGAAAGGTCTACATATGAAGGTTCTTTTAAGCTCTTTGAAAAAGAGCCTGTGAATATTAGTTCCCCTAATTGGCTGGAGATATACTTTATGAACTCAGGAAGTAATTCTTCCCAGGTATAAGAATTTTTCATGAAGAGATTTTTTAATGTTGGGTTATAAGTCTGATAAACTTGAAACGGATTATTGTGTTTCTTGTTTAACCATTTTATCATGAGAAGTATATCATTATTTTGCAATTAGTAGCTTGAAACTTGTTTGTAGTGGAAAATTATATACTTTTTTTCTCCTCTATTTACAAATAGTGGTGTAATAACCGTTTTATTTATAATTATACTTCATTAGTCTAAAGATAAAGCTGTAGTAAATGAGAGTTCAATAACAAAATTTCTCAATCTTATCTTTAACAAGTTGATGTTGGTGTCCTGATCATAATGGAGTAGGCCTTTCATAAATTAAAATGATTCAGTTCTTAAATATACTTTGGCAAGTTTATTCTAACAATGAGTAGGGTGCTTTGCTTTCCAAGAAAAATAAGAGCAATAAATGCAGAGAAATTCAAATATGTTAACGGATATATCTTTGCATTCATCACTTTATATATCATAGCAAATTAACTCAAATAAGTATAGATAGAAAAAAATTTCATGAGAAGTAATTTAATTAATAGATCTATATTTTCATCCTTAGGAACAATTAGATAAAACCATGATTTTGATTTTTCGTCCTTCACTGGTGCTATTAACATTTTTCTTATTCTATAGTTTATGATTACCTATGTTTGAATGGCTTTGCTTGTAGGTTTCAATTCTTTTTTTTTTTTAGGTATCTAAATATAATTAACTCAATAGATTCATCCATGATTTCACCCATTAATATCAAACTTTATTATTCTTGATAAATATACATAAATAATTTTGAAAGTTAGCATTTGAAAAGTCTTTGTTCTGAATTTATTGCTTTCCAATAAGCATCACGTTCTTTGATACATGTAATGAAAATACATATAAGCAATTCTTTTTATTTTTATTTTTATTTTTATGGACTCTAATAATTCCAAATCATGAGACTACTTTGAATAGGCATGAGAATCTTGAAACTATTGAAAACTCATTTAAAGAGAGTCCTCAAGCTATAGGTTAGCACAATTGTTTCCATTTGCTTATGAAACCTAGTGCTTTATATATGTGTGTGTAGGTATGCACATGTGTAAGTGCATATGTATAGATATGAAATTAGTTTTAAGTAGATTTGCTGAAGGATTTTGATGTGTGTTGAAATAAGGACAATAAACTAATATAGTTCATCCATGTGCTCAAACAGGTAAAGTTGCATGCACTATGTTTGTATATTTTTGCTTTTCCTTCTAGTCTTATATGCCTTCTGTCATCATAGATATAAACAATCAAAACTTTTAAAAGCATAAAAAAAGTGCTCTAAGTAATAAGAATATAACAAGTTATGAGTATGAAAAATTTATACTTTTTCATAATGAGTTCTTTAATTCAAAATATTTGGATGTTGTTACTAATAATATTATTGCTTTCTCTTTCTCTCTCTCTTTGTTTCTTTGTGTCTCTTTATCCTACCTCCTCTTTACTTATGTAGTATCTTTTCTTTTGAGAAGCCATGTAAGTAACCAGTATTTAATGGCCTAACATTGTGGATGCTTTAAGTCAACTTTTTGAACTCAAACTTCACTCATGCACATGTATATTACAAAAGTCAACTTAATTAGGGAAGTGTATTCACTTTTATCTTTATACGAACATAACTAGAATATTGAAAAGGTAGAAGGAAAGTTGTTTTACTTGACATCTTTATAGCAAATAGGGTACAGCTCATCAATATAGAACATGTTGAGGTTGCTCCCTTGAAAGCAAGCAAGAATACTCAACATGTAGCAGTGCAAGAGAAAGAGGGGACTTTTATGAGAATTTGTGAAGAACTAGTAAATTGGAGCTTGAGTTTGACCTTAGATTGTAGAAGGCATGAAAAATAGGAAGGCTAACTATAAACTTGTGATTAGAAACAAACATAAAACATACTCCCTAAGAAAAAAGAATGAGATTTCAAAACTTGCTAGCAAAGGTAAAGAACGTTTTGGTCGATGAAGTTTAAGTTATTGACAAGGGACTTTCAAACCCCTTTCAACCCTACTACAATGTCATACTATTCTCAAGTGAACTAAAAGAAGCCCCAAAAGCAAGCTTTTGACGATCAAATACTAGTACATTTTAGCCTTTAAAGTAAGCAATATCCATATAATTCATCTAATCCACAAGCATTAAATGAGCCATGCCCATTTTTTATCCTCAAAATCTTCATAGTTTTGGCAAATATTATGATCAAGAGCATTTGTTCTTTATTCTCTATTATATTTAGACAACTATTTTACTCATTTAACGTAAACTTGAAGATATTTATGCTTTCTTCTCAATCTTAGTTTGTTTTGATTTAAAAGTCCAAGCATTTAACTTTGTAGGTATTTTGTTAGTGTAAGACATATTTATTAACTTCAAAAATGCTAAAATAAGTCTACAATTGTATGGAATATTGAAGTTATCTTGTACAAAATTACCATGTTAGACAATCGTTGAAATAATAAGCTCTAATTGAATTTTTGGTGAAATACATATTTAAATATGTTGAAAACTTATTTTAGCTACTTACATTATTTAAAACAGGGAATGCATGTATCTCTCTATCTCTTTTTTCTTTTTTAATGTTTTCTTGTATTATTATAATGATTATGTGTCTTAGTATACTTGAATTATGTCTAATTATACAAATTTTGTGTCTTTTCATGTTGATATCATGTCTTATTATGTAGAATTTATGTTTTGTTATATTAACTTCATGTCTTATTATACAAAGATAATAGTTTATAATAATAATATCATGTCTTATTATATTGATATCATATCTATTAAGATAAGTGACTTAAATGGTTGTATTCAAATTAGAAAATAAGAAGATTTACTTAACTTGTTGTCTTCAAACTACAAGATGAGATAAAAGAGATAAAAAGTTGTGTTTATCTTGTAATGTGTAGTTTAGTGTTCATCCTTATTTATTTAAAGTAGTAGAATTACTTTAGTTTCTATCACTTTACTATAAATTAAAGGGTAAGTACCATAGTTTTGTGGCATCTTATGGAGTTTTTCAAAGGTGTAAGTTTTCTTTTTTTTTTTTTGTTTTCCTTTTATAATGTAGTGAGTTCTTCCCCTCTCTTGTGAATATAGGCATGTTGTTAAACCACATAAACATGTTGTATTCTTGGTGTTTCTCTTTTGTCATTATTTTTCTCCTTGGTTATCTCTCTGTCTATTAGCATTTATCATTTTATTAATTTCTTTTCTTTTTTTTTTAATGATAGTTTTATTACAAAAACCTATCATAAATGTTTTATTTTGTTTTTATTTTTATGATGGTCCTAAAAGGTCATCATAATTTATGATAGTCTTAAATGCTCATTATAAAAATGTATCATCATTTCCCCTCTTTCTACGAATGTGTATTGATGGACCTCTTTGTGCAAAACCTTGATATCAATCATTTTTAGAGCCTCCTCTTTTCGGTTCTCCATCAAGCAACCTTAGATTTTTATTTGCATATTCAAAGTCTACTATTTCTAGTCTTTTCTTTTTTTGCAAGTATTGGCATAGGATTAGTTATTGTTCAACAAGCCATAGCATGGAAAAGTATTTTTTTATTAAGACATTTAAAGGATATTTACCTTAAAAAGATTATTCATTATAACACAACCATCTTTCGCATTGGTTTGTATGATCTTCATAAGAATATTAGCATTAAAAGTGATTTTCATTTCTTGCATTATCAATCAACTTTAGATTGAAACTTCAACCTTTTAGTGAACTCATTTTCATGCATTTTTCAATAAGGTTACAAGGCTTAACCATGATTACATAACCTAAAAACCTTGTGACATACACATTCTTGAATATTCTTTACATGGTTTTAATGAATGAAAATGTTTTATTTTTTGAGAAAATAAAGATGACTCAAGGGAGCAATCTTTATGTTCTTTAATAAATTTATTTTAAAAATAAAAATATGATTTCTTTTCTTTGAGAAAAAGAAGATGATCAAAGTGGTAATCTTTCATATTCTTTAATAAGAACTTTTAAAAAAAGAACAAATAAAATGACATTTTGATTCTTTTAAGATTAGGAAGATGTCTCAAGGGAGGAGTCTTTATATTCCCTAATAAAAATTATTTTTAAAAAATAAAAATATTTTGTTGTCTTTGTACGAACTAAATCTATTTCTATTTCAAATTAAAAATTTTAGGTTTAATGCCCCAATAAAAATTCTTGAAAAAAAAATCAAGAGAAGTTAATTATTCTTTAGTATTCATTTCAGGAAAATATTAACATGCTATTATTGCATTGTTATAAATCATAAAAAGATTTATGATGATTAAATGTAACAAGGGTAAGGCTTTAAATTCTCCATGATGACAAAAAAATATTTTTGATTTTTGGGGATTAAAGGTCGTAGAACAAGGATGAAGTTTTATACCGTCCATAATTATAAATGATGATTTCATGTTTTTCCATTCATAAATATTTGGTATTCAATTTCTCTTTATCATCATAAATTTCTTCTAAGAATCAATTTTAAACATCAAATGAATGGCAAAACTGAGACATAATCATGATTAATTGAAAGATAAGTATATTCTTTATATTATTATTTTTGTTATTATTTATCTTAAAGATGATTCTTAGAAAATAAATAGGTTTTAAATGCCAATCACACTGTAAAAAAGATTGGTGACGACTTCTCATTTTTATTTTACTATTTAATTTTTTTTAAAAAGGAAATCAAACAGAGTTAACTTGAGCTCCTTTTATATGAGTTTTTTTAATTGTTTTTGGGTTCGCCAAATGAACTCCATTACAGTAGTATGATGTTGGATCAATGTTAGATGATATGAATCTTAGTCTCAACTTATGGGTTGCATATGTGATGGACAATGTGTTTTCCTTTTTAATTATTTTAATGCTGATTATGTAATTTGCATATTACTGAATTAGTTTCATATACAAACTTCAGTACGTATCTTGTTGGATGGCACTAATATGCATTTAGTAATGGTATTTATATGACATCATAAGTTATAATAACAAGGTGTCTATGTAAATGCATTTGACTTTTTGGTTTGTTTGATAGCAATATTTAATAATAATGTGGAAATGTTTGGCAATATGGTAACGGTATTTGTCAAACAACACATTCAACAAATTCAAGAGATGTAATGTACATGCCATTGAATAAGTTTGAAAAATTCTAACATTGAACACTAACTTAAATTAGCAAAATGAAAAACATTCTTCAATTAATTCAACTAATTTAAACACTTACGAATGTGATATTTACTTCCTTAAACCATATAGCTAACTAAGATACACCATAGACATCAAACTTACATAGATTATGTACAATTTACAACCAAAATTCATACTTCAAGTACATCTATTCAATCATGCTTAATAGTCAGTTAGCAAATTACTTCCAATGTTTGGTCTTCTTAATGGTAATTAATTCTCACTTCATAACATTTTGGTCAATTTAAGGTTTGCTTTGTAAGGACTATAATGTTATTGGTTGTTGCTACTAGTGTGTTTGTTGTTGTCATTAATGTGTGAGGAGCTGCCATTGTTGTTGTGCTAGTTGGTCCTATTGAATTGCTGGAGGTTACAATAGCTCTTTTGGAGGTTTTTTTTTCCTCTCTTGTCATTGTTATTGGTAGTGTTAGTGCTCTAACAGTGGGAAATATAGTTTGTGTTATGTTTGTGGCCTATGGAAATGATGCAAATGCTTTTATTACTAGGATTTTCTTACTCTAGTTATGGGTCTGTAAGGTGGCTTGTTCTAATGTTAGAGTGGTTCCTTTGGATTTTAGGTTGCACTTCCTTTGTGATATTGTGCAAATAGCTTTTTAGTATTGTATGATGCAAGTAAAGGCTTTGTATTTGCAAATGCTAGTTTGGATGCTACTGGTTTTGGAAGTATATGTAAGTTGTAAGTTCTTATATGTTGTGATGATGTTGGTTGTGTAAGATGTTGATGTTCAAGCTCATTAAAAAAACATCAAAAATTTTCAACAAAAATTCTAATGAAAACCATTTTTTAAAAGGAAAAGTGTTGAAAATCAATGTTTTTTAGAAAAATATTTCTTTTAAAAATATCAACGAAATTCCACCAAATTTTTATTAAAAATTACAAAAAAATATATTACGTTTTTTAGAAATAACATTTATGATAATAATATTTCCACGATTAAATTTTTGTTGAAATCCTTCAAAATTCCAACGAAATCTTTACTGTGAGAACTAATATTTATAATATTAATTAAATATAAGAAATTAAAATAAATATTTTAATGATGATTATTGTATTGAAAATTTTAAATTAAAAAATTACTTTTATTTAATTTAAAGATTCCAATGAAAATATTTCATTGAAATTTTTAATTAAATTTAAAAATTTCATGAAAATTATTTTGTTGTAATTTCTAATTGAAAATAAAAAATATTATAAATTTTAATTAAAAATTTAACTGAATAAACATTGTTGAAATTTTAAATTAAAATAAAAATTATTTACATATTTAATAGTTTTATTATGAATGTACACTTTTAATTATTTATAAGTAATTTTTAAATAATAATTTTATTCATAATTTACTTTTAATTAATTAAATAAAGATTTAAAAATTATAATTATTAAAGAAACAAAAAACACAAATAACAAACTAGGACAAACAATACAAATTATTGTATATTAATGCTTAAAATGTTTATTTACATATCTGATGTAAGATGCATTATTTGAGAGAAACACAGCTCAACATTTATTTTTCTTCTGGTCTTTCCGACTTCCTCTACCTCCCTATAGAAGAAGAATAGGTCCACTTAAAGATTGAAGATGGAAGAGAAAAAAAGGATTAGTATGAAAGTAGTAACCATGGGAACTAGCAAATGATACTACCATAAGTAGTCTTTTCAAAAAGTTTAAAGTTAAATACTCCTCATGGCTTTTTGTTCTCCATGGGCAAACAAGAGTTGAGTTACTTACTATTACATCCCATTTGTGCCTAGAAAAAATTGTATCACTCATCTATAATACCATCCTTGACAATAGCTAGAAGAATCATCTAATAATGTGCTTCCCTTTGTTATGGGCAAGAATTCCAATATCAACATAACACATTGGGGAATCAATGTCACAGAAGGTAATAGTTGGAATATTTTCTAGTGTTGCTTCCTTAATAGGTTGTAAACAGTTTCAAGTTAAAGGGTGAACTATAGCACAATGGACTGAACCATTAAAAGATTATAATGCATAAGAGAAAAGACTATAATGTGAAAATAAAAAATAAAATAAAATTTACCTGATGATCAATCCTTGAGGTAGAAAGGATAAGCAAATGAGGCTTATTAAATGATGTCTGCATTTGATTTGTGAAAATACTGGTGTGTGCCTTTTAATAATTTCATGAGAACTAATGTACTGCACAAATTTCAACACAACTCTCTTACCGTAAGGCCTTGTAGACTGGACAACAATGTCCCAAGGGTTCTTAAATTACAATAATAACCCTTGTAGATTATTGGGATGAGGAATGAAAACAAGAGATTTCAGTGTTTGTCACTAGGCAACATGACATGAAAAACAATCCTTAACCATCTACACTTAATTATTTGTTCATTTTCATAATAGTATTTTAATTTGGTTGAATGATAGGAATTATTATTATATATACCATAAAAAATTTAAAAATAATATAAAAATAAAGTAAAAGTAAATGATTCAATATGTGGTGTGTATTTAGCTAAAAGTGTCATCGTTTTACTTGCATTATTTCAAATCACATGTCAATACACGACATTAAAAAATACTATAGAGTGATGCTAGTGATTATAATTGAAAGAGCATAAAGGGAATCTCTTTGTATTTAAACATTTTAGTCGAGCATTTAGAAGGGAAAAATCAACATATTTAGCCCATGATGAATATTAAGCAGCTCAAAGATACATTTTATTAAACTTTAAAAAAAATAAAACTATTCATAAAGTATGTATTTCATAACTCAACTATAGTTATCTGTTTACCTATCCATACACAAAGACCACTTATAGTATACTGGTCATTTTGTTAAATTGATAATTTAAAGGATGTATATTTCTTAATTATGCGAACATTATTCTTTTATAACTAATCATGAGGTTAACAATTACGTAGATCGAGCTTCAATTTGTCAGTTAGTTAAACTAATACATAAATAACTATACTTTAAACTCTTGCTAATTAAACATTTCGATAAGTGTAATTATATGATTCACTTTCTATATTTACAAACACATAACCTACAAAACTTCATTGCTAGCCACTATGTCAATAAGTACAAATTTCATACTAAAAGACATAGTTTAGATAGAGTTACAATGAATAATAGAGTCCACATTAAAGGGTCCAATTGTAATGAAGATAAAAGCAATTATTGTGGGATATTTGTGAAGGTGTTAGAATTGAAATAACTAGCATTGCCAATCGAGAGAACCATGGTGTTCAAGCTTGAATGGTCTAATCCAACATCAAATGTGGGTATTAATTTACATAAATTGTATAATCTAGTAGATGCTAACCACATTAGGAGATTAAACAAGTATGCATTATTTATTTTGACTTTGTAAGTTGTTTAGATTTATTATATCCCTTATCCAAGTTTAAGACATGACTAATGATTTCTTGCCAAATAAACATTAGGTCTGTCATTGAACTATTAGAATCTTTCTTTTTATCTAGATTAATTCAAGTGTTGCACTTTTTCAAGATGATGAGATAAATGTCTATCGAATTGAGATTGACGCAGAAGATAGTCTCTTTTAATGATCTGAATAGAACATTAACAAATATTGATGATGAGAAGGGAACATACCAGATGAGCCAAAATTTGGAAATGATTCAAAAGAAGATAAGGAAAAGGAAGAGGAAGACTTGGAAGATGATGATTAGTTAATTTTTGCCTTTTGTATTAATTTTTTGAATTAATTTTTATGTCCATAATGAATTATTTGATATGTAATGATTGAATTATTTATTCTATTATTAGATTTTCAGATTTTGGATACCATGTGTTGATGGAATATTATTTTTTAAAATGTTTTTAGCATGTATTTTAAGTAGTTCTAGCACAATTTGTATGGAAGATCTTGCTAAATTTTTCGTAAATTTATATTCGACTCTAAATTAGGTATTAACTTTATCAACATAATTAAATGAGATAACAAGGAAGATATGGTGACTTGAGAGGAAAAGGCAATGGGACTGATAGTTCATGATCATCTCCATTTTTGCTTACCCAAATGAGGCCAAGGTCGTAGCTACATGACGAGCTACACCTACATCTTATCCACCAAATGCTTTGTTGAGTTGTACTAGTTTTTCAAGAGTTGCTTATATGAGGATGTCTACTTATGAGAGTTTATTAAGCATGGATAGACAATAATTTATATAAACAATGACATGTAAATGTTGACAATTATTTTCAATGCTTGTATCATTACTTTTGCTTGTTACAGTAATGCATCTAATTTATTTATTTTCTTTGATAGGATTAAACCATCTACTAAACGTTTCATGAAGATAGACAATATTTTTTAAGAGACGGTTGTTCTAGTTACATATACATGAAATGCAAATTCTTTGTAATTCAAGGACTTCTACTAGGAAAATTTAAGGTACATTAATTATTTATGAAAAAATAAAATGTTGAACTTCATTATGTTTGACTTATCATTTATTGTTGTAGAAATATTTTGTGTGGGATGAGACAATCGATGATAAAATGAGAGCCATTTGGAGGCTAAGACCATTAAACGATACACTACTTTAATGTATTCTTGTTAACATAAGGCAAAAAGTAAGCCACAATTCATCTTAGATAACATATAAGACCAGTAACAATTTCAATAAAACTACCGAGAGTATAAGGAAAAGTGTGGGATGACCTTTAGATATCGACAGAACAAAATAGGTGGATCCTAGTCAATCCTTTCTAACCTAGTGGAACTTCATGCTTATGGTAGGTGTAACATTTAATTTACATCAATCATAAAAAAAAAAATGGTAAATGAATTAGGTAGCATTTATATATTTTCAATTGTAAGCAAAGGAATGGGGTCAAGAGCTAACTCATATGGAGCTTTAAGACGAACAAATATGAAGTAGTCTAATCTTGATAGATTCATTGATAAGCACTTTAGACAAGTGCATGTAATTTTTTTCTTTAAACATTTAATGAATAATCCTAATTATATTTCTTACTTGATTCGATATACACAATCACAAGCGCATGTAAGTATGTGAATAATCATAATTATATTTCTTACATGAATTCTTTTCTTGTAAGAATGCTATGAGGACTTAGTTGCCTTAGCCTTCCCAATCATAAAAAAGATCTTCTGATAGTTTTAAGGCAAACTACATGGAGAGAACACACATTAAATGTATGGACTTGACCCTCAGGTCAATCATATTATTCAAGCTGTAACTCTAGCAATGGATGATCTATCGATGATGCAACCATGCTAGATATGTGTGAGCAAATGAAGACAATGAAAGAGTGTCTAAAACATAAGCATAAGAAGAGAGAAGAGAACTATATACATTTAGAGGCTGAGATGAATAAGTGTTTACAGTAGTGAAAAATCAAGAAGGGTCGTATGCAGTGAAAAAAGGTTGAGATGGAACACATCCATAGGATATAAGTGTTTGTCCTGAAAGGCCTAACTTTTGGTTCCTCTACAACACCGTCTGGTGGCTCCAATGGATGAGTGATTTCTTTATTTTCATTTATGTTTTTTGATTTAAAGTTTAGTACTTTTGTGTATTAATTTTACTTATATTTAATGTCGATTAGATTTAATTTATGTATAGGAAAAGGGCCTCTACACAACAGCTTAAATATATGAACAAAATAATGAGAAGAATACCATTTCTACCATTGTATTATTCATTAAGTGACATGGACATATAGTTTAGGATGCTACGGGTCAAGGAAAACCTTATGTTTATTTAACTCTGCTTTTCAATGTATAGTGCGTTCACCTTCATCATTAGTTTGCTTCTATATGGGAGTAAAAAATAACGTCACTTGTATATCCACATACCCTGGGTGATAACAAGTAAAATAACTTATGTTCAAATAGATCTGGTGGAAAACCCAACTATAACTCCTACCAAACAAGAATTTATACTACTAAAAACACCAACCAATATGATGCTAATGATATACATTCTGAGATAAGACCTAAGATTTCCAATGCCTGGAAAATGCAAGTACGTTAGAGAAGCATGGATCTAAGAGAGATCCTTGCATCATCCAAAGTACATGCCATGACCAAATACTTTATGTTGGAGTTGCATGTGGCCAAGCTCAAATGACCATATAAGAAGTATTCATTATAAAGGATTCTTGGGTTTAAATCGATGCACTAATCATTTAGAGAATGATATCTTGATGCAAATTATGCACTTCCTTCCTGAATATAGAAGGATTAGAAACAAAGAATAACTTGAGACATAGTTGCACCCAACTTCTACTTTAGCAACTAGCCATGGGAAACTAGGTCACTCAAGCAAGGAATTACTGGCAAGCATTTTAGTAGATTCAATGAAGAACAACTGTTATAGTGCATTGGTTACTTATATCCACTGAAGTTAGGCCAAACCCAAGATTAACCCAATCTAGGGTAGTATACTCATCATCCTTGAAATTACTACATCCCCAAGAAAAAAAATATAAAACATCTAAACTTGATAACAAAAAACCTACCAAATTTGTTCGGGGACATAGAACCAAATAGTGGAAGTTCATAATCTTTTAAAATATGAAACTACTTTGGTTACCAATGAGCAAATGACTTCTGTTATTCTTGCAAGGAAGCAGTAGCTTGAGATGTGTAGAAACGGTAAGCTCCAAGCTATAAGCATGCACAAGATGAATCAGTTTAAGGGCATTTTTAGAGCAGCATACATTAATTCAAAGCTAAAACCCTCAGCCTCAGATGAATCAAAATAATTCTGTGAAGAAATTGCAAAGAGGAGCAAAGGCCTATCTTTACTTGTAAAAGCTCTTGTTGGTTTTTGTGAGATCTAAATCACTCGATTACAAAATTTTGTAAATGAATAAGATATGAGATAGAAACCAAGAAAAGAGAAATGAGAAAAATTTAACACAAAATGAACAGCGATTTTCAGAGGAAGAGATTTATATTTTAGGGATTAAGAGTAACAAGTAAAGGAAGAGCAAATAAAAGAAAAAAGAAAGAGATACCATCTCGATAGATTTAGATAAAATAAATAAAAATTATTCTTGTTTAAATAAATAAATTTATTAGTTGAATTAATTTTTAAATGTATTTTATATTTGCATTTAAAAGTAAATAAATTAATTTTATCTTAATCTTTTTATGAATTATTTTTTTTAAAATGTGATATTTATGTAAAATAAAAATAAAATTTTAACTTATTCATATAATTTTGACTTTATATTATTAAAAAATAATTTACATTTTCAAAAAAAATTAATCTAGATATAAATATCATAACAATTTTGAAAATCTTTCAATTAATTAAAATCTTGTCAATAATTAATTGAAAGGTAGATGTGCATGATATGCATGTCATTGTTGTCATGTATCCTGTAATGTCATATTGACAGATATAAATTATCTTGTTTAACGAATATGATAAATATCATATAATACAGTATAGTGAAATGGGTGATTTTTCCTTTATTAAAGAATTTAATTGTCTAAAAATATTTGCTAATAATTTTAATTTATTAAAATTATTTAAATTATTTTTACTTTACATTTTAAATTATCGATTGAACTAATTGTACATATATATATATATATCATACTTCAATTTGATTCAATTAAATCGTGCCTTTTATTTATTTTCAAAATATTTATTCAAATTAAAATTTTACATAATAAATTTAGACTTAAATTTTTTAAAATACATTTTATGATACATGCCAATGTAAATAACTATTTTGTAATGAACATAAAGATAAAAAATCCATCAATGTATGTTATGAATATGTTGGGTATTTAATGACACCTATAAATAATCATCACTATAAATATAGATTTCTTGACATACAAAGATATTTGTCACTATAAGTTAAATATTTGTAGGTATTTATTAACAAACAAAGATGATTGTCAGTAAATACAAGAGATTTATTGATGGATAAAACAATCCATTAGTATAACCACATATTTACTAATAGCTACTATAAAACCATCACTATATATAAGATATTTAGTGACACACGTACATATCCAACACTACAGATTAGATATTTATTGAAAAAAAAATAAATCTATCACTAAAAGTAAGATTTTTACTTACAGATGATAAAAACTTGTCAGTATATATTGAAAATTACAACTTTTAGTGACAGACGATAAAAACCATCACTATATGTATGGTATATACTGAAAGATTTTTTGTTCATCAGTAATGATCATATATATACTGACGGACTAAAAAATCTATCACTGTTTATGTATATATACTAATGGATTTTAACCGTCACTAAAAAGTAGCGTTAGTAAATGGCAATTTTTTGTAGTTTGTGTTGATTTATACAATTAAATAATATAAAAAATTAAATAAATAAATAAATAACCACAAACAATCGATGGAAGAGTCCATCATAAAGAGCCTTTAGGTTAGAGATGGACAAGTGTGTGTTAGTGAACCTTCAAGCTTAGTGAGACACTAGTTCATCGTAGATCCGTTGCAGGTCCATCACTAGATTACGATGAATTGGTAATAGAATCTTTTATCTCTAACTTTGTAGTAGACTAGATTTTATCTCTAGGTTTAGCGATGAACATCATATTTTGTCATTAACTATTTTCGCGACCAATAATTTAACGAGGAAATCATTTTGTCATTAGTTCGTCTTTCGTCGCTTAGTGTCTTCGAGATCAATAATTTAGCGAGGAAATTTTGTTTGTCTTTAGGTCCTTTAATGGCCAAAATTTCAAATTTGGGGATAAATTTTAAGCAACACCATAAAAAATTATAAATATAAATTTATATATAATCAAAGTTACAGAATCGTAAATAGTATAGTAATGATTTATTTATTTTGAATAAATATCGATAAATAAATATTTTAATAAATTTACATACAATAAAAGTCCCAATTCGTAATAATATGTCTATTTTTATTGGTTTTTTAAATAAATATTGACACATAATAATTTTGATAAAGTAAATAGTAATGACTTATTTATTTTACGTTGACATTGCCAAGTAAAATAAATTTTTTGTTTTCCTCTAAAACAACTCAAATTAAATCACATTAAGATTTTAATTGTACATATTATGAGTCATAATATGTCTAAAATTTCTATATATGAAATTGATAAAATTATGTTCAAAATGACACTTAAAATATAAAAATAGAAAAACAAGAAAAAAATGTCATGAAGTCGAAACAAATTGCAATTTTGCAAATATAGAAGTACTCACATTAATTGAAAGTGACTTAAATTCCCATTGATATAGTTCTTTGTCCACTTGCCATTTCATTGCATATATCAATGATAAAAAGATATACCAAAAGAAAGGGTTAATATTACACACCCAATGCAGCTTCCAACTAAGCATCTCATCTAATTTAACAAGTTTATTTCATTAATGAGAAAAGACTAATTCAAGTTAAGAAAAACTTTTAAAAAAAAAGGAAAAAAATCTTTATATCTATATTTTTAAGAAGTAATTAATTTGTCTATTTAATTGCAAAGGGAAATGTTAAACCATGGCCAAAAAACCCAATTGTATATTTGTAATTTTCATAAAAAGGGCTTGAATTCAGTAACCAAATATTTTTGAACAACCAACGTATTAATATAATGGACAGGAAAAATAAGGTAACAGAGATTCATACAGTGACACCACGAAACCCTTAATAGAGCAACCAATTATACCAAGTACAGGAATCAACCAAGCTTATATCCCAGTCATGCATATAACATATATCTCATCTCTTATTTTAATCTTCATAAACATCAATGCAACCATTGTTTCAACACCAAGACGCTCATTATCATAGAGAAAGGAGACTAAAAGAGATACAGGATTGCTTTTATAACGAATTGTTTTTTTTCTGTCAGATATCATAGACAGTCATAGAAATATCACAACAAAGAGGACTACCAACATAAAAGAGAGGGGAAACAACTTCTGCGGCACTGAGATGAAAAGAAGTAGCAGTTAGGTTTAAAAGCAACCTGTATGGGAATCTAAAATGATGATATTTTAGCCTTTTAAAATTCAAATGCTAAAAACGATGTCTTCTAGATTTCAATTGTATTAACATTCATAATCAAAACATCATTTTAAATTTAAAATATTTTTTAAAAAATATATAATTAATTTTAATAAAATTAATAAAATTCAAACATAATGCAAAAAAAATTTGCCTTTTTATGTTCATAATGATTTGAATATATATATATATATATATATATATATATATATCAATGATTAACATATTTGTGTAATATATACGAATTCATAAGAATTAAATAAATATAAAATTAATCTTTATTACAAGTTATAAAAATAACATTCTTATTGAAATCATCTTACAAAGTAATAACATATTTAATTTCATCCAAAAATGATCATACGTAAATTTACATTAAATATAAAAAAGCATTTAAATTTTGAAAATTAAATAAATAAAAAATTATAATTACATCTTCAGTTAATCAAAATAAATTATCAAATTGAAATTTAAACTTTTTTATGCCAATCATATTTGTAATTATTTACAAAAGATCTTATTAGTCACTTTTGATATTAATGCATTGTATGCATTACTACATGATATACAGGTAGTGTACCTTATATGTTACAATGACTTAGCTACAATACAATTTCATCAAAATTTACTTTGTTTTTTTTTTAAAATGCTTTCATAACGATTTCATGGTATTTATTGTTGGAATATTAATTATTTATATTATAATAATAAAATAAAACATAACAAATCAATTTTTCTATGGTATTTTTAGTGAAATTTTTTAAAGATTCCAATTAAATATTTTGTTGAGATTCTTGCTAAATTTTTTTTTCTATAACATCAATTTCTATCATAATTTTTCATAGGAATTTTGGAATATTTTAATGAATTTTTTTGATTAAAAATGGCTATGGCTCTATGTAAAACAAAATAAAAATTAAATTTCATTAAAAAAAGAATTTTGATCAAACCAATAACATAAAAAAAGGTTAGTTAATTACAAAGAAAAAAAAAGACAGAAATGCATCACTATTTGCATGATTTGGGTCTTGTTGTGGTAGGATCAGATGGTTCTACAAACATTGGGTTATGATATCGGCTCTCAGTGGAACCGTCAGATGTATGTGTTTGATGGCATGTGCTTTGTAAAAATACAATGACATTAAAAGAGTTTTTTAATTACAAAAAATAAATAAATAAACGCATCATTATTTACATGATGTAGGTGTTGCTATAGTAAGGTAATGATGCTATAAATGTGGGGTTATAATATTATCTCATACTGGGATTTTTAGGTGTACATGCTTGATGGCATGTTCCTTGCAAAAAAATATAATGTCACTAAACAAAAGTTGAGAAGACATAACATACCATAGGTTGAGTAAAGAACTTACATGGTTATGGGATTGAACAAAAGTTAAAGTTGTTTTTAAGCGGTTAGATGGTTGCACCAAAACACAATATAACCAAACATAAATCAACAACTACATTAAAAACCAACAAAAAATTACTTGAGTTAAGGGTGGATTGGGGTTTCCTAAACTTTGTAAACCACTATCTCTACTTTTATTTTTGCCTAGGCTTTTCTTTTATGATTTGTGTTACTAATGTTACCATAAGTATTGCACAATACGTTAATCATAGCATAAATAGAATTAATAAGTATATGTTTACAGGTGCAATAGGTTTATTATAACCTAATGGGATATATTCAATTTTATGCAACATGAAAAAAATGATGCCAAATGCTTTGGCTTAATTATGTTAGATCCAAGTGTCCGGGCTTAGACTAATAATAAATTTCAAGGAACCTTACAAGAAGAGCTTTTAATAAAAATATAAGGTAGAATTTTTGTCATGACTTTTGCTACTTGTTGCCCATTAAGGATCTTTATTGAATATATAGTGCAAAATGAGTGCTAGATTTGAATGTAAATAATGATGTGAAAATATAAATTGTTGTACTTGTTGATGTATTACTAGGGATGATGAATTTATATAATACAAGTGGTAAACAAAACTTTTGTTATGAAAAAAGAACAATAGTTTTCTTTGTTTTTGTAATTTTTTTCTTAATTCTACATAAAAAACATTAGTGGATCTAAAGTCTATTTTAATAATAAAATATTAATAATGTTTTTTAAAAATTGTCACATAAATTTATTTGCGCTCTCTTAGAGCATGTGAAGAAAAAAGTCATGAATGATGAAGATAAAGAATTACCCATTTAAAAAAACAAGTCAAAATGTTTTAAGTTGTCATTTTTTGAATTTTTTTTTTTAACCTAGTTCCATGCAATTTATAGTATGTGTCATGGAAAATAGTACTTTTTTTCTTAACTTCGGAGATTTTATCACTGATTCTTGATGATATTGTGTGAGGTCTACAAAATGAGCTATTTTCTTACTTTTCCTTCTTTATACCATCTTATATATAAAACAACAAAGAAAAATTAGTTACAATTCTTTGGTTCTCAACGACCAAAAACTCTAGCAAGTGACTGTTAATATGCTATGTGATCCTTATGTGCTTCTTTTGAAAATTTTTTCTTCCTTTTTTTCTTTTCCTTTTTATTTTTTGCCATAAGTGATGCATATTATTGTTCTAGTGATCATTAGAAACTCTTCTTAACTTAATCATTTACAATTATAAGTATGTGAAAATTGTAGATTTTCAAGGAATAAAAAAAAAGAATATGATATATTGGTTATGTACAATATCTAAGCAATGAGAGAAAATATTATTTGATAAGAGTAGGCAGAATGTAGGAAGAATATATGATATAGGTAACAAAGGGACAGTGGCTTACATAGTTAGTTTGAAAATAGTGAATCCGTTACCTTAGGCAATATCTTTTTTATTTTTATTTTTCACCAATGTTAGGTTGATTTTCATACAGGATTTTGTTAGTCTTTTGAGAAAAATATTTCTTCACAACTTACAAGTTAATTGGATTAGGTAGTTCACATCCATGCTGGACAAATTCAATATACCATCAAAGAACATATTGTTTACCATATGATGGCTATTATAAAATAAGACTATGACAAAGTTTCTAATTGTATGCCCTTATCAACTGTCTCTTTTTTTCCCTTATAAAGTTACCTCCAGAAAAGTGTTACCTTTTTTTTTTTTTTTTGTTTCGTTAGTTATATAAAACCTTGATTTATTCTTCTTCTAATAGTTCCCATTTAAATCTTGAAGAATCGGAACCTCAACGGCCAATAATGCTTCCATTCCATGCACCTAGAAAAATGGAGTTGGCCTTGTGTAAGTTCATACTAATGTGAGATAATAATGAATGGAGAATGACAGGATCTCAAGTCATCTTTTTATGCTTTTTGTTTTTTTCTCAAAAATATTCTTATTGTACTTGTTGTTAACCTTTTACAACTCCCCTAATTTTTTAGTGGTACGATGCAAAATTAAGATGTTAGGTTTTCAATTGGAATAATTTCTTTATCATGTTGCTATCCAAATTTTCTCAAGTGATTATTTTTTGTGATGAGAACATATTAGTGACTAGCTATCAAATGGCTTAAGTTACGTAAGTTGTAAGATCTTGGGAAAACGACCAAGGTGTTATTATGACCTACAATGTAATTTAGGAAATGTGACCTTGATCGACATAATTCTACAACTTGCAACATATTCTTGCACAATTGATGTGGGAAAATTCCATTGTTGGCTAATATTTCCAATTAAAGCTCTTATCCCCGTATATGTGTGCCATAAATTCCTTTATAAATTTTCTTCATAACATTATTTATTACTTCTACAAAGTCAATAGACCCTAAAATCATAATCACAGTTTTTGTTACAAAGCATCTAAAAAAATCTAATGGCTAAATTTCCAAATATTATGTTTGTAACTTTCGGATCCTTAGAAAAATATCTTTATTTTTCATGTATTACTTGATATCATAGTATTAAGATATTTCATTTCATTGGTCATTTACACATATACAATAAGCTGGTAGGTCTCACTTTTCAATTTTGATAAGTTGAATCTCTTTTTTGAAATCTATGTAAAACATTATAACCATAGTTGGCAACGTATCAGTCAACTAATAATTTTGTCTCAACACATAGTCGAGTAAGATTGTTTAGAAAAACTTTAATTAACTATATTAGGTATTAATTATAACAAACAAATTTTGGGTCTCTTATTTCTCATTCGCCATTTATTTGATGAATTATTGATAATGAGTCCTTAAATACTAGAAGCTTATTGGTTTGCACATTACTACCACTTAAATAGCCATGACACATGCTTCATATTGTAACTACCTTATTTGAGCAATTAAAACATAGCTCACTGATAAAGAAGTAAACTTGTTTTAAACATACCCAAAATCATTAGACGCATTAAAAAGTAGCATAATCAATATTCCTTTAACTGAAGATCTTTCTTTAATATAGAAAAGAAATATATATCTTCAACTGAAAGATTAATAAACTTTTCATAGGTTCATAATCATGTAGTGTTTGATTGGTTAAACATTAACAATTAAAATTCTTTATATTGCCTTTCTAGTAATGTAGAAAATGTGATGTAATAATAGTTGGGTAACATCTTTACTTAAATGTCTCATAAAAAGAAGCTAAATGCATAAATACTCAAAAGAAAAAATAGGTGTCTCATGTACCTTGTTATTTTTTATGTCTCTCATCTCTTTTTGATCCTTCTCTAGAATTATTTAATGAAATAGAATACTAATACAATTGCAAGAGAGAAGTGTGATTTTCAAAGCCTCGTCTAAGCTCTTCTATTAGCTTTTAACACGAGAATCTAGTCTATCGATTTGGACATCATCCTCATCTAGGCAAGCCATCTTACACTTCTTTTTATTAGCTTGGGGCTTGCCCTCAATAGTTTTTTTTCATCCTTATTAGTGTTAACATGCTCATGGACTCGATTTTTCTTATCTTTAGATGAGTAACAAAGATTATCTATATAATAATAAGATGGGAAAGATCCCTAACGTAGGACTAAGACCCCTTAGTGCCATTTGAGGTCCTTCCGTGAGTGTGTTTTACATCAGCTTTGGATGTTAAGACATCAAACTATTCCAATAGAAGAACTATGCCATTTATAAACCAAAAAATGATAGAAGTTAGCATAAAAAGGAGAACAAGCAAACAAGAAAGAGGCTTAACCATCATTTACCTTATTAAACCCCCCATCCTCAAAATTAGGCTCATAAATATGTTTATCTCAAACTAACCTTAAGCACTGAAAAAACCAAAAAAAAAAAAAAAGAGATCTTACCTTCATGAGACTAATTTCAATTGCTTAATGCATTATCTAACATGAACTCACAATAGAATGCTCTCATGTAAGGCTCTTAGTGAGGAAGCCTTGTGAAGGTAAAGCAGTAATGTCATTGGTTGGTGACTTTCGAAAAGATTGAGTAGTAAAACAATTAGTGGGACAGCCTTAATTTTTGTCACTAAAATCAGAGTAAAATCAACTTTTGACCAAGTGATTGAACAAGTATAGATGGATAACCAATAAGGGTCTTAGCCCTTAGAGGAAAAGGGAACCAAGATCTTGGTGTTAGACATTAGGACTTCCCACGATGGGTATAAATATCCAAATTTCCATCCTCTATAAAAGAATAGATTACCCTAATCTTAAAAAAAGAAAAGGATTATAGGCTGATATATCAAATTTTATAGCCCTGACCTAGCCCTCAAGGTGCGTTTTTAAACAAAATGAAAGTTGCAATGTACGTTTCATGACCTAGCTTGTATAATATGGTTATGAATGCTATTATCAAACGTCGATTGCTCAAGTTGAATTGCATGAGACTTATGTTTATATTCATGACGAAGGTAGCTTTAGAAAGTAACATTGTAACCCTAACCTAACTCTGAGAGACTCCTTATGAACATACAGCTACCACTAGCTCTACCCTATATCAATGGCATCTAGTTTAGTCTCTATAATGTTACTAGGCATAATATTATCTTTGTTTATACTAAAAATCCTAAAACCCTAAAAGGAAAAGTGAGCTAAACAATATCTTGACCAAGAATAAGAAACAATAATGTGAAAGAACATGAGAAAGAATGAGAGTAGAGCAACTCAATTAAGATGAAATTGAAATGAGTTGTTTACTTTGCCTGATGGGTTTAGTTATAGATGTTGGCTATAACAGTAAGGTTAAGGTAACTTGAATATAAAAATAAATTCTCTAGAATTAATGCTTTATAAGCATCACAAGATCTTATAGAAAAGCATTATTATGCAATATATAATAAGCTAGATTTGCCAAATATGACACTTTTACTAATAGTGTTTTTGTAGTGCCATCAGCCTTCATAAACTCTTTACCTTAATACTCTTGCAAGGCACCCCAAAGATGTATTTTAGAGAATTCAACTTTAACCTCCTTTTTCTATTATATGTATAAGATAAACATAGCAAAAATCTTTAGGTAGTCTAGTCTTTGAGGCTTTTAACTCCACATCTCTTATGAAGTTTTTGGGTTTATAACTTTGGAAGGTAATCTCTCTGCAAGGTATATTCTTCTTATGATAGCCTTACCTAAAAAGGTGTTGCTTAGGTCAGTTTGGAAGAGCATGCATTTAAGCCTATTCATCAATGTCTGATTCTTCCTCCATTTTACCTAGTATAGTGAAGAGTCTCCTTATTGATTTGTGCCAATCAATACCATTTTCATTATTGAATTAATCAACTACAAGATTATAGAATTCTAGTACATTATTTGTTCGTAAAACTTTTAACTTTTAACTTCTCTTTATTATTTTTTATTAAAGTTTTTTAATTCCTCTCTTAAAACAAAAATTTATACCATTTGATAGATACATTCAAAATATTTAAATTAGGCAACGACGATAAATAAGAAATACCATACACCTTTATCTTTTGGAGTTTTTTTTTTTTTTTTGAGCCTTAGAGATCGACATGGACATGCTCCAAATTCTCCTTTATTTGTTGATTCCATGCTTAATTTGGGCCTGTGCTGCTTACTTAGAATGCATTACTTACAAAAGCTTAAGTGATTTTTTTATCCACCAAATAACTTTATTTATTCAATTTTTAGAGCCTTTGTTCATTAGCGTGTCCTAATCTTCTATGCCACGATTTCTTTTATCTACCAAATAACTATATTTACTCAATTCTTAGAGCCTTTGTTCATTAGTGTGCCCCAATCTTCCATGCCATGATTCAAACTTGAGTTTGTTTCCTTAAACTGCATTTATTGCCTTATAACAGTTCTTAGGCCTTATAGCACATGAAAGACCTTATTTTTGTACTCCTTTCTATTAGCTTTATGATTGCAACCAAAGAATGCAATGAATTGGGTTTTTCTAAAAGAAATTTAACTACTTAGCTCTATTATGCATTTTACTTATTAATTTCTTAACTAAATAGCAGGTAAATAAACAAATAAATCATAATAACATAAAAAAAGTGAGAGAAAGCAAATAATTGAATTTTATGTGGTTTAATGACCTTGTCAATGTACATAGCTCCAGTAACCCACTTGTAGATTCCACTTCTCTTTCCTTGAATGATCTTTAGTTCTTGAGAGTCAAGCTTTACACCCTAGATGACTTCCTTCACCTTTTTACAAAGTTCTTTCAATATAATATTTGGAAATAATAGAATAAGCTACTACTACTACTACTACAAAAAAAAGAAGCTTTCAGGGATGGATAAATCTGTCACTAAAGTAAAAAAGAAAAAGAAACTGTTGGTAAAGTTTTTAAGGACAGATTAGTGATAAATTTTATCAATAATAAAAATACTTATCACCAAAAACATAACTACTAATTTTGAAGTCCGTCGTTCATTTAATGACTGACTTTAGTCAATCGCTAAGATGCCATGGGATAGCGATGATTTTAGCGATTGATTTGGCAACTGATTATAATAAATTGTTAAAGTTAATGACTAAATAAAATTAATCACTAAAAGATTTTAGTTAGCGACCAATTCTAGTTAGTCACTAAATAAATCTTTAGTGACCGATTTGAATCAATTACTAAAATTTTAGTTAGTGATTGATTTGAGTTGGTCATTAAAGATTTAGTTAACGACTAATTTGAATTGGTTCTTAAGTTTAATATTAATTTTAAAAACATGTACTTAATTTAAAATTACATAAAATTCAAGAAAATAAATTATGTATAATAAAAAAATAAATACAACATGTCTTTTGTTCCTCATAAAATAAAAATTATATAAACAAAATCAAATATTCTGTTCATAAAAGAAATGATATCTAAGAATTAGGTAGTGTTGGAGGTGCACTTCTCAAAAGGGGAGAGCCTTATTCTTGTGAGTGCACTTATGCATATAAAGCTCCCTTTGTAAGTGCTTTTGCATATCGCTCTTGTAACATAAGTTACCATGCTTTCTTACCCTGCGCTTCTCATCCAATCGCTCCTTCAAAGCCTTGTGCTCCAACTCTATGTGCTCTTCCATAACCTTCATCCGAGAAGACATATCTGTATGGTTACATCATCAATAGAGCGTCTACTACTAGAGTTGTCGCGTGAATACATAACTAAGCCTACCTATCAATCCCGTACACTTGATGCTTCTTCTCTTTGCCTACTACCTTATAGTAAACTTTAGTGTAGTTTACCCCAGGCAAGTTGGAAGATCCCTCCTTTAGCCAGGTATTAATTTCATTATATTACAAATTCAAAATAAATTATAAACCATAATATTATGAATTTAAAATTGAGTTAATAAATTTTATTTTTTGTTCTTTTAAATAAATAATTTTTTTAAATTAGTTAAATAATTTTCTTATAAATTTTATTTTCGCCTAAAATCTCGTAAGTATTAACAAAAATTTTAATTAAAGTAGTTTTTCAACATATTATATATTTCTTCTTGACAATATAACATATATTAAAGGTTGGTCATTTTTGACACGATAAAGGATGAGTATTAGTCGGTTTTAACTAGATTTCGGTTATTTAATTGATTTTGTTGGTTAATTTTCAACTAGAAATTTTTTCAACTGAATCATTTTAAAAAATTAAATTTTTTATTTTAATTATTTATTATATTTATTTTAATTGTTAATTAACTATCAAATTTATTTGAATTTATTTTTATCTTTTTGCAAACACAAATTATTTTATGATGAAAATAATGAAAAATGAAGATAAAAAATCTTAACATATAAAATATCGTTATTTTTGTTTATGAATTTATCATGTAATTTATGTAATATATTATATGATGTTTAATTTTATGAAATTAATTTATTACAAAAGTTTGTTTAATAATGTGTACATTAATTTTAGCTTTAAAATGATAAAAAAGTGTTTGTGTGAATTTAGTGTCCATTAACTTGTTTTATTTAATTTTTGTATAAAATTTTGGTTTATTTAATTACTGATCGAATAGATGAAAAAATCAATTCAGGTTAATTTATTTTTATTAATATTCGATTGAATTTTGATTTTCTGGAATTTTTAGACCAAATGATCACCTCTAAACATGACAGATGTACATTTGTTGTTTTTATCTTTTAAAAAGCGGTGCTCGAAACGATATGAATGTCTTAATCCAAAATAACTTAACAAATTTTAACTTAAATTATTATTTTAAAAAAATATTCATAATTATTTATAACATTTATATTTTAAAGCTTTAAGATGTTTTTGACAGTTGATATTTCTTATCAAAGAAATTTTGTAAAAATTTTATCAATAAGGTGTTCGTAACGAATACTGTATGTGTTATTATTTTTTATCTTAAATACTAATTTTTAAATTATTTGATTCAATATTCACATTGACTTTTTAATTTTGAGTGAGGGTACTACTTTGTTGATACCTATAACGATAATGTCCATTTCTTCAAATTTAGAAGTTGCTTGATAATTGCTCGTATAGTTGGTATAATTATTTGAAGCCTCAATTTGATTTTTTTTGTGTTTTAAAAAAAAAATGTTATACATAAAAAGACCGTAAACTTAAGTTTGAACTGAATAGAGTTAAAAAAAAAAGTTTGACTCTTTTATTTGAGATTTTATGATAAAATAAATGAAGGTAAATATAAAATTCTTTCAATTGATAAATAGAACAAAGTCCTGTTCTTTCAAATGATAAATTGCTTGATATTTGTTTTATGATGAACATATATATATTAGGATAAATATGAAGTTCTTGCAATTGAAATTTTGCAATTTACATTATCATTGTTAGAATACAAATACTTGTAACTTATTTCATAAACAGATTATATTACACTAAAATTTTGTGAAAAGTATATTATACTTATAAATTTATTTAAAATTTAAAACTTATTTTAAAAAATTTAACTCAAATAAGTAATTGTAATATCTAAAACAAAAAAAATTATTTTTAAAAAAGAAAAATGTGAATATTGAAATAATGATAAATTTGATAGCAAAAGCAAAGGCTCTTTGACCATATCCTTTCTTTTTAAATAATTTTTTTAAAAAAGTGTTATGTTAATATAATAATAGTCAAATGGAAAATATTTTTAAATTATTTTTAATATTATTTAAAAATAATAAAATAATAATGTTGATCCATTTAATATAAAATCTTTGGTCATATTGAAATAGTCATAAAGACATAAAGATAATAGATAATTTATAATAAAAGTTTAATTAATTAATACTATAGTATAATCGTCAATTTTACATTAAATTGAAGATCATAACAAAAATAAAAATTATAAAAATTATTTTAAAATTACAATTTTAATAATATAATTATGTATTTTTTATTAAAATTAATGATAAATGTTATACAAAATTCCAATATTTGTCCCTATGTTAGTAGTCAAACTTTTATATTGAAAAAATGATAAATCAAAATTTGATTATTTAATTTGATCCAATAGAATTTTGTCAAAAAATTTAAAAACTAAAGATATTTAAATTAGGGATCTTATATAATAAACTTTGAGCTAAAATTTTTCGCAAATACAAAAAAATTTAAACTACCATAAAAAAATTTAGATGTTTCCAAGAGCTATATATATATATATATATATAAATTTACATTGCTAAAAAATTTAAAATTTTAGAATGATTAGTAGACGTTAAATACAAAATAGTTCAAATTTGAGAAATAAACCAAAATGGAGATAAGAATTCATTTGAGTTTGTTTGTAGGCAATTTAACAATGAAATATCCTCTGTTTTCCATAACCATTTCAGTTAAAATCCAATTTATATCAAATTAATTAGTGTTTGATTTTTTATTTTTAAACCATGAGAGTTTAATTGATAACATAAAATAAATATTAAAAATTTATATAATTTCTACCCAAAAGTCAACTATTATACTTCTTTAATATTAAAAATTAAAAGCTTCAATTTTAATTTTAAAACTACCAATATTACTTTACACTTTTCATAGTCACTTGTATAAACAATTATTTTTGAATGGTCAATTAAAGTGCTTTTGAACCATATCAACTAGTTGGAATTACATTTCATTACTAAATTAATAAAGACTATCTAAAAAAAGCTTTTTAAAATTATTTTACTTTTTACGTAAAATTTTAGTTTTGAGCTTATTCTTTATTTTCTTTTATTTAATATCTAACACAATAAGCTCTTACCATCTTGATGATTATTATAAAATTATTTTCTTATATCAAAGATAGAAAGATGCCATGGTAAAATATTTTACTTTTGGTATAGTAAATTAAATTAATCAAATTAACCGGTATCATTGAGTTCAATCCATTTTAATGGTTCTTATTTAGGTTAAAATTTTTTAATTTGAACTGGATTGATTCGGGTGAAATTATGAAACTCAGTTAACATTGAACCAAACCAAATCTATAAGAAATTATTAATTTCTATTTGTCGGCTCTTTAAAATAATTATAGTTTCCAACATTACTTAATAATATTTGAATATAAAAAGTAAATAATACTGAAATTGCATTATCTGTTTTTTTATTTTTTTCAAAAGTAAGACTTATGGATGTAGTTGATGGTTTAGTGAGAACTTGATTGACTATACTTAATTAATTTTTTAAATAGAAATCTATTAAAAATTATAAAATTTAAAAATATTAAATTAATTTAAAAAGAATTTAACAAACAATTTAGTTAATTAAATAAAAAATTAATTTTATAAAATTGTCAATATTATTGAAAAATAATATAATTATATTATTGAGGATTTAAGAATACAATAGTCTACTTTGTTTAATTAAATATAAAAAACTTTGAAAGCAGTAAGTACTTTAAAAAAAAAATTAAAGACAAAATAATAGCAATTAATATAGTCATTGGTTTAATACTAGAATAGATAATTATATTAAAAAAATAAAAATTTTAAGCATGTATTACAACTATTAAATTAATATAATAATGTCATTATCATTACTTTTGTATTAAAACAAACAATTATAATAAATAAAAGTATAGTCATGAAACCATATATATATATATATATATATATATATATATATATATATATATGGCTACATTTTTAACGTTACTAGTATAGATAATTGTTGTTGAACCATCAATTAAAACATTTTTATTGAAGTGTACGCTCATCAAATCAATTGGTAATTTAAAGCATTTCAACAAATTGATATAAATTTCAATAGCAATTAACAACCGACGACCTAGAAAAATCTAATTTCAAATTCCTTTCATTTTTAGATTTTAATTTTTGGCTTGTCACCTTTGTTTTGTTTATTAGCAATGAAAGTTTAATCCATATACTCAAGCTATTTAGAATTTGCAAGGCCCTCACATAATTTTAGCTCTTACCATTTTGATGGTTATCAAAAGATTATCTCTTTTTATTAAAGATATAAAGATGTGATGTTAAAATAATCTACTTTTGAAATAGCTAATTAAATATGGATTTGGACCTAATAAAGAAATAGAAATTTTTGTCTATGGAATTTTGGAGATCAACTTTTTTATACAGTTTATAAATTATCAAGGTGTTTTCATTTTGTTATATGAAATATTTTCAAAATCTTCATTTCATATACAAGATAGATTTAAATCATCAATATCTAATAACATATCTTATTTTAAAAAATTTTCAAGTTACATTCTTACCCATTTATTTTTTAAAGATTATTGATAAAATTATTATCAAAATTATTTTGAAGTGATTATAGAAATAGATTGAATGTTTATATTTCAAATGAAAAAGAATGAACAATAAAGATAATTTTGTTTTTTTTTTTTCTTCATCAAACAATTGTAAAACTTTTATAAGATTGGAAGATAAAGTTAAAGAAAGGTAAAGCTTTGATTATGAAAAGTGTTAAAATATTATTACTGACAAGAGAGAAGTAGGAGTGATAGAAAAGAAATGGAGAGAAAAAATTTGAAAACGTTTTATATTTTTTTATTGATAAAATAGCTGTATTTATCACAGTGAAACTTTACTGCATCATTAAAGATATATTAATTACAAAATGTTTTTAAAAAGAAACTGAAGTATAAAAAATGTCAAAGCTACATTAGTTTTACATTTGATTGCATAATGATAACAACAAGCTTTCCTAAACGATATATATATATATATATATATATATATATATATATATATATAATATGAAGTCTTATTTATTTAAGCTAACATGTTTTAAAAGTTTTTAAAATAATAATATTATAAAAATTAGAACCTTAAATTTTGATTAAACTTTAAAAAATTTTGATAAATTTTTTTATTGATTTATGTGCTAAGTTATATATATATATATAAGAAGACAAAATTTTACTTTTGCAATTTACAATAATAATGTAAAAAAATTAAAAATTTCCAATTATTTATTTTGTTAAATTACTATGTACCTACATTTTACTAATAAAAGTCAAATATAACATAAATTAATAGAACATCTTGATTCAAAAAATAGTTTTTATGACTTTACAATTGAGGTTTATTTAGGTGCATACAAAGTGCTATAAAATACAACAAAAAATTGGCATGGATTAGATGGTGAAAGAATTTAGAAGCTTCTTTGTCCATCAAATCCCATATGTGAAAATGAATTAGAAGTCTTTAATAAGTGAACCAAGTGTCTTAGAATAAATTTTGCTCTACTTTATCCAAACATGCCTTCTATCATACAGGAGAAAGTAAATTCTATTTTGCATAGTGAAATTGTAAAAAAGTGCTTTTATCTATCAAAGTAAGTTAGCTGCAAAACGTGGAGATGTGCATATCGTCGGTTAGTACGTTGTGTATTATAACTGTTAAAATCAAAATAAATGTAATAAATAAGTTGTTTGATTTTTGACTTAAGTTTCACATAAGATGGATGAAGTACTTGTCAACCACACACTACAAGCTAAATTGGTGTAAAATTCTCAAAGAATGATAAAAAATTACTCCATTTATCAATTTAAATTAGTACTTTTACCCTTTGAGTTTTTCCTAAACTTTCCTCAATCCAAATGTAAGAAAATCATGTTCACTAGTTTTAGATTTTATGGAATTATCATCAAGTGCTATTTTCTTTATTTCAAAATTTGTGATTAATTTAAGACAAAAAGATTAACCATTTACATATATAAATTTTAGAATTGAAATTATTTCTTTATCTACATTCATAAAATTTTACTTTCTATTATTTTCATTTTTTAATTTTTTTTTTGATAATGCTTGGTTTTACTACAATAAAAGAGTCTGACATCGTAAGTATGCTATTTTATTATTATCACTTTCTTTTCAATTATTTATCATTTCAAAGAAAATGACATAAATATTTATCTTTGATTAAATTCTTCTTTGAGATTTGTCTTTTTGTACTTTGTTTTAGCTTAATGGTCCATATTTATATATTTATTCTTAATATGCACTTAGTAAAGGAATTGATCGTTAGTGAATTCAATCAACTAAAAAAATCATAAGGAATTAGTAAAACAAGAATATTATGTTTTTTTTCCCCCTTAAAAAGGATAGATGCTAGATCTTTTGTTTTGTTTCATTTTTATTTTTAGAAGATACCTATAATTAATTGACTTTTCCTAGCTTTCCTTGTGTGTTAGCATATATATGCTAATAGATATAGTGACGTTAATAATGGTATATCTTCTACCTTTTTTCTTTTAAATATTAAAGACTTTTTTATGCCTTTATAATGTTTGATTTCAAAAACAAAATTAATAAAAATTTTCTTATTTATGATTGCGTTATGTTTGTGTTGATGATATTGTAGAATGGTTTACCAAGATATCTTTCATGTATAGTGTAGACACCAAATTTTAGCTCTAAATTTTGAAAAAAAACAAAAATAGTTAAATATCATCAACTCTTTTTAAATCAAGATTATGCGATCAAAATTCAAAATCATGTTTTTACCACGATATCAAGTCTAGCGATCAAAATTCAAAATCATGTTTTTACACGATATCAAGTCTAAGATAACTTAATAACCATACCCTGATGTCAAATCGAGAGTAGATTAATGAACATACCTTGATGTAAGCATGATAGTAGACTAATTATACCCTTATTAGGTCAAGAATAGATTAATAAGTAGATCCTGATGTGAGGTTGGGACTAGATTTTTGAAAACTTCATGTTTATCCCGATGTAATAAATCTCAATTTTACATCAAATTTCAAGATGTGATCCTTAAACCGATGATAAATTTGTGGCATAATAGTAAAACTGATGACAAAATGATAATTGTAATAGTAAATTGATATCAGGTCGATAAAATTACAATAAAATAATAGAATTAATGTCATGTTGGTAAATAACTGAACCCAACAATAGATCAATGTAGAAGAATCTTAATGACATGACATTTATGATACCCGATGAGATGTGATTATTTTTTTCTCTTGTCATTTACTTCCCAATGTGATGGATTTCAATCTCACATTAGGTTGCATATATCATTTTCAATATGGTGGATTTTGATCTCACATCGAGTTATAGATATTATAATTTTTGAGGTGGACTTTGATCTCACATTAGATATTACAATTTTTGAGGTGGACTTTGATCTCACATCAGGGTTCAAGCATTACAACTTCTCGATGTTGTGAACTTCGATCTTATTTCGGGTTACAAGAATAATGTTATTTTCGATATGATTACGTGCGATCTCAAATTGAACTACATAAATTCAATTATGATTAACTTTAGTCTCACATTAAATTCCATCACTAGTGTCATATAAGATGTGGTGGATTCTTTTCTCATATCAAAATCGATTTGATTCCAATGTCATTGACTCAGCTATTATGTTAAATCAATTTAATTTATATACCAGATGTGATTGATTTCTATCTAACATTAAAACCAATTTGATCCCAATGTGACCATATCTTAATTCTAACATTAGATCAATTTAATTTATGTTCTAGATGTGATTGGTTCTTAAGTCACTTCAAAGTAAATTTGATCTCAATTTGATTGACTCAGTTCCCATATTAGATCAATTTAATTTATATACCAAATATGAGTAATTCCTATCTCACATAAAAACCAATTTAATTTTAATATAATTGACTCAGTTCTTACATTAGATTAATTTAATTTTTGATGTGATCGATTCAACTCTTGCATAAAAAATAACTTGATCCTAATGTGACTAACTCAATTTTCATATTAGATTAATTTAATTTATATACCAGATGTCATTGATTCCTTTCTCACATCAAAACCAATTTGATTTTAATGGGACTGACTTAGTTTTCACATTAAATCAAATTTAACTTCAAACAACACTAAATTTTCATCTTACATTATGTTTGAATTGTAGCTGTTTCAACCCAATATCACATCGTGTTTCAGATGCTGTCACCACATCGAACTTTAGGTATATAGCTGATGGAAGAAGATTCAAGAAGTTGGCTTCACTTTGATGTGATTGATCTTAATCTCACATCGGATTTCAAGCATACAGTTGTTGAAAAAGGAAAGACTTGAAAAGCTAGTGGAAGGATCTTGATGAAGTATGCATAAAGTGCCCATTTTAACTAAAACTGACTATCTAGCACTATGATCCCTTCTCTCTTGTAATGAACTTTCAGATTTTTGATGAGCCTTGCCCCATTTTTATTTTATAGATAAACCAATTTTCAATGAAAATGAGGGTGTCTTTATATTCTAAAACTCTACATCTTTGTATTCAAACGCATCTCTTTCTTTCTCTTTCTAGAATTTCTATACATTCCTTTTCTCAAAATAGTCTCAATATTTTGAGATCTCTACATCTTTTCAAATCCTCTCTACGAAGATTTACTTAGAGTATTCATTGGCTGTTTAGCAGAAAAAATTGTATTGAAGTTATTACTCATCCTATATCTATTTTGCAGAAATGAATAAAAAATGTTTTCTTTTGTTCATTTTTCTTTTGTTTATTGTTTTTTATATTTAATATTATAAATTTCTTGGTGCATCTCATGTTTTTCTAAAATTATTTCAGAGAAAGGAATTTGATAAAGTTCATAATTTGATCTCTAAATTAAAACATATTTGTTTTTCTAAAATTGAAGATCTAGTATTAACTAAATTGAAATTCTTTCATAAAATTGCATAATAAATTTATTTTGAGATTTCTTATATTTAATTAAGTTTAATGTGGTTTTCTTTAAAAACTTTGATATCAAGCTAAAATCTAATCTCATCTTATTTGCTTATACTCTCTCTATATATATATATATATATTACACTTATTTATTACACTTTATGATCAATATCAAATTAATGCAAAGTCACAACAACACCCTGTTTAAGTGGTACAAATTCTTGGACACTTAGAAGGGTGTTAATCCATCCCTATAGGTAATTGACTCTCGATCCTAGATCCTCTGGTGAAATAGGACCAATACTTATTTTCAAAAGGAGTTCATTTTTTCTTTTCTAAAAGAAAAAATTTTTTTCAATCAAAACTGGTAGCTAATCACACCATAAAAAAGATTGGTGACAACCTCTTATTTTTTCTATTTTTTAAAAAAATTCCAAAAATAAAAAGAATTTTCTCTTGATGTAGCTTTTCGCCAAGAAAAAATTCCAGCTATGACATACAGTTCTATGAAACTTTTTGATTTATGAATGATGTTAAGAGCATTAGATTATCTTATATTTTTCATCTTGTTTGCAAATGTAGTGTTCTTGATATTACTTAGTTACCTTTGCTTGAAACTGTAAAAGATATAATTGTGTTATAACTAGACAAAAATTACTTCTGCCTAGATTGAACATTTTGAGATTTACTGTCTTTTAGATGATTCACATTATTAGTAGATTTCAAACTTTAATAATCGTTATATCTGTAAGACAACAATTTATAAATAGAATTACTTTGCTCATAAATGAATGGTTATTATGCAACTTAATATTCATGAAGTAAACAAAAGATTCTTAAGGTTGAAATACTTGCTCTTGGGATGACAATTTACCTTCAAGAATTGTAAGACAAGATACAAGCAAAAAGATTTATTTATTGATCTTCTATCTTTAGTGTTTCTCAATCGTTTCAATAGAAGAAACATATTTTATCTAGCAATTCTATCTAAAATCACCATTTTACCAAATTTTAAACTCTCTTGTATATAGTACCCTACATATTAAACTCAAGAAGTAGGAAAAGAGCATGTACAAGTATGAATGTATGTATGTATGTGTACACATGTATTTGTTATCTTATTAATATAATAATGGTATAATGAACTCATTCACCATTTGCTGATACATATAGGAAAATTTTTCTATCATAGATATTTAAGTGGCATCACCAACGCTCAAATAAACTTTTGTATGAAAGTGCATCTTGTTATTTATGTATATACGTCACTCAAGTTTCTATGGATATGTTTCTATTTTGATTATAGATTTTCATTCCCTTTTTTGGGTAATACATTTTCTGCAACTATGCAATTGAGAAATTATGACAATCACTTTGATGCTTTCGTGGAGTATCATGAGAGTTGTGATGTTTTTAGCAATACTCTTGAAGTGAATCTACTTATTTCAACAAATGGCAACATGCAATGTCATCAAAAGAGCATTGACAAAAAGGAAAGCAAGGTTAGATATATTATATCAATTCTTTGATTTATGATTTTGTTTTATACCAAAATTTTATTGCTTAACAAGTACTTGTAAGAAGCCATGAAGGAGGGTAGATGTGGACAGAATGATAGAAGAAGTGGTAATGGAAAAGGTATAAGAGAAGGAAGTAAGAGGCCACACCAAAAGAAGGCTTGGACATACATTTTGGCAAGATAAGCTCTATGTACCAGGGAGTTACTAGATTCGAATTTACTTATTTCAACAATTATATGCACAAAAAGATTGACTAAGGGTTTTCTTGGCCAGAACTATCATTTCAACTCTTTTCGAATGAAAATGTTTGCAGCCAAACATAGTATCAAGGTCCTCTCCTCTTTCTTTCTTGATTTTAGAGGCAACACTGAAGTTAATGCACAAAAATTCTTTAGAAACTTAAAAAGCAGCTACAATAGTGAGACTATTGGGTTTATGGAAGGAAAGTCATTGCAAATGGGAGTTAAAAAGGATTTTTTCAATGTGAGTAATGAAAGTTTTTGCAAATAAGGAACAAGATATTAAAAGAAACTCTACAACAAAAAGTTCTACATATGAAGATTTTTCTAAACTCTTTGAAGAAAAGCTTGGGGATATTAGTTTCCTTAGTTAGCTGGAGATATACAATATGAATTCAAGTGGCAATTTTCCCATAGTATAAGAAATTTTCATGAAGAGATTTTTTAATGTCAAGTTCTAAATCTGATAAACTTGAAATAGATTCTTGTTCAAATATCTCAACACTAAAAAGTACATCATTATTTGCAATCAGCTCAAAAACATATATCTTATTTCTTTTCTATTTATAATTATGTAACAATCCTTTTATTTATAATTATACTTTATTAATTTAAAGACAAAGCTGTAGTAAATGAGAGCTCAATGAAGAATAACACTTTAAGAAAAAATCAAAATTTTCAATCTTATCCTTGGAAAGTTAATATGTTGTCTTGCCACAATGAATATGAACTACTTGGTAGAAGTTGCTATATCATTTGTAAAGACTGATAATAACATCCACCTAGAAACTGAAAATAAGACGAAAGACCCACCAATCTTTATTGTAATTACCTTCGTAAGATGTTTCCAAAATCGAACAAAGAAAATTTGCAAGTGACAAAAGTGTAGGGCCTGTTAGTCATTCAGTGCCAGTTCTTACCATTGCCATAAAATCGTAATCCTTCTAATTTTCATTTTCATTTTTTGATTGTCATTTTCCTGGGTAAAAGATCGCCTTCACCCTTAAAATACCATTAGTCTCGACCAACATTTTTGAGAGAATGTATTTCTAAACCCTTTTGCGAAACTTTGACCTTGGTCTTCCTTCATGGATTTTCTTTAATTTTTAGCTCCGTGTAATAACCTTCATCTATTATATGCTCTCTGTAGCAACCCTAACCAATCTCTTTTTGTAGTTGTGCTTGAACAGAATCACATGAAATAAGCATGAGCTACTTTCCTTCTCTGTTCTATGTGCCCCTCTTTCACCTATTTTCTAATTATCTTGATTTAGCTCTTATAGATAAAGTGACTGAAAAGAGCTATAGCTGGTAAGAGTCTAGAGTTTGATCCTATTGGTGGAGGGCCCTACACGAGTGTCGTCGACAACTGCATCCTCAAATAGGAAGGTCACATCGTTGGTTGGACTAACTTCACAATCACCTTTCCTCACAGTTACCAAAATTGTTGTTAACCCCCCCTTGTTTTGAGTATTGTTCTTAGTTAACTATGGTGTTAGGGCTTTGAAATTCAATTAGAGAACCGTCATGCTTTCTGTGCCAGTGGTTGAAGTGGGCTCGGGGGGGGGGGGGGGGGGGGGTGTGTTCTCTTGAAAAGTTTAGTGTCTACGTACTCACAGTATATTTTGGAAGGATTTTTCATTCTTTTTTTAGTTGAAGCAGAAAGGATATTTTGATCATAAAATAACATAATTAATGCTTATAATCACTAGTTTTTATTTTTGCATACATTTTGATTCTGAGGTGTTTAATATCTATAGTCACTAGTTAGCTTTGATATCAAGAACTCATCCTTGTAATACTAAACTTTCGGATTTCATTAAATGGCAAAAGATTACAACTACTCTGAGTTTGACTCCAGTATTCCTCAAGTTAATGAGAATAATATGTGCTAGATTTCAGGTTCAGTTCTTATAGATAAATGGCTGGAGAGAAAATATAATTTGAAGTGATAGTTCTTATAGATAATTAAAGAAATTAATTAGGGTGGTCTTTTTTGGGTCTAGAACCAAGGTATCAAACACACTAGTGCCACCATAAGCAAAGTTCATGCCGTATCTCAAGTGCTTGTATGCGTTAAAATACCATAAGTCTTCTCATGATTGTGTATACTAGTAGAAGCACTTTGCCACAAAAATAAAAAAAGAAGAGTAATTATTTATTATTTTCCATGGGTAGAATTTCTAAGCAATTACATTGACTTTGATGTTCTTATATATTGTGGAGTTGGGTGAACAGGTTATAACTTGGTGATTGTATAAAAGAGGCATTACTTTTACAGTAACTAGTCCTGTTTTTATCAAAAAGTTTGAATGTCTAAATACATAGTCCAAGAAGAGATGTTACATTTGGTGGCAATCCCTGAATTAGATAAAGTTGTGCTATGTTACAATACATCTCGTTCCATTTATAACTTGGACAGCAAGCAGTTGAAAATACTTGTTGACTCTTAAAAGGAATAGATGGTGAAGATAAGGGTGGGGGAAGACCTTGAGAATGCTCATTTCTCAAGCAATCATGTTTTATTGAGTATCTATTCTAGTGGCCTTATTTTTGTTCCTCATTGTTTGCTTTCTTGCTTTTGCTTTGTACATTTTACATATACAGGATATTGATTTGTTTGCTTTGTGATATTTTGTAAAGCTGATGTAACTGATACTGTTATAACAGAGAGAAAGATTTATGACACCTCTAGAGAAACTCAACTTGGTGGTAAAAGATTTTACTCAGAGATTAGAAAGTACTTTCCAGATCTCAAGGATGGATCATTACAGCCAGGTTATGCAAGGATTTGAACGAAACACTTGAAGGACCCAGATAGTCTCCCAGTGATTTTGTGATATAGGTTAGTCCTTGCTCCTTCTTTATGAACTATTTAATTAAACCAAGATGAGAAATAATATAAATCTTTTCTTAGAGTTCAAAGCTTGAAATTGTAATTCTCTGTTCATGAAATGACTATAATTTCACATTACCTATCAATCTATTGCAAGCCTTCTTTTTTCTGAACTTTGAGACTATTTGAAGCCTTGCATTTACCTTGTAAGCATGTTAGTTTAAATTACAGCCTCAAATTTTTTGCTATTTTGTAAACTTTGTTGTATTTACCTGAATTAAGAAGTTTTAATATTTTGTTAATGATACCTTTTAGGTTGGAAGGAAACTACAGCCCAACCTAATTGTAAACTCACTAGAAATGACAATGAAAATTTCCTAGATATGTAACCTAGAAAAAAACATATATTTCAATATGGTTGTTTTTGTGTAGCATTAAAGCTTGTATAAACATATGATTGTTGTGGCAATTATTCAGTCGCGAATGTCTCAGGGGCTGAAAATGGTAAACAGTCTCACAAATCTTATTTCATTTCTATTAATTTCTGTGACAAATAAGGAAGCATTTGGATGCCATTGTTTAAAAAATTGGAAAAATTAGTTCTATTTTATTGACAAAAAAATTGTTAGTCACTGGTAAATTAATCATCCATAAGAAACTATGAAGATGAGTTCTAAGTTATGTCAGAAAACTAAGGCCCACACTTTGTTTTAAAGTCCTTAAGGGGTATAAGATTTATTCAGTAACACTAATTTTAAAGACCTAAATTTTAATAGAGAGATACAATTCATATAGAATGTCCTTTTATCATTATATTGATATCATTTCTCAGAAATACAATTCTTTCTAGATCCTAAGAATTTTATACTGTATGTTTACTTGCAAAAGGAGTTAAGATGTAAATTACCTTTCCTTAATGCCTCAACACTTGCCTGAAGCAAGTCTTTTTAGTCTATTTTCATGTCTGGCATTTCTTAAATTCTTACTGGCTTGACTTAATATATTACTCAAATATATTAAGTCAAGTCAAGTGCTGTCTTTTATGTTTAAATTCATAAAAAAAAAAGTTGATAATATCTTTTTTAGCTATATTTTCTGTAAAAATCAAAAACAAAAAAACAGTGCCTTTTGTATTTATTTTGGAAAAGAAAGCAAAATTTTAGTTTCAGGTGCTGTCTACATGACAGACTGCATGCAGTAATAAAATCTCTTGATATTTGGTATTTTTGATATGCAAAAATCTAGTCTTGATAATAATCCTGCTTTGTGTCACATGTTACTTGAATTTGTTTGTTGAATGTGTCCATTACATGATGGTTGATTTATTTCTATTGATAGATTAAGAGACCAGACATGTTTGATAGTCTAACTTACTTAAACAACGATAAGACTATCGGTTGATGGCAGTGGATTGACTTGTTACTATCATATTTTTTCAAGAAGAATTGGATCATCTTGCGAGTATTTTCCTAATTGTTTCAGTGTCTAGTGTGTTCTGAATCAGTTATTTGCTTATCATTTGCTGCTTGACCCCTTAATTTATCTCATTCTCTCTCTTTTAAACTTTCATTCTTCATTTAAGTTGCATTTTTTGAAACATTTCACGTTATTTAATTAGAAGCCTTATACTTTGTTTTGGTTCTGTTAATAGTCACAACGATTTGTTAAAAAATTCTAGATTGTTCTCTTTGCTGGTTCAAAAAGCAAGCTTAAAGCCTTTGCATATTGCACTATGAAACTCTTAATCACTAATTGTTAGAGGTTGTATTATGATCCATGCTTGACATATTGCTATACATTTTATCATAGGCTAAACTTGGGAGGTGGAAGTCCTCAACTTTATAGTATAAAGAACATTCATGCTTCGATTTACATTATCACTATAACAATGAATCATCGAGAGCATTGATTGTATGCTATTCTGCAGCCGCTGTGCACCAACATGTGGAACCTGTGTCCATGTGTGCGGTTACAGAGCTAGTCAAAAGCAGAGCATACATTGAACATGGACTATTAGATCTTTAATTTCTAATGCATGGCCATGTTCTTCAAATATCTTATAGGGCAGCCACCTGAAGGATAGGAAGGTGGTACTGGGTTCATATCTAAAGAAATGATTCAAAACCAATTCCCTACTCCAGCACCTAATATTCAGGTGTGTCTCTTTTTTGCTCTCTCTAATTATTGTTTAACACCAATAACTGATATCAAGCCTAGCAGCAGTAGTTCGCATTCGTAGAATTTTTTTATTGGGTAATTGAAGTTAGAGAGTGCATTTGAATCTTAGGTTTTTCTCTTCATGTTATGAATTGAATTTTCATTGCTATTTTCTTTACGTTTATTTTTACCTCTGTAGTGTCACTCAATAGTTGCGGATCTTAATGAGATATGATTAATTTTTTGGGTTTGTACGATCCATTGGATATGAAACCAAAGTAGTTAATTATTTTTGTATTTGGAGGACAAAAGTGGACCCAATGAAGAAAAGAATTGGTGCAAGAGTAGCTGAGATGTAAATGGGTTGGTTATGCAAACTAAGGCCATTAATGAAGAGTTTTGGTGAAGAATATTTGAGGCTTATTTTCATGTTTGTAATTTTCTAAATAACTTTGTGCGCAGCTTGCCATTACTATATTAATGACTTTATTATGTTATTATAATTAAACATTTGTACAAGTGAAAATTTGTATCAATGTTTGTATGTAATATAATTGACATTATTAAAGTGGTTGCAATTAATTTTAAAAATGTGAATTCAATAGTAAGCTTATGGTGTATACAATGCAATAATTATAATTTAAAAATAAAATTAAATGTAAATTATAAAAATAAAAATTTATAAAAAATAAATATAGTAAAAGACATATATTGATGGATATTTTGTTCATTAGTAAAAAATTATGTATATATATATATATATATATATATATCGAAAATGTGTTTATGAATATAGATCTTGTATGTAGTAGCAAACAAATAATCTATCACTAAAACATTTACATACAGTGATAAAAAAATCTGTCATTAAAATATTTACATATAGTAACAAGCGAAAAATCATAAGTAAAACCTTGAATATGATGGATGATATATTTGTTAGTAAAAGCTTTTGAATATATGTTGACGAATAAGAAATCTATCAATAAATACTTATTATATATATTAACAAACGTAAAAATCTTTCGGTAAAAGTTTATAAAGATAGGGCTTATACCTGCGATCAAAGTGTTTGTCAGTATAAGTTTTGTCTATCATTTTAATTTTTTAGTGATGGTTTTTAGTCTATTAATTTTTTTGTAATGTATAAATAGATAATATATTGAATAATTTGGATAATAATGTGTTATGTTTTATAATACCGTAAAGTTTTACAACTTTCAAATAGTTTCAAAACTGTTGATAAACTATTTATAGATAAGTGTATTTTATCTTCCAAAGAAACAAAATTTCCTTTATACAAAAGTTACCTCATATAGTTAAGTACTTGTCATCATAAGTTTTTCTCTTTATGATTTTATAATTAAGAGCCCATAGTTGTACTTGCTTTGTCAAAATAGGGTTTGAGTATGATCAATACATTTTAAAGCTCCTAAGAAGTTCTTTTTATTTTTTGGTACGAATGTATGTAAGCTTAATGTCAAAAATTTTTGTATGTCACTGAAAAGGAAAAAACAAAGAAATAATAACCACATCAATTGACAATTATATAAAAAAAATTATATATCACTAAAAAACATGAAATAATAATTACTTTTGTTGATAGTTAAAAAGATAACTATCAATTAATATCATTATACATATAATGAAACATATCAATGGATAGTTTTAAAGAGAGCGATCAACTAACATTTGTGTTACCTTTATTTTTGTTATTGATTGCTAGAATGAAATATAAAAAATGAAAAATTTTATAATTGACTTTGGCAGGAATTAAAAATGAAAAGCTTGTTTAAAACTTTAGTCATCAGTTTCTATGAGAATCAAATACTAAAGTTATCAAAATGTTGAGCTTGAAAGCTTTACTTAAAAGTTCCTAAAGCAAAGATAACTAAAACCTCCTTCATAAGTCACAAATACTCACCTATTTTAAACATTCTAAACTACAAATCCCAAAATCATATTCTTTCTTTACTACCACCTATTTCTCAAATTGATATAACATCTTTAAAATTTTATTATTTTGCTTGATTTTTGTTGCAAAATCATTTTTAATTGTTTCATATTTGCTTTGGGTAAGTGATCTTTTAGAGAAAAAAACATACATATTTTTATAATCTCTTATTTTCACACCTCATTTCTCTCAATAATTTTTCAATATTTTAATTCAATTCAAATATAAAATTTGTTGAGTAAGTTGATTTTTATTAAATCGATGTTATTTTTGTAATTTTAAGATATTGTTTAAATTATTTTTTAATTTTGTAATGATTATATTATTATTGTTTTTAATAATTTAGTCGTGCTTTAAAGATAGAAAAAGATGAGTGAGATAAATTGTGAGATCACTGTTGAGGTGACAGAAATTTTTGTTAAAGTAGCTTTTCAACATAACATATAATGTATATACTTATTTTTGACAATATAAGATACATTAGATGCTAGTAGTTGTCAACATGACATATGCATGTACACTAGTTTTTATCCTTTATACCTCATTCTAATGTAAGTTAATAGATTTTAATTTATGTTATTATTTTAAGAGGCTATCCACAATTATTTATGATATTTATCTTTTAAAATTTTCAAGATGTTTTTGACACTTTATAACACAAGGAAGAAAAATTGTAAAGTTTTATCACCAAGATGTGTATAACGAAAACTATATATGTTATTATTTTTATTCTAAAAAATAATATCTGAATTATTTGATTCAATGTTCACATTAACCTTTTAACTTTGAGTGAAAGTACCGTAGCATTGATAAATATAACAATATCCCTTTCTTTCAATTTATAAGTTGCTTAGTAATTGTTCTTATAATTAGTATATTTATTTGAAACTTAAAGTTGATTTTTTATTTTTTTTTATAAGTATATGAAGCATACAAAAAAACCTATACTTAAGTCTGAATTGAATGAAATTTTTTTTAAAAAAATCAGCTTTTTGATTTGGTGTTTTACGATGAACATGGATTAAAGTAAAAGTGAAGTTCTTAAAGTTCTTGCAATTAAAATTTTGCAATTTATACCATCAATATTAGAATATAAATACTTTCAAACTTATTTGATATACAAATTATATTACCATATTTTGTGAAAATTTTATTTTACTAATTTACTTAAAATTTAAAAACTTATTTTAAAAAATTATACTCAAATAAATAATTGTACTTCCTTAAGCTAAAAACTGTTTATTTTAAGAGAATTTTTATAATATATTAAAATAATGACAAATTTGACAGTAGAAGCAAAGGTGGTTATTTGATAGTAACCAATTGTTAAATATTTTTTTGAAAAATAAGAAACAAGTGTTCTACTAACATAATAGTTGATCATTCTATAAAATTGATAATTATAATTAATCAAATGAAAAAGTAATTTTTTCAATTTGTAATGTTATTTAAAATTAATAAAAAATAATATTAATCAATTAATTATAATAAAAGCATTGATTATAATTATAAAAATTTACAAATAATTGATTTTTTATAATAAAAATTTAATTAATAATAATAGTATACTCGTCATTTTTACATTAAATTGAAGACCATATAAAAATAAAAAATTTCAAAATTACCAATTTATTATAATAATATATTTGTCTATTTTATATTAAAATGAAAGGTAAATATTATATAACACCTTGATATTTGTTCCATATTCACTATTAAATCCTTATGCTTAGAAGTGAGAAATCTATTAATTTGATTTAAATTAAATATAACGAAAAGTATAAAAATTAAAGATGTTTAAATTAAGGATCTTATACAACAAATTTCAACATAAATTTTTGATAGATGTAAAGAAATATTCAAGCTATCATTAAAAAAAAATTAAAATTTTTTGAGAGTTGATATTTTTTTAAATTTACGTTATCAAAAATTTAAAAAATTCGTAAAAATAGATCTTAAATTTAAAATTGTTCAAATTTAATAAATGGATCCAAAATAGTGAAAAATTTATTTAACTTAGTTTTTAAGTATTTGAATAGTAAAAATACCCACGATCTTTTATAGGCTTTTAAGCTAAAGTTGAATTGAAACAAATTGATAAATTAAATTTTATTTTATTTTAAAATATGAGAATTTAATTGATAATATAGGACAAATATTAGATTTTTATGAAATATTTACCCTAAAATCAACTATCATACTTATTTAATTTTCAAAATAAAAAGCTTAAACTTCAATTTTAGAACCACCAATATTTTCTTACACTTTTTTTGGTCAGTTGTATAAATGATTGTTTTTTATTAATCAATTAAAGAGCTTCTGAAGCATCAACTAAAACCTATTTCACAATAATGGATGCTAATTGAATCAATTGATAATTAAAGCATATCAACAAGTTAGAAATACATTTCATTACCAAATTAATGAAGAGCACCAAAAAGTATATTTTTAAAATACTTTCACTTTTTAGATGAAATTTTAATTTTGAGCTCATTTTTTATTTTATTTTATTCATTAATATTAATTTCATCCATATTATACTTAAGACATCTGAAATTGGTAAGGCTCTCACATTAAGTCTAGTTATTACCATCTTGATGGTTATCGTAAAATTATTCTCTTACATTAAAGATATAAAGAGATGTGATGATAAATTAGTTTATTTTTGATATATCGAATTAAATATGAGCAAATCAAAACCACAATTTAGTAAATTCGAAAGAAAAGTTTGTATACTCTTCCAGTTGAATTACTTTAAAAGGCTTCTTAAGTGGCAGCCTAGAATTTTTTTTTTTTTTCATCAATCAAACTAAATTGAATCAATGAGTTCAATTTGATTCTATGGATTTTGTTTAGGTTAAAATTTTTTTAATTCGAACTAGCTCATAGTAGGTTGGATTATAAAAAACCAATCAAAATAAAGTCAAATCAAATATGTAAGCAATTATAAGTTCATTTATAATTTTTTAAAAATAATAATAGTTTCAACATTACTTGATAGTATCTGAATATAAAATGTAAATAGCTCACACTAAAATTACATTTCTTTCTCATAAATATAATTTATGAATAAAATTGACCGTTTAATCAAAGCTTGGTCAATTATTTTTAATTAATCATTTTAATAATAAATTTTTAAAAATTAAAAAATATTAAATTAATTTAATAAAAAATAATTAACAGATAATTATAATAAATTAAATATAAAAATTAGTTTTATGAAATTATAAAATAATATTACTGATGGTTTAAGAATATAATAGTCCATTGTGTTCAACTAAATATAAAAAACTTTAGAAGTAATAAATCGTTTAAAATAAAAATTAAAGACCACATAGTAATAATATAGTCATCGGTAATTATTAAACTAAATAATTATACTAAAAAAATAAAAAATTTTAAACAATTATTTGAATTTATTCAATTAATATAATAATGTTATAATGGTTATTTTCATATTAAAACCAATGATTATATTATTTAGTCTAAAAAATTAAAAATTAAAACTATGATCGAGGAATCAATAATATATATATATATTTACCATATTTTATCATCATTAATATATTTATAATAATGTGTGCTTATCGTATCAATTGATAATTTAAAGCATTTTAACAAACATTTGATTGCCAAATTAACAACCACTACCTACAAAATGTCTAGTTTCAAACTACTTTCACTTTTACATCAAAATTTAATTTTTGGCTTGTTGCCTATTGTCTTTTATTTATTAACATCTAAAGTTTCATTCATGTACTCAAGCTACCTAGAATTTGTTAGGCTTTCACATAATTTTAAATTCTACCATCTTGATGATTATCAAAAAATTATCTTCTTTCATTAAGGATGTGAAGATATATATGATATTAAAATGGTTTACTTTTGATATAACTAATTAAATATGGATTTAGACCAAATTCATAACTTAAAAGAAGCCAAAAGTGGAAGATTTTTAATTCTTCCATTTGAAGTACACCAAATAAATTCAATTGTAGGAGAGGAGGCTTTGATGCTGTTAAGTAAGGCTTGGGGTCCAAATACTAACTTGAGCTCAAAAAGGTTAGCTCAAAATCAACATTGGGGACATAAAGGGCCATTCTAATGTTTCAAGAGATTTAATCTCATGTTGTAACAACTCTTTGGCACTAGTACACCGGAACATAAAGAATTAAAGACAAGCGAGAATCAACAAGGACAAACATGGCTCTTTAAACAACTTCAGTGAAAGTGTGTTGACAACATTAGCAGAATCTTGAAGTTTATGTCATAAGTATGAAACTACTTTGCCATTATTTGACTCATATGATTACTAATTGATTATCAAAGGCACTTCATTTGTCCCAATGATGACTTTTTCTTTTTTTCTATATATATTCTTTTAACACCTTAAAATCACTACAACATCAATCTCTCATGTATTTAATTTTATTTCTCTTATAAGACACTATTTTTTGAAACACCAACTGTCTTTATAAAATTTATTAAATTATCAATATCTAATAACATATCTTATTTAATTTTGTTTATGAAATTATTTCAAGATCTTTAATTCATATATAAAATAAATCTAGATCATCAATATTTAATAACATATCTTATTTTAAAACTTTTTTCATGTTACATTCTTACTCTCTTGTTTTTTGAAGATTATGATTAAATTGTTATCAGAATAATTTTGAAGTGGTTGTAAAAATAGATTAAATGTTTATATTCTAAATAAAGAATGAATAATCAAATATTCTTTTTTCTTTTTTGTTTCATTAAACGATTATAAAAATTTTATCGATTTTGAAGATAAAGTTAAAAAAAGATAAAACTTGGATTGTAAAAAGTTTCAAAATATTATTAATGATAAGAAAAACTAGGAGAGATAGAAAAGAAATAGAGAGAAAAGAAGCACAAAAAACTATCTTTTTCTTTTTTTGGTTAACAAAATAGTTGTATTATTCGTGACAATTAAACTTTATTGCATGATTAAAGATGAATTCATTATTTTTTTTCAAAAGAAACTAAAAGAAAAAAATGTCAAAGCTACATTGGTTTTACATTTAATTACATAACGATAACATCAGGGTTTCATATATATATATATATATATAATGAGGTCTTATTTATTTAAACTGACATATTTTTGAAATTTTTAAACATAATAATATTATAAAAATTAGAGCCTTTAATTTTTTATTAAGCTCTAAAAATTTTAGATAAAGATCTTTTATTGATTTTTTATTATGCCAAGGTTTTTTTATAAGAATATAAAATATTACTTTTATAATTTACAATAATAATGTGAAAAATACTAAAAAAATTAACAACTTATTTTTGTTAAATTATCACATATCTACATTTTATTAAAAGTCTAATGCAACTTAAGTCAATAGAACATCTTCATTTAGAAAACATTTTCTTTGAATTTACAATTGAGCATTTTTAGGTTCACACAAAATGTTATAAAATACAATAAAAAAATTAGTATGATTGGATGGTGAAAGAAATAAGAAGCTTTTTTTTTTTTTTTTCATTCGCCAATCCTTTTTGTAAAAAAGAATTACAAGTCTTTAATTAATGAAGCAAGTGCCTTAGAATAGATTTTCCTCTAATTTATCCAAACATGTCTTGTATCATATAGAAGAAAACAAATTCTATTTTGCATATACAAATAAAATTGAAGTTTTCAATAGTTTACAAAAGTGCTCTTATCTGTGAAAATAAGATATAAAGCGTATAAATGCCTATAACACCGGTTAATACATTGTGCATTGTAACTCTTAAAATCAAAATAAATGTTAATAAATAAAGTTTTGTAACTTAATAAAGTAATTATGGACCCCACATTGCAAGTAAATTGGCATAAATTTGGAATATGCCTCAAAAAATGAGTAAATTGTACTCCATTGATCATTTTATATTAATACTTTACTTTTTTAGTTTTCTTCATACTTTCTTTGGTTTTGACATAAGAAAATCATGCTCAACAGTTTAAAATTTTACGGAATTATCATCGAGCACTATTCCCTTTACTTCAAATTTTTGGATTAATTTAAGAGGAAGAGGTTAACTATTTACATAGGTCAATTTTAGAATTGGAATTATTTCTTTATTTGCGTTCTTAATTTTTGAGTTTTTCTTTTACTTCTTTGTTTTCATAATGCTCAGTTTTATTACAATTAACGAGTTTGACATCATATGTATGTTATTTTGTTATTAGTACTCTGTTTTCAATTATTTATCTTCGATTCACTTCGTTTTGAGTTTTTTCTTTATTTTAGCGATCCATGTTGATATCTTTATTTTTAATGATGATTTAACAAATGAATTGACCCTTAGTGAGTTTTATCAATTAAAAAATATAAGGAATGAGTAAAACAGGAATATTATCCCTTTTTTTCTAAAAAATGGGTGAGTACTAGATTATTTGTTTGTTTTTTGGGAGAGGTTCCAATAATTAATTGATTTTAGCTGGCTTTCCTTATGTGTTAGCATATATATCTACTAGTAGATATAGCGATGCTAATATAATGGTATGTTTTTTACCTTTTCCTTTTAAGTGTTAAGGAATTTCTTTTTTATGTCTACCATTTTTGGTTTCAAAAACAAAATTAATAAAAATTTTCTTTGTTAGGATTATGCCTTGTTCGTGCTAATGATATTATTGAATGGTTACTAAGTTATTTTTTATGAATAGTTCTGTGTAACTTTTGATCTTTAAATGATGTTAAGAGAATGACATTTTCATATATTCCTAATTCTGCTTGCAATTCTGATGTTCTTGATGTGATTTGGTTACCTTCGCTTGAAATTATAAAAGATGTAATTATGCCATAACTAGGTGAAAATTGCTTTCACATTATTAGTGGTTTCAAACTTTAGTAATCGCTATATTTGTAAGACAACAATCTTATGAAAGGAATTACTTTTCTCATAAATTGATGGTTGTTATGTCCTTCAATGTTTCTATGGACATATTTTCATTTTATTGTAGATTTTCATTCCCTTTTTAGTGTCATACATTGTCTGCAAGTATGCAATCGAAACATTATGACAATCGCTTTCATGTTCCCATGGAGTATCTTGAAAGCTATGAAGTTTTCAGCAAGACTCTTGAAGTGAATACACTTTCGACTCTTTCACCTCATGAGTATCTCTTAGAACTCTAGCTAACATCTGAAAGTAGTTTTCAAGTCCCTGATAACCCATCACAGGTTATTTGTAATTCTTCAATGCCGTTGCTACAACCCATAGAAAGATTTCATGAGGACTTCATGTGGGAACTCCAAGAACTGAGTGATATTATTAGCATTGAAAAAAGGCAGTATGAAATGTCATCAAAGGAGCAAAAACAGAAAGGAGAAGCAAGGTTAGATATATTCTATCAATTCTTTGATTTATGATTTTGTTTTGTGCTAAAATTTTGCTTAATAAGTACTTATTTCAACAATTACATGTACATATGTCTTAAGGAAAATAAAGATTAATTATTGCAATCTTACCAAACTTAGTGAACCAAAAATAGAAAGACAAAAAGTTATGAGGCATTTTTATGGGATGGCACTGGTAAAAAGCCAAAGACAGGTCAGAGTTAAGGAAAACACGTTTCTATTATTTACTTCTAATGATCATTTAGCTAATATTTTATAATCATTTCTAATTCTTGTTTTTTTTTCCCATCTCCCATTTTCTTCCTTGTGTTTCCTTGAATTCGATCAGTTTATGTTGGTGAGTATACTTTCTCTATCTACATTTATTAATTAATTTGTTAATATCTTGAGTCATGTTGAAATATTGATTCATAAAATTTATTATGAAATAAATTAATCACTAGTAGAATAAATTTTCTACCCTTTAAAATGTTCATGAAAATTGATTCTTGAGGCTTTAGCATGAAAAATGTGAAGAAAAAGATCTATTAGTTGAAGTAGCTATTCCAAGTACTATTCCATTTCCATTCGAAGGTTCTGGTTAAGAAAGAAAAGTTTTTCACAGAGTTTACTTAGCAGTAGAGTTGCCTTGTTTATTAGAAGATAGAGTAATTTCCGATGGTTCACAGTTTCTCTTGGATTCACAGGTAGATATGATGACAAAGAGTTAGTAGCTAAGGCTTATGACTTGGCTGCTCTTAAGTTATGGGGCACATCGACACGAACAAATTTTCCTGTATGTTTTACTTCTTGTTAAGGGCTGGTCAAAGATAAAAAAAATTTCCATTGCCTACCATGCCTCTATTGATGATCTTTCAATAATTCATTGCCTATACTAATTAAGTTCTCTTCATGTACATATTTTCACAGATTAGTGATTACGAGAAGGAATTGGAAGAAATGCAGCATATGCCTAAAAAGAATTACTTCTTAGCTATTAGAAGGTAGGTTTCTTACTAAAAGTTGACCACTTAAAAGCCCATGTATGCTTGCACTAACTTGAATTGAGTGTACATCCAAACTTTTCCAATTTCATTGAAAATGAAAAGTTACATGCCTATTTTTCTTTCATAAGTTATGACAGATAATTATGTACTAACCATGTGGTTTTGAAATATTAATTTGAATCAGTGAGTTTTATAACCAGCTACTTCTTCATGAAACTAATAGTTATAGCTTCAAATTTGAAAATTTTCAGAAAAAGTAGAGGCTTCGCTAAGGGATTGTCTCACTATAATGGAGTATCCCGATAATAATAGCTTCTTTCTATTTTTTTCTCTCTTTATCTTTATCCTCTCTCATGGCAAGGTGAAAGAGGACCTTTAGTTGTCCGAAATGGCAAGCAAGGATTGCCAAAAAGAAGGATATGGAAGGAATATATGTGGGAATCTTTGGTAAGTCTTATTGTTCAAACAAGTGATCTTTCTAATGTTGTTGAAAATTATGTAATGGATTAAAAGTAAATTATTGGAGCTATATTTTTGGTATGTACTCTTACATTTTGACACAAAGGATTGACTATTAGGCATTTTGCTCATCTTAACTATAGTCTTATATTATAATTTTGTCTTAAGTATCAGATACTCAAGAGCAAGCAGCCAGAGCTTATGATATGGCATCCATCAAGACCAAAGGCTATGATGCATTCACCAACTTTGACATAAGTGAGTATGATGTCCCAAGCATTCTTGAAAGCATAAAGGTTCCCATTGGGAAAGGGATATCGGAGGTTTTAAAAGAAGCTTCAATTGAAGATTTTATTATCCAAAGAAGAACTGAAGAAGTCACAGTATTAAAGCGAATAGAGTCATGTGCAAACTTTGAGATCCAACCAACCTTGTAAAACCAGAATTCTCAGTTTCCTTGGAATGAAAGTGTTGGAAACCAGACACCGTATCAAGATCCTCTCCCCTCTGCACTTTATGGGCTCCAAGACTCTTATTTTAATGCAAACCCTTTACTTCCTGCTTTTTCGGGCAATACTTAAATTGATGCACAGGAATTCTCTAGGAACTCAGAGAGCACTTACAATGGTGGGATTATTGGGTTTATGGAAGGAAAGTCAATGCAAATGGAAGTTGAAAAGGATTTTTCCAAGTGAGTAATGAAAATTTTGCAAAAAAAGAACAAGCTATTAAGGGAAACTTAGCACTAAAAAGTTTTACATATGAAGGTTTTTTTTGAGCTCTTTGAAGAAAAGCCTGTGAATATTAGTTCCCCTAGTTGGCAGAAGATATGCTTGATGAACTCAGGAAGTAATTCTTGGGTATAAGAATTTTTCATGAAGAGATTTTTCAATGCTAGGTTGTAAGCCTGATAAACTTGAAATGGATTATTATGTTTCTTGTTTAACCATCTTATCATGAGAAGCATATCATTATTTTGAAATCAGTAGCTTGAAACTTGTTAGTAGTGGAAAAATATATACTTTTTTCTCCTCCATTTACGAATAGTTGTGTAACAACCCTTTTACTCATAATTATACTTTATTAATCTAAAGAAAAAGCTGTAGTGAATGAGAGTTCAATGAAGAATAATTTAAGAAAAAAATAAAATTTCTCAATCTTATCTTTAGAAAGTTGATATTGGTGTCTTGATCATAATGGAGTAGCCTTTCCTAAATTAAAATGATTCAGTTCCTAAATATACTTTGGCAAGTTTTACTCTAACAATGAGTAGGATGTTTTGCTTTCTAAGAAAAATGAGAGCAATAAATGTAGATAAATTCATATGTTAACGTATATATCTTTGCATTCATCAATTTATATATGATAACAAATTAACTCAAATAGGTATAGGTAGCAAAAAATTTCATGAGAAGTAATTTAATTAATAGATCAGTATTTTCATCCTTAGGAGTAATTAGATAAAAATATGCTCTTGATTTTTCATCCTTTACTAGTGCTATTAACATTTTTCTTATTCAGTAGTTTATGATTATCTATGTTTGAATGGCTTTGTTTGTAGGTTTAAATTTTTTTTAAGGTATCTAAATGTAATTAACTCAATAGATTCATCCATGATTTCACCCATTAATATCAAACTTTATTATGCTTGATAAATATACACAAGCAATTTTGAAAGTTAGCATTTGAAAAGTCTTTGGTGTGAATTTATTTCTTTCCAATAAGCATCAGGTTCTTTGATACATGTAATGAAAATATATATGAACAGTTTTGCTCTTTTTTTAAAAAAAAAATTTTGTGGACTTTAATTATTCCAAGTCATGAAACTACTTTCAATAGGCATCAGAATCTCAAAACTATTGAAAACTCATTTAAAGAGAGTCCCTTAAGCTATAAGTTGGCATAATTGTTTCCATTTGCTTGTGAAACCTAGTGCTCTATATATGTGTGTGCAGGTATGCACATTTGTAAGTGCACGTGTATAGAACTCAAATTACTTTTAAGTAGATTTGCTGAAGGATTTTGATGTCTGTTAAAAAAAAAAAAAGATAATAAACAAATGAAGTTCATCCATGTGTTCAAACAAGTAAAGTTGCACTATGTTTGCATATATTTTTCTTTTCCTTCTAGTCTTATATGCCTTTTGTCATCACAAATATAAACAATCAAAACTTTTAAAAGTATAAAAAAGTTCTCTAAGTAATAAGAATATAACAAGTTATAAGAACATACTTTTTCATAATGAGTTCTTCTATTGAAATTATTTGGATGTTGTTACTAGTAATATTGCTATCTCTCTTTCTCTTTGTTTCTTTGTATCTCTTTATTTGCCTCCTCCTAACATTGTTGATGCATTAAGTTAATTTTTTCAACTCAAACTTCATTCATGCACATGTATATTACAAAAGTCAACTTAATTAGTCAAGTGTATTTACTTTTATGTTTATATGAAAATAACTTGAACACTGAAAAGGAAGAAGCAAAGCCGTTTGACTTGACATCTCTATAGCAAATAGGGTATAGCTCAATATAGAACATGTTGAGGTTGCTCCCTCGAAGGCAAGCAAGAATACTCAACACTAAAACATGAAGCAATGCAAGAGAAAGAAGGGACTTCTATGAGAATTTATGGACAACTAGTAAATTTGAGCTTCAGTTTGATCTTAGATTATAGAAGGCATGAAAAATAGGAAGACTAACTATCAACTTGTGATTGGAAACAAACATAAAACATACTCTCTAAGAAAAAAGAATGAGATTTCAAACTTGCTAGCAAAGGTAAAGAGCGTTTTGTTAAAGCAAGTTTAAGTTATTGATAAGGGACTTTCACCCTTTTCAACCCTACCACAATGGCATACCATTCTTAACTGAACTAAAAGAAGCCCTAAAAGCAAGCTTTTTACGATCAAATACTAGTACATTTTCACCTTTTAAGCAAGCAACATCCATATAATTCATCTAATCCACAAGCATTGAATGAGCCATTGCCCATTTTTTGTCTTTAAAATCTTCATAGTTTTGGTAAATATTATGCTCAAGAGCATTTTTTCTTTATTCCCTACTGTATTTAGACAACTATTCTACTCATTTAACTTTGAAGATATTTATGCTTTCTTCTCAATCTTAGTTTGTTTTGATTTAAAAGTCCAAGCATCTAACTTTGTAGGTATTTTGTTGGTGTAAGACATATTTATTAACTTCAAAAATGCTAAAATATGACTACAACTGTATGGAATATTAAAGCTATCCTGTACAAAATTACTATGTTAGATAGTCGTAGAAATATAAACTTAATTGAATTTTTTTGTGAAATACATACTTAAATATGTTAAGAACTTGTTTCGGCTACTTACATTATTCAAAACAGGGAATGCATGAGTCTCTCTCTCTTTTTTCTTTTTTATTGTTCTCTTGTATTATTATAATGATTATTTGTCTTAGTATACTTGAATTATATCCAATTATACAAAAGTCTTTCCATGTTCATATCATGTCTTATTATATAGAATTTATGTTTTGCAATATTAATCTCATGCCCTATTATACAAAGATAATACTTTGTAATAATAATTTCGTGTCTTATTATATTGATATCATATCTATTGAGATAAGTAACTCAAATAGTTGTCTTCAAATTAGAAAATAAGAAGATTTACTCAACTTGTTGTCTTCAAACTAAAGGATGAGATAAAAGATAAAAAGTTGTGTTTATCTTATAATGTATAGTTTAGTGTTCATCATTATTTATTTAAAGTAGTAGAATTACATTAGTTTCTATCACTTTACTATAAATTAAAGGGTAAGTTATAGAGTTTTTCAAAGGTGTAAGTTTTCTTTTTTTGTTTTCCTTTGTAGTGTAGTGAGTTCTTCCCTTTCTCGTGGATAGAGGCATATTGTTAAACCACATAAACATGTTATATTCTTGGTGTTTCTGTTTTGTCATTATTTTTCTTCTTGGTTATGTGTTTGTCTATTAACTTTTATCATCTTTATTAATTTCTTTTTTTTTTATAATAGCCTTATTACAAAAACCTATCATAAATACTTTATTTTTTTTTCTTTTTATGATGGTCTTAAAACGTCATCATAATTTATGACGGTCTTAGATGCTCATTATAAAAATGTATCATCATTTCCCCTCTTTCTACTAATGTGTTTTGATGGGCCTCTTTGTGCAAAACCTTGATATCAATCATTTTTAGAGCCCCCTCCTTTTGGTTCTCCATCAAGCAACTTAGATTTTTTTTTGCATACTCAAAGTCTACTGTCTCTAGTCTTTTCACTTTTTGCAAGTATTGGCATAGGATTAGTTATTGTTCAACGAACCATAGCATCAAAAAGTATTTTTTACTAAGATATTTATAGGATATTTACCTTAAAAAGATTATTCATTACAACACGATCATCTTTCACATTGGTTTGTATGATCTTCATAGGAATATTTGAATTAAAAGTGATTTTCATTTCTTGCATTATCAAACAACTTTAGATTGTAACTTCAATGTTTGGGTGAACTTATTTTCATGCATTTTTCAATAAGGTTACAAGGCTTAACCATGCTTAGATAACCTAAAAACCTTGTGACATACACATTCTTGAATATTCTTTACATGGTTTTAATGAATGAAAATGTTTTATTTTTTGAGACAAACAAAGATGATTCAAGGGAGCAATCTTTATGTTCTCTAATAAATTTATTTTAAAAATAGAAAAGTGATTTGTTTTCTTTAAGAACAAGAAGATGACTCAAGGTGGTAATCTTTCATATTCTTTAATAAGAACTTTTTCTTTCAAAAAACAATATTTTGATTCTTTTGAGATAAGGAAGATCTCTCAAGGGAGGAGTCTTTATATTCTCTAATAAAAAATTATTTTTAAAAAAATAAAAATATTTTGTTCTTTTCGTACAAACTAAATCTATTTTTATTTCCAATTAAGGAATCAAATTTCAAGTTTAATGCCTTAACAAAATTTCTTGAAAAAAGAAATCAAGAGAAGTTAACTATTCTTTGGTATTCATTTAAGGAAAATATTAACATTCTATTATCGCATTCTTGTAAATCATAAAAAGATTTATCAGGATTAAATGTAACAAGGATAAGGCTTTAAATTCTCCATGATAAAAAAAAAAGGTTTTGATTTTTGGGGATTAAAGGTCGTAGAACAAGGATAAAGTTTTATACTCTCCATAAATTATAAATGATGATTTCATGTTTTCCATTCATAAATATTTGGTATTCAATTTCTCTTTATCATCATAAATTTCTTATAAGATTGAAACAATTTTAAATATCGAATGAACTTCGAAACTGAGATATAATCATGATTAATTGAAAGATTAGTATAGCCTTTATATTTTTATTTTTGTTATTATTTACCCTAAAGATGATTCTTAGAAAATAAATATGTTTTAGATGCCCAATCACACTGTAAAAAAGATTGATGACAACTTCTCATTTTTATTTTACTATTTAATTTTTTTGAAAAAAAGAAATCAAACCAAGTTAACTTGAGCTTCTTTTATATGACTTTTTTTAAATTGTTTTTTGGTTCGCCAAATGAACCCCATTGCGGTAGTATTATGTTGGATCAATGTTAGATGATATGAATCTTAGTCTCAACTTATGGGTTGCATATGTGATGGTCAATATGTTTCTTTTTTTAATTATTTCAATGATGATTATGTAATTTGCATATTACTGAAGTAGTTTCATATACAAACTTGAGTACGTATCTTGTTGGATGGCACTAATATGCATTTGGTAATTATATTTATATGACATCATAAGTAGCAATAACAAGACATTTATGTAAATGCATTTGACTTTTTTCTTTGTTTTATAGCAACATTTAATAATAATGTGGAAATTTTTGGCAATATGGTAACGGTATTTGTCAAATAACATATTCAACAAATTCAAGAGATGTAACGCACATGCCATTGAACAAGTTTGAAAAATTCTAACATTGAACACTAACTTTAATTAGCAAAATAAAAAACATTCTTCAATTAATTCAACTAATTTAAACATTTATCAATGTGATATTTACTTCCTTAAACTGTATAGCTAACTAAAATACACCATAGACATCAAACTTACATAGATTGTGTACAATTTACAACCAAAATTCATACTTCAAGTACATCAGTTCAATCATGCTTAATAGTCAATTAGCAAATCACTTCCAATGTTTGGTCTTCTTAATGGTAATTAATTTTCGCTTCATAACATTTTGGTCAATTTAAGGTTTACTTTATAGGGACTATAATGTTATTGGTTGTTGCTATTAGTGTGTTTGTTGTTGTCATTAGTGTGTGAGGAACTGCTATTGTTGGTGTGCTAGTTGGTCCTACTGAATTGCTGGATGTTACAATAGCTCTTTTGGACTTTTCTTTCCCTTTTGTCATTGTTATTCGTAGTGTTGGTGCTCTAATAGTGGGAAATATAGTTTTTGTTATGTTTGTGGTTATGGAAATGATGCAAATGCTTTTATTACTGGGTTGTTCTTACTCTAGTTATGGGTCTGTAGGTGGCTTATGCTAATGTTAGGTTTCTTTGTTTTGATTTTAGGTTGCACTTACTTTGCAATATTGTATAAATAGCTATTCAGTATTGTATAATGCAAGTAAAGGCTTTTTATTAGTAAATGCTAGTTTCGATGCTATTGGTTTTGGAGGCATATGTGAGTTGTAAGTTCTTGATGGTTGCGATGATGTTAATGTGACCAACATTAATACTATCTCATATGTTAAAATTGATGCTCCATATGCTAATGTGTAAGATGTTGATGTCCAAGCCCATTAAAAAAGAAAAATCAAAATTTTTCAACAAAAATTCTAATGAAAACCATTTTTAAATGGAAAAGTGATGAAAATCAATTTTTTTAGAAAATGTTTTCTTTTAAAAATATGAATGAAATTTCACAAAATTTTTATGAAAAATTACAAAAAATATATTACCTTTTTTAGAAATAACATTTATGATAATAATATTTTCACGATTAAATTTTTGTTGAAATCCTTCAAAATTTCGACGAAATCTTTAATATAAGAACTAACATTTATAATATTAATTAAATATAAAAAATTAAAATAAATATTTTAATAAACATTTTAATGATGATTATTTTATTAAAAATTTGAAATTAGAAAATTATGTTTATTTAATTTAAAGATTCCAATGAAAATATTTCATTGAAATTCTTAATTAAATTTAAAAATTTTATGAAAATTATTTCATTGAAATTTCTAAATAAAAAATAAAAACTATGTTAAATTTTGATTAAAAATTTAACTGAATAAACATTGTTGAAATTTCAAATGAAAATAAAAAATTATTTACTTATTTAATAGTTTTATTATGAATGTACACTTTTAATTATTTATAAATAATCTTCAAATAATAATTTTATTCATACTTTGCTTCTAATTAATTAAATAAAGATTTAAAATTTATAATTATCAAAGAAACAAAAAACACAGATAACAAAATTGGACAAAAAATACAAATTATTGTATATTAATGCTTAAAATGTTCATTTACATATCCAATATAAGATGCATTATTTGAGAGAAACACAGCTCAACATTTGTTTTTCTTCTTGTCTTTTTGGCTTCCTCTAGCTCCTTATAAAAGAAGGATTAATATGAAAGTAGTAACCATGGCAACTAGCAAAATAAGTAGCCTTTTCAAAAAGTTTAAAGTTAAATACTCCTCAAGGCTTTTTGTTCTCTATGGGCAAACAAGAGTTGAGTTACTTACTATCACATCCCATTTGTGCCTAAGACAAATGGTATCATTCATGTATAATACCATCCTTGACAATAGCTAGAAGAAGCATCTAATAATGTGCTTCCTTTTGTTATTGGCAAGAATTCCAATACACATTGGGGAATCAATGTCATAGAAGGTAACAGTTGGAATATTTCCTAGTGTTGCTTCCTTAATAGGCTGTAAGTAGATCGAATTAAAGGGTGAACTATAACACAATAGATTGAACCACTAAAAGACTATAACACATAAGAGGAAAGACTATAATCAAACAATAAAAAATAAAATAAAATTTACCTGATGATCAATCCTTGAGTTAGAGAGGATTAGGAAATGAGGCATATTAAATGATGTCTGCATTTGATTTATGAAAATAAAGGTGTGTGCATTCTTGCAATTTCATGAGAACCAATGTATTGCACAAATTTCAACACAACTCTCTCACCATAAGGCCTTGTAGACTAGACAGCAATGTCCCAAGGGTTCTTAAATTACAACAACAACCCTTGTATATTACTAGGATGAGGAATGAAAACAAGAGATTTTAGTGTTCGTGACTAGGCAACATGACATGAAAAACAATCCATAACCATCTACCTTTAATTATTTATTCATTTTCATAATAGTATTTTAATTTGGTTGAATGATAGCAATTGTTATTGTATATACCATCAAAAATTAAAAAATAATATAAAAATAAAGTAAAAGTAAATGATTCAGTATGTCATGCGTATTTAGTTAAAGAAGTATCATCGTTTTACTTGCACTATTTCAAATCACATGTCAATGCACGACATCAAAAAATACTACAAGTGATGCTAGTGATTATAATTGAAAGAGCATGAAAGGAATCTCTTTGTATTTAAACATTTTGAACAGGCATATAGAAGGGAAAAATCAATATATTTAGCTCGTGATGAATATTGAGCAGCTTAAAAATACATTTTATTAAATTTTTTTAAAAACAAAACTATTCATAAAGTATGTATTTCATAACTCAACGATGATTATCTATTTATCTATCCATACATAAAGACCACTTATAGTATACTGGTCATTTTGTTAAATTAATAATTTAAAGGATTTATATTTCTTAATTATGTGAACATTATTCTTTTATAATTAATCATGAGTTGACACTTATATAATGCTTCAATTTGTAAGTTAGTTAAACCAATACGTGAATAATTATACTCTAAACTCTTATTAATTAAATATTTCGATAAACGTAGTTATGTGACTCATATTTACAAGCACATAACCTACAAAACTTCATTGGTAGTAACTTCATCAAGGACATTGCAAAAGGTTGTTAAGGTTTCAAAGTTATACCTAGAATGCTATGTCAATAAGTACAAATTCCATACTAAAAGACATAGTTCAGATAGAGTTACAATGAATAATGGAGTCCGCATTAAAGGGTACAATTATGATGAATATAAAAGTAACTACTATGGTATATTTATGAAGGTGTTAGAATTGAAATAACTAGCATTACCAATCAAGAGAACCATGGCATTCAAGCATGAATGGTTTAATCCAACATCAAATATGGGTACTAATTTACATAAATTGTATAATGTAGTAGATGATAACCACACTAGGAGACTAAACAAGTATGCATTATTTATTTTGACTTTGTAAGCTGTTCAAATTTATTATATCCCTCATCCAAGTTTAAGACGTGTCAAACGTGACTAGTGGTTGTTTGCAAAATAAATGCTAGGTCTGTCATTGAACTACTAGAATCTTGTTTTTTATCTAGATTAATTCAAGTATTGCACTTTTTCAAGATGATGAGATAAATGTCTATCGAATTGAAATTAATGCAAAAGATATTGTCTGTTTAAATGATCCAAACAAAAACATTAACAAATATTGATGATGAGAAGGAAACATACCAGATGAGCAAAAATTTGGAAGTGATTCAAAAAAGGATAAGGAAAAGGAAGAGGAAGACTTTGAAGATGATGATTATTTAATTTTTGCCTTTTGTATTAATTGTTTGAATTAATCTCTATGTGGATAATGAATTATTTGATATGTAATGATTAAGTTATTTATTCTATTATTAGATTTGTAGATTTCAAATACCGTGTGTTGATGGATTGTTATTTTTTAAAATGTTTTTAGCTTGTATTTTAAGTAGTTCTAGCTCAATTTTTAGGAAGATCCTGCCAAATTTTTCGTAAAAATTTATCTTCCACTCTAAATTAGGTATTAACTTTATCAATATAATTAAATGAGAGGACAAGGAAGACGTGGTGATTCGAGAGGAAAAGGCAGTGGCATTGATAGTTCATGATCATCTCCATTTTTACGCACCCATATGAGGCCAAGATCGTAGCTACATGACAAGCTACAGTTACATCATATCCACCAAATGCTTTGTCAAGTTCTACAAGCTTTTCAAGAGTTACTTATTGTATGAGGATGTCTACTTATGAGAGTTTGTAGAACATGGAGAGACAATAAATTTATATAAACAATGACATGTAAATGTTGACAATTATTTTCTATGCTTACATCATTAGTTTTGCATGTTACAGTAATACATCTAATTTATTTATTTTCTTTGATAGGATTAAACCAACTACTAAATGTTCCGTGAAGATAGACAATATTTTTTAAGAGAGGGCTATTCCAATTATGTATACATGAAATGCAAATTCTCCGTAATTCAAGGACTTATACTAGGAAGAATTTCAGGTGCATCAATTATTTAAGAAAAAATAAAATGTTATACTTTATTATATTTAACTTATCATTTATTGTTGTAGAAATATTTTATGTGGATGAGACAATCGATGACAAAATGAAAGCCATTTAGAGGCTAAGGCCATTAAGTGATATACTACTTTAATGTATTCTTGTCAACATAAGGCAAAAAGTAAGCCACAATTCATCCTAGATAACATATAAGAGTAGTAATAGTTTCAATAAAACTACCGAGAGTATAAGGAGAAGTTTGGGATGACCTCAGATATTGATGAAACAAAATGGGTGAAACCTAGTCAATCCTTTCTAACACAGTGGAACTTCATGTTTATGGTACTGTAACATTTAATTTACATAAATCAGAATAAAAATGGTAAATGAGTTAGGTAGCATTAATATATTTTTAATTGTAAGCAAAGCAGTTGGTCAAGAGCTAACTCATATGGAGCTTTAAGACATCTATTATGAAGAATTCTAAACTTGATAAATTCATTATTAAGTACTCCAGACAAGTGCATGTAAGTTTTTTTCTTTGAACATTTAATGAATGATCCTTATTATATTTCTTACTTGATTCGATATACACAATCACAACTGCATGTAAGTATATGAATAATCTTAATTATATTTCCTATTTGAATTCTTTACTTATAAGAATGCTATAAGGACTTAGTTGTCTTAGCCTTCCCAATCAAAAAAAGGATCTTCTAATACTTTTAAAGCAGACTACATAGGGATTTACTACAAGGTTAGTAGGTGGAGAGAATACACATCAAACGTATGGACTTGACTCTCAGGCCAATCATATTATTCAAGCTGTAGCTCTAGCAGTGGATGATCTATCGATGATGCAACATTGCTAAATATGTGTGAGCAAATGAGGACTATGAAAGAGTGTCTAAAACATGAGCATAGGAAGAGAGAAGAGAACTACATATGTTTAAAGGCTTTGATGAATAAGTGTTTGTAGCAGCAAAAAATCAAGATGGACCTTATGCGATGAAAATAGGTTAAGATGGAATAAATCCATAAGATGTAAGTGTTAGTCCTGAAAGGCCCACCTTTTCGCTCCTCTACAACACCATTCGATGGCTCCAATTGATGAGGATTTCTTTATTTTCATTTGCGTTATTTGATTTAAAGTTTAGTATAGTACTTTTATGTATTAATTTTACTTATATTTAATGTCGATTACAATTAAGTTTAGTTTTTCATTCTTCAATATGTGTTGATTTATACAATTAAATAATATAAAAAAATAAATAAATAACTAAAATAAAATATATTATTTTTATTATTAAAACTAGTTTAAGCACAAATAATCGATGGAAGAGTCCATCATAAAGAATCTTCAGGTTAAAGATGGACATGTGTGTGTGGCTAAACCTTCAAGCTTAGTGAGACATTAGTTCATCGCAAATTCGTTACAGGTCCATCACTAGATTATGGTGAATTGGTGACAGAATCTTTCATATCTAGCTTTGCAGTAGATTAGATTTTATCTCTAGGTTTAGCGATGAACTTCACATTTCGTCAATAAGTGTTTTCGCAACCAATAATTTAGCGGGGGAATCTTCTTGTCACTAGCTCATCTTTCGTCGCTTAGTGTTTTCTAGATCAATAATTTAGCGAGGAAACTTTTTTGTCACTTGTTCATCTTTAAGTCTTTTAATGGCCAAATTTTCAAATTTATTAAATTTAAGCGACACCATAAAAAATTATCAATATAAGTTTATATATAATCAAAGTTACAAAATCATAAATAGTATAGTAGTGATTTATTTATTTTGAATAAATATCAATAGATAAATATTTTAATAAATTTACATATAGTGAAAGTCTTGAATTGTAATAAAATGTCTAATTTTATTGATATTTTAAATAAATATTGACACATAATAATTTTGATAAAATAAATAGTAATGATTTATTTATTTTACGTTAACATTACCAAGTAAAATAATTTTTTTGTTTTCCTTTAAAACAACACAAATTAAATCACATGAAGATTTTAATAATACAGATTATAAGTTATAATATGTCTAAAACTTATATATATGAAATTGATAAAATTATGTTCAAAATCACACTTAAAATATAGAAAAGGAAAAATAAGAAAAAAGTTTCATGAAGTCAAAACAAATTGCAGTTCTACAAATATAGAAGTACTCACATTATTTGAAAGTGACTGAAATTCCCATTGATATAGCTCTTGTTCACTTGCCATTTCATTACATACATCAATGATAAAAACATTTACCAAGAGAAAAGGTTAATATTACACACCCAATCCAGCTTCTAACAGGCATCTCATCTAGTTTAACAAGTTTATTTCATTAATGAGAAAAGACTAATTCAAGTTGGACCTTGAAAGACTTTTAACAAAAGGAAAAAGAAAGTCTCTATATCTATATTTTTAAGAAGTAATTAATTTGTCTCTTTAATTGCAAAAGGAATTGTTAAACCACAGCCAAAAAACCTAATTGTGTATTTGCAATTTTCATAAAAAGGGCTTGAATTCAGTAACCAAATATTTCTCAACAACCAAAGTATCAATGTAATGGAAAGAAAAAATAAGGTAATGGAGATTCATAAAGTGACACCTAGAAACCCTTAGTAGAGCAGCCAAGTATACCAATTGCAGGAATCAACCAAGCCTACATCCCAATCATGCATATAACATATATCTCATCTCTTATTTTACTCTTCATAGACACTAATGCAACCATTGTTTCAACACCAAAAAGCTTATTATCATTATCAATCAGAAGCAAAAAGGTTATGATGGGAAAAATGAACTCCAACGCAAAAAGATAGATTTGTGATATTGAAAAACCAGCTTTCATGATTAATGCCTTTTTAGAGAAATGAGACTAATGGATGAAACGAGATACAGGATTGCTTTTATGACGAATTGTTTTTTCTATCGGATATCGTAGGCAGTCATTGAAAGATCTTAATAAAGAGGACAATCAACATAAGAGAGAGGGGAAACAACTTGTATGGCTCTGAGATGAAAGGAAGGAGCAACTAGGTTTAAAAGTAACCTGTATGGGAATCTAAGACGATGATAGTTTAACCTTTTAAAATTCAAATGCTAAAAATGATGTTTCTAGATTTCAATTGTATTAATATCTTTAATGAAAACATAATTTAAATTTAAAATATTTTAAAAATAAAATATAATTAATTTTAATAAAATTAACAAAATTCAAACACAATGCAAAATTATTTTTTAATATTCATACGATTTGAATATATATATATACACATAAATATCAATGATTAACATATTTGTGTAATATATATGAATTCATAATAATTAAACAAATATAAAATTAATCTTTATTACAAGTTATAAAAGTAACGTTCTTATTGAAATCATCTTAGAAAGTAATAACTTATTTAACTTCATCTAAAAAGGATTATACTTAAATTTACATCAAATGTTGCAAAAACGCATTTAAATTTTGAAAATTAAAAAACAAAAAAATTATAATTACATCTTCAGTTAATTAAAATAAATTAATTATCAAATTAAAATTTAAACTTTTTTTATGCTAATCATATTTGTAATTATTTGCATAAAATCTCATTTGTCACCTTTGAAATTAGCATATCACATGCATTGAAGTTTATAATGTATTAATATTAATGGATTATATGCATTACTATATGATATACGGGCAATGTACCTTATATGTTACAATGACTTAGCTACAATACAATTTTATGGGAATCTGCTTATTTTTTAAAAAATAAAAAAATGCTTTCATAATGATTTCACGATATTTATTGCTACAATATTAATTATTTATATTATAATAATAAACTAAAACATAATAGATCAACATTTCTATGGCATTTTTAGTGAAATTTTTTAAATATTCCAATTAAATATTTTATTGAAATTCTCGCCAAAATTTTTCTACAACATCAATTTTATCATAATTTTTTATAAAAATTTTGGAATATTTTAACAAATTTTTTTGTTAAAAAATGGTTGTGGCTGTATGTAAAACAAAATAAAAATTAAGTTTCATTAGAAAAAGAATTTTGATCAAACCAATAACATAAGAAAGGTTAGTTAATTACGAAAAAAAAAGACACAAATGCATCACCATTTGCATGATGTGGGTCTTATTGTGGTATGGTTAGATGAATTCTACAAATACAGGGTTATGATACTGTCTCGTAGTGGAACCTTTAGAAGTGTGTGTTTGATGGCATGTGCTTTGCAAAAATACAATGATATTAAACAAAAAGTTTGTTAATTATAGAAAAAAATGCATCACTATTCACATGATGTAGGTGTTGCTATAGTAAGGTGATGATGCTACAAATGTGGGGTTATAAGACTATCTCATAGTGGAATTTTTAAATCAATATAAGAGAAACTGTTTTTAATGACAGCATGTTATGATGGCCTTTTATGACCATCATTAAAAAATTAAACATGATGATGTTTTATAACCATCATTAAAAAATTGAATACATGACGATCTTGAAAGACCGTCATAAAAACGTAACATACATGACGGTCCAAAGAAATCATCATAAAAAATGTAACATACATGACGGTTATGAGAAACCGTCATAAAAAATCTATAATTAGAAAAAAAAAATTATGATGGAGACTCAAACCTAATCTTTCTTGGAGAGATTTGTAAATGTAATTGCATCTGATCTAAAGAAACCCCATGTAATGTGTTTTTTAGTGGTTTTGTTTTTAATTTAAATATTTGATTGAAAATGCAACCTAATAGACTTAAACCCAAGTCCTATAGGAAATCATATCACATTTTCAACCATTTGGTCTATAATTGATTTTGGTTAATCGTGTTGTTTATTTAATAAAAGATGTGTTTGAATTATTTTAAGAAAAAAAGCAAGAGTGCCAACTTAAACCCAAGCTCTCTTAGTCAACCTTATGAGACTTTACCACTCGGTCAATGGGAATCTTATGCAATGATTTTAGTACTAATAGGCTTTAAATAGCATACATGATTAACTATAATACTTAAATATCTTCACCCACGCACTGCTAGTGTTCTTCCTTCACTCTTCCTTGAAAACACCATTCCTTCGAACAGACATTTCTCTCTTTCAATGTCATATAATCGATGTAAAGCTTCATTCTTTCAAGAAATTTTGTGAAATAGGCTTTGTGCATTGTTGGATGATACCATTGAAGCAAGGAAAATGGCATGTGAAATATAGAACCTTCACCTCGCATTAAAAGAGGGAAAAATAGATTTTTTGTCAAGTGTTGCAATTTCTTACTTAGTTTTGTTTTAAAATTTTCTTCTCTTGGCATCATGCACTGTCGGATGATACTCATGTTTGTTACCCTTGTGATACTACAAATTGTAAGTAAATCAAGGGAGAAAATTTTTACTGGAGCATGTTTTCTATGAATTTGAAAATTAGTGGTACTGTTTATATTCTTGGAATGCAATCACCACCCACCTTAATATATATCAAGTAAATTGCACCTTTTTTTGAGGATAGAGTCATTGTTTGAGGTTGTAATTTGTTAGGATGCATCCTATTGAAGCAATTTTGCTTCATTTTTGTCTGAATCAAAGATATTGGCCTGTTCAATGAACAGTTGTTAATGCTTGTTACTTATAGTTTAACAAATTCTAGTTACTGGTTTATAGTAAATGATGTGCCTCTTACATCTCTGTAATTTAGCTTGGTAACCCTACAACTATTAATGATTTAGTTAGAAATAATTGAACTAGCAGAGCAAGCTTAGTCTGGTTTTGCAGTAATCATTGGACTGCAATATTTAGTAATATTGTCGTCATGTCGTCATATCATCAGTTTATACATAATTTTCTCCATCCTCTCTATAATGATAGCCATTAAGGCTGATCTCTATCCTATTTTTTTTTTCTAAATTCTTATGAAATATGAAGGCCTGGTGCAGAATGTTTGGCCTACCAAAGCATTCAGGCTGATTGGTTAATCATGCATTCTTTTTTGATTTAACATGAAAGATAATTGTTTTAGAATATATGGCCTACCCCTCTAGGCTCGAACACATTACTTGCTTGAGAGTAACAGTAAAATCAAATCAATCTTGATTTTTCACTAGTTTTTTCTTCAAAATATTCATGGCGAAAGTAACAAAACATGTGCGCTACACACCTAGGTAAAGGTTGAAAAACATAACATTGTTTATGTCATTCATTCTATTACACGAGTTTCAAAAGCAAACCTGAAGCACTTCTCGCCTACCAGTGCTGCTTTCTCTACAAGCAAGACCATTTAAAGTATCGTGTTTTACAACTATGTTTCTCCTCGATGGATCTTGGCCTTTCTAACACCATTCTTCTTCAACCCAACAAGTCCTAGGCCTAATAACACACACCTAGAAAGCATTATCATTTTTTGGCTATATACGACCCGATTGTGATAGAACTTGGATTGACAAAGCTTACAAGTAAACTTTTTAACTCAAGGCATAAAGGTTTGGTTGTTTTCTTTTTTCTTTTATGATAGTATTATTTATTGCAAAAACTGGTATCATATAATGAATTATGCTTTAACTATTTATTTGGATTATGTTTTATGTTTGCAAGATTGTATATATGACTAAAAAGTTATCAGAGTCGCCTACCAAATGTAGAGGGCCAACAAAATTGTTGAACTAAAAAAATTTGGGGACAAAGAAGGTGGTACAGTTTAATTGAAAAGGTGTACCATGTGGTGCTGAAGCTATATCCCTTATGTCTACTATTAGAGTTCTTGCACGTACCATGACACATATAACTTATAATGACTGGTGAAAGGTTCCTAATCATTTAAAAGAAAAAATGTGGGAATATGTTCAGGTTTAACACTTTTACCCTAAATATTTAATTATACTTTTCATTAACATAGTAACTTATCAAATTTCATTTATAAAATGCATTTGAAATTGATCTTCGCATGAAAAAGTCTATCTTACAATCAATTGGCAATAAAGTTAGAACATTCAAGAATATCCTAACAATAAAATATATCCACCTCTGATCTACAGTTTCATTTCACAAAATGATTGGGAGAGGTTCGTTAAATTGCGACTTTCAAAGGATTTTAAGGTACATTTATGTTGTAATATATTTTTTAAACAATAGATATTTCATGTTTCTTCATTAATTGCAATGAAACATTGTAGTAATTGAGTGAGGAACAAAAAGAAGACAAAAACATAGTAAATATCCTCATGGATTAAGTCGACATGGATATGTAACCTTAGAGCATAAATTGGTAACTTTCTCATTGTTACATTCTTTGTAACGATTTTAAGATACATCCTTTCTAACTTTTAATTTGTTACTCCATCTTTATAGAAAGCAGAACTCAAGGTAGAAGAGGAGATTGCTCATAGTGAATTATGGAAGCTTGCGCAACAAGATAAAGAAGGATATTATGCACTAGAAAACGATGCCTATCATTGAAAAAATTGCAAGGTTTTTTTTTTTTTTTGAATCTTACATAAATGTTAGAAACCTTGTCTTTTTATAAGATTGTTTGCTAAAGTTTGAAGACAGCGAGGCCGTAAGGGAAAATTAGAAACTTTCTGATTATGTTTGGCATGATAAAAAATATGAAGGGCAAAATGTATAAGATTATTACACTGTTTATATTTTCCAAACAATGAGGCAGTAATGAAAACTTTCTATGTGTGTTTGGCATCATGAAAAATATGATGGGGTAAAATACATAAAATTACTATAGTGTTTATATTTTTTAGGTAGTAAAGTAGTATTAGAAACATTCTCTGTGTGTTTGGCATTGAAGAAAATATGAAGTGGTAAAATGCATGCATTACTGTATTGTTTATATTATTCAAGCAGTAAGGCAGTATAGTTTAACCAACTGCAATGCCACTTTTTCTTAGCTTATGAATAAAGACACCCAGATAAAAGGTATTTTATCTTCTTCTGCCCTACTCATTTTCTTGACACACTTAAAGTTAAGTTGTAATATTTTCTGTTTATTGCATGAAGTCATGAATAATAGCTTATAAACCAAGAAAATTAATTTTTATGTTTATGGCATGGATTATTATAGGATAAGTTAATGGAGTAGTCAAAAGCTAGTACCATTACATTATCAAGTAGTGATGACATTTTAAGCAAAGCTCTTAGTACTAATGAGCATAGGGGTCGAGTTAGAGGAGTTGGAAAGTTTATCACTCCTGCAGTCTTTTTTTCTACTCTTAATAAGATAGCATATCTAAAAGCTCGCTTGGTTGAGGTGGAGCAGAAACTATTATTATTGACTTAAGGAAGCACAGATGCACATTCACATGTTGTATAACTTGAAGGTCATAGCTCTAATAAGATATAAAAACTCGATTCACTAATGCCTACGAAGGATTCTTGCGATGTTTCTGATGAAGATTTGAAAATGTAGGTATTTAATTATTTATTTAATGTTGTAGACATTTTTTTTACTATTAATTACAATTAATAATGTCATTTTTTTATGAATAGGGTGTTGTATGTAAATTAGCAATGGATACACTAGAAAATGTTATTGCAATGAGCATTATTATTGATGGTTCTTATGCCAATTTTATGGTTTTTATTGATCAAATATTCAGTTAAGATGCTCGACTACCTATTAAAAATGAGGATGAATATCTTACATTTGCTAAAAATGCATTAGGTCATCATGTAAGTTGGCCTAAAGACTTGGTTTCTACTCATATTGTTAAGAAGGTATGAGATAATTTTAGTTGTGGAATATTATCTTTGTTTCTTTTTATGTTAAAATTATTTGAGTTTTAAAATTTATTATTGTCACATGTTTGGAAACATAGGAAAAGAAAATCAGTGCAAAAGTGAGATCCATTTCTGAGTAAGCTCTGGAGCAGTTCGCAAAAGCAATTTATCCATTATTGATTAATATGCGAAATGAAGTTAAAGTAAGATTTGATGATGATGTTTTTTGCTATACATTTTATTGCTATTTTGGCTCAAAAGATTGCTATATCATGATTGATAAAAAAGAACTGGGAGGAACTAGCATTTGTCTATATATCAGGTGAGATAGAATTTTAATGTTAATTTATTTTAATATCTATGTTTATATGATTTAACTTTCAATTTGTTTACTTTCAGATATCTACAGGCTAATTTGAAGGATATGAAAAAGTTGAAATAATTGGACTTCATCAATCCTGTGATTGTCTCACTCTCTGGTAGATTAAACAATAAAAGTAAGTTAAAATATAGACCATGACATATTGCAAAGCAATTAGAAAAAGCACATTCAAACCAAATTCTTTTCATGCCTTACAATCCAAAGCAAGTTAAAATATAGGCTAATTTCTACCTTTATTGCTTTACTAAGAAATATCTCACTTGTCTATTTATCATCTTTTCTTTGTCTTATGATGAATAGATTTCATTGGAAAATAGTGTTTATTGATATGGCATCACGAATAGTGTATCATTTGGATTCTTTGGGTCATGAAGTACGACTTGATCTAAAAAAAATTATGATCATGTGAGTACAAGTTTTACTTTATGTCCTTTGTTTATTGGTTATATTGTTAATTCTAAATACTACATGTTTTCAAATGTTTATTGGTTAATGATAGAGGGGTTTTCAAATGTTTCGTGTAAGATCAAATATTACGTGGCAACGAATTCAAGTGAGTTCATTTTGTTTTTTCATTATTAATAATATTGAAAATAATGTGTTAATGATTATATTTCTACGTGTGTAGGCACCAATTCAAAGAGGTGATATAGAATGTAGCTATTTTTTGCTTTGATTTATGAAGGAAATAATTGAAGATCCAATAATTCTTCGTGAGAAGGTCATATTATTTATTTCGTTTACATATTAAATGTTTCATATTTATAAACAATATCAAATTGATTATGTCATCTTCTTTTGTGTTTTAGTCTTAAAGTTCAATGGCAAGGATACATGTAGTAATGAACAAATTCATAAAGTATATGGTGAATGGGCTATACATATACAACAGTTACTATCATAGCTAGGTATGTAATCCTTGTTGGCTCAGATACCGTAGTATAATTGTCAATTTTACATTAAATTGAAGATCATAATAAAAATAAAAATTATAAAAATTATTTTAAAATTACTATTGTAATAATATAGTTATGTATTTTATATTAAAATCAAGGATAAATGTTATAAAAGACTCCAATATTTATCCCCATGTTAGTAGACAAACTTTTATATTGAAAAAATGATAAATCAAACTTTGATTTTTTAATTTGGTGTAATTGAATTTCATCAAAAAATTAAAAAATTAAGGATATTTAAATTAGGGATCTTTTATAATAAAAACTTTGAGTTAAAATTTTTCACAAACATAAAAAAATATTCAAACTACCATAAAAAAATTTTAGATATCATTGAGGATTTAAGAATACAATAGTCTACTTTGTTCAATTAAATATAAAAAACTTTAAAAGCAATAAGTATTTTAAAACAAAAATTAAAGACAAAGTAGTAGCAATTAATATAGTCATTGGTTTAATATTAGAATAGATAATTATACTAAAAAATTAAAAATTTTAAACATGTATTAAAACTACTAAATTAATATAATGATGTTATTATCGTTACTTTTGTATTAAAACAAACAATTATAATAAATAAAAGTATAGTCATGAAACCATCATATATATATATATATATTTGGCTATATTTTTAACGTTACTAGTATAGATAATTATCAAATCAATTGGCAATTTAAAGCATTTCAAAAAATTGATATACATTTCAATAGCAAATTAACAACTGACTACCTAGAAAAATCTAATTTCAAATTCCTTTCACTTTTCGATTTTAATTTTTGGCTTGTGACCTTTGTTTTGTATATTAGCAATGAAAGTTTGAGCCATGTACTCAAGCTATTTAGAATTTGCAAGGCTCTCACATAATTCTAGCTCTTACCATTTTGATGGTTATCAAAAGATTATCTCTTTTTATTAAAGATATAAAGATGTGATGTTAAAATAATCTACTTTTGAAATAGCTAATTAAATATGGATTCAGACCTAATAAAGTAACTGAAATTTTTTTTTATGGAATTTTGGAGATCAAGGTTTTTATACAATTTATAAATTATCAAGGTGTTTTCATTTTGTTTATATGAAATTTTTTCAAAATCTTCACTTCACATATAAGATAGATTTAAATCATCAATATCTAATGACATATCTTATTTTAAAAATTTTCAATTTACATTCTTACCCATTTATTTTTTAAAGATTATTGATAAAATTATTATCAAAATAATTTTGAAGTGATCATAGAAATAAATTGAATGTTTTATATTTCAAATGAAAAAGAATGAACAATAAAAGATAATTTTTGTTTTTTTTTCCTTCATCAAACAATTGTAAAACTTTTATAAGATTGGAAGATAAAGTTAAAGAAATCTAAAACTTAGAATATGAAAAGTGTCAAAATATTATCATTAAAAAGTTTCAAAATATTATTATTGATAAGAGAGAAGTGGGAGTGATAGAAAAGAAATAGAAAAAAAAATTGAAAAAAATTTTATATTTTTTTATTGATAAAATAGTTGTATCTATCACATTGAAACTTTACTGCATCATTAAAGATATATTCATTATGAAATGTTTTTAATAAGAAACTAAAATACAAAAAAAATATCAAAGCTACATTGGTCTTACATTTGATTGCATAATAATAACAACAAGGTTTCCTACACGAGATATATATATATATATATATAATATGAAGTCTTAAAAGTTTAAACTAACATGTTTTAAAAGTTTTTTAATATAATAATATTTCAAAAAATTAGAACCTTAAAATTTGATTAAACTTTAAAAGATTTTAATAAATTTTTTTATTGATTTATGTGCTAAGTTTTATATACATAAGAAGACAAAATTTTACTTTCGTAATTTCCAATAATAAAATTCAAATAGAACATAAATCAATAGAACATCTTGATTCAAAAAACAGCATACAAAGTGCTATAGAGTACAACAAAAGATTGGAACGGATTAGATGGTGAAAGAATTTAGAAGCTTCTTTGTCCATCAAATCCCACATGTGAAAACGAATTAGAAGTCTTTAATAAGTGAACCAAGTGCCTTAAAATAAATTTTCCTCTACTTTATCCAAACATGTGTTCTGTTGTATAGGAGAAAGTAAATTCTATTTTGCATAGTGAAATTGCAAAGAAGTGCTCTTGTCTATCAAAGTAAGCTGCAAAACACAGAGATGCGCATATCGTCTCTTAATACGTCGTGTGTTATAATTGCTAAAATCAAAATAAGCATAATAAATAAAGTCGTTTGATTTTTGACTTAAATTTCACATAAGATGGATGAAGTACTTGTCAACCACACACTACAAGTTGAATTGGTGTAAAATTCTCAAAGAATGATCGAAATTCACTCCATTTATCAATTTAAATTAGTACTTTTACCCTATGAGTTTTTTCCAAACTTTCTTCAATCCTGATGTAAGAAAATCATGTTCACTAATTTTAGATTTTATGGAATTATCATCAAGCACTATTTCTTTATTTCAAAATTTGTGATTAATTTAAGATGAGGAGGTTAACCATTTACATATGTAAATTTTAGAGTTGAAATTATGTCTTTATCTACATTCATAAATCTTGAGTTTCTTCTCTTTTTATTTTTTATTTTTTTTGCTTTTTTGTTTTGATAATGCTTGGTTTTACTACAATAAAAGAGTTTGACATCATAAGTATGCTACTTTTTTATTAGTAGTTTCTTTTTCAATTATTTATCGTTTCAAAGAAAATGACATAAATATTTATCTTTGATTCAATTCTTCTTTGAGATTTTTCTTTTCATGCTTTGTTTTAGCTTAGTAGTCCATATTTATATAGTTATTCTTACTTAGTAAAGAACTGATCATTAATGAATTCAATCAACTGAAAAAAATCATAAGGAATTAGTAAAACAAGAACATTATGCTTTTTTCCCCTTAAAAAGGGTGGATTCTAGATCTTTTATTTTGTTTTGTCTTTATTTTTTTAGAAGATAGCTATAATTAATTGACTTTTCTTTGCTTTCCTTATGCGTTAGCATATATATCTACTAATAGTTATAGTGATGCTAATAATGGCATATCTTCTACCTTTTTCTTTTAAATGTTAAAGATTTTTTTATGCCTTTATAATTTTTTATTTCAAAAAAAATAATAAAAAAATTCTTATTTATGATTGCGTTTTGTTTGTGTTAATGATATTGTAGAATGGTTTACCAAGATATCTTTCATGTATAGTGTAAACACCTAATTTTAGCTCTAAATTTTGGAAAAAAAAAAACAAAAATAGTTGAATGTCAACAACCATTTTTAAATCAAGATTATGCGATCGAAATTCAAAATCATATTTTTACAACGATATCAGGTCCAAAATAACATAATAAGCATACCCTGATGTCAGATCGAGAGTAGATCAATGAATATACCTTGATGTAAGCATGATAATAGATTAAGTATACCCTTGTTAGATCGAGAATAGATTAATAAGTAGATCTTGATATGAGGTTGGGACTAGATTTTTGAAAACTTCGTGTTTATCCTGATTTAATCAATCTCGATTTTACATCAATTTTCAAGATGTGATCCTTAAATCAATGATAAATTGGTGGCATAATAGTAAAATTGATGATAAAACGATAGCATAATAGTAAATTGATGTCAGTTCGATAGAATTACAATAAAATAATAAAATCAATGTCATATTGGCAAATAAGTGGACCAACAATAGATCAATGTAGAAGAATCTTGATGACATGACATTTATGATACCCAATGAGATGTGATTGACTCTGCTTATATCATTCACTTCCCGATGTGATGGACTTCAAGCTCACATCTGGTTACATAAATCATTTTTGATATGGTGGATTTTGATCTCACATCGGGTTTCAGGTATTACAAGATGTGGACTTTAATCTCACATTAGGTTATTACCTACAATTTTTGATGTCACATTGTGTTATAGGTATTATAATTTTTGATGTGGAATTTGATCTCACATCAGGTTTCAGGCATTACAACTTCCCGATGTTGTGAACTTTGATCTTATTTCAAGTTACAAGAATAATGTAATTTTTGATGTGATTACCTACGATCTCATACTGAACTATATAAATCCAGTTGTGATTAACTTTAATCTCATATTAAATTCCATCACCAGTCTCATACAAGATGAGGTTGATTCTTTTTTCATATCAAAATCGATTTGATTCCAATGTCACCAACTTAATTCTCATGTTAAATCAATTTAATTTATATATGAGATGTGATTAATTTCTAACATCAAAACTAATTTGATCCTAATGTGACCATCTCAATTCTCACATTAGATCAATTTAATTTACATACTAGATGTGATTGGTTCTTATCTCATTTCAAAGTCAATTTGTTCTTAATTTGATTGACTCAGTTATCATATTAGATCCATTTAATTTATATACGAAATATGACTAAATTTTATCTCATATTAAAACCAATTTTATTTTAATATGACCGACTAAGTTCTCACATTACATTAATTTAACTCTTGATGTGATCGATTCAACTCTTACATCAAATATAACTTAATCTTAATGTGACCGACTCAGCTTTTACATTAGATCAATTTAATTTGTATACTAGATGTATTTGATTCCTTTCTCACATTAAAACCAATTTGATTTTAATGTGATCGACTTACTTCTCACATTAAATTAATTTAACTTCAAATAACACTAAATTTTCATCTTACATTAGGTTTCAAGTGTACTTGTTTCAACCCAATATCACATCGTGTTCTAGATGCTGTTACCACATCGAGCTTTAGGTGTATAGTTGATGGAAAAAGTTAGAGAAGTTGGCTTCACCTTGATGTAATTGATCTTAATCTCACATTGGATTTTAAGGGTACAATTGTTGAAAAAAGAAGACTTGAAAAGCTAATGGAAGGATCTTGGTGAAGTATGCATAAGGCACACATTTTAACTAAAACTTACTGTCTAGCATTGTGATCCCTTCTCTCTTGCAACGAACTTTCAGATTTTTGGCGTGCTTTGCCCCCTTTTTTTATTTATTTATTTTTTTATAGATAGACCACTTTTCAATGAAAATAAGGGTGCCTCTATATTTTGAAACTTTACATCTTTGCATTCAAACGCATCTCTTTCTTTCTCTTTTCAGAATTTCTATACATTCCTTTTCTCAAAATAGTCTCAATATTTTGAGATCTCCACTTCCTTTCAAATCCTCTCTGCGAAGATTTATTCAGAGTATTCATTGGCTATTTAGTAGAAAAACAACACACATTGTACTGAAGTTATTACTCATCTTATATCTATTTCACGAAAATGAATAAACCAATGTTTTCTTTTGTTCACTTTTTTTTGTTTATTGTTTGTTATATTTAATATTATAAATTTCTTGGTGCATCTTATGTTTTTCTAAAATTATTTCAGAAAAAGGAATTTGATGATGTTCATATTCCAATCTCTAAATCAAAACATATTTGTTTTTCCATAATTGAAGATATAGTGTCAACTAGACTAAAATTCTTTGCATAAAATTGCATAATAAATTTATTTTGGGATTTCTTACATTTTGATTAAGTCTAATGTGGTTTTCTTTAAAAACTTTGATATCAAGCTAAAGTTTAATCTCACCTTATTTGCATGTACTGTATATATATTACACTCATTTGTTATACTTTATCATCAATATCAAATTAATGCAAAGTCACGAGAGCACCCAGTTTAAGTGGTACAAATTCTTGGACACATATAAGGGTGCTAATCCATCCCTATAGGTAATTGACTCTTGATCCTAGATCTTCTAATGAAATACGACTAAAACCTATTTTTGAATAGAGTTCATTTTTTCTTTTCTAAAAGAGAAAAAAGTTTTCAATGAAAACTGGTAGTCAATCGCACCACAAAAAAGATTGGTGATGACTCTTTTTTTTTAATTTCTCAAAAAAAATTCCAAAAATAAAAAAGAATTTTCTCATGATCTAGCTTTTCGCAAGGAAAAAATTCCAATTATCACATCTAGTTCTATGAAACTTTTGATTTACGAATGATGTTAAGAGCATTGGATTATCTTATATTCTCAATTTTGCTTGCAAATTTAGCATTCTTGATATTACTTTGTTACCTTTGCTTGACACTATAAAAGATATAATTGTGCTACACAAGATGAAAATTACTTGTGTCTAGATTGAACATTTTAAGATTTACTGTCTTTAGATGATTAATATTACAATTTCAAACTTTAATCACGATATCTGTAAGACAACAATTTTATAAAAAGAATTACTTTTCTCATAAATGAATGGTTGTTATGCAACTTAATATTGATGAAGTAAACAAAAGATTCTTAGGGTCTTGGGATGACAATTTACCTTCAAGAATTGTAAGATAAGAGATAGGCAAAAAGATTTATTTATTGATCTTCTATCTTCAGTGTTTTTCATTTTATCAGAAGAAACATATTTTATTTAGCAATTCTACCTAAAATCACCATTTTTTACCAAATTTTGACCTCTTTTTTATGTATAGTACCCTACATATTAAACTCAAGAAGAAAAAACATGTACATGTATGTATGTATATATGTATGTGTACACATGTATTTGTTATCTTATTAATATAACAATGATATAATGAACTCATTCACCATTTGCCGATGCATATAGGAAAAGTTTTCTATCATAGATATTCAAGTGGCATCACCAATGCTTAAACAACTTTTGTATGAAAGTGCATCTTGCTCTCTATGCATGTACGTCGCTTAAGTTACTATGGATATGTTTCTATTTTAATTGTAGATTTTCATTCCCTTTTCTGGGTAATACATTTCTACATGTATGCAATCGAGAAATTATAACAATCATCTTGATGCATCCATAAAGTATCATGAGTGTTGTGAAGTTTTTCTCGACCTTTCACCTCATGAGTATCTCTTAAAATCTCAACTAACATCTGAAAGTACTTTAGCAATTCTTTAACACTATTACTACAACCTGTAAAAGGATTTCATGAGGACTTGACCTAGGAACTCCAAAAACTGAGTGATATCTTTAGCATTGACAAACAGCAGCATGAAATGTCATCAAAGGAGTTGTAACAAAAAGGAAAGCAAGGTTAGAGATATTATATCAATTCTTTGATTGATGGTTTTATTTTACACCAAAGTTTCACTTACTTAACAAGAACTTGTAAGAAGCCATGAGGGTAGATGTGGACAGAATGATAGTAGAAATGGTAATGAAAAAAGATATAAGTGAAGGAAGCAAGAGGCCACATAGAAAAGGCTTGGTCATACATTTGGCGAGAGAAGTTCCATGTACCAGGGGCTACTAGGTTCGAATCTACTTATTTCAACAATTATATGTACACATATACGATTAGGAAAATAAAGATTGTCTTCTTTTGCAATCTTACCAAACCTCTATGGACCAAAAACAAGAAGCTAAAACGTTGTGAGTTATTTTTATGGGATGATGAAACCAGTAAAAAGCCAAAGACCAGTTAACCAAGCTCGTAGGAAAAGAGAAGCAAGGTTAGTTATATTCTATCAATTCTTTGATTTATAATTTTATTTTGTACTAAAATTTTACTTAACAAGTACTTGTAAGTATCAATTCTTGAAGAACTGGCGTTAAAGGCCAAAATAGGGTGGGACAGCTGCCACCTTTGAGCACACAGGCTTTCAACTTTGGGCATGCCCTAATCCAGCTGCATCTTGTAGCAGCAACCATACAGCAACCGCAGCAGCAGCGATGTGGCTGCTGCTGTAGGCAGTCACGAACCGTGGCTGCTGCAAGAAGTAGCAGCGATGGCTGCTTACAGCAGCAATGGTAGCCATTGCTGCAGCTTTTGCTGTAAGCAGTAGTGGCCGATGCTACTGTAAGAAGTTGCAGCAACCACCACATTCCCGATTAGGACTCCTCTGCTTAGGCAATGGTAGACGTTGCTGCTGCTTCATCAGTTGTTGCTGCTTACAACAGCAGCAATGGCTGCCATTGGCGCTTACAGTAGCAGTGGCAGCCATTGCTGCTGCTTTTTACATTGAGGGAAATGTAAGAGGTAACGAGAAGTCTCAAAACCCAGGCTTTCCTTGCTACCAAGACATCAAAAATCAATTCAGATTTTCAGCAGCAATGGTTATTTCTACTGCTAAAACTCTATGAAAATTGTCTGTTGCTACTGCTTCTCACAGCAGCAGTGGCCATGAACATGGAGTGATGATGATTTCAAATTCTCTTACACATGCATATCAAACAACAAGTGATGATTTTAAATTCTCTGGCCTTCAACGCCAGTTATGGAATAACTGACATTAAAGGCTATCCTCCCCTGCTTTTAAGGTTGAGATCCTAAATTTGTTTTCAGAGCCCTCTAGAGCCCACCATAACCTCCCACGTAATTTTCCTCTCTAGGTCAGGATTCTCCTCTTTGTAGACTGTCCAAAAGTAGCTGCACAGTCGGACAGCCTTTCTTCAGCCATTAGGATCTTTACCGTCCGTTTAGAAGCAGCTGGGTAGCTGCTGGCAGCCTCTCCGGCCTTCTTCTTTTTGGTCTTGATCCAGAAGCAGGTAGACCGGCCAGCTGCTAGTTTAACAGTGATACTACCTCTCTCCTCGCTTCTTCCTCTCTCATTTACCTCAATCTAGCCACACCCTCCCCCTCTATTCGTTCATCTTTGGGATTCAAACATATATAAGTATTTCGGTATAGATTTGAAATTTTTTTACGAAATTTAAGTTTCATAATTTTGATTAAATATGATTTAAAAAATATATTGAGAATGTATATTATTTTGAGAAGTTTTTTATTAAGTGTGTTTGGTGAATTGTTATTACTTGATGAAATTTGAGTTTTTTTTTAATTAGTATATTTTGATGAACATATTTGGTATGAATGGGTATATATTGATATTTTTATTATTTTATAATTATTAAGATTTTTAGATTAATTGATAAATTAAGTAAATGTTAATTAGATGAATTTATATTTTGATAAATTAATTATTTTCTATTGGCAGCTCTTTCAAATTATTCCAAGCTTTCAAAGAATCAAGCAATAGGCGCATTCCTAGAAGTATTCTTGCTAAGGTATGTATATTTAAACCTATATGTGATATTAGTTTTATTTATTTTGCAAAACATAAGAATTAAAATTTTTTAATATAGTGTCCACATCAGCCTTCAAATACTGAGTGTGGATATTATATTATGAAATTTTTAGGGGACATCATTGATAGACGTGATAGAAATATCCCATATGAAAAAGGTAAGTTTTTAAGCATTTACTTATGTAAATACTTAAGTAATTAATTAATGTGTTTATTAACAATTTTAATTGGACTAACTTTTTTTTTTTTTTGAAATATAGTTAATGGACATAGATACTTACACCCAATTGGATATTGATGAAGTTAGAAAGGAGGTTGGACAATTTCTTTGGAGCGCCATATTAGAAAGTTGAACTTTGAAGATTTTTGTACACATGAACATTACTGAATTTATAGAGTTAAATTTTTAGGATTATGTAATATTTTAACTCATGTATTGTACATATAGAGTTCAATTATGACATCGAATTTTAGTGATATTTTGTTTTGTTTATCTCTTATTACTTTTTTGGATTAGATTATTTTGAGTGTTTTCAAATATGAAAGAAGTAATGACGATCTCTGTGAGAATGGTATTTAAGTGTATAACATAAAAATTTTGGTTGTATATTGTGAAGAATTGTATTGATGTATATGGATGATGTGAAAGACATTAAAATTTTTATATATGTAGGTTTTGGATAATTTGAATATATATATTTTGTATTTATTTCGAAATAAATACAAAAAATACCTTTAATGACTTTTTAATGACAGTTTTATAATAACTGTCATTAAAAGCCCCCCCTTTGACAATAGTTCTAATAGAACTGTCATTAAAATGGCCCCCTTTAACGACAGTTCTATTGAAACTGTCATTAAAAAGCCCCTTTTTTAATGACAGTTCAATAACTGTCATCTCCTCTTTAATGACATGAACAAAGATGACAGTTTTACAACTGTCATTAAAAGCCATTTTTAACTGTCATTAAAGTTTTTATTTGTTGTAGCGTTCACAGAGTTTATTGGTTGCCTTGTTTATTAGAAGAGAGAGTAATTTCCAATGGTTCACATTTTCTCTTGGATTCACAGGTAGATATGATGACCAAGAATGAGCAACTTATGACTTGGCTGCCCTTAAGTTATGGGGTACATGGACACCAACAAATTTTCCTGTATGTTCTTCTTATAGTTAAGCGCTGGCCAAAGATAAAAAAAAAAAATTTCCATTGACTACCTTGTCTCTATTGATGATCTTTTAGTAATTCATTGGCTATACTAATTAAGTTTTCTTCATGTACATATTTTCATAAATTAGGGATTATAAGAAAGAATTGGAAGAAATGCAGCATATGACCAAAAAGAATTACTTCTTAGCTATTAGAAGATAGGTTTCTTACTAAAAGTTGACCACTTAAAAGCCTATGTATGCTTGCACCAACTTGAATTGAATGTACATCCAAACTTTTTCAATTTCATTAAAAATGAAAAGTTGCGTGCCCATTTTTCTTTCACAAGTTGTGATAGACAATTATGTACTGACCATGTGGTTTTGAAATATTAATTTGAATTAGAGAGTTTCATAAGCAGCAACTTCTTCATGAAACTAATAGTTACATCTTCAAACATGAAAATTTTCAAAAAAAAGTAGAGGCTTTGCCAAGGGATTATTTAACTATCATGGAGTATCCCGGTAACAATAGCTTCTCTCTATTTCTTTCTCTCCTTGTCTTTTTCCTCTCTCTCATGGCAAGGTGAAACAAGACCTCTAGTTATCAAAAATTATAAACAAGGATTGCTAAAAAGAAGGATACGAAAGGAATATACATGGGAATCTTTGGAAAGTCTTATAGTTAAAACAATTGATCTTGCTAATGTTATTTAAAATCGCATAATAGGATCAAAAGTAAATTCCTAAAGCTATATTTTTAGTATGTACTCTTATATTTTGACATAAAAGGATTAATTATTAGGCAACTTGCTCATCTTAACTATAGTGTTATATTATAATTTTGTTTGAATTATCAGATACTCAAAAGTAAGCAGCTTGAGCTTATGATATTGCATCCATCAAGATCAAATTCTATGATGCATTCACCAACTTTGACATAAGCGAGTATGATGTCCCAAGCATTCTTGGAAGCATAAAGCTTCCCATTGGGAAAGGGATATCGAAGGTTTTAAAGGAAGCTTCAATTGAAGATTTTATTATCCAAAAGAGAACTGAAGAAGTCACAATATCAAAGCCAATGGAATCATGTGCAAACTTTGAGAACCAACCAACCTTGCAAGACCAAAATTCTCAGCTCCCTTGAAATGGAAGTGTTGGCAGCCAAACATTGTATGAAGATCCTCTCATCTCTGCACTTTATGGGCTTCAAGACTCTTATTTTAATGCAAACCCTTTCCTTTCTAACTTTTTGGGCAATACCAAAATTAGTGCATAGGAATTCTTTAGGAACTCAGAGAGCACTTACAATGGTGGGACTATTGGGTTTATGGAAGGAAAGTCAATGCAAGTGGAAGTTGAAAAGGATTTTTCTAGTGTGAGTAATGAAAGTTTTGCAAATAAGGAACAAGCTATTGAGAGAAACTTAGCACCAAAAAGTTCTGCATATGAAGGTTTTTTTTGAACTCTTTGGAAAGGAGCCTGTGAATATTAGTTCCCTCAGTTGGCTGGAGATATATTTTATGAACTCAAGAAGTAATTCTTCCCAGGTATAAGAATTTTTCATGAAGAGATTTTTTAATGTTAGGTTGTAAGTCTGATAAACTTGAAATGGATTACTATGTTTTTCTTGTTTAACCATCTTATCATGAGAAACATATCATTATTTTGCAATCAGTAACTTGAAACTTTTTGTAATGGAAAAATATATAATTTTTTTGTCCTCCATTTACAAATAGTTATGTAACAACCCTTTTACTTATAATTATGCTTTATAATCTCAAGATAAAGTTGTAGTAAATGAGAGTTCAATGAAGAACAATGCTTTAAGAAAAAAAATACATTTCTTAATTTTATCTTAGAAAGTTGATGTTGGTGTCCTGATCATAATGGAGTAGGCCTTTCATAAATTAAAATGATTCCGCTCCTAAATATGCTTTGACAAGTTTACTCTAACAATAAGTAGGGAGCTTTGCTTTCCAAGATAAATATGAGCAACAAATGAAGAGAAATTCAAATATGTTAACGTATATGTCTTTGCATTCATCACTTTATCTATGATAAAAAATAAACTCAAAAGGTATAGATAGCAAAAAATTTAATGAGAAGTAATTTAATTAGTAGATTTGTATTTCCATCCTTAAGGGTAATTAGATAAAACCATGCTCTTGATTTTTCATCCTTCACTATTACTATTAACATTCGTCTTATTCTATAGGTTATGAGTGGCTTCACTTGTAGGTTTTAAAATTTTTTAAAAGTGTCTAAATATAATTAACTCAATAGATTCATCCATGAATTCACCCATTAATATCGAATTTTATTATTCTTGATACATATACACAAGCAATTCTGGAAGTTAACATTCGAAAAGTCGTTGTTGTGAATTTATTGCTTTCCAATAAGCATCATGTTCTTTGATACATGCAATGAAAATATATACAAGTAACTTTTTTTTTATGGACTCTAATAAATCCAGATCATGAAATTATTTTGAATAGGCATCAGAATCTTGAAACTACTAAAAACTCATTTAAAAAGAGTCCCTTAAGCTATAAGTTGGCATAATTGTTTCCCATTTGCTTGTCAAACCTAGTGCTCTATATGTGTGTGCAGATATGCACATGTGTAATTGCATGTGTATAGATATGAAATTACTTCAAGTAAATTTGCTGAAGGATTTTGATGTGTGTTGAAAGTAAGAACAATAAACAAATGTAGTTCATCCATGTGTTTAAACAAGTAAAGTTGCACTATGCATATTTTTGGTTTTCCTTCAGTTTTATATGCCTTCTGTCATCATAGATATAAACAATCAAAACTTTTAGAAGTATAAAAAAAGTGCTCTAAGTAATAAGAATATAACAAGTTATGAGTATGAAAAATTGATACTTTTTCATAATGAATTCTTCGATTGAAAATTATTTGGATGTTGTTGCAAGTAACGTTGCTTTCTTTTTTTTCTCTTTGTTTCTTTGTGTCTCTCTATCCTGCGTCCTCTTGACTCATGTAGTATCTCTTCTCTTGATAAGTCATGTAAGTAGCAAGTATTTAATGGCCTAACATTGTGGATGTTTTCAGTCCACTTTTTGAACTCAAACTTCACTCATGAACATGTACATTACAAAAGTCAACTTAATTAGTCAAGTGCATTTGCTTTTATCTTTATAGGAAAACAACTAGAATATTGAAAAGGAAGAAGCAAAGTCTTTTGAGTTGGCATCTCTATAGTAAATAGGGTATAGCCCAATATAGAACATGTTGAGGTTGCTCCCTTGAAAGCAAGCAAGAATACTGAACCCTCAAACATGAAGTAGTGTAAGAGAAAGAGGCGGCTTTTGTAAGAATTTGTGGAGAACTAGTAAATTTAGCTTGAGTTTGATCTTAGATTGTAGAAGGCATGAAAAATAGGAAGGCTAACTATCAATTTGAGATTAGAAACAAACATAAAACATACTTTCTAAGAAAAAAAAAAGATTTTGGAACTAATTGCTAGCGAAGGTAAATAATGTTTTGGTCGATCAAGTTCAAGTTATTAACAAGTGACTTTCAAACCCTTTCAACTCCTACCATAATTTCATACTATTCTCAAGTGAACTAAAACAAGCCCCAAAAGCAAGCTTTTGACGATCAAATACTAGTACATTTTGGCCTTTCAAGCAAGCAATATCCATGTAATTCATCTAATCCACAAGCACTGAATGAGCTCTTGCTCATTTTTTTGTCCTCAAAATCTTCATATTTTTGGTAAATATTATGCTCAAGAGTATTTTTTCTTTATTCCTTACAGTATTTAGAAAACAATTCTACTCATTTAACTTTGAAGATATTTATGCTTTCTTCTTAATCTTAGCTTGTTTTAATTTAAAAGTCCAAGCATCTAACTTTGTAGTTATTTTGGTTGATGTAAGACATATTTATTAACTTCAAAAATGCTAAAATAAGACTATAATATTATGGAATATTGAAGTTATCTTGTACAAAATTACTATGTTAGATAGTCGTTGAAATAATAAACTCTAATCGAATTTTTGGTGAGATACATACTTAAATATGTTAAAAACTTATTTCGGCTACTTACATTGTTTAAACGGAGAATGCATGTGTCTATCTTTCTCTTTTCTTTTTCAATGTTCTTTTGTCTTATTATAATGATTATGTGTCTTATTATACTCGAATTATATCTTGTTATGCAAAATTTATGTCTTTCCATGTTTATGTCATGTCTTACTATATAAAATTTATGTTTCGTCATAGTAATCTCGTGTCTTATTATATAGAGATAATCTTTATAATAATAATTTCGTGTCTTATTGCATTTATATCATATTTATTGAGATAAATGACTCAAATGGTTGTATTCAAATTAGAAAACAAGATGATTAACTCAACTTGTTGTCTTTAAATGGGAGGATAAGATAAAAGATAAAAAGTTATTTTTATTTTATAACGTATAGTTTAGTGTTTATCCTTATTTGTTTAAAGTAGTAAAATTACATTTAGTTTCTATCACTTAGTACTATAAATAAAGGTAGCATAGTTTTGTGGCAACTTAGAAGTTTTTTAAAGGTGTAAGTTTTCTTTTTTCCTTTATAGTGTAGTGAGTTCTTCCTCTCTCTCGTGAATATATGCATATTGTTCAACCACATAAATAGGTTGTATTCTTGGTGTTTCTTTTTTTTGTCATTATCTTTCTCCTTGGTTATCTCTTTGTCTATTAGCATTTATCATCTTTATTAATTTCTTTCTTTTTGTTTAATGATAGTCTTATTACAAAAAACTATCATAAATGTTTTATTTTCTTTCTTTTTATGATGGTCTTAAAGTTCATCATAATTTTATAATGGTCTTAAATGCTCGTTATAAAAATGAATCATCATTTCTCCTCTTTCTACTAATGTGTATTGATACGCCTCTTAGTGCATAACCTTGATATCAATTATTTTTAGATCCTCTTCTTTTTGGTTCTCCATTAAGTAGCCTTAGATTTTTATTTGCATGCTCAAAGTCTACTATTTCTAGTTTTTTCATTTTTTGCAAGTATTGGCGTAGGATTAGTTACTGTTTAAATGAACCATAGCATCAATAAGTACTTTTTATTAAGATGCTTAAAGAATATGTACCTTCAAAAAATTATTCGTTACAACACGACCTTCTTTCACATTGGTTTCTATGGTGTTCATAGGAATGTTAGCATTAAAAGTGATTTTCATTAGCATTATCAAACAACTTTAATTAGATTGAAACTTCAATGTTTTGGTAAACTCGTTTTCATCCATTTTTTCAATAAGGTTACAAGGCTTAACCATGCCTTGATAACCTAAAAACCTTATGACATATATATTATTGAATATTCTTTACCTGTTTTTAATGAATGAAAATGTTTTGTTTTTGACAAAATAAAGATGATTCAAGGAAGTAATCTTTATGTTCTCTAATAAAATTATTTTGAAAAATAAAAAAATTGTTTTCTTTGAGAAAAAAGAAGATGACTTAAGTGGTAATCTTTCATATTCTTTAATAAGATTTTTTTAAAAAATGCAAGTAAAAAATGTTTTGATTCTTTTGAGAGTAAGAAGATGTCTCAAGGGAGGAGTCTTTATATTCTCTAATAAAAATTATTTTTTAAAAAATAAAAATATTTTGTTGTCTTTGTACAAACTAAATCTATTTCTATTTCCAATTATTAGGAATAAAAATTTAGGTTTAATGCCTTAATAAAAATTCTTGAAAAAAAATCAAGAGAAATTAATTATTCTTTAGCATTCATTTCAAGAAAAGATTAACATACTATTATTGTATTTTTATAAATCATAAAAAGGTTTATGAGAATTAAAGGTAACAAGGGTGAGACTTTATATTCTCCATGACAAAAAAAAAAAAAAATGATTTTAGGGATTAAAGGTAGAACAAAGATGAAGTCCTTATACTCTCCATAAATTATGAATGATCATGTTTTCCATTCATACATATTTACTATTTTCTATTTCTCTTTATCATCCCAAAATTTTTATAAGAATCAATTTTAAACATCAAATGAACTTTGAATTCGAGAAATAATTAATAGAGCCTTTATAATTTTATTTTTATTATTATTTATCTAAAAGATAATTCTTAGAAAATAAATAGGTTTTAATGTCTGATGACATTGTATACAAGATTAATGGCAATTTCTCATTTGTATTTTATTATTTATTTTTTAAAAAAACAAATCAAACTAAGTTAACCTGAGCTTCTTTTATATGAGTTTTTTCAATTGTTTTTCTGTCACTACTACAAAATTTGTAATAGCTGATAATAATTTAATGATAGTTATTTGAGTAATCGTCATTAAAAATATAAGATTAGCATTTCATGCTAGTTAACTAAGAATTGGCATTAAAAGACCATCCTTGGAGCCTTTAATGCCAGTTCTGGAAGACCTAGCGTTAAAGGCCTTCAATCTTTCAAAATAGCATTGGAGCCTTTAATGCCACTTTTGGAAGAACTGGAGTTCTTCATAAAGACCAGCTGGGGACCCCTTAAAGGCTATAAGGATACGCATGAGGATACATTGGAAGATATGCCAGTTCTATTGATGCTAGCCTTCAATATCTTTTCATGTCAATTCTGCCACAATTGGCGTGAAATGATCTATAGAACTCGTGTTGAATGCTATCTCATGCTCTTCGTGCTAGTTTTGGCCCTTAAAAGGTCGTGAACTTTAATGCCAGTTCTATTAAAAGCTATCCAGCCTTGGTTTAACCTTGGGATCCTTTCCCCTCATATTGGTTTTTGCTTTGGTTATGTTTAGAGATTAATTACACATGTTATCAATCTCTGTAGGACTTCATGTCAAAAGATATGACATTTTGTGGTGTCTTTGATGGCCACAGTCCTCATGGCCATCTTGTTGCTCACAAAGTGAGGGATGCCCTACCTATTAAGTTACTGTCATTCTTGCATTCTTATTAGTCAAAGAAAAATGGAACAAGTAGAACTTGTTTTAAAAGGAATTTGAAATCATAAGCTCTAGATTTTAAGAAAGATGGCTCACCTAAGGATAAATTGAATTTATTATGGAAGGAAGCATTCTTGAACTCATACAAGGCTATGGATAAGGAGTTGAGGTCCCATGCTAATTTGGACTGCTTCTGTAGTGGCAGCACCGCTATCACCATAGTTAAACAAAGTATTGGAGTAATCACTGTATGACTCCTTTATCTTCTTCACTTTAACTGTTGTTGAAGTATTCAATTTATGATGTGTGATTTACAAGGGTCAAATATTTTCATGGGGAACATTGGGGATTCTTGGGAAATCTTAGGATCTAAGCACAACAATGATTCCATGTTGGCAATCCAATTAACTATTGATGACACAGAGCACATAGGGTAAATTTACAACCTTCTTCTACAAGATGTGCTGACGAAAACTGTTAGTACACCTGAGCACCTTGGACATAGATACTTATGTAAATACTTTAGTAGTTAATTGATGTGCTTATTAAAAGTTTTAATTGGACTAACCTTTTTTTATTATAATATAGTTACTAGACATAAAGACTTATACCTAATCGGATATTGATGAAGTTAGAAAGGAGGTTGGATAATTTCTTTGAAGTGCCATATTAGAAAGTTGAATTTGTGCACATGAACATCATTGAATTTACATATCTGAATTTCTAGGATTGTGTATGGTAATGTATATTTAAACTCTTATATTGTACATATAGAGTTTAGTTATGACACCAAATTTTTTCTTTTATTTTGTTCATCTTTTATTACTTTTTTGGATTGGATTATGTTAAAATATTTTTAAATATGAAAGAAGTATTGATGATTTAAGTGAGAATAGTATTGAAGTGTATAACAGGAAAAAGTTTTCTCATTTAAGTATTGGTATTAAAGTGTTAAAGTGTTGGTATTGAAGTGTTGGTGTAATTATGTTAAAGCAAGAAAGATAGTATAGTTGTTTAATTTAAGTGTTAGTATTAGAGTGTTGGTGTAATTTTGTTGAAGGAAGAAAGATAGTATAGTTGTCTCATTTAAGTGTTGGTATTGGAGTGTTGGTGTAATTATGTTGAAGGAAGAAAGGCAGTATAATTTTTTCATTGAAGTGTATAAAAAGAACTGTGATTAGTGTATTTGATAGTTGTATATTTATATGTGTTGACTAAGTTTAATTAAAGAGTCATATTTACATATTGTAATTTAATTTTGATGGAAAAAATTTTGGTTGCATATTATGAAGAATTGTATTGATGTATATGGGTGATGTGAAAGAGAAAGAATTTTATATATGCAGGTTTTGGATAACTTGATATAAAATTTTCATATTTATTTTGAAATTAATAAAAAATATGCATATACCTTTAATGACAGTTCTATCATAACGTCGTTAAAATGGACCTTTTTAATGACAGTTCTATCATAAGTATCATTAAAAGAGTCCTTTCTAATGACAGTTTTAATAGAATTGTCGCTAAAAAGGGTCCCTTTTAATGACAATTCTAATTAGGGCCTTTAATGATAGTTTTCAATAACTGTCATTAAAACCTCTCCTTTTAATGACATGAACAAAGATGACATTTCTACAATTGTCATTAAAAACCATTTTTAACTGTCATTAAAGATTTTATTTGTAGTAGTGTGTTTGCCAAATGAACTCTATTATGCTAGTACTATGTTGGATCAATGTTAGATGATATGAGTCTTAGTTTCAATTTATGAGATACATGTGTGATGGTTAATGTATTTTCTTTTTAATTATTTTAATGATGATTATGTAATTTGCATATTTAATGAATTAGTTTCATATATGAATTTCAATATCATGTTAGATGGTAGTAATATGTGTGCATTTGGTAATGGTATTTATATGACATTATAAGTAGCAACAAGATGTCTATGTAAATGTATTTGACTTTTTTGTTTGTTTGATAGCAATATTTAGTAATAATGTGAAAATTTTAGCAATATGGTAATGGTATTTGTCAAACAACATATTTAATAAATTCAAGAAATGCAATGTCCATGCCATTGAATAAGTTTGACAAATTCCAACGTTGAACACCAACTTAATTAAATTACCAAAGTAAAAAACATTCTTCAATTAATTCAACTAATATAAATATCTACTAATGTAATATTTACTTTCTTAAACCTCATAGCTAACTAAGATACACTATAAACATCAAAATTTATAATTTACAACCAATTTTCATATACTAAAGTACATCAATTCAATTATGCTTAACAGTCAGTTAGCAAATCACTTCCAATGTTTGGTCCTCTTAATGGCAATTAATTCTCACTTCATAACATTTTGATCAATTTAAGGTTTGCGTTATAGGGGCTATAATGTTATTGGTTGTTGCTGCGATGCATTTGTTGTTGTCATTAGTGTGAGGAGCTATTATTATTGGTGTGCGAGGTGGTCCTACTAAATTGGTAAAGGTTATAATAGCTCTCTTAGAGGTTTTCCCTCTCTTGGCATTGCTATTGGTGGTGTTGATGCTCTAAAAATGAGAAATATAGCTTTTGTTTTGTTTGTGGCTTGTGGAGATGATGTAAATGCTCTTATTATTAAGGTTGTTCCTACTTTAGTTATGGGCCTATAAGGTGGTTTATGCTGATGTTAGGGTGATTTATATTGATTATCGGTTGCATTTACTTTGTGAAGTTGTGTAAATAGGTTTCTAGTATTATATGATGCAGGTACAACCATTGTATTTGCAAATGTTAGTCTAGATGCTACTGGTTTTGATAGCAATACGTGAGATGTGAGTTCTTTTGGTGGTTGTGATGATGTTGATGTGACTTGCATCAAGGCTGTCTCTTATGTCAAAAGTTGATGCTCCATATGTGAGTGAGAATGTGTAAGATGTTAAATGCTAAAAAAAAAAAAAGAAAATTTTTTAACAAAACTTTTAATAAAAACCATTTTTTTTCAAAATGAAAAAGTGTTGAAAACCAATTTTTTTTAAAAAAGATTTCATTTAAAGATACGAGTGAAATTCCACAAATTTTTTATTAAAAATTACAAAAAATATATTACATTTAACATTTATAATAATAATATTTTCTTTGAAATTACAACAAAATCTTTATTGTGAGAACTAATATTTATAATATTAATTAAATATTAAAAATTATAATAAATATTTTAATGATGATTATTTTATTAAAATTTCAATAAAATTAATTTTTATTAAATTTAAAGATTCCAATGAAAATATTTCATTAAAATTCTTAATTAAATTTAAAAATTTCATGAAAATTATTTCCTTGAAATTTCTAAATAAAAATAAAAAATTTTAAATTTTAATTAAAAATTTAATTGAACAAACTTTGTTGGAATTTTAAATTAAAATAAAAAATTATTTCTTTATTTAATAATTTTATTATGAATATACACTTTTAATTATTTATAAATAATTTCAAATAATAATTTTATTCATAGTTTACTCCTAATTAATTAAATAAAGATTTGAAAATTATATTTATCAAATAACCAAAAAACACAAATAACAAAATTGGACAAACAACACAAACTATTATATATTAATGCTTAAGATGTTCATTTACATATCCAATATAAGATGCATTATTTAAGAGGAACATGGGCCAAAATTTTTCTTCTTTTTTTTTTTTTTTTGCTTCCTCTAGCTGCGTATAAAAGAACAGGTCCATTTAAAGATTGAAAATGGAAGAGAAAACAAGGATTAGTTTGAAAGAAGTGGTAACCATGGCAACTAGCAAATGATACTACCACAAGTACACTTTTCAAAAAGTTAAAGTTAAATACTCCTCAAGGCTTTTTGCTCTCCATAGGCAAACAAGGGCTAAGTTACGTCCTCTCACATCCCATTTGTGGTTAGGACAAATGGTATCATTAATCTATAATACCATCCTTACCAACAGCTAGAAGAAGCATCTAATAATGTGCATCCCTTTATTATTGGTAAGAATTCCAATATCAACATAACACATTAAGGAATCAGTGTCACAGTTGGAATATTTCCTAGTGTTGCTTCCTTAATATGCTATAAGTAGTTCAAATTAAAGGGTGAATTGTAGCACAATGGACTGGACCACTAAAAGATTATAACGCATAAAAGGAAAGACTTTAACCCAAAAATAAAATAAGATTTACCTGATGATCAATCCTTGAGTTAGAGAGGATAAGGAGATAAGGCATATTAAATGATTTCTGCATGTGATTTATGAAAATACTAGATGTCTGCCTTCTAGCAATTTCATGAGAACCAGTGTACTGCACGAATTTCAATGAAACTTTCTCACCATAAGGCCTTGTAAACTAGATAGCAATGTCCCAAGGGTTTTCAAATTACAACAATGACCCATGTAGATACCTAGGATGAGAAATGAAAGGAAGAGATTTCAGTGTTTAAGCGACATGAAATGAAAAACAATCCATAACCATCTACAATAATTATTTATTCACTTTCATAATAACATTTTAGTTTAGTTGAATGATTGCAATTGTATATACCATCAAAAATTAAAAAATAATATAAAAGTAAAGTAAAAGTAAATAGTTTAATATGTCATGCGTATTTAGTTCAAGAAGTATCATCGTTTTATTTGCACTATTTCAAATCACATGTCAATGCACAACATCAAAAAATAGCACAAAGTGATGCTAGTGATTATAATTAGAAGAGCATGAAGGGAATCTATCTATATTTAAACATTTCATTTGGGCAATTGCAAGGGAAAAATCAATATTTTTGACTTGGGATGAATATCAAGCAGCTCAAAGATACATTTCATTAAACTTTCCAAAAATGGAATTGTTCATAGTGTACATATTTCACAACTCAACTGTAATTATCTGTTTACCTATCCATACACAAAGGCCTCTTATAATACTAATCATTTTTGTTAAACAAATTTTTTAGAGGATTTATATTTTTAATTATGTGAACATTATTCTTTCATAACTAATCATGAGGTTGAAAATTACTTAGAGCTTCAATTTGTAAGTTAGTTTAACCAATAGGTGAATACTTATACTCTAAACTCTTATTAATTAAATATATTTCGATAAATTTAGTTGTATCACTCACTTGCTATATTTATGGGCACATAACCCACAAAACTTCATTGCTAGCAATTTCATCAAGACATTGCAAAAGGTTGTTAAGGTCTTGAAGTCATACCTAGAATACTATGTCAATAGGTACAAATTTCACACTGAAAGATAGTTCATATAAACCTATAATGAATAACGGAGTCTGCATTAAAGGATGCAATTATAATGAAGATAAAAGCAACTACTATGGTATATTTATGAAGGTGTTAGAATTGAAATACCTAGCATTCCTTATCAAGCAAACCATGGTATTCAAGCATGAATGGTTTAATCCAACGTCAAATGTAAGCACCAATTTACATAAATTGTATAATCTAATGGATGTTAACTACGCTAAGAGATTAAATAAGTATGAGGTATTTATTCTAACTTTGCAAGTAGCTCAGATATATTATATCCCTTATCCAAGTTTAAAACATGACAAACATGACTAGTGGTTATTTGCCAAACAAATGCTAGGCCCATCATTGAACTACTAGAATTTAGTTTTTTATCTAGATTAATTCAAGTATTGCACTTTTTTAAGATGATGAGATAAAGATCTATCAAATTGAATTGACACAGAAAAAGATTCCATCTTTTTAAATGATCCAAATAGAACATTAAAAAATATTGATGATGAGAAAGGAACATACTAAATGACACAAATTTTGGAAGTGATTTAAAAGAGAATGAGGAAAAAGAAGAGAAAGACTTTGAAGATGACGATTAGTTAATTTTTGTCTTTTGTATTAGTTGTTTGAATTAATCTTTATGTACATAATGAATTATGTGATATGTAATGATAGAATTTTCATTATATTATTAGATGTGCAGATGTTAGATATCATGCATTGATGGATTATTATTTTGGGTTAATTACATAGAAGGAATCTGCATTTTAGGTGCAATATTAAATTAAGACCTACATGAAAAATTGTATTAAATTAGGACTTTGCAATACGGGACCTCCACCGATAAATTTTATTAAAATTAACTGCATGGCTTACTCACTGATATGTGAACGCTTGTTAAGTGTGTAATTACATTGAAGACCCTTTCATCACTATAAAATGAAGCAGAATTGTTCACAAATGAATTTGTGAAATTTTTCCCTTTATCCATCAAATTCAAGCATTGATTGTTGTTAAAATCCGAGATTCAAGTATGCTTTTAACTCCTTCACTTGTTGTTTCTTTGTGCATCAATTGAGTAAAATGGCTACAAATTCATATCAATCAACAATGGGAAAGGGAAATTTTTATTTTGTAGGGTTTCAAAATTGAAAAATTTTTGTTTTCGAAATCCACCATTTGAAACCGATGCGTATTATATTCATCAATTAGGTAATAGGGTTCTCGAAATCTGCTATAACATATAGAAAATAATAAAAATTATTGAAATCAAATTAATACCTAAAAATCAAAGATTGCCTCAAAACTGGTCTTTAACTAATCTCAATCTGTGAATTCATTGAGGGTGATAAAAGCTTATGAATGCGAAAAACACCTTGATGCTTGGTGTGAAGCTTCAATTGTTTGAGGAGAAACATAAAGAAAATTGAGAAGAAATTATCAGGGCGATGGTAAGTGTGAGTGAAGTCTATGAAGTGTGAGTGACTAAAGCAATAAGAGGTTTGCAAAAATAAGGTACATGTGGCTATGTTTAAATAGGAATTGAGCGAGTTATGGAGTTAATTCTAACGTATTTTGTTGATAGAAGTCCCACAGTGCAAACTGCATATTATGTGAGTTCTAATTTAATACAATTTTTTATGTAGGTCTCAATTTGATACTGCAGCTAAAATGTAGGTGCCTTTAATGTAGTTAACCCTATTATTTTTAAAAAATGTTTGTAGCATGTATATTAGGTAGTTATAACTCAATTTTGAGTGAAGATCCTTCTAAATTTATCTTCCATTCTAAATTAGGTATTAAATTTATCAAATATAATTAAATGAGAGGATGAGGAAGATGTGGTGACTCAGGAGGAAAAAGTAGTGGCAATAATAGTTCATGATGATTTCCATTTTTGCAGCACACAGATGAGGACAAGATCATAACTACACGATAGGTTAAACTTACATCATGTACACCAGATGCTTTACTGAGTTCTACAAGCTCTTCAAGAGTTGCTTGTACAATGATTTCTGCTTGTGAGAGTTTGTGGAGCATATGGATAAACAACAGATTTATATAAACAATGACATGTAAGTGTTGACAATTATTTTCAATGCTTGTATCATTACTCTCATAAGTTGCATTGATGCATCTAATTTATTTGTTTTCTTTGATAGGATTGAGCCATCTACTAAATGTTCCTTGAAGATATATAAGACTTTTGAAGAGAGGGTCGATCTAGTTAGGTATACGTGAAAGACAAATTCTTCACAATTTAAGGACTTCTATTATGAGGAATTTAAGGTACATTAATTATTTATGAAAAAATGAAATATTATACTTTATTATATTGACTTATCATTTATTATTGTAGAAATATTTCGCATGGGATGAGGCAATCGATGACAAAATAAGAGCCACTTGAAGGCTAAGGCCATCAAGTGATATACTACTTTAATGTATTCTTGTCAACATAAGGCAAGAAGAAAGCCATAATTCATCCCAAATAACATATGGAAGTAATAGTAGCTTCAATGGAACTACTTAAAGTATATGGAGAAATGAGAAACGACCTTCAAAAATCGACGGAGCAAAACAAGTAGACCTTTGTCAATTCCCACTAACATAATGGACTTTCGTGCTCATGGTACGTATAACATTTAATTTATATAAATTAGAATGATAGTGGTAAAGGAGTTAGGTAGCATTAATATATTTTTAATTACAAGCAAAGAAATTAGATTAAGAGCTAACTTCTATGGAACTTTAAGATGAACTAAAATGAAGAAGTCCAATCTTGATAAATTCGTTAATGAGCACTCCAAGCAAGTTCATTTAAGTTTGTTTCTTTGAACATCTAATGAATAATTTTAATTATATTTCTTACTAGATTCGATATACACAATGAATTATTCTCTGTAAGAATGCTACGAGAACTTAGTTGCCTTAGCTTCCCAATCATAAAAAGGGTCTTGTAATACTCTTAAGGTAGACTACATAGGGATCTACTACAAGGTTAGTAGGTGGAAAGAACACACATCAAGTGTATGGACTTGACTCTCAAGCTAATCATATTATTCAAGTCATGGCTTTAGCAATGGATGATCTATCGATGATGCAAACATGCTAGATATGTAGGAACAAATGAAGACTATGAAAGAGTATCTAGAATAAGAGCATAAAGAGAGGGAAGAGGACTATATACGTTTAGAGCCTAAGATGAATTAGTTTTTGTAATAGCGAAAGATCAAGATGGATCGTATGTGGCAAAAAACGGTTGATGAGATGGAACACATCCATAAGATAGAGGACCTATTCTTAAAAGGCCCACCTTTTAGCTCCTCGACAGAGTGATTTCTTCATTTTCATTTGTGTTATTTAGTACTTTTGTGTATTAATTTTACTTGTATTTAATGTCGATTAGATTTAATTTTAGTTTTTCATTCTTTAATATGTGTTAATTTATACAATTAAATAATATAAAAAAATTAAAAAATAAATAATTAATTAAAAATGAAATATATTATTTTTATTATTAAAATTAGTTTGACCACAAATAGTCGATGGAAGAGTCCATCATAAAGAATCTTCACTTTAGAGATGGACACATGTGTGTTGCTAAATCCTCAAGCTTAGTGAGACACTAGTTCATCGTAGGTCCGTTACTAGATTATGATGAATTGGTGGTAGAATCTTTCATCTTTAACTTAGCAGTAAACTAGATTTTATCTCTAGGTTGAGCAACGAATATCATATTTTGTCACTAAGTGTTTTGGTGACCAATAATTTAATGAAGGAATCTTTTTGTCACTAGTTTGCTTTAGTCGCTAAGTGCTTTTGAGACGAATAATTTAGCGAGAAAATTTTTTTGTCACTAGTTTGTCTCTAAGTCCCTCAATGGGCCAAATTTTCAAATTCAGGGATAAAATTTAAACAACACCATAAAAAATTATAAATATAAATTTACATATAATCAAAGTTACAAATCATAAATAATATAGTAATGATTAATTTATTTTGAATAAATACTCGTAAATAAATATTTTAATAAATTTACATATAAAAAAGTTCCAAATTATAATAATATGTCTACTTTTATTAATCCTTTAAATAAACATTGACATGTAATAATTTTGAGAGTAACGATTTATTTATTTGACGTTAACATTACCAAGTAAAAATATTTTTTTTTTGTTTTTCTTTAAAAAAACATAAATTAAATCACATGAAGATTTTAATCGTACATTTTATAAGTTATAATATATCTAACTTATATACATGAAATTGATAAAAATTATGTTCAAATTGACATTTAGAATATTTTTTTTAAAGAATAAAAGAAGTTTCATCGAAGTCAAAATAAGATTGCAATTTTGCAAATATAGAAGTACTCATATTAATTGAAAGTGACTTAAATTCCCATTGATATAGTTCCCATCGACTTGCCATTTCATTGCATACATCAATGATAAAAAGATTTACCAAAAGAAAGGGTTAATATTAGAGACCCAATCTAGCTTCCAACTAGATATCTCATCTAATTTAACTCGTTTATTTCATTAATGAGAAAACACTAATACAAGTTAGACCAAGAAAACCTTAAAAAAAAGTTTAAAAAAAATCTCTATATCTATATTTTTAAGAAGTACTTTGTCTCTTTAATTGCAAATGGAATTGTTAAACCACGGTCAAATAACCTAATTGTATATTTGTAATTTTCTAAAAAAGGGCTTGAATTCATTAACCAAAAATTTCTCAACTACCAAAGTATCAATGTAATGGAAAGGAAAAATAAGGTGATAGAGATTCATACAGTGAAACCACGAACCCTTAGTTGAGCAACCAATTATATCAAGTACCAAAATCAACCAAGCTTATATCCCAATCATGCATAGCATATATCTCATCTCTTATTTTACTCTTTCTAGACATCAATGCAACCATTGTTTCAACACCAAATTAAAATGCTCATTATCATTATCGATCACAAGCAAAAAGGTTATGATGAAAAAAATAAACTCTAAAACAAAATATCGATTTATGATACTAAAAAACCAGGTTTCATGATTAATGCCTTTTTAGAGAAAGGAAAATAGCGGAAGAAATGAGATACGAGATTGCTTTTATAATGAATTGTTTTCTCTGTCGGATATTATAGACAGTTAAGGAAATATCTCAACAAAGAGGACTGTCAACATTAGAGAGAGGGGAAACAACTTGTGTGGCACGAGATGAAAAGTAGCAACAGCTAGTTTTAAAAGCAACCTTCAATGGGAACCTAAAACGATGATATTTTAACTTTTTAAAATTTGAATGCTAAAACTGACTCTCAATTTTATTAATATCTTTAATCAAAACATCATTTTAGATTTAAAATTTATAAAATTCAAACATAATGCAAAAAAATTGCTTTTTTACATTCATATGATTTGAATATATATATATATATACGCATATATACCAATGATTAACATATTTGTGTAATATATACAAATTCATAATAATTAAATAAATATAAAATTATTCTTGATTATAAGTTTTAAAAATAATGTTCTTATTGAAATCATCTTATAAAGTGATAACATATTTAATTTCATCTAAAACTGATTATACTTAAATTTACATTAAATATCATAAAATGCATTTTACATTTTGAAAATTAAATAAATAAAAAAATTATGATTACATCCTTAGTTAATTAAAATAAATTATCAAATTGAAATTTAAACTTATGCCAAGCACATTTATAATTATTTACTTAAGATCTCACTGGTCACTTTTGCAATTAGCATAGTACATGCATTGAACTTTATAAGGTATTGATATTAATGTATTGTATGCATTCCTATATAATATACAGGCAGTGCATCTTATACGTTACAATGACTTAGCTACAATACAATTTTTTAGAAATTTGCTTATTTTTAAAAATATTAAAAAATGCTTTCATCAAGATTTTTGTGATATTTATTGGTGGAATATTAATTATTTATATTATAATAATAGACTATAAAATAATAAATTAACTTTCCCATGATATTTTTAGCGAATTTTTTTAAAGATTCCAATTGAATATTCTATTGCAATTCTCGTTGAATTTTTTTTTCTACAACATTAATTTCTATCGTAATTTTTCATAGAAATTTAGCAAAACTTTAACGAAATGTTTTTTGTTAAATAATACCGTTGGCTTTATGTACAATAAAATAAAATTTTAATTTTATTAAAAATTAGACTTTTGATCATATCAAACATACAAAAAGGTTAGTTAATTATGAAGAAAAAAAGGCATAGATCATCACCATTTGCATGATGTGGGTTTTGTTGTGGTAAAATCAAATTATGCTACAAATATGGGGTTATGATACCATCTTGCAATGGAACCTTTAGATGTATGTGTTTTATGGCATGTTCCTTGCAAAAATACAATGTTAGTAAACAAAAGTTGAGAAAATATAACATACCATAAGTTGATTAGAATGATTGTAGGGTTGAACAAAAGTTAATGATGTTTTTAAGCAGCTAGATTGTTGCATCAAAACACAATATAAGCAAATATAAATCAACAACTACATTAGAAAAAAACAAAAAATTACTTGAATTGAGGAAGGATTGGGTTCCCTAAACCTTATAAAAATACTATCTCTATTACCACTTTTGCCTAGGCTTTTCTTCAATAATTTATCTTATTAATGTTACCAAAATTATTGTACAATACATTAATCATATTGTAAATAAAATTAACAAGTTGATATGTTTACAGTTGCAATAGGTTGGTTATGGTATAACCTAATGGGATATGTTCAATTTTATGTAACATGAAAAAGGTGATGCCAAATGCTTTGGCCTAATTATGTTAGACCCAAGTGGCTGGGTTTAGTTTGATAATAAATTTGAAGGAACCTTACAAGGGTTGCTTCTAATAAAAATATGAGGTAGAATTTTTATCATGACTTTTGCTGCTTGTTACATATTAAGGATGTTTATTGAATATATAGTGCAAAATGAGTGCTAAATTTGAATGTAAATAGTGATGTGAAAAAATACAATGCTGTACTTGTTTAATGTATTGCTAGGAGTGAAGGATTGTTTTTTTTTTCTTTTTTTGGGTAAATTTTTTTCTTAATTATACACCAAAAAAAAATCTTGGATATAAATTCTATTTTAATAATAAAATATTAATAATTTTTTAAAAAATTATCACATAAATTCTTTTGCGCTTTCTTAGAACATATGAATAAGAAAGTCACGAACTATGAGATAAAGAATTACAAATTAGAAAAAAAAAGTCAAAGCATTCTAAGTTGTTATTTTTTATGTTTTCTTTTTATTAGCCTGGTTCCATTCAATTTATAGTATGTATCATGAAGAATAGTACTTTTGTTCTTAACTTTGGACATTTTATCATAGATTCTTGATCATATTGTGTGAGCTTTCAAAATGAGATAGTTCCTTACTTTTTATTCTTTATACCATCTTATATATAAAACAACAAAAAATTAATTACAATTCTTTGGTTCTTAACTACCAAAAACTCTAGCAAGTCACTTTTAGCATGTTATGTGATCCTTCTAATTACATGCTCCCTTTGAAATATTTTTTCTTCTTTTATTATTTTTTATTTTTGTTACAATTGATGAATATTATTGTTCTAGTTATTGCTAGAACCTCTTCTTAACTCAATCATTTAGAATAATATCTAAGCAACGAGAGATAATATCACTTGACAAGAGTTGGCAAAATGTAAAAAGAATATATAAAAGAGATAGCCAAGGAACAATAGCTTACATAATTAGTTTGAAAATGGTGAATCTATCACCTTTGGCAATATCTTTTCTTTTTCTTTTTTTTTTTTGGCCAATGTTAGGTTGATTTTCATATAGGATTTTGTTGAAGTCTTCTAAGCAAAGTATTTCTTCACAACTTATTAGTTTGGTAGTCCGTGCTGGATAAATTCAATACACCATCAAAAAATATATTGTTTACCATGTAAGGGCTATTATATTTTGGAGTCCAGTTCCCATTATAATAATCTTGGCACATAAGAATTTTCTTCAACATTAAATCTTCTTCCGAATAACACTGGGGCAAAGTTTCTAATTGCATGCCCTCATCAACTCTCTTTTTTCCCTTGTAAAGTTATCTTTGGAAAAATGTTGCCTATTGGTTTTTTTTTTTTTTTTAGAGGCTCATATAAAGCCTGGACTTGTTCTTTTTCTTTTAGTAGTTTTTATTTTAAATCTTAAGGAATGGCAACCTCAAGAGTCAATAATGCTTCATTTACATATACCTAGGAAAAAATGGAGTTAGCCTTGTGTAAGTTCATACTAGTTTGAGATAATAATGAATGGAGAATGAGAGGATCTCATGTCATCTTCATATGCTTTTTGTTATTTTCTCAAAAATATTCTTACTGTACTTACTGGCAGCCTTTACAATTCCACTAATTTTTTGACAGTAAGATGCAAGATTAAGATGCTAGGTTTTCAATTAGACAAATAATACCTCTATCACGTTGCTATCCAAATTTTTTCAAGTGATTATTCGTTTGATGAGAACATATTAATAATTCGCTATGATGCCTTAAGTTACGTGACGAAGGTAGTTGGGAGAATGACCAATGTGTTACTATAACTTGCAATGGAGTTGAGGAAATATGGCCTTGATAGACATAATTCTAGGGCTTGCAACATATTCTTGCATGATCAATGTAGTCAAATTCCATTGTTAGCTACTATTACCAATTCGAGCTCTTGTCCATGCATATGTGTGCCACGAATTCCTTTATAAATTTTCTCCATAGTATTATTTATTGCCTTTATCAAGTCAATCTACCTTTAAATCATAATCATGATTTCTATTACAAAGCATCTAAAAAAATCCAATGGTCAATTTCTAGACACTATGTTTGTAACTTTTAAATCCTTAGGAGAATATCTTACTTTTCATATATTGCTTGATATCATAGTACCAAGATTTTTTATTTATTCATGTATACACATGTAATAAGCTAGTGGATCTCACTTTTCAAATTTGACAGGTTGAATCTCTTCTTTAAAATCTATGTGAACATCATAATTATTGTTGGCAACATATCCGCCAACTGATAATTTTCTCTTAACACATGATCAAATAAGATTGCCTAAGATTGCCTAAAAAAAAAAATTTAATTAACTGTATTAGGTATTAATTATAGGAGACAAATTTTACGATCTCTTATTTTCCATTTGCCATTCATTTGATGAATTATTGATAATGAGTCCCTAAATACTGGAAGCTTATTTATACATTTGTTGTTACTATTTGAATACCCATGGCACATGCTTCATATTGTGACTACCTTATTTGAGAAATCAAAATACATCTCAATGATAAAGTAGTATTGTTTTAAATGAAAATCAATAACAATCTTATTTCTATGCTCAAAATCATTAGATGCACTAAAAAGTAGGATAATCAACATTACTTTAACTAAAGATCGATCTTTCCTTAATATGGAAAAGAAATATATATCTTCATTTGAAATATTAATAAACTTTTTGTAGGTTCATAATCATCTAGTGTTTGATTGGTTAAATATCAATAATCAAAATTTGTTATATTACCTTTCTAGTAATGCAAAAAATGTCACACAATAATAATTAGGTGATGTCTTTACTTAAACGTCCTATAAAGAGAAGCTAAATGTACAAATATTCAAAAGCAAAATTAATTTTTCATGTACCTTGTTATTTTTGGTCTTTTATCTCACCTTGATGCTTCTCCAGGATCATTTGATGAAATAGAATATATGAGATATGAGAAGCAGAGACAATCATGCTAAGATAAATATAGGAAAGAAGTGGAATTTTTGGAGCCATGTCCAAGTTCCTCTATTAGCTTGCAAATCGAGGATCTGGTTTGCCAAGATTTGTACCTCATCATCATCTAGGGAAGCCATGTTATGCTTTCTTCTATTAGCTTGAGGCTTACCCCATTAGCTTTTACTTAATAGAATGAGTGAATTAAAGTTAGAGAGCCACAAACAAGTTGACAAATGGTTGTTAAAATGTTCGAGTATTGCTCAAATCTTTTGAAAATTTGTTTTCAACTTTGATTTGAAAAACTAGTTAATAACCATAAAAGAACCTATTTTATGGGTAGTTTTAATGTCATTATGACTCTTCGACAATATTAAAACAACGAGGTGTTACTCCATGTAAATTTGAAATAAAAGGTCTTTTGATGACATCGGTATACAATCTCAGATAGTGAGCCTTTAAATGATACTGCTTTGGCGGATGGTGTTTCTAGCACATCAAACTAATGAAGCTACCAGATCAAGTGATGTAGTCTCCTTTCAAGTGACACCACCTCACTTGATTGTGTTTTCACTATACTTCACATATGACATCACCATAATATGTAGTGACATTGACTTCTTAGCTTATAAAACCTTTCATTTTGACACAATTTTAGAAAATGAGTTTATCTTTTTGAAAATCTTTGTTCCCATAATCAAAGATTTTGATGAGAGGTATCCCTTTTGCGTGGTGTGTAAATGCAGGCAACACTTTTTAACTAGGTTAAATTATGAATAAAGCCTATGGGTCATCCCTTAAGAACTTATCTTTTGCTTCTTCAATGTTTGCATAGTTTAACATTACCATTGTCTTTATCTTGATGCATTTTCCATCTTCTTATTAGCTTTTATGAATACATCACTAAGCTTAGCTGCACAACCACACTTCAATCATTAGTTTTCATGACTTGTTACGACCAATATATTTTATCACGTTATAAGATTGTTGATTTCTTAAAGGTTTAACAATTTCACGAGGTTAACATTTTATGATAACGAAGAAGTTTCTCATTGCTTTTACGATCCTTCTTCCAATTTGCATGTATAATTTAGAGTTTTCAAAGAAGTTCAATTATTCCTCCAATGTGGCACATTCTTACATTCATTAGCACCTTAGTATTGTCATCATACATCTTGATTAGTACTAAGCTAATCCTAACTATTAGATAAAAGTGGTTGCTTCCAATCAAGGCTTCATTTTACTCACAAGTTTGATACTCAACATAGAAAAGAGTGTTGTCCATCTTCTTATGTTTTTCCTTATCAGCAATCTTTCATTATTCATATATTTCCTTTATTCTTTAATCTCCATAACCAAAATTACTTAAAACATTAAAGTTTCCATAGCTTGAACTTACTTGTGCCAATCATCTACAAGAACAATTATATATAAATTATTGTTAAAACAAAATAACTAAATTTATCAATTACAATTACTTTTATAAGATGTTTACAAAATCTACCCAAAGAAAATTAACAAGTGCCAAAGGAATAGGGCAATGTCAGTCATGTAGTGCCAGTTCATACTATTATCATAAAATCCCAATCTTCTTAATTTTCATTTTCATATTTTGATTTTCATTATTCCTAGCAACAGACCGCCTTTACGCGTAAAGTACGATTCATCTCAAACAACATTTTTGAGAGAAAGTATTTCACGATTCATTGGATATGAAAACCAAAGTTGTTAATTATTTTTGTATTCAGAAGACAAAAGTGCACTCAATGAAGAAAAGAACTGGTGCAAGAGTAGTTGAGATATAAGTGGGTTGCTTCTACAAATTAAGGCCATTGGTGAAGAGTTTTGGTGAAGAATATCAGGGGCTTACTTTCGTGTTTGTAATTTTCTAAGTAACATTGTGTGCAACTTGCCATTACTATATTAGTGACTTTATTGTGTTATTATAATTAAACATTTGTACAAGTGGAATATTGTATTAATGTTTGTATGTAATATAACTGACATAATTAAAACAGGTGCAATTAATTTTAAAAATGTGAATTCAATAATAAATGTATGGTGTATACAATGCAATAATTATAATTTAAAAATAAAATTAAATGAATGTTATAAAAAAAAATTTACACAAAAAGATGCGTACAGTAAAAGACATTAAGGTTGCCTTTTTTATTTAAGAGGTAGTGAATGACAAGATCTTTATATTGGATAATTTGAGGAAAAAATCTAGTTTATAGTGAATAGGTGCTATTTGTGTAAAAGGAGGAAACAATCTATCCATAACGGATGTAATTAGAAGGGTCTGGCTTAATGTATTAAAATTTTGGGTTATAAGTAACTGTTTTGTAGATGATGAATAGATGCAAGAGTTTATAGGAATTCTGACATATAAGAACTAATTGAAAGTGTAACGGTTGCACTCCTTTAGTGCTATATAAATAGTAAGATATTTTTATTCCTGCTAAAAAAAAAATCTATAAAAAGTGTTCCAATGTCAAAAAGAAAAATTGTCAAAATCGTTAATTAGCTGGCACCATGAGAATATACAAGTATGTATTTGACACATACAAATTAAATAACTACTTTTTTCAAACTTTCTATTTTTTGGAAACACCCAAAAAAATTTTTGTGGAAGTGCTGATGTAAATCATCATTCCACATTCAGAACTTATGTTAGGTTAATATATAGAATTGATGAATTGGTCCTCTTTTAAATTCCTTGCTTAATCAAAAATTGGTTTAGTAATCACCCATAAAGTGGCTAGATTAGTTTCTTTGCCTGATTAAGATTTGGCTACATTAGTGTTCTTATTTGATTACAGTTGATGTTTTATCTAGCCTATTAATTGGCTAGTTCAGCTGCAAGAAAGGCAAAAATGAGTAGTAACCAACAAAGCTTCACTATCATTTCCCCTTTCTTTTCTTCTCCTTCTACTTGTTTCTCTATTTTTCTCAATTTCTCTTCCCAAATTCTTCCCTCCTAGTCCATTCTTTCTTTGCTTCTACAAATCATACATCAAGTGCCTTTGGATTTTTACCTTTAAACCATGAAGTGCTTTTGAACACTATTGCAATGTACAACAAAGTGCGTTTAAATGCTAAAATAATGTATAAGAGTATTTTTAATAGCCAGAAGTGCTTTCAAGCTTACGTGACGGTTTAAACCTATTCATACTTTTCTTATGGGTCCCAACTTAAAAAGGTCAAAAAAATGGTGTAAAAGAGAAAAAGATTGTGCTTATTGATAATGTATTACCAAAAGTTTTTGTTGTGAAAATTGTGAGAAAATATAAGAAGGTATATTTATCCTATGCACATTAAACAATTACTTGTCTATTTCCAAACCACTTGAGAGAAATCTAAATTACATGAAGATCCTTTAATTTTACTCTTAATCACAACTTACTCTAATATTTTCAAAAGCTACAATTCTAGCCCTACCAAAAAGAAGTTCAATTACAGAACATCCATGACATCAGCTTCGAAGCTCTTGACAAGACACCATGTGAGAAGCATGCAATATTAGAAACCTCACAAATGAGATCAATAGCACATCGTAATTTTTTTTAAAAGAAAAAGAAAAAGGAAAAGTCATAAAAAATATTTAAAAAATAATAAGTCATAACCCTTTTAGAATCTCCATAACAAAATAGTAATATTAATTGTAATAGATGGTCATCTTCTTCATCATTATCATCATTATCTAAGGGAGAAAGTGCCTTATAGTTTTTTTTTCCATTTTAGATTGTATAGCATTACTTTATGTTCATTTTAGTGAAATTAAAGATCGATTTAGTATGTTAAACCTATTAATCCAAATAAGAAGTGCTAAAGCCACCCAAAAGAGTCCACTATAATTTCTTTGTCTTTTATGCATAACAATATTTGTTTTTCATTGTCTCAAAACAACCAACTAATTCTATCAACCTCAATTCTATAAATCTATTAATAGATTAACATGCATGCTTTATTAACCTATTGACCAGATAAAACGTACTTAAATCACCAAAATAATCAACAACTAGTATATTAGTTCCAAAAGTGGACAACCTAAACTTCATAATACATATAAATTGACAAAACAAATTGTATGACACTAAAATCTGAATTGGTTCTTTGTATGCCACCTCTTGTCTATTTCCTAAGAATGGGGTAGTTATACCCTCTTAGCCACCAATAATTAGTCTTCAAACAGAAAAAAAGTTAATCCGAAGAATAGATTTGGGTAACAAATGAGTGAGTGAAGAAACAGTGTCTAATAGGGAGTCGAAGATAGTGGTTGTAGATCATGGGATTGAGAAACTAAAATCATTAGGAAGAAAATGGCCTTAAAGACTAAATCTCTTTTTTGCTTTAAACCAAGTCTTTGGATGGGAGGTGGAGGCTCAATAGAAAAAGAAAGTAATTGGTGAGAAGCTGTAGGGTGACGTCTCACACATGTGCTAGAATATATAATTCAAGGGAAAAAGTTAATTTTTCTCTCTTTGTTTTATTAACAGGATTAAATGATTAACTATGCTCTTACAATTTTAATCTTTTTAACAGCCTTCAAATGGAAGAATGGAAAGTTTTCTACTTTCAACTTTTTTTAAGTCATGATTTAGGTTTGAATCCATATTTACTTAGTTATATCAAAAGTAAATAATTTAACATCACATCTTTGTCTTTTTTATTAAAAAGAGGTAATCTTTTGGTAACCATCAAAATGGTAAGCGTTAGAATTATGTGAGAGCCTTGCAAATTCTAAATAGCTTTAGTATATGGGTGAAGCATTCATTGCTAATAAACAAAAGAAAGGTAACAAGCTAAAAATTAAAATCTAAAAGCGAAAGTAATTTGAAACTAGACTTTTCTTAGGTAGTTAGTTGTTAATTTGCTATTGAAATGTATATCAATTTGTTGAAGTGCTTTAAATTACCAATTGATTTGGTAAGCATACACTACAATAAATATGTTTTAATTGATTGTCAATAACAATTATCTATACTAGTAACGTTAAAAATATAGCAAATATATATATATATATATATATATATATATATATATATATATACGTGTGTGTGTGTGTGTTAATAGTTTCATGACTATAGTTTTCTATATTATGATCGTTGTTTTAATAAGAAAGTAATGATAATAACATTATTATATTAATTTAACAAATATATATATATATATATGTATGTGTTAACAATTTCATGACTATAGTTTTCTATATTATGATCGTTTGTTTTAATAAGAAAGTAATGATAATAACATTATTATATTAATTTAAAAGTTTTCACTAATTGCTTAAAAATTTTAATTTTATAGTATAATTATCTATTCTAATATTAAACTATATCACTACTACTTTCTCTTTAATTTTTATTTTAAATTATTCATTGCTTTTGAAGGTTTTTATATTTAATTGAATAGAGTAGACTATTGTATTCTTAAATCCTCAATAATATAATTTTATTATTTTTATATCATATTGGTGATTTTATAAAACTAATTTCTTATATTTAATTAGCTATAGTTGTTTGTTAAATTCTTCTTAAATTAATTTAATATCTAACAAATTTATATTTAAAAATTAATTAAGTATAATCGATCCATCTTTAACTGGATCATTAGTTGCGTTGATTAGTCTTATTTGTTAAAAAAAATAGAAAAAAATAAAAAATATAGTAATTTTATTTACTTTCTATATTTGGATACTATTAAGTAATGTTGAAACTATTATTATTTTAAGGAGCCTACAAATGAAAATTAATAATTTCTTACATATTTGGTTTGATTCAATTTTGACTAAGTTTTTATAATTTCATCAAAATTGATTTAGTCCAAATTAAAAAAATTTAACCTAAACAAAAACCATAAAACTGGATTGAACTCATTGATACAGTTTAAGTTATTATTATTTTTTAAAAAAATGTCCATAATTGTTTATGACACTTATATTTTAAAGGTTTCATGATGTTTTTGACACTTGATAAATTGTCATATGGAAGAAAAATTATAAAAATTATATCACTAAGGTATTCATAACGAGTACTATATGTGTTATTATTTTTATTTTAAATACAAACATTTAAATTATTTGATTCAATATTCATATTAACCTTTTAATTTGGAGTGAGGATACTACTTTGTTGATACATATAACGATAATATCCTTTTCTTCAAATTTAAAAGTTTCTTGACAATTGTTCTCATAGTTCGTATAATTATTTAAAGCTTAAAAAAAATGGTGTTTAAAGAATATAAACTAAAGTCTATATTGAATAAAGTTAAAAAAAAAAATTAAATCTTTTATTTGAGGTTTTACGATGAACATAGATCAAGCAAAATATAAAATTCTTGCAATTGATAAATATAATAATGTCCTATTTTTTCAATTTGTAAATTACCTGATATTTGTTTTAATAATTGGTATATTTATTTGAAACTTGAATTTGATTTTTTTCTATTTTTAAAATACATAATACATAAAAAGAACCAAATAAACTTAAGTCTTAACTGAAAGAAATTAAAGAAAAAGATAGACTCTTTTATTTGAGGTTTTATGATCAACATAAATTAGGATAAATATAATGTTCTTGCAATTGAAATTTTGTAATTTACACCACCATTATTAGGATATAAATACTTCCAACTTATTTGATAAATAGATTATATTATAATATAATTTTGTGAAAAGGTAATTGTACTTATAAATTTATTTAAAATTAAAAACTTATTTTTGAAAAATTAACTCAAATAAGTAACTATAATACCTCAAACTAAAAAACATTATTTTTCAAAAAATAAATATGTGAATATTGAAACAATGATAAATTTCATACCAAAAGCAAAGGCTCTTCGACCGTACCTTTCTTTTTAAATAATTTTTATAAAACATGTGTTATATTAATACAATAAAAATATAATAGTTTATCGTTTTATAAAATTAACAAATAGAATTAATGAAATGGAAATTTTTTAAAAAATTCTTAATATTATTTAAAAATAATAAAATAATATTGTTGATCCATTAATAATAAAATCTTTGATTATAACAAAATAATTACAAAGACAAAAAAATAATAGATAATTTATAATAAAAAGTTAATTAATATTGATAGTATAATCATCAATTTTACATTAAATGGAAGTTCATAATAAAAATAAAATTATTTTAAATTATTTTAAATTATTAAATTATTATAATAAGATAATTATCTATTTTCTATTAAAAATAAAGATAAATGTTAAGTAAAACTCTAATATTTTTCCCCATGTTAGTAATCAAACTCTTATATTCAAAAAATGATAATCAAACTTTGATTTTTTAATTTGATGCAATTGAATTTTTTCAAAAAATTTAAAAATTAAGAACATTTAAATTAAAGGTATTATATAATAAACTTTGATTTGAAATTTTTCATAAATATAAAAAAATATTCAGGATACCATCAAAAAAAATTTTAGATGTTTCCAAGAGCTATATATATATATATATATATATAAAAATTTACATTGCTAAAATTTTAAAAAATTTATAGTAAATAGATTTTAAATACAAAATAGTTCAAATTTGAGGGATGAACCAAAATAAAGTTAAGAATTCATTTGAATTGATTTTAAAGCATTTTAATAATAAAAATATCCTCATTTTTTCATAACCATTTAAATTGAAATCTAATTACACCAACTTAATAGATTAGTATCTAATTTTTTATTTTTAAAGTATAAGAGTTTGATTAATAACATAAAATAAATATTAAAACTTTATATAACCTTACCTTAGAATCAACTATTATACTTCTTTAATTTTAAAAAATAAAAAGCTTCAATTTTAATTTTAAAACTACCACTATTTTCTTAAATTTTTTAGCATCATTTGTATAAATGATTGCTTTTGAATAGTCAATTAAAGTGCTTTTGAACCATCAACAAAATCTATTTTACAGTAGAGTATGTGTTTCAAGTCAATTGATATCATAAACCATATCATCAAGTTAGAATTACATTTCATTACTAAATTAATGAAGACTATCTAAGAAAACTTTATTTTTAAATTATCTTACTTTTTAGATGAAATTTTAGTTTTGAGCTTATTCTTTATTTTTTTTATTTATTATCTTGCATAATTCTAACTCTTGCCATCTTGATGATTATCACAAAATTATTTTCTTATATCAAAGATAGAAAAATTTGATGGTAAAATAGTTTGCTTTTGATATAGTAAATTAAGTATGAATTTAGATCCAAACCACAGATTAATAAAGCCAAAAGGCGAATCTATCCATTGTTCCATTTGAAATACATTGAAAGACTTTTTAAGTTGCAAAATTGGAAAGGGTTTGATTACAATTGAGTAAAAAATCGATTAAATTAATCAAACTAAGTTAAAATTTGTTAAGTTAGTTTGGAATGAGACATTCATATCATTTCGAGCACTTTACAGAAAGGATAAAAACAGTAAATGTACATATGTCATGTTTGGGGTAAGCATTCAATTTGAAAATTTTGAAAACATATTAATCAAACTTATTAAAAAATTAAAAATCAACTGAATGTTAATAAAAATCAATTAAACTGAACTAATTTTGTTATATTTTCATTGATAATCGAATAAACCAAAATTTTGTATAAAAAATTTAAATAAAAATTAATTGACTTAAATTTACACAAATATTTTTTTATCATTTCAAAGCTAAAAATTAATGTACACATTATTACACAAAACTTTGATAATAAATTTATTTCATAAAATTAAACATCACATAATATATCAAGTTGACAATTACATAAATTACACAATAAATTCATAAACAAATACAATGACTATGTTAGCAATTTTTTTATCTTCATTTTTCACTACTTTGTCACAAAATAATTTATATTTGCGTAAAGATAAAAATAAAATCAAATTTATTTGATATAATAATTAAAATAAATATAATAAATAATTAAAATAAAAATATTTTTTTAAATGGTTGGGTCAAAATTTTTAATTTTTGACTAAAAACCAATCAATTAAATCAATTATGTAATCAAATTATTATTAGAAAATCTAAAAACCAAACTAAACAAATTGAAATTAATTTGGTTAAAACTGACTAACGCTCAGCGTTTATCATATCGATAATGACCAACCTCTAATTTATATTATATTATCAAAAATAAATATATGCATTATATGTGGAAAAACTACTTTAATTAAAATTTTAATTGATATTTATGAGATTTTATGTGAAAATATGATTTATAAGAAAATTCTTTAACTAATTAAAAGAACTATTTATTAAAATAACAAAAAATAAAATTTATTAACTCAATTTTAAATTCATAATGTTATGGTTTATAATTTATTTTGAATTTTTAATATAATTAAATTAGTAACATGTAAGATCTAACTAATTAATTAATTACTTAATTCATACAACTCTAATTTCTCATGTTAAGTTAGTGATACCATAATGTCAAATTTATTAACCAACTTATTAATTCATAACTATATAACTCTTAGTTTTTAATTTTCTACAAAAAACATTTACAACTACGTTATAAACTATAATTTTTTAAAAAAAATATACATATCATAGTATTATAAAATATAATTTGTTCATAATTCCTAATGTTAACTCAAACATTTTGTCTCTAATTTCTTCTAACTTAATTTCTATATGGATAACAACTTTTCACTTTACTATAAATTTAATTTTGTATTGATCTAATAGTAAACTTAATTTTTAATACTAAAAGCTACTTTAAATTTAAAAATTACAAAAATTACAACATATAAAATAAAATTTTAAAATCAATAAATATAAAATAAAATAAACTAAGATGCTTCAATGGTGATCTTATAATTTATCTCACAACTTTTTTTGTATCTTAAAAGCATAAATAAATTATAAAAAAAATAATAATTTAATAATTACAAAACTACAAAAAAAATATTATGTAAAAATTAAGAAAATAACACAAATATGATAAAAATCAACTCACCTAAAAAAATTTATTCTTGAATTAAAGTAAAGTAATTAAAAAATTACAGAGTGAAAAAGATTTAAATAAATATTTTCTTTTTTCCAAAATCATTGACCCATAACAAATTAACATGGCATAATTAAAGTGATTTTGCAATGAAAACAAAGCAAAATAGTGAAATTTTAAAGATTTTAGATCAATATCAGGAATGATAACGGTAAAGAAAGAAGATAATTTTAAGATTTATAGTTTGAAATGTTACAAAAAGTGGGTATATGTGAGCTTATTAAGGAGGTTTTAATCATTCATTCCTTTTGAAACTTCTCATTAAAGCTTTTAAGCTTGATATTTTGGTCATTTTAGTACTTGATTATCATAGAAACTAATGATTAAAGTTTCAAAGGTCTTTGGTTTTTGCTGAAACCAACTATAAAATTCTTAGAAATTTTCATTGTTTGATGTTAGTTCTAGCAATCATTATGAAACTAACATAAACATTAATTGATAGCTCTCTTTAAAACTGTTTATTAATATATTTCATTATATTTGTGATTATATGAATTGACAGTTCTCTTTATAATTATTAAATATCGTGGTTTTTATTTCATTTTTTTATTTTCAATGATATGCAAAAAATATTTATATAATTTATCAACAGATGTGGTTTTTATTTCATGTTTCTTTAATTTTTCTTTTAGTGATATACAGATAACTTTTTGACTTTAAGCTCATGTATATTAATACCAAAAGATATTTACAAAATAAATAGAACTTTGGTTATACTCATACCTTATTAAACATTAAGAAATGATTAATAAATAATGTTAACAAATAAATAGAACTCATAAACATGAAGTTTTTATTGAAACATATTTACAAAAAGTTAGGACTATACATCCTAAGTTAATCAACATGTAGTATTTTTAATTAATAATTTCATGCCACATTACAACATCTTTCTTTCTAATCCAATTAAATTGTATAGTAAAGGGAAGTGATCCCAATTGAATGACCTGTTTCAAGCTTTGTCAACGGCCATTTTAAAAACCAGTTGGATCATCCATGTAAATTCAAGAATTACAAAATCCATGTCAACAAAAATCGACATAAAAAACCTGTATAACAACGAGAAAACTAGAAATCAATGCCTAGCTTTGATGTATATGTGCTAGCAACCAAGGAAGAAAAGATTTTGTGAGTCATCCATTTGTTTCTTGGTTATAAACAGGTTTTGGATAGAATATGAAACTTCTACATTTGATTCCATCAAACTAATATTTAAGAAAGAGGATTAATTATAAAGATATAATTTCTAGTCCCTCTAAAATTTAAAACAAAGTATTCTTAAAATCGTTAGTATATAATAGGTTTATAGTAACCATTACCATGCCATTTTATTTTATTCTAGATGTGAGTGACTTGTTGTTGAAATAATTTATGCTTAATAGTAGAGTGACAAAATAAAGACTTGATACTCCTATTTTAATTTCACAAATTTGTGAGTTTTACTAAGGCAAATCTTTCTTAAATAATACTATTTTGTTGACAAGTATATAGGACAATAAGTTAGTTTGCGATTAGTATCAAAGAATTATTCATGTATTTAGGGGCTAGACTACATGCTATAAGTTGTTATAGAAGATTGGCACAATAAAGTTCAAGCTAGGGAAACTTTAATGCCTAAGTAATTTTGGTTATGGAGATCAAAGCAGAAAGGAAATTTATGAATAATGAAAGATTACTCATGAGGAAGAACATAAGAAGATGGACAACGATCTTTTCTATGTTGACTATCGAACTTATGAGCAAATAAAGTCTTGTGGGGAGGCAACCACTTTTATCTAATAGTTAGGATTAGCTTAGTACCAATCAAGATGTATGATGACAATATTAAGGTGCTAAAGAATGTAAGAGGGTGCCACATTGAAGGAACAACTGAGCTTCTTTGATAACTTTTGACAGTTGAGGATATTCAAACAAATTGGAAGAAGGATCGTAAAAGTGACAAGAAACTCCTTGGTTGTCATAAAGTTTTAGCTTCATGAGATTGTTAAACCTTTAAGAAATCAATAATCTTATAATGTGATGAAATATATTGGTGGTAATAAGTTGTAAATACTATTGATTGAAGTGTGGTTGCGTAGCTAAGCTTAGTTATATAGTCATAAAAGCCAATAAAAAGATCGCAAGTGGATCAAGATGAAGACAACTGGCAAGGCTAAACTATGCAGACATTAAAGAAGCAAAAGACAAGTTCCTAAGGGGAGAATCCATAGGACTAGTCCCAAAGTATTAGCTGCATGTACGCACTGCCTAATAAGATATCTCTCATCAAAATATTTCTTCCAAAAATTATTTTGAAATCACGAGTTTATTTGATTGTTGGAACAAAGATTTTCAAAAAGATGAACTCAACTTCTAAAGTTGTATCAAAATAAAAAGTTTGATAAACTAAGGAGTCGATGTCACTAAATATTATGGTTGAGTCAAATGTGAGGGTGTAGCGGAAACACCACCAAGAGGTGGTGGTGTCACCTCAAGGGACTCTACATCACTATTCCACATGCTAGAAACACAATCCACCAAATTAGGGTCACCTAAAGGCTTACCATTTGAGATTGCGCACTGACGTCATGGAAAGACCTTTTTTTTTTTAAATTTATGTGGAATAATAGGTTGTTGTTTTAAACTACCCATAAAATAGGTTCTTTTATGTTTATTCACCAATTTTTCAAATTAAATTTGAAATTTTTTTCAAAAGATTTGAACAATACTCCTTGAACATTTTAAGAACCATTTCTCAACTTATTCGTGGCTCTCTAATTTAATTCACTCATTCTCATTGGTTTAAAAAATCAATTTGTATTCATCCATCTTTAATGAGAGCTCACTACCAAAAAAAAAAAATCTGAAAATAGTGGAAAAAGTTAGCAACAATCAAAACCAATCACCAAATAATGAAATATTATCAACAAAATTGCTACGGAATCAACATTTCAACTTACTAACCAACTAGTGACAAACTAGCGATAAAACTTAGCTACTGATAAAATACCTATCCCAAAGTCAATTTTAATTAATTTATATTACTATTTTATGCATATTAGCAACTTATTAAAACTTTGGCTACAGATATATGAAACTTAGCTACTGACAAGTTGGTAGCAAGCCTAGCCATTAAGCTAGCAACCATCTAAAGTGGTCGTTAAATTGAAGAAGCCAGTGACTGCCACTTATGGCTGTCGTTGAAAAATTAGAAAACAAGGGCTTTGCCTTAGTTTTCTTCCCTCATGCATGTCGCTTCCCTATTTTCTCTCCCTATCTTTTTTGAAGTCTTTTTTTCCGTTTCTGCAAATCTACCTCTTAGTCTCACTGTAACTCCTCGCTATTTTTGCTAATATCCTTACTCCAGCAAGTCTCTATATTTACATCTTTGAGGACTTTAAAGATTTAGTGGACGACAACATCTTCGACAAAGCCACTACTCGAACTGCTATAGTTAAGTATAGAAAATTTAGTTAGATTAAATTTAATAATTTTTTGTCAGATTAGATTACAAAGAAAAGTTTTGGTTAGATTAGATTTAATAATTTTTGGTTAGATTAATTAGAATAATTTATATTAGATTAGGTTGAAAAATTTTGGTTAGCTTATTGAAAAAAATTAAGTTATCAGTTGTTAATTTTTTTATATTAGTTAGATTTAGTTATTGAGTAAAATTGTAATTAATTTGTGGAAAATAATGCAATTAGATTTTTTAAAAAAATTAAATTAGTTAGATGTTAATTAAAATTTTAAATTATTAATTATTTGTTAATAAATTATGTTTTTGTTATATTAGTTAGATATAATTAATTTTTGATAAAAAATTTAATTAGATTTTAAAGAAAAATAAATTAATTAGATGTAATTAAACTTTTAAGTTGTTAATTTCATTTGTTTATAAATTTAGTTTTTGTTAAATTAATTATGTAATAGTTTAATTAGATCATAATTAGAGATAAATAATTCAAATAGATTTCTTACTATTGGTAATTTATTGTCCTATTTGGTAGGATCGAGCCTTCACATAAATGTTCAGTGAAGATTTATAAGATCTTCCAAGAGAGAGTCTATCTATCTAGGTACACATGGAGGGTGGTGTCTTGAAAAATCAAAAAATTTTATTTTGAAGAATTCGAGGTCCCTATAATTATTTATGAAAACAAAAATATTTTATATTGTAACATATTAACCTTCTTTTTTGGGAAGAAACATTTTACATGGGACGAGGAAAAGACTAGAAGTAAACTTCAATTTGTCCGAGATATTGTATAAGAGCAATGATAAATAGAATGGTATCAGCTAGAGTACAAATAAAAGTCCAAGACCGTGTCTCGCAATTGATGGATCGAGACGGGCAAACCCAAGTCAAGTCCGTCTCGACATTATGTTGCTTCATGGTCATTACAAAACTATTGTCGAAACTTGGTACATATGATATTTAAAACACTTACATAAATATAAATGAACATAGTATGGTTATTTATTAAATATGTTTTGTTTTTTAGATGTGATGTGAGTCTATTACAATAGAGTTTTTAAATGGATCCACATTAAAAAGTTCAACCTTGATAAGTTCATAGATGAGTGTGCCAGACAAATAAGTGTAAGTTAGTTATCTTTAACATTTAGTAAATAACTAAAATTATGTTATCTTTTTTATTTTACTATTTAATTTAACTAATGAGTAAGTCAACAAACTTCTTTATTATAGAAACGCTTTGAGAAGTTGGTTGCTTTGGCTTCTTAACCAAAGAAGGGATCTTCTGACATGTTTGAGGTAGACAATGCTAAGCTCTGCTACGAGGCTATGCATGTAGAGCAAAAGCGTCGAGTGTATAAGATTGATAGTCAAGCTCAATGATGGTATTTAGGTGGCAACTCCAATAGTGGATACTTGATCAATGATATAGCTATGCTGGACATGTCCTATTAGATGAAGGTTATGGAAAAGTGCATGGAGTTGGAGCTTAAGGTTATCGAAGAGCGATTAGATGATGAGCATAAGGTGAGAAAGTATGATTGCTTACGCTACTAGAGTGAATGTAGGAGCGCTTACAGAGACAACTTGATATGAATGAGCGCATTCGCAGGATGGAGGCTCTCCTTTTGAGAAGCACACCTCTGGCACTGCTTGATTCTTAGATGTTATTTCGTGTATAAATAGAATATTTGATTTTGTTTATGTAATCTTTATTTTATGAAGAATAGAAACATGTTGTATTTATTGTTTTAATTTATACAATTTCTATTTCATGAATTTTATGTAATTTTAAGTTAAGTATATTTTTTATAAATTAATATTAAATTTAATGATTTATTCAAATTAGTCGATAACTAAATCTTTAGCGACCTATTCCAATCAGTCATTAACTAAAATTTTGAAATTAAAGAAGTATAATAGTTGATTTTAGTAGGTTTGTATAAAGTTTTAATATTTATTTTATGTTATCAACTAAAATCTCATATTTTAAAAATACAAAAAGATATTAATCTATTAATTTGGTGTAAATTAAATTTTAACTTAAATGGTTATGAAAAATTGAGGATATTTGCATTATTAAAATGCTTAAAAGTCAACTCAAATGAATACTTAACTCTATTTGGGTGCATCCCTCAAATTTGAACTATTTTGTATTTAAGATATATCTACTGTAATGTTTTTAAATTTTTTAGCAATGTGTATATATATATATATATATAGCTTTTCCAAACATCTAAAATTTTTTCTAATAGTAGTTTAAATATTTTTTTATATTTGCAAAAAAATTTTAAGTCAAAATTTATTATGTAAGATTCCTAATTTAAATATCCTCAAATTTTAAATTTTTTGACAAGATTCAATTAGATCAAATTAAAAAATCAAAGTTAGATTCATCATTTTTTGAATATAAGAGTTTGACTATTCGCATGAGGACAAATACTAGAGTTTTACTTAAGCTTTATCTTTGGTCTTAATATAAATAAACAATTATATTATTACAACAATTTAATAATTTCAAAATAATTTTTACTTTTATTAGTATCTTGAATTTAATGTAAAATTGGTGATTATACTATCAATATTAATTAAGTTTTTATTATAAATTATCTATTATTTTACGTATTTATAAATATTTCAATATAATCAAATATTTTATTATTAATGGATCAACATTATTATTTTATTATTTTTAAATAATATTAAAAATTTTAAAAAACATATTTCCATTTGATTAATTATATTTGTCAATTTATAAAAAGATAAGCTATTATAGTTATTGTATTAATATAACACATTTTAAAAAAAATATATTTAAAAAGAAAGGGTATTGTCAAAGTGCCTTTGCTTTTGCTATCAAATTTATCATTATTTCAATATTCATATTTTTATTTTTTATAAATAAATATTTTTTGGTTGTAGATATTTTAATTACTCATTTGAGTTAATTTTTTCAAAATAAGTTTTTAATTTTAAATAAATTTATACGTACAATAAAATTTTCACAAAATTATATTGTAATATAATCTATTTATCAAATAAGTTTGAAGTATTTATATTCTAATAATGATGGTGTAAATTATAAAATTTCAATTGCAAGAACTTCATATTTAGCCTAATATATGTTCATCACAAAACCTCAAATAAAACAATCAATTTTTTCTTTAATTTCTTTCGGTTGAGATTTAAGTTTATTTGATTCTTTTAATGCATCATATATTTACAGAACAAAAACACAAAAAAAAAAAAAAAAAATCAAACTCAAGCTTCAAACAAATATACCAATTATAAGAACAGATACCAAGCAATTTAAAATTTTGAAGAATTTTACATTTACTTTGATTTATGTTCATCATAAAACCTCATATAAAAAAGAGTCAAACTTTTTTTTTGACTTCATTTAGTTCAGACTTGATTTTACGTTCTTTTTATGCATCATGTTTTTTTTCTAACACACAAAAAAATAAAATTCAAACTTCAAATAATTATGCCAACTATAAGAACAATTATCAAGCAACTTTTAAATTTGAAGAAAAGAACATTATCGTTATATCTATCAATAAAATAGTACCCTCACTCAATGGTAAAAGACATTAAATCAAATAATTTAAATGTTAGCATTTAAAATAAACAATGATAACACATATAGTATTTGTTACGAACACCTTACTAATAAAACTTTTACAATTTTTCTTTCATATGGCAATATTAAGTGTCAAAAATATCTTGATAGTTTTAAAATATAAATATCATAAATGTTTATGGATATTGTTAAGTTATTTTTTTAAAATAATTTTTCTTTCAGATGTTTTTTTCATATCGTTTTAAGCATCGCTTTATGAAGCATAAAAACAGTAAATGTACATATGTATGTTAGGGTCAGCATTCAGTTTGAAAATTTTCAAAACCACATTAACCAAACTTATTTAAGAAAAACTTAAAAATTGACTGAATGTTAATAAAAACTAATTAAACAGAATTAAATTCTTTTTGGTCGATTTCATTGGCAACCAAATAAACCAAAATTTTATACAAAAAAGTTAAATAAAACAAAATTAATTGACATCAATTTCAAATATAAAATTAATGCCCACATTATTAAATAAAACTTTTATAATAAATTAATTCCACAAAATTAAACATCATATAATATATTAAGCTGGCAATTGCATAAATTAAATAATAAATTCATAAACAAATATAATGATTTTTAATATGTTAGAATTTTTTTTGCCTTCATTTTTCACTACTTTCATCATAAAATAATTTATGTTTGCAGAAAGATAAAAACAAAATCAAATTAATTTGATAGCTAATTAATAATAAAAATAAAAATAATTAATAATTAATATAAAAAATCATTTTTCAAAATGGTTCAGTTGACAAATTTTCTTCCTGAAAACCGACCAATTAAATGAATTATATAACCAAAATTAATTTGGTTAAAACCGACTAATGCTTACCCCTTAATGTGTCGACAATGACCAGCCTCTAATATATCTTACATTATCAAAAATAAATATATGCATTACATATTGAGAAACTGCTTTAATTAAAATTTATGTTAATGCTTATGAGATTTTATGTGAAAATATGATTTATAGGAAAATTCTTTAACTAATTAAAAAACTATTTATTTAACATAACAAAAAAATTTAATAACACAAGTTTAAATTCATGACATTATGGTTTATAATTTATTTTGTATTCATAATATAATTAAATTAATAACATACAAGATCTAACTAACGAATTAATTAATTAATTCATATAACTCTAATTTCTCATGTTAAGTTAGTAATAGTATAATGTCAAATTTATTAACTAACTTATGAATTCATAATTATATAATTCTTAGTTTTTAATTTCCTATTAACAACATTTATAACTACATTATAGTTTATAATTTTTTTAAAATATTATACATATCATAATATTATAAAATATAATATGTTCATAATTTGTAATATTAACTAAAACATTTTAGATGTAATTTCTTTTGACTTATAACTTTTCACTTCACTCTCCATTTAATTTTATATTGATTTATCAACAAACATAATTTTTAATACTAAAAGCTAGTGTAAATTTAAAAATTATAAAAAATTATAGTATATAAAATAAAATTTTAAAATTAATAAATATAAAATAAAATAAACTAAGATGCCTCAATAGTAGTCTTATAATTTATCTCACAAGTTTTCTTCTATCCTAAAAGCACAAATAAATTATAAAAATATTAATAATAATTTAATAATTACAAAATTATAAAAAATTAATATTATGTAAAAATTAGAAAATAGCTCGAGATGATAAAAATCAACTTTTCTGATAAATTTCATTCTTGAATTGAAGTAAAATAATTAAAAAACCATAGAAAGTAATGACGTACAAAATGACAATTATTTAAATAGATAATTTTTTTTCAAAAATCACTCACCCAAAGTAAATTAATATGACACAATTAGAAGGGATTTTGTTATGAAAATAAAGCAAAACAGTGAAATTTTAAAGATTTTAGATCAATTTACAAAATGATAGCAGTAAAGAAGAAAGATAATTTTAAGATTTATAGTTTGGAATGTTAAAAAAAAGGTATATGTAGGCTTATTAAGGAGGTTTTAATCTTTCGTTCCTTTTGAAACTTCCCACTAAAGCTTTTAAGCTTGACATTTTGGTAACTTTAGTACTCGATTTTCATAGAAATTGTTGATTAAAGTTTCAAATATCTTCGATTCTTGTTGAAACCAACTATAAAAATTATAAAAAATTTTATTTTTTTGATGTTTGTTGTAGCAATTATTGACAAAAACGAAGCTAACATAAACATTAATTTATAGCTCTCTTTCAAACAATCTATTAAGATGTTTCATTATATTTGTAACGATATTAATTGATAGTTCTTTTTGTACTTATTAATTAATATGGTTATTATTTTATGTTTTCTATTTCAATGATATACAAAAGAATTTTATATAATTATCAAATGTTATTGTTTCATGTTTCTTTTTCTTTAAGTGACATACAAAAAAACTTTTGACTTTAAGTTCATGTATGTTCATACCAAAAGATAAAAATGACTCCTTAGGACTTAAACCTTATTTTGGCAAAGAGAAAAGCTTATAATGACATGTACTAAGATATGTAAGGGCTAGCTTTTGTGTAGAAGAATTTCTTTTGAAGATAAATTACACTTGTCTTGTCTGTAAACGGTTAACTAACATATTTTTGAAACTATTTGAAAGTTATGAAACATTATGGTATTCTAAAACATTCACTACAATAAAATAACTTTTTATTCACAACTTTAAATAGCTTTCATTCACAATTCTAAAACTGTGAATTATAACATTATGAACAAAAGTCGGTTGAAATAATCTACAGTTTTAAACAGTGAATAAAAGTGATAATAGTTCATAGTTCATTAAAACTTTTATTCACAGTTTTTAAACTGTGAATAAAAGAAGTTTCAGTTCACAGTTCATTATATCTTTTATTCACAGTTTTTAAATTGTGAATAAAAGAGGTTATAGTTCAAAGTTCATTAAAATTTTTATTCACAGTTTCATAACTGTGAATAAAAAAGCATATTAGTTAAACAGTTCATTAAAGATTTTATTCACAGTTCTAGAACTGTGAATAAAACAAACCTTAGTTTACAGTTATTTTTGATTTTGTTCACAGTTATATAATTGTGAACTATTGTGTAATTAAAAAATTTAAATTATTTTATGAATATTTATCCATAGTTTTGTTAGAACTGCGAATAAAGTATAATTAATTTTTATTTATTTAATTCAAAAAATCAAAAAATATAAAACATCAAGATTTGAATTGATAAATATTTAAATTTTGAATTATTATTTAATTTTTTATTTTTAACATTTAATAATTTAAAATTGAATCATTATTTAATTTTTTTAATAATCTTAATTTGTAATTATAATTCATATTTTTAATTGGGAATCATATAGTAATCTCCTCTATTTAAACAAATTTCCTAATTTGGTCACTATCATTACCAATTTTTTTTTATATAATGATGACCATTATAGATATTATTGTGATGTTGATTTTTAATAATAGTTATAAAAATGCAAATACTATTATAAAATCTCGTAAAATTGAATTATTAAAATAATTAATTAATATTCTTAATTTCATTTAATTATTACTTTTAATTGTAATGATCAAATAGCACACAAATGATATCAGACAACAAATAACCAATCATCATTTTACATAGATAATCTGTGGATCTTTACCATAAGTTATGAGATGTTTTAATTTGTCACAACCAATAATGATAACAATTAATTTAAATCCCATCTTATACTTCTTTTGTTTTATTTAAAACTTTTTCTCATGCTGCCGTTATTCATGGGAAATAATACCAATTGGGATATTTTTCTTTCTTGTGGTTACATTTGATTTTTCAATGTCATATTGTAAAGTTACTCAACATATTGCAAAAATATTTATATCGGAACAAGTGGGTCGATGCAATTTTGTATTTATATATAGACAAAAAGTAAATGATTTCAAAACAAATATGCAAAAAGTTACAGATTCTTCCTCGGTTGTTACATATAGTACTATTATTTGTTTAATACTTTATTTATAACATAATCCTAAATATTAAATATGTGTATTTCATTTGTCTTTTACTTTAGATAATGATTTATCTCATGCTTTAATTTAGGCTGCATGATAGTTCTCTTGCTATTCAAAATTTCTCCAGAAGCGAACTTAAATCAAGGTCCACAAAGCTCCTTTTTGGTCATATTTGATTGAAGAGCCAAGCCAATAGCTGGAAAAGAACCAAAAAAAGTAAAAGCTGATACTAATAAGAAGACAAAAAACGTAATTAATTTGCTTAACATCATGGAGACTGGGAAAGATAAAAAGTGATCCAGATTCTCAAATCACAATTAAGCCATGAAGTTTATGTCATCTTATTCTACAACTTAAGAGCTACACACGTTATTTATAATTGATAGCAAAAGATGCACATTTTTGTCCTATGTAAGACTTACAAAGTAAAATGAAAGAAAAGTAAATGATCTTTGTTTGACTGCTAAGAAAGTGTTAAAATAAAAGATGAAAAAACAACTGTGTATACCACGTGAAGGTTAACAATAAGAGAGATAGATGTACTATTACCAGAAGCAACATGTTTAATGTTAAGGTCATAGCACTAGTTACAAGTAGTGCAAGTGAAACTGCAAATACTTTAGATTAGGAAAAAATTAGAAAAAACATAACTGGACAAAAAAAGAGATATGAATCATATAGGAAAGATGTCATCTAAACATCCATATCTGTGGGTTTTCTTTTACTCATTAACCAAATTTGATTATTATGTGATTATGGTTTATAGTTATGCATATCTTTTTTAGGAGTTTCAAAGAAAACTCACCTTAGTTTTCAAGTAGATTTAGACAACCTTGTCATCCCTTCAAAAAGGTTCATCTGCTTTGCTTGTGTATTTTAAGAACATGTTGAGAACAAGCAAATAAAAGATCGTTTTGTGTCATGCATTTTATCCATTCATCTACACAACCATGCTTTTTTTTTTCTATGTAAAAATAGGTTTCATACATAGTAATATGCTTCAATTTCATTCAAAATAAAAGCGATAAACAGAATAACCATAATTTTTGCTTATCTCAAAACATCCATTGAGGTTTCAATCAGCTAATTATCTATCTAAACAAATCTCAAAAATTCACGTATGTTTCTATAAAACTAACATTTATCAAGCAAAATCTAGTATACATATAGTTTAATGAACATTAATATTTACCTTATAAATTAGGGTTCCAGAATCAACCATCGTAGTGTCCATTGTAAGAAATAACACAAAATTATAAATTCGAAAGAAAATATTAACCTTACCAAAACTAAAAGGAGATTTTAATCAGCTAGATTTGGAACCCAGATGGAAATAAAACCACATTTTCGTTCGTTTTAATCAGTCAAGGCCAAGATTTTGATCTGTTAGATCTAAAACCTCGATGGAAGCAGAACCATGTCCAGATCTGGAACCCTAATGAAAGTAGAACCTCGCACCAAATTTAGAACCCTGATCATACATCTAGAATCTCCAGCATAAATTTGAAATCCCCAAACTAGATGTGAAACCCGATAGAAGTAGAACCATGCCTGGATCTGAAATCTCGATGGAAGTAAAAACTTACACCCAAATATGGAATCCCCAGCACAGGTCTAGAATCCGCAGCCCAAACCTAAAATCTCGCACCAAGATTTGGAACCCGCAGCATAGACCTGGAATCCTAACCAAGATCTAGAATCCTTAGCCCAAAATCTAAAACTTGCACCTAGATTTGGAACCCCAACATAAATCTGAAATCTTAACCCAGATTAAAAACCTCACACCTAAATTTGGAACTCCTATCACAAATTTGGAATCCTAACCAAGATCTAGAATCCTAAGCCCAGATTTAAAGCCCTGTAACCAGATTTGGAATCCCTAACACAGATTTGGAATCCCAACCAAGATCTGAAATCCTTAGCCCAGATCTAAAATCTCACACCTAGATTTAGAACCCTCAACATAAATCTAAAATCTTGAGCCTCAATCTGAAACCCCTCACCCAGATGAGGAATCCTCAACCCAGATCAAAAACCCCTCACCTAGATCTAGAACCCCCAGACCCTCACCTAGATTTGGAACCCCCAGCTTAGATCTATAACCCCTAGCCAAGATCTGGAACCCTTCACCTAGATCTGAAACCATCAGCCCAGCTCCGGGACCCTTTACCTAAATCTAGGACCCTTCACCCAAGTCTAGAACTCCCAGCATAGATTCGGGAACCTAACACAAATTTGGGACCTTAACACACATTTTGAACCCAGAACAAATCTAAAATCTCAATGAAAGTAGAACCATGCACATATTTTGAATCCCGATGGAAGGAGAACCACATCTAGATTTGAGCTTAAATATAATGAAACTAAAAGCAAAAAATCAAAGAACAATAATTTTTGCATTCTAACAAAAAAAGATAAGCACATAATTTTGGAAGAAAGGATTAAACCTATTGAGAAAAAAAAGGAGATTTAATTTGCCAGTTCTAGAACCTAAAAGTAAGCAGAACCACAGTCTTAATCCCTTCATCATAAATAGTTAAGGTCGAATTTCTGCTTTGCAAATCTAGAACCTAGAGAGGTTCTCTTCATAGTGTGCACTTCATAGCTAATGTTTACTACCTAAGCAAGTGGAGAAAAAGAATCAACGCAAGTTTATCTTTTTGGGGAAGATAAGGTAGGACTTTTATTCACAGTTATAGCCATAACTGTGAATAAAGGTTTGTAGTTTTTTATTCACAGTTTTGTTGCAACTATGAATAAAAGCTTAGTTATACCACTTTTATTCACAGTTACTACAATAAAACTGTGAATAAAAGTTTTCTTTTCTTCACAGTTATGTTTATGACTGTGAACAAAAATGATCTTTATTCACAGTTTTCTTAACAATTATGAATAAAGGTTTACTTTGTTCACAGTTTTATTACAACTGTGAACTAATCAACATTTATTCACAGTTGTTATTATTTATTCACAGTTGTTATTAAAATTGTGAACTATGTAGAGTAAACTAATCTCATTTTTGTTGTGGTGATTGCACATTATCATCTAAATTATTTAATATATTATTTGCTTATTTGAAGAATAGTTATGACCTGATTCAGAATGTCATCTAAATAAATTTTATGGTAAAGAATTCTATACTACAAGATATGATTCAATAATGATATGCAAAATTTGTGTTTTTTGTGATGTCTTTAATATTACAACTACATTTAATGGAATATTTATTGGAATTTAAACTTTGATAAATGATTAATAAATAATGTTAACAAAATAAATAGAACTTACAAACATGAAGTTTTTCATTGAGATTTTTTTTTTATGCAATCAGACATTAATGAATAGGGTGGTCAAATGCATGCTTTTTGAAACTAACCTAAGCAACACATTTTGAGGAAGGCTATTACCATAAGAATATATCTTGCAAAAAGATTACTTCCAAAGTTATAGGCCCAAAAACTCTAAAAGAGATATGGAGTTAGAAGCCTCTAAGATTGGATCACATAGAGGTTTTTGCGATGTTTGCCTTATAGATATAAACGAAAAGGGAGGTTAGAGTTAAAATTTGTAAAATGCATCTTTGGGGTGCCTTAAAAAAGTATAAGGTAAAGAGTTTATAAAGGTTGGTGGGGCTTTATTAGTAAAGAGTCAAATTTGGCAAATCTAGCTTAAATATATTGCATAATAATGCTTTTCCACAAGATTTTAAGATACTTATAAAGCATATGCTCAATTCTAAAGAATTTACTTTCATATTGAAGTTGCCTTGACCTTACAACTAGACCCATTAGGCAAAGTATACAACTCATTTTGATTTCATCTTAATTGAGTTTCTCTAGTCTCATTCTTTTTATGTTCTTCTACATTCTTGTTTCTTGCTCTTGGTCAGGATATTGTCTAGCTCACTTTTTCTTTTTAGGGCTTTAGGATTTTTAGTATAAATAAAGACAATACTACCCTTAATAACATTATAAAAGCTAAATTAGATGCTACTAATATAGGATGGAAGTAATGGTAGTTATATCTTTACAAGGAGTCTTTCAAGGATGGGTTAAGGTTGCAATGTTTTTTCCCAGAACTACCTTTGTCATGAATATAAACATAAGTCTCATCCAATTCAACTCGAATAATCAGCGTTTCATAATAGTATTAATGACCTTATTATGCAAGCTAGGTCATGAAACGTATAATCCAACTTTAAAAAAGCACCTTGAAGGTAGGGTCAGGGTTATAAATTTTTGATATATCAACTCATGATCCTCTTTTATTTTTAAGATTAGAGAGATCCTTTCTTCTTATAGAGGATAAAAGTTTGAATATTTATACGTATCCTAGGAAGTGCTAATGTCTAACTTCAAGATCTTGGTCCTTTTTCCTCCAAAGGTTGGGAACATCATGGTTATCTATCCATACTTGTTCAATCACTTGGTTGAAAATTGATTTTACTCTGATTTTAGTGACAAAAATTGTTGGCTTGTTTGATGTCTATTCTAAAAATAGTTTTTTGTTTTTAAAAACCAAAAAAACAAATTGTTTGATAAAATTGTTTTATAAAAGTTAATTCTCAAAACAATTTTGTTTTTTAATTTTTAAAACGAAAAATAAAGAAAGTCCTAAAGTTATTTTTGCTCTTTTTTAAAAAAAAATTATAAAAGAAATGTTTTCATTAATGGCATTATTGCAATTATTAATTATTTCAAAAAACTTTAAAACAATTTTTTAAATAATATTATCTAATAAGTTTTTTTCTTTTTTTAAAAATAATTCTTAAAAATTATTTCTAAAATAGTTTTCTAAAACAAAGAAACTAGAACACAATCAAACAGGCCCTTAAGGGTCTCCTATTAAGAGTTTTACTATTTAATCTTCTTAAAACTCACCCACCAAGGGCCTAACTACATTTTCCTAAGGTTTCCCCACTTAAAGCCTTACATGAGATGTTCTATGGCGAGTTCATGTCGCTTAATGCACTAGGTGGTCCACATTAGTGTTATAAAGGTAAGATCTCATTTTTTTTTCTAGTGTTTAGGGTTATTTTGAGATAGAGACATTTATCTGCCCAAATTTGAGGATGAAGGGTTTAACATGGTAGATGATGGTCAAGCCTTTTCCTTGCTTTCTTGTTCTCTTTTTTGTGCTAACTTTGATCTTTTTTTGGTTTGTAAATGGCATGGTTCTTCTATAGGAATAGTTTGACGTCTTGACCTAAGCTAATGGAAGACACACCCATCGATGGATCTTAATTGGCACTAGATGTCTTAGTCCCAAGCTAGGGATCTTTCCCATCCTATTGTTGGATAGTCAATCTTTATTGCTCCTTTTATGATAAGAACACTTGAGTCCATAAGTATGTTGACACTAATAAGGAAGAAAAAAACTAATGGGGGCAAGCCCAAGCTAATAACGACGTGTATAAATAAGCTTATAGTATTTAAGAACTCATTATCAATAATTCATCAAATAAATGGCGAATGCAAAATAAGAGCCTTAAAATTTGTCTCCAATAATTAACACCTAATGCATTTAATTAAAGTCTTGGATACATTCCATCTCATCCTTTTTTTGTTTTTTTGTCATATACGATCCATCTTAATCTTTCACTGCTATAAACATTTATTCATCTCAACCTCTAAATGTGTATAATCCTCTTCCCTATTCGTATGCTTATGTTCTAAACATTTTTCAATAGTCTTCATTTGCTCACGCATATTTAATATGGTTGCATCATTAACAAATCATCCATTGTTGGAGCTATAGCTTGAATAATGTGATTGGGCCTAAGAGTTAAGTTTATACACTTGATGTGTGTTCTCTCCACCTACAAAATATGTAGTTTACCTCAGGAGTATCAGATCCTTTTTATGATTGGAAAGCTAGTTTACCTTAGGAGTATTAAAAGATCCTTTTTGCGATTGGAAAGCTAAGATAACTACATTCTCGTAGTATTCTTATAGAAAAAGAATTCATTATGTATATTGAATCAAGTAAGAAATATAATTAAGATTATTTCGAAACAAACTTACATGCACTTGTCTAAAGTGCTCATCAATGAATTTTTCATGATTGGACTTCTTCATATTAGTTCATCTTAAAGCTCCATAAGAGTTAGCTCTTGACCCAACTCCTTTACTTACAATTAGAAATATGTTAATGTTACCTAACTCCTTTACCATTTTCCTTATAATTTATGTAAATTAAATGTTATATGTACCATAAGCATGAAGTTTTACTTGTTTTGCTCTATTAATTTTTGAAGGTGCCACACTTCTCCTTATACTCTAGGTAGTTCCATTGAAACTTCTACTGCTTCCATACAGTTATCTAGGATGAATTGTGGCTTACTTCTTACCTTATGTTGACAAAGAATACATTAAAGTAGTATATCGCTTAATGACCATAGCCTCCAAGTGGCTCTCATTTTGTCATTGATTGCCTCATCCTATACAAAGTATTTTTACAACAATAAATGATATGTCAATATAATAAAGTATAGCATTTCATTTTTTCATACATAATTGATGTACCTTAAATTTGTCATGGTAAAAGTCCTTTAATTACAAAAAATTTACCTTCCATGTATACTTAAATAGATTAACCCTCTCTTAAAAAATCTTGTATATCTTCATAGAACATTTAATAGATGGCTCAATGCTATCAAAGAGAACAAATAAATCAAATGCATTAGTGTAACTTACAAAAGTAATGATACGAGCATTGAAAATAATTGTCAACACTTACATGTCATTGTTTATATAAATTTGTTATCTATCCATGCTTTACAACTCTTACAAGTAGACATCCCAATACAAGCAACTCCCAAAGAGCTTGTAGAAATCGACAAAGCATTTGGTGTATATGATGTAAGTGTAGCCTGTCATGTAGCTACGACCTTGGCTTATCTGCATGCTACAAAAATGGAGATGATCATGAGCTACAAGTGCCATTACCTTTTCCTATTGAGTCACCACGTCTTCCTTGTCCTCTCATTTAATTATATTAATAATTTAATACCTAATTTAGAATGGAAGATAAATTTCTATGAAAAATTTGGTAGGATCTTCCCTAAGAATTGATCTAGAACTACTTAAAATACATGCTAAAAGCATTTTAAAAAATAACAATCCATCAACACATGATATGTAAAATCTATACATCTAATAATACAATAAATAATTCAATCACTACATACAAATAATTCAATATGTACACAGAGATTAATTCAAACAATTAATGCAAAAGACAAAAATTAACTAATCATCGTCTTCGAAGTCATCCTCTTCCTTTTCCTCACCCCTTTTTGAATCACTTCCAAAATTTGGCTCATCTAGTATGTTCCCTTATTATCATCAATATTTGTTAATGTATTGTTTAAATCATTTAAAAAGACATGATCTTCTTCTGAGTCAATCTCAATCCAATAGACATTTATCTCATCATCTTGAAAAAGTGCAATCCTTGAATTAATCTAGATAAAAAATTAGATTCTAGTAGTTCAATGACAAACCTAGTGTTTCTTTAGCAAACAATCACTAGTCATGTTTGTCACATCTTAAACTTAGATATGGGATATAATAAATCTAAGCTGCTTGCAAACTCATAATAAATGGCTCATATTTGTTTAATCTCTTACTATGGTTAATTAAACATCCACTAAATTTTACAATTTATGTAAATTGGCACCCATATTTGGTGTTGGATTAAACCATTCATACTTGAGCATCATCGTTCGCTTGATTGGTAATGCTATGTATTTAAATTCTAACACCTTTATAAATATACCATAGTAGTTAATTTCATCTTCATTATAGTTGGACCCTTTAATGCAGACTTCATTATTCATTGTAGCTTTGTTCAAACTGTCTTTCAATATGAAATTTGCCTATTGACATAGCATGCAAGGTATGACTTCAAGATCTTAACAACCTTTTTTAGCGTCCTTGATAAAGTTGCTAGCAATGAAGTTTTGTGGGTTATGTGCTTGTCAATATAGAAAGTGAGTCATATAACTACATTTATCGAAATATATTTAATTAATAAGAGTTTAGAGTATAAGTATTTATGTGTTGGTTGAACCAACATGCAAATTGAAGCTCTAAGTGTCAACCTCTTGATTGGTTATAAAAAAACAATGTTCACATAATTAAGAAATATCAATCCTTTAAAGTATTAGTTTAACAAAATAGATCAGTACTATAAGTGGTCTTTGTGTGTGGATAGGTAAACAGATAATTATAATTGAGTTGTGAAATACATACTCCACAAACTGTTTCATTTTTAGGAAGTTTAATAAAATGTATCTTTGAGCTGCTTGATATTCATCCCAAGCCAAATATCTTGATTCTCTTCCAAATGCCCGACTGAAACATTTAAATATAAAGAGATCCCCTTCATGCTCTTCCAATTATAATCACTAGCATCACTCCGTGGTATTTTTTAATGTTGTGCATTAAGATATGATTTAAAATAATGTAAATAAAATAATGTTACTTTTTCAACTAAATGCGCACGACTTGTTGAATGATTTACTTTTACTTTTATATTATTTTTTAATTTTTAATGATACATACAATAATAATTGCAATCATTTAATAAATTAAAATACTATTATGAAAATGAATAAATAATTTAGTGTAGATGGTTATGGATTGTTTTTCATGTCATGTTGCTTAGTCAGCAACACTGAAATCTCTTACTTGAAAATTCATCATTCCAAGAATCTACATGGGTTATTGCTGTAATTTCAGAACCCTTGAACATTACGAGAAAGCCATTATCTGCATCATACAATACTAAAATGCTATATATATAACATCACAAAATAAGTGCAATCTAAAATCAATATAAACCACCCTAACATCAGCATAAGCCACCCTATAGACCCACAACTAAAGTAAGAATAACCCCAATAATAATAACATTTGCATCATCTCCACATACCATAGACATGAAAAAAAAAAAAACACTATATTTCCACTATTAGAGCATCAACACCATTAATATCAATGACAAGAGAGGGAAAACCTCCAAAAGAGCTATTGTAACCTCTAGCAATTTAGTAGGACCACCTAGCACACCAACATTAGCAGCTTCTCACATAGTAATGGCAACAACACATATATCGGTAGCAACAACCAATAACATTATAGCCCTTATAAAGCCAACCTTAAATTGATCAAAATGTTATCACTTGAGAATTAATTTCCATTAAGAGGACCAAACAATGGAAATGATTTGCTAATTGACTATTAAGCATAATTGAATTAATTTACTTAAAGTGTGGATTTAGTATGTGAATTTTTATTGCACATGATCTATGTAATTTTGATGTTCATGGTGTATTGTGGTTAGCTATAAGGTTTAAGAAAGTAAATATTACATTGGTAGATGTTTGTATAAGTTGAATTAATTAAAGAAAGTTATTTTACTTTGCTAATTTAAGTTAGTGTTCAGTCTTAGATTTTTTCAAACTTATTCAATGGTATGTACATTACATCTCTCGAATTTATTATTGAATATGTTTTTTGACAAATACCCTTACCATATTCCCAAAACATTTTCACATTATTATTAAACATTGCTATCAAACAAACAAAAAAGTCAAATACATTTACATAGACATCTTGTTACTACTTATGATGTCATATAAATACCATTACCAAAGAATAATTAACTTTTCTTGATTTCTTTTCAAGAATTTTTATTAAGGCATTAAACCAAAATTTTTATGCCTATTAATTGGAAATAGAAATAGATTTAATTTGTACAAAGGCAACAAAATATTTTTATTTTTAAAAAAATAGTTTTTATTAGAGAATATAAAGACTCCTCCCTTGAGACATCTTCCTAATCTCAAAATAATCAAAACATTGTTTTATTTGCTTTTTTTTTTTTAATATTGTTATTAAAGAATATGAAAGACTATCATCTTGAGTCATCTTTTTTTTTCCCCTTAAAGAAAACAAATCAATTTTTTAATTTTTAAAACAATTTTGATTGAGAACATAAAGGTTGCTCCCTTGAGTTATCTTTATTTTCTAAAAATAACAAAACATTTTCATTCATTAAAACCATGTAAAGAATATTCAAGAATGTGTATGTCACAAGGTTTTTAGGTTATCCATGCATGGTTAAGCCTTATAACCTTATTGAAAAGTGCATGAAAATGAGCTTACCAATACATTGAAGTTTCAATCTAAAGTTGTTTGATGATATGGAAGAAATGAAAATCACTTTTAATGCTAATATTCCTATTAACACTGTATAAATCAATGCGAAAGATGGTCGTGCTATAATGAATAATCTTTTTAAGGTGCATATCCTTTAAATATCTTAATAAAAATACTTTTTGATGCTATGGTTCGTATAAACATGACTAATCCTATGCCAATACTTGCCAAAAATGAAAAGACTAGAAATAGTAGATTTTGAGTATGCAAATAAAAATCAAGGATATGCACAAAGAGGCCCATCAATACACATTAGTACAAAAAAGGGAAACGACGATGCATTTTCATAATAGGCATTTAAGACCATCATAAAATTATGATGACCTTTTAAGACCATCATAAAAAGAAAAAAATAATAAAACATTTATGATTGTCTTTTGTAATAAGACAATCATATAAAAAAAGAAAAGAAATTAATAAAGATGACAAATGCTAATAGACAAAGAAATAACCAATGAGAAAAATAATGATAAAAAAAAAAACCAAGAATACAACTTGTTTATGTAGTTTAACAATGTGTCTATATTCACGAGAGAGAGGGGAAGAACTCACTACACTATAAAAAATAAAAATAAAAAAAGAAGAATATAACTTACACCTTTAAAAAACTCCCAAAGATGTCGTAAACTATGGTACTTAACCTTTATGTCTAGCACTAAGTGATAGAACTAAATGCAATTCCACTACTTTAAACAGATAAGGATAAACAATAAACTATACATTGTAAGATAAACACAGCTTTTTATCCTTTATCTTCTCCTCTACTTTGAAGATAACAAGTTGAGTCAATCTTCTTATTTTCTAATTTTAATACAACCATTTGAGTTATTTATTCTCAATAGATATGATATCAATATAACAAGACACGAAGTTATCATTATAAAGTATTATCTCTGTATAATAAGACGCAATATTAATATAACAAAACATAAATTCTATATAATAAGACATGATATCAACATGTAAAGGCATAAAATTTGTATAACAAGATATAATTCAAGTATACTAACACACGTAATCATTATCATAAGATAAGAGAACATTAAAAAAGGAAAAAAAAAAAAAAAAGAGAGTAAAAGACACATGCATTCTCTGTTTAACTAATATAAGTAACCGAAACAATTTTTCAACACATTTAAGTATGTATCTCACCAAAAATTCGATTAAAGTTTATTACTTCAGCAACAGTCTAACATAGTAATTTTATAGAAGATAACTTCAATATTCCATACAATTGTAGTCTTATTTTAGCATTTTGAAGTTAATAAACATGTCTTACACTAGCTAAAATATCTAAAAAGTTAAATGCTTGGACTTTTAAATCAAAACAAACTAAGATTGAGAAGAAAGCATAAATATCTTTGAAGGTAAATGAATAGAATAGTTGTCTAAATATAGTAGGGAATAAAGAAGAAATACTTTTAAGCATAATATTTACCAAAAATATGAAGATATTAAGGTCAAAAAAAGGCAATGGCTCATTCAATGCTTGTGGATTAGATGAATTATATGGATGTTGCTTACTTAAAAGGCTAAAATGTACTAGTATTTGATTGTCAAAAGGTTGCTTTCTGGTCTTCCTTTAGTTCACTTGAGAATAGTATGACATTATGGTAGAGTTAAAAGGTTTTGAAAGTCCCTTATCAATAAGTTATAGTTGATCGACCAGAACATTCTTTACCTTTGCTAACAAGTTCTGAAATCTCATTCTTTTTTCTTAAAGAATGTTAGAAAAGAGAATTTAAAATGAAAAAAAAAAAAAGAAAGGTTTGAATGAAAAGGTGTATAGTTTCTTTTTGAAAGGAAAGATACCTTTCCATTAAAGATGCATGTTTTCTCTTAGGACACATCTCTTGAAAAGATACATTTCTTCAAAAGTCACCTTTGGACACTTATAAAAAGCCCTTCACATCCATTTCCATCATCCAAAAAATAGAAACCAACTCATTTCTTTCTTCTTCCTTTTTTGAAAAACAAAATTTGTGTTGAGAGACAATAACCATAAGTTGGTTTGTTGTTCTTATGAATTGAAGTACTACTTTTTGGTAGTTATGAATCAAAGTAAAGGATAAATCTATGGAATTGCCTTAGCGTTGATTTGAAGATCTCTCCTTTTTTTGGACTTTTGATTCTGGTGCATCTCATCACATGATATCTGATTCTTTTAATCATTTGGCATTTTTTATGCGTAATGTGTGGTGTCTTAAATGGTTGGCATAGAATACAGAGTAAACAAGCACTGAACTTGGTAGCTGATGTTTTTTTTCCTTTCTTGAAACAAAAAGCAGCAAGCTACGTCAGCTTGGGGATCGCAGTCTCACACATTAATCCCTACAGGTGCCGATAGTAGGCTGGCCGCCCATCAACCTAATAACACCAATTATAGGTGATTTTATCTTAAAGATATAGAGTTAAACTCTAACCTCAGTCTAACACAAGTATAGTGCTATATGTTGCAAGTTACTATATGTCTAGTTTAATTTATTATTTATTTAATTAGTTAGCTGAAGTAATTTAAATATTATTTCAAATTATCGGTTTCCATATTATCGAATACAACAAACAATAAAGAGTATGTTTTATGTTTGTTTCTGATCACAAGTTGATACTTAACCTTCCTAGTTTTCACGCCTTCTACAGTCTAATATCAAATCAAGCTTGAATTTACTAGTTCTCCATAAATTCTCATAGAAGCCCCCCCTCTTTCTCTTACACTACTTCATGTTTGAGGGTTAAGTATTCTTGCATGCTTTCGAGGGAGCAACCTTAACATGTTCTATATTGAGCTATACCCTATATGCTATAGAGATGCCAGCTCAAATGGCTTATCTTATTCCTTTTCAATATTCTAGTTGTTTTTATATAAAGATAAAAGTAAATGCACTTGACTAATTAAGTTGACTTTTGTAATATGCATGTTCATAAGTGAAGTTTGAGTTCAAAAAGTTGTCTGAAAGCATCCATGATGTTAGGCCATTAAATACTTGCTACTTACTTGACTTCTTAATAAGAGGCAGCATAGAGAGACATAAAGAAACAAAGAAAGAAAGAGAAAGCAATCTAATAACAACATCTAAATATTTTGAGTCAAAGAATTCATGATGAAAAAGTATCAATTTTTCATTCTCATAACTTCTTATATTCTTATTACTTACAGCACTTTTTTTGCACTCCTAAAAGTTTTGATTGTTTATATCTATGATGATAGAAGGCATATAAGATAGAAGGAAGAAGAAATCTTTATTAATCAATGATCTGATTTTATGATAAAATTAAATATGAAGGAAAGGATGACTTGTGGAAACATAAAAAAGGAAAAAGAATTGACAAAATAAAGATAAAACATTTTTTTATTTGTTAGGTACTCCAAAAAAAATTATAGGAAATAAAATAGTTTTTCAGGACTAGGATGCATTGATCCTAGTTAAAACAACATTCATTTTTCAAAAGAAAATGGAGAGTGATTTGCACAAAAAATTTGATTACCTAAGATCAATCTTGAATAAATAAATTAATTTATGTGCCACTAATCTCACTTGTAGTCATTCAATCAACTTATTTGTATTTTGTATGTCAACTAAGTGTAAACCACATAGTATTATTGAGTGGCATGATTATTATACAATAATTGTTTTTAAAATACTTGTTTTAGTTATAACGAAATTACTTGACAACATAAACCTAAAATTCACACTATGTACATTTCTAAGCCAACTTACCAAGATATTTGGACATGTAAAAGCTCTGAAACACTTGATGAGAGGATAAAACTTCATGCTCATTGTCTTTTTCAAATCTTCCTACATTTATAAAATTATATATATTTAAAAATTACTAAAAATATGAATGACATTTTTTATTATTTTATAATTAAAAATACAAAAGTAGCTCTTCTTCAAAAGAAAATGCATTTGAAAAAGCAAAAATATGCAAACCTAGTGCAACTTTACTTGTTTAAACACATGGATGAACTTCATTTGTTTATTGTCCTTACTTTCAACACACATCAGAATCCTTGTGCAAATCTACTTAAAGAAATTTCGTATATATACACATGCACTTACACATATGCGTACCTACACACATGCCAACTTATAGCTTAAGGGACTCTCTTTCAATGATTTTTCATCAATGGTTTCAAGATTCTAATGCTTATTCAAAGTAGTTTCATGATTTGGAATTATTAGAGTCCCTAAAAATAAAAAAATAAAAAATTGCTCGTAAGTTTAAATACCTCAAAAAATTGTGAAACCTACAAGCGAAGCCATTCAGACATAGATAATCATAAACCACAGAATAAGGAAAAATGTTAATAGCATTAGTGAAGGATGAAATCAAGAGCACAATTTTATCTAATTACTTCTAAGAATGAAATACAGATCTATTGATTTAATTACTTTTAATGAAAATTGTTTATTGTCTATATTTATTGAGTTAATTTGTTATCATATATAAAGTGATGAATGCAAAGATACATTAACATATTTAAATTTCTCTGCATTTAATGCTTTAGGATAACTCATTTGCCAACTTAAAAGATGAAGGCAAGAGTCAAGACTAACTCCCTTACAGACTTTACCATTTTAATATTTAGCTTTAAATAAAGGTTTAAAAAGTAATGCTAATGTCCTTAAAAACAATAAATATTTTATTTATCTCATTTTTCTAGGAAAGCAATCACCCTACACCCTATTCATTGTTAGGGTAACTTGCTAATGTATATTTAGGAACTGAATCATTTTAATTTATGAAAGGCCTCTCCATTATGATCAGGATACCGATATCAACTTTCCAAAGATAATATTGAGAAATTTTGTTTTTTTTTTCTTAAAGCATTGTTCTTTATTGAACTTTCATTGACTACAGCTTTATCTTTAGATTAATAAAGTATAATTATAAGGGTTGTTACACAATTATTTGTAAATGTAGGAGAAAGAAGATATATATTTTTCCACTGCAAAGAAGTTTCAAGCTACTGATTGCAAAATAATAACATGCTTTCATGATAACATAGTTAAACAGGAAAATTAACACAATAATCATTTCAAGTTTATCAGACTTACAACTTAACATTAAAAACTCTCTTCATGAAAATTTCTTATACCTAGGAAGAATTACTTCCTGAGTTCATAAAGTATATCTCCAGCCAACTGGGGGAACAAATATTCACAAGCTCTTCTTCAAAAAGCTCAAAAAAATCTTCATATGCAGAACTTTCTAGTGCAGACTTTCTTTCAATAACTTGTTCCTTATTTGTAAAACTTTCATTACTCATACTGAAAAAATCCTTTTCAACTTCTATTTGCATTGATTTTCCTTCCATATTCCTAATAGTCCTACTATTGTAAGTGCTCTCTGAGTTCCTAGTGAATTCCTATTCATTAATTTTAGTATTGCCCGTAAAGTTAGGAAAGAAAGGGTTTCCATTAAAATAAGAGTCCTGAAGCCCATTAAGTGCAGAGGTGAGAGGATCTTGATACCGTGCCTGGCTGCAAACACTTTTGTTCTAAAAAGAACTCAAAATTTTGGTCTTGCAAGGTTGGTTGGTTCTCAAAGTTTACACATGACTCCATTAGCTTTGATGCTCTGACTTCTTCAGTTCTCTTTTGGATAATAAAATCTTCAATTGAAGCTTTTTTTAACACCTTCGATATCCCTTTCCCAATGGGAAACTTTATACTTTCAAGAATGCTTGGGACATCATACTCACTTATGTCAAAGTTGGTGAATGCATCGTAGCCTTTGATCTTTATAGATGCAATATCATAAGCTCTAGCTGCTTGCTCTTAAGTATCTGATAATTAAGATATAATATAAGACTTACCAAAATTTGAGAGTACATACTAAAAATATAGCTCCAACAATTTACTTTTAATCCTATTATGAGATTTTTAACAACATTAAAAAGATCACTTGTTTGAACTATAACACTTACTAAAGATTCCTACATATATTCCTTCCATATCCTTCTTTTTGGCAATCCTTGCTTGCAATTTCTGACAACTAGAGGTCCTGTTTCTCCTTGCCATGAAAGAAAGGAAAAAGATAGAGATAGAAAGAAATGAAGAGAAGTTATTGTTACTGAGAGACTCTACGATAGTTAGATAATCCCTTGGCAAAGCCTTTACTTTTTCTAAAAATTTTCAAGTTTAAAGCTGTAACTATTAGTTTCATGAAGAAGTTGCTGCTTATAAAACCTACTGATTGAAATTAATATTTCAAAACCACATGGTTAGTACATAGTTATCTTTCATAACTTATGGAAGAAAAATGGGCATGCAACTTTTCATTTTTAATGAAATTGAAAAAGTTTGGATGTACACTCAATTCAAGTTGGTGCAAGCATACATGGGCTTTTAAGTGGTCAACTTTTAGTAAGAAACCTACCTTCTAGTAGTTAAGAAGTAATTCGTTTTGGTCATATGCTGCATTTCTTCTAATTCTTTCTCATAATCACTAATCTGTGAAAATATGTATATGAAGAGAACTTAATTAGTATAGCTAATGAATTATGAAAGATCATCAATAAAGACATGGTAGTCAATGAAAAATCTTTTTTATCTTTGGCCAGCCCTTAACTACAAGAAAAATATACAGGAAAATTTGTTGGTGTCGATGTGCACTATAACTTAAGAGTAGCCAAGTCATAAGCCCTAGCTGTTGACTATTGGTCATCATATCTACTTGTGAATCCAAGAGAAAATGTGAACCATTGGAAATTACTCTCTCTTCTAATAAACAAGGCAGCTTTACTCTAAATAAACTTTGTGAAAAACTTTTATTTCCTAACGAGAACCTTTGAATGGAAATGGAAAAGTACTTAGAATAGCTACTTTAACTAATAGATCTTTTCCTTCACATTTTTCATGCTAAAGCCTCAAGAATCAATTTTCATAGACATTTTAAAGGATAGAAAATTTATTCTACTAGTGATTAATTTATTTCATAATAAATTTTATAGATCAATATTTCAACATGATTCAAGATATTAGCAAATTAATTAATGAATGTAGATGGAGAAAGTATACTTACCAACATAAATTGATCGAATTCAAGGAAACAAAGGGAAAAAATGGGAGATGGAAAAAAAAAAAACAAGAATTAGAAATGATCATAAAATATTAGTGAAATGATCATTAGAAGTAAATAATAGAAACATATTTTCCTTAACTCTAACCTGTCTTTGGCTTTTTACCAGCACCAACCCATAAAATTGCCTTATAAATTTTTGTTTTTTTGTTTCCAGTTCATTGAGTTTGGTAAGATTGCAATAATAAATAACTTTATTTTCCTTAACACATATGTACATGTAATTGTTGAAATAAGTAGATTCAAACCTAGTAACTCCTTGGTACATGGAACTTCTCTTGCCAAATGTATGTCCAAGCCTTTTTTGGTGTGGCCTCTTACTTTCTTCACTTATCTCTTTTTTATCACCATTTCTAGTGTCATTCTGTCCATATCCAACCTCATGGCTACTTACAAGTACTTGTTAAGTGAAATTTTAGTACAAAATAAAATCATAAATGAAAGAATTGATAAAATATATCTAACCTTGCTTCTCCTTTTTGTTTCTGCTCCTTTGATGACATTTCATGCTGCCTTTTGTCAATGCTAAAAATATAACGCGGTTCTTGGAGTTCCTAAGTCAAGTCCACATGAAATCTTTCTATAAGTTGTAGCAATGGTATTAAGGAATTGCCAACAATCTGTGATGTGTTGTAAAGGGCTTGAAAAGTACTTTCAAATGTTAGTTGAGGTTCTAAGAGATACTCATGAGGTGAAACAGTCAGGAGTGTATTCACTTCAAGAGCATCGCTAAAAACTTCACAACTTTTATGATACCCCATGGGAACATGAAAGTGATTGGCATAATTTTTCCATTGCATACTTGTAGATAATCTATGACCCTGAAAAGGGAACGAAAATCTACAATAAAAATAAGAACATGTCCGTAGAAACATAAAAGGACATAACAACCATCTATTTATGAGAAAAGTAATTCCTTTCATAAGATTGTTGTCTTGCAGATACTAAAGTTTAAACCTACTAATAACGTGAAACATTTAAAAGATAGTAAATCTAAAAAATATTCAATCTATATGCAAGCAATTTTCACCTAGTTATGGCACCATTACATCTTTTATAATTTCAAGCGAATGTAACCAAATCACATCAAGAAAATCAAAATTGCAAGCAGAATTAAGAATGTAGGACAATCTCTTACCCCTAACATTATTTATAGATCAAAAGTTGCACAAAACTATACATAAAAAATAACTTAGTAAACCATTCAACAATATCATCAACATGAACAAGGCATAATCACAACAAAGGAAATTTTTATTACTTTTGTTTTTGAAATCAAAAATTGTAGAGAAAAAAATTCCTTAGCACTTAAAAGGAAAGGGTAAAAGACATACCATTATTAGCATTGCTATATCTACTAATAGATATAAATGCTAACACATGAGGAAAGCCAGCTAAAATCAATTAATAGTAGGAATCCTCTCCTAAAAAATTAAAAAAAAAAAACCACAAAAAAAATCTAGTACTCAACCGTTTTTTTTTTTTAAAAAGGATAATATTCTCATTTTACTCATTCCTTGTATTTTTTTAGTTGATTAAATTCACTAATGGTCAATTCCTTTGTTAAATTGTCATTAAAAATAAAGGTACCAATAAGAACCACTAAACTAAAGGAAAAGACTCAAGATGAAATGAATCAAAGATAAATATACATGTCTCTTTCTTTGAAACGATAAATAATTAAAAATAGAGTATTAATAAAACATATGATTGTAAACTCTTTGATTGTAATAAAACTAAGCATTATGAAAACAAAGAAGTAAAATAAAACTCAAAAATTAAGAATACAAATAAAGAAATAATTCCAATTCTAAAATTAACCTATGTAAATAGTTAACCTCTTCCTCTTAAATTAATCCCAAAATTTGAAGTAAAGAGAATAGTGCTCGATGATAATTCTGCAAAATTTTAAACTGTTGAACATGACTTTCTTATACTAGGACTAAAAGAAAGTATGAAGAAAACTAAAAGAGTAAAGTATTAATGCAAATTGATGAAGGGAGTATATCTTATTTATTTTTTTGAGACATATTCCAAATTTATGCCAATTTAGCTTGCAATGTGGGGTTCATAAGTACTTTATCCATTCTGCATGAAATTTAAGTCAAACAACTTTATTTATTAACATTTATTTTGATTTTACGAGTTACAATGCATAATGTATTAATCGGTGTTATAGGCATATCTATGCTTTGTATCTTATTTTGACAGATAAGAGCACTTTTGTCAACTACTGAAACTTTTCAATTTTACATGTATATGCAAAATAAAATTTATTTTCTTTTATATGATACAAGACATGTTTGGATAAAGTGGAGGAAATTTTATTGTAAGGCACTTGCTTCACTAATTAAAGACTTTTAATTCTTTTTTACATAAGGGATTGGATGAATGGAAAAAAAAAAAAACTTCTAACTTCTTTCACCAACCAATCATACTAATTTTTTATTCTATTTTCTAACATTTTGTATGCCCTTAAAAATCCTCAATTATAAAGTCAAAGAAAATGTTTTCTAAATCAAGATGTTCTATTGACTTAAGTTGTATTAGACTTTTAATAAAATATAGATATATGATAATTTAACAAAAATAAATTGTTAAATTTTTTAAATATTTTTCACATTATTATTGTAAATTGTAAAAGTAATATTTTTTATTCTTATAAAAAAAAACTTTGGCCTAACAAAAAATCAATAAAAGATCTTTATCCAAAATTTTTGGGGCTTAACAAAAAATTAGAGGCTTTAATTTTTGTAGTATTATTATATTTAAAATTTTTTAAAATATGTCAGTTTAAATAAATAGGACCTCTTTATATATATATATATATATATATATATATATGTTTAAGAAACCTTGATGTTATCATTATGCAATTAAATGTAAAACCAATGTAGCTTTGATATATTTTTTTTCTTTTAGTTTCTTTCAAAAAAAATATAATGAATACATCTTTAATCATGCAACAAAGTTTTATTGTCACAAATACAACTATTTTATTAACCAAAAAAAAGAAAAAGACAATTTTTTGAACTTCTTTTCTCTTTGATACTTTTCACAATCCAAGTTTTATCTTTTTTTAACTTCATCTTCAAATCAATAAAATTTTTATAATTGTTTAACGAAACAAAAAAAAATCTTTGATTATTCATTCTTTATTTAAAATGTAAATATTTAATCTGTTTTTATATCCACTTCAAAATAATTTAATCATGATCTTTAAAAAACAAAAGATTAAGAATGTAACTTGAAAAAGTTTTAAAATAAAATATGTTATTAAATATTGATGATCTAGATCATTTTATATATGAATTAAAGATCTTGAAAAAATTTCATAAACAAAATTAAATAAGATATGTTATCAGATATTGATAATTTAATAAATTGTATAAAGAACGTTGATGTTTCAAAAATAGTGTCTTATAGGAGGAACAAAATATGTGAGAGATTGACGTTGTCGTGATTTTAGGGTGTCAAAAGAATATAAAAGAAAGGAAAAGTCATCATGGGGGCAAATAAAGTGACCTTTGATAATCAATTAGTAATTATATGAGTAAAATAATTGTAAAGTAGTTTCACCACTTATGATATAAACTTTAAGATTCTGCTAATGTTGTCTGCTTACTTTTATTGAAGTGGTTTAAAGAGTCTTGTCTGCTAATGTTGTCTTTAACATTTAAAAGGCATAATCACAACAAAGGAATTTTTTATTAATTTTGTTTTTGAAATAAAAAATGGTAGCAAAAAAAAAAATTCCTTAACACTTAAAAGGAAATTAAGGGCAAAAGACATTCCATTATTAGCATCGCTATATCTACTAGTAGATATATATGCTAACACATAAGGAAAGCCAGGTAAAATCAATTAAATGTAGGAATCCTCTCCCAAAAAACAAAAAACAAAAAAAAAATCTAATACTCAACCATTTTTAGAAAAAAAAAGGATAATATTCTCATTTTACTCATTCCTTATATTTTTTAGTTGATTAAATTCATTAATGGTCAATTCCTTTGTTAAATGATCATTAAAAATAAAGATACCAACAAGAACCACTAAACTAAAGAAAAAAAACTCAAGATGAAATGAATCGAAGATAAATATTTATGTCTCTTTCTTTGAAACGATAAATAATTGAAAATATAGTACTCATAAAACATATGATGTCAAACTCTTTGTTGTAATAAAACTAAGCATTATGAAAACAAAGAAGTAAAAAAAAAAAAACTCAAAAAATTGAGAATGCAGATAGAGAAATAATTCCAATTCTAAAACTGACCTATGTAAATCGTTAACCTCTTCCTTTTAAATTAATCCCAAAATTTGAAGTAAAGAGAATAATGCTTAATGATAATTCCACAAAATTTTAAACTGTTGAACATGATTTTCTTATACCAGGACTAAAGAAAGTATGAAAAATACTAAAAGAGTAAAGTATTAATACAAATTTATGAAGGGAGTACATTTTATTTATTTTGTGGGGCATATTCCAAATTTATGCCAATTTAGCTTGCAATGTGTGGTCCATAAGTACTTTATCCATTTTACATGAAATTTAAGTCAAACAACTTTATTTATTAACATTTATTTTGATTTTAGGAGTTACAATGCACAATGTATTAACCAGCATTATAGGCATCTCTATGCTTTGTATCTTATTTTGACAGATAAGAGCACTTCTGTCAACTACTAAAACCTCTACAATTTTACTTGTGTATGCAAAATAGAATTTATTTTCTTCTATATAATACAAGACATGTTTAGATAAAGTAGAGGAAATTTTATTGTAAGGCACTTGCCTTACTAATTAAAGACTTTTAATTCTTTTTTACATAAAGGATTGGATGAATGAAAAAAAGATAAAAAAACTTCTAACTTCTTTCACTATACAATCATACTAATTTTTTATTGTATTTTCTAACATTTTGTATGCATCTAAAAATACTCAATTGTAAAGTCAAAGAAAATGTTTTCTAAATCAACATATTCTATTGACTTAAGTTGTATTAGACTTTTAATAAAACGTAGATATATGATAATTTAACAAAAATAAATTGTTAAATTTTTTTAATATTTTTCACATTATTATTGTAAATTGTAAAAGTAATATTTTATATTCTTATAAAAAAACTTTGGCACAACAAAAATCAATAAAAGATTTTTATCCAAATTTTTTAGAGCTTAATAAAAAATTAGAGGCTCTAATTTTTATAATACTATTATATTTCAAAATTTTAAAAATATTTCACTTTAAATAAATAAGACCTCTTTATATATATATATATATATGTATAAATGTTTAATAAACCTTGATGTTATCATTATGTAATTAAATGTAAAACCAATGTGGCTTTGATATTTTTTTCTTTTAGTTTCTTTTGAAAAAAAATATATAATGAATACATCTTTAATCATGCGATAAAGTTTTATTGTCACGAATATAATTATTTTATTAACCGAAAAAAGGAAAAGACAATTTTTTGAACTCCTTTTCTCTTTATTTGTTTTCTATCTCTTCCACTTTTTCTTATCATTAATGATATTTTGATACTTTTCACAATCCAAGTTTTATCTTTTTTTTAAATTATCTTCAAATCGATAAAATATTTATAATTGTTTAACAAAACAAAAAAGAAAAAATCATTGATTATTCATTCTTTATTTAAAATGTAAATATTTAATCAATTTTTATAACCACTTCAAAATAATTTAATCATAATCTTCAAAAAACAAAAAAGTAAGAATATAACTTGAAAAAGTTTTAAAATAAGATATGTTATTAAATGTTGATGATCTGGATCATTTTATGTATGAATTAAAGATCTTGAAAAAATTTCATAAACAAAATTAAATAAGATATGTTATTAGATATTGATAATTTAATAAACTGTATAAAGAAAGTTGATGTTTCAAAAAATAATTACTTATAGGAGGAACAAAATACACGAGAGATTGATGTTACAATGATTTTAAGGTGTCAAAAGAATATGAAAGAAAGGAAAAGTCATCATGGGGGCAAATAAAGTGACCTTCGATAATCTATTAGTAATTATAGGAGTAAAATAATGGTGAAGTAATTTCACCACTTATGACATAAACTTCAAGACAACATTCCACTAATGTTGTCCGCTTAGTTTCACTGAAGTGGTTTAAAGAGTCTTGTTTGTCCTTATTGATTCTTCCTTGTCTTTTATTCTTTATATTCCTGCGTACTAGTGCCAAAGAGTTGCTTGCAACATAAGATTAAATCTCTTGAAACATTAGATTGACCCATTATGTCCAAAATATTGATCTTGAGCTAACCCCTTTGAGCTCCAATTAGTATTTGGACCCTAATCCTTACTTAACAATATCAAAGCCTCTTCTCATGCAATTGAACTTATTCGTGTACTTCAAATGGAAGAGTTAAAAACCTTCCACTTTTGGCTCCTTTTAAGTTATGACTTAGATCTAAATCCATATATATTTAATTAGTTATATCAAAAGTAAACTATTTTAACATCATATATATCTTTATATCTTTAATCAAAGAAGACAATTTTTCGATAATCATCAAGATGATAGGAGTTAAAATTATGTGAAAGCCTAATAAATTCTAAATAGCTTGAGGGCATGGATGAAACTTTAGATGTTAATAAACAAAAGAAGGTAGGCAATAAGCCAAAAATTAAAATTTAATCTAAAAGTGAAAGTAATTTGAAACTAGACATTTTTGTAGGTAGTGGCTGTCGATTTGCTAATGAAATTTACATCAACTTGTTGAAATGCTTTAAATTATCAATTGATATGACAAGCACACACTACTATAAATTTATTTTAATTGATAGTTTAAAAATAATTATCTATATTAATGACGACAGAATATAACAAATATATATTATTGATTCCTTGATTATAATTTTCATTTTTAATTTTTTAGTATAATCATTTACTGTAATAATAAACCGATGACTATATTATCACTACGGTGTCTTTAATTTTATTTTAAATTATTTATTACTTCTAAAGTTTTTTATATTTAGTTGAACATAATACACTATTGTATTCTTAAACCACTAGTAATATTATTTTATTATTTTTACATATATTTACAATTTCATAAAGCTAATTTTTATATTTAATTTATTATAATTGTCTATTAATTACTTTTTTATTATATTAATTTAATATTTTTAATTTTTATAATTTTTTAAAATTTATTATTAAAAAGATTAATTAAATATAATCGACCAATCTTTGATTGAACCGTCAATTTTATCCATAAATTATATTTATGAGAAAAAAATGTAATTTTAGTATGAACTATTTACATTTTATATTCAGATATTACTAAGTAATATTGAAACTATTATTATTTTGAAGAATCTATAAATGAACTTATAATTTCTTATATATATGATTTGACTTTATTTTGGTTGATTTTTTGTCATCCAACCTGCTTTGATCTAGTTCAAATTAAAATTTTTTAACCTAAATACAAAAAGCTTCAAACCGAATTGAACTCAATGATTCAATTCTGATTGATTGATAAAAAAAAAAAAAGAAACCCTGCAAGCTACCATTTAAGAAGTCTTTTAGAGTAATTCAACTGGAAGCGTATACAGACTTTCCTTTTAGATTTATTAAATTGTGGTTTTGTTTTGCTCATATTTAATTCACTATATCAAAAATAAACTGTTTTATCATCACATATTTATGTCTTTAATGTAAGAGAATAACCATCAGGATGGAAATAGCTAGACTTAATGTGAGAGCCTTACAAATTTTAAATAGCTTAAGTACATATGGATGAAATTAATATTAATAAATAAAATAAAATAAAAAATAAGCTCAAAATTAAAATTTCATCTAAAAAATGAAAGTAAGCTCTTCATTAATTTGGTAATGAAATGTATTTCTAACTTGTTGATATGTTTTAACTATCAATTGATTCAATAAGCATCCCTTATTGTGAAATAGTTTTTAGTTGATGCTTCATAAGCACTTTGATTGATTAATAAAAAATAACTATTGATACAACTGACCAAAAAGTGTAAGAAAATATTGACGGTGCTAAATATTGAAATTTAAGCTTTTTATTTTGAAAAATAAATTAGTATGATAGTTGATTCTAAGGTAAATATTTCATAAAATTCTAATATTTGCCTTATATTATCAATCAAATTCTCATATTTTAAAAATGAAATAAAATTTGATTTATTAATTTTTATTTTTTATATTTTGTTTTAGCAATCAATGACAAGAATGAAGGTAATACAAACATTAACTAATAGTGAGCTCTCTTTAAACACTACTACAAAAATTGTAATAATTGATCACAATTTAATGATAGTTATTCAAAGAACTATCATTAAAAAGTTCATTAACACTTTTAATGATAGTTATTTCAAAACTGTCATTAAAAATACGGTTTTTAATGCCAATTAAATAACAACTAGTGTTAAAAAATCCATGACTGAAACGTTTAACGTAAGTTCCTGAAGAACTAGCGTTAAAAGATCCATCACTAGAGCCTTTAATGCTAGTTCTCAAGGAACTGACGTTAAAACACTCGTCACTGAAGCCTTTTAATGCCTGTTCTTCAAAAACTGGCATTAAAGACCAAAATAGGACTGGGACAGTTACCATCTCTAATGAGCCACACAGGCTTACAACTTTCCACAAGGGTGGGCATCCCCTAATCCGGCTGCATCTGTTATAGCAGCAACCATTGCAGCAGTAACCACTACAGCAACTGCAGCAACAGAAACCGTTGCTGCTGCTTCTTACAGTAGCAGCAGCAGTCGTTGCTGCAGCTTCTTGCAGCAGTAATGGCTGCTTATAGTAGCAGCAGCCGTTACTGCTGCTTCCTGCCCGTTAATGAGAAAATAGATGTGTATTCATATGGTGTTGCGCTGCTGGAACTTATCATCGACAAAGGAGCCATTCGATCAAACCAGTCCAATCATGAAAGCTTTGTATTTTTGTAGTAAAATAAACCATTTAGCTGTCAATTAGTCCTAAATTAGATAATCTATTGCTTTACGGCATCTCTGCCCAACTGACTTGTATATGCAAGGTCTTTACTCTGCCGTGGCCTGTGTGATTGCCTGATTGATCCTTCCTTAACTAAAAACTACAACAAGGAAGAGATGGAAAGAATGATGTTTGCAGCTCGGCTTTGCCTCATGCATTCATCTTCCACGAGATCCACAAGGAAAATGGTAAAGCTTTCATTCCATGATACCCACTCCCTATGTTCTGACTGATTCCTTTTCCTACTGAAGATACTGGTTTTCTTCTGTCTGGGCAGATCCTGAGCTTGTTTGAGGAATGTGACAACTGGCTAAAGATGCAAAAGACCAATGATGACCTCCTAAATGAGTTGAGTCCAAAGATGAAATCGAATTTAATCAACCTAAACACTGTTACTCTAGATGATTTGCGTAATAAAACAGATTTTCATTTCACTCAATATTATCTTTCTGATACATATAATAAAGGAAACAAAAAAGGGAGAAACAGATTCTCTTGTCTGGATACGGAATCAGATCAGGAAGTTCAGGGAATGCCTTCATCTAAGCCTTAGTCAGTTGAGAAAAGTTAATAGGAGCTATAAATTTTTCCGTACCGCCATATAAGGTAAGAGCTACCAACTTAGAAGCAGCTTGTGTGGGATGGAACAAATCCCAGAACAAGTCCTCATTACGATTCAAGCAAAGTTTTGCTTCTGGATCACAAAACAATTCTGCATTGATTGTTCCATTCACGCAATACGCGCTTTTCACGGCCTTAAAATCTGAGAAAATAGAAGGAAATTAATCCAAATACTATTAGGAACTATATTATAGTACTTTCATTGTTAGGCTGAGAACTGAAAAAATTATTTTCAAAGTGGATAGCTTACTGAAAGATAGAGGGTTCTATATAACGTTCAGCGTCATTTCATATGCATTTCCTGCTGAATGCTTCATGTCCTGATATTCTGCACTGAGCCTGTACATGAGAGCTCCCATTGTTGAATGGAAAGCTCTGGCAAGCTCGTTTAGCTCCTCCAAGCAACCTGCTATAGCATTTTGAATCCTTTGAGATAGGCGACAACTGATTGAAGGAACACTAATGATCCCAAACTTGGTTGCTCCTAGACTGAGCAAACTCTGCAAGTCCATAGAAAATTTCTGTCAACTCTTTGAGCTAAATGATTTGCCATTATTTCCACTTAGGATCATGCCAAAAATATGATGAGAGGGAAGAAATTGTCACCCTTAAGTACTTCTCATAGGCAAGTCCTAGAGTTGATATGAACTCTTGCTTGGTTATAGTGCTTCCAGAATGGTGGTAGCTAAAGATATCGTTGCTGCCAGTGCTGATGAAGAACAGAGACTTCAAGAGGAGCTCTTTAGTTTTTGTTTCACCCTTTATTGCAATAAAATCATCATGGATCCTGGAGAATTGTGTTATCTGCTCACTCGTGGGTACAACATTCTGGTTGATCTGTGAGATATTGTTCAGGTTCTTGTCTTCTCCAGGTTTCACATATGCTAACTGAGAAGGAAACAAGAATAGTTCATGTTTTACTAGGACTTGTACAACATTTCGATTTCGCAAGAGAAATATAAGAGGAAAGAGGATTCACCATTGTCTTTCCAGTTATATCAAGAAGGCCAGAGCCTCCAGACACAAAGTTTGCACCTCAAAAGTTGTGTTTCCTTATAGAAATTGAACCATTTAGAGACAAAAATGGCGGTGGACTTCTCTTGAAACCCATTAGCTTGGCTGATCAATAAATGCAAAGTGATTATACTGAAAAGGGGAGTAAAGACCCAGGAAACTGATTCTAACCAAGAAAATCAGCACTGTTAAAGCCGTTACTGAACCTTCCAGTTGGTCTTGAGTGAGGAAAATCTATGCCATTATGAGGGAAGTCAGTCGTTGCTTCACTTCCAGGCAAGAAGCTGTTGGTTCCTACATCAGCTGTGGAGTCTCCGAATATGAAAATAATTGGAACCTCTGCATTTGTTGAGTTGAACAGAACTGCAGCCACGGACAATGCTACAAGAAACAGTCTCTTTGCCATGTTACGGTGAGGAAAGAATAACTCCTTCTCTTGAACTCTTTTCTCTGCCTGTAGAACAACTTTTAGGATTTATATGCTAAAGAGCTCGTGAAAGATATAAGCCAGAACCTATGCATTTTTCTTGGAAGAACTCCAGCTTGCAAGCGCTAATGATCTTAATAGAGGCGGATTGTCCCATAAGGCCGGACTGATCACAACCAAAACAGACAAGAGGTGGACGTGGTCTTCCTTTCTCTATCTTCTCATCAACCTGCAGCAGCAACGGCCGCTACTGCTCTAAGCAGCCGTCGCTGCTGCAAGGTGAATGAGAAAGGTGTTATTGACCTCATTCTCTAGTTCAAAGCATCAAGAATCACAAACTCCATTCGTTGAATCATTTGTGCATCGAAGGTGAACCCTTCCCCTCCCTGTTGCAGACAATTAGTCAGTGATGATTCTCCAAGGAGCAGTACAAGAATGTGTTTGAGAAATCTTTACCTAGAAATCGAAGAGGGAAAACTATGTGTTCTTCATCTTGGCACCGAGAAAAATGTAGAAGGTAACTAGAAGTCTCAAAACCTAGGGCTTTCCTTGCTACCATGACATCAAAAATCAATTCAGACTTTCAACAGAGTGCTCTGTTTAAACTACCATTCAAGATGAATAAAAATATGGAAGAACACACAGTTTTCCATAGACTTTCAACAGAGTGCTCTGTTGAAAGTTGCTGTAAAAGCCGTTATTGCTGAAAGTCTGTGGAAAACTATCTGTTGCTGCTGCTGCTGCTACTGTTGCTGTTGCGCTGTAAGCAGCAACGGCCATGAACATGGAGTGATAATGATTTCAAATTCTCTTACACATGCACATCAGACAACAAGTGATGATTTCAAATTCTCTAGCCTTCAACGCCAGTTCTAGAATAACTAACCTTAAACGCTATCTTACCTTGCTTTTAAGGTTGGGATCCTAAATTTATCTCCAAAGCCCGCCATAGCCTCTCGTGTAATTTTTACTCTCTACGTCAGGATTCTCTTCTTTGCAGACTGTCTAAAAGTAGCTATATCAACTGCACAGCTGCATTGCCTTTCTCTGGCCACTTTACTCTCCATGCAGAAGCAGCTAGGGTAACTGCTGGCAGCCGTAGTGCTTTTATCCGACCCTCTCCTCTTTGGTCTCTATCCAAAAGCAGCTAGACCAACTGCTGGCTTAGCAGTGGCACTACCTCTCTTCCGGCCTTTTCCTCTTGGCTTTCTGTTCGAATGTAGCTAGGACAACTACTGGCAGTGACACTGCCTCTCTCCTTACTTCTTTCTCTTTCATTTGTCTCAATCTTCACAAGTGCAGCCGCACCATCCCCCTCTATTCGTTCATCTTTGACATTTAAACATATGTAAGTATTTTGGTATAGATTTGAAATTTTTTTCTAAAATTTAGGTTTCATAATTTTGATTCAATTTGGTTTAAAAAATGTATTGAGGATGTATATTATTTTAAGAAGTTTTTTATTAAGTGTGTTGGGTGAATTGTTATTAATTGATGAAATTTGAGTTTTTTTTTTTTGTTAGTATATTTTGATGAACATATTTGGTATGAATGGATATATATTGATACATTTATTATTTTATAATTATTAAGATTTTTAGATTAATTGATAAACTAAGTAAATGTTAATTAGATGAATTTATATTTTGATAAATTAATTATATATTAGGTGTAAATGAATTTATGGTTGAGTTAATTTTTTTTAGATAAGATTAATTGATATATTTTGTCAAATTTAATTATATTGATTTTGTTGTTAACATAAATTAATAGATGTAGTTAAATTTTAAATAGATAATTAATTAATTATATGCTTGTAACATAAACCATTAAATGTTATTTAAATTTTAATCAATTAAGTTACTAGCTAGTTAGATGCTTGTGTAATAATTAATTAGATGATAATTAATTTACTATATCTTAATTAACTAATTAATTATTAATAATTTATTTAGCTAATATTAATAAATTAGATGCTTGTGAAGTAAAAAATTACATGTTATTTAAAAATTAATAAGGTTACTAGCTAGTTGAGTGCTTATATAGTAAATAATTAGATGTTAATTAAATATTGACTATATCTTAATTAACTAAATAGTTATTAATTATGTATTTAAATTTTAACTAATAAATTTGATACTTGTAAAGTAAATAACTAATTGTTATTTAAATTTTAATTAATTTAGTAGCTAGTTAATTAGATGCTTTTATAGTAATAAATCAGATATTAAGTAAATATTAACTTTTTGTAATAATCAATTAAATAGTTATTAATCGTTTATTTAAACTTTACTTAATATATTAAATGCTTGAAAAGTAAATAATTAAATATCATTTAAATTTCAGAATGGATAAAACTTGGATCTTTGCTGATAGAAGATCAGAGGCATATGATGTAGGGGTGAATAACTTTTTAGATTATACTGTTCAAAATAGTGATAACCTGAATTAGTTCGGTGTCCATGTATTAAATGTGGTAACATGAAGCGTCATACTCCATATGAGATATAGAATCATTTATATGTATATGGAGTTGATAGAAGCTATCAAAACTAGATATGGCACGGAGAAACTAGTATTGTTGACTCTTTTACTAGTAAGAATGCTAAGGTTGTTAGGGAGGTAAAACACATCAAAGAAGTTGATAACACTGTAGAAATAGTACAAGAGGCATTTGCAGAGTATGATGGTAATCCTAACCACTTTGACAGATTACTTTGTGATGCTGAGAAACCTCTATATTCTGGATCAATGAAGTTTACTAATTTATCTGCTCTAGTTAAATTGTATAATTTAAAGGCAAAATATAGTTGATCTGATCAAAGCTTTAGTGATCTTTTAAATTTAATTGCCGAAATATTTTCTGATAATAATGAAATGCCTACATCCATGTATGATGCCAAGAAAACATTGAATGCATTAGGCATGGAGTGTCAAAAGATTCATGCTTGTCCAAATAATTGCATATTATATTCGAAGGAGTTTCAGGATGACATTCAATGTTCAACTTGTGGACTTTCAAGATGAAAAGTAATGAAAAATAGTAACAAAATAAAGATTGGTGTGCCTGTTAAAGTGTTGTGATATTTTTCACCAATACTAAGATTTAGAAGAATGTTCAAAAGTTCTGAAATATTAAAACACCTTACATGGCATTCAAATAAAAGGGAAATTAATGGTCAGTTGAGGCATCTATCGGATACACCATCATGGAAATTGGTTGACTACATGTGGCTAGAGTTTACTTCAGAGGCAAAAAACTTAAGGCTTGCTATATCAGCATATGGGATCAATCCACACAATACATTAAGTAGTCAATATAGTTGTTGGCCGGTGATTATGGTGAATTAAAATTTACCACCATGGTTAACAATGAAGAGAAAGTTCATGATATTAATGTTACTAATATTAGGTCCTAAATAAGTTGGTAATGATATCAATGTCTACCTGGCTCCACTTATAGAAGACTTGAAAATGTTATGGGACATAGGTGTAAAAGTATATGATGCGTACCATAATGAGTCATTCAACTTGCAAGCTGTCTTGTTATGGATAATCAATGATTTTCTTGTATATGGTAATTTATCTGGTTATACTGTTAAAGGATATTATGCTTGTCCTATCTGTGCTGAGAACACCCTAGCTAGTCACTTAAATCATAGTAAAAAGACGTCATATGTTAGACACAGGAGATTCTTATCACGATATTATCCTTACCGTATATAGAAAAAGACTTTCAATGGTGAACAAGAACTCAGAATTGCTCCCCAACCATTAAGTAGTGAAGAAGTCTTTCATAAAGTTCAATATTTAGTAAATTCATGGGAAAAATCGAAGAAATGAAGTACAATGGGTAAAGAAGATATTGTTACGCAGTGTTGGAAAAAGAGGTCAATTTTCTTTAACTTATCATATTATCAGACATATTTTAGATGTCATGCACATTGAAAAGAACATTTGTGATAGTCTTATTGGGACATTGCTTGATATTCTAAGAAAATCTAAAGATGGATTAGCTTCTAGAATGGATTTGAAAGACATGGGATTAAGGTATGAGTTAAGTTTGCGGTAATCGTACATTTCTGTCACCTGCATGCTACACTTTATCTAAGGAAGAAAAAAAATATTTTGTAAAGTTTTTAGTGAGATTAAGGTCCCAAATGGGTATTCTTCAAACATCAAGAAATCTAATTTCCATGGACGACTTGAAACTATATGGGTTGAAGTCGCATGCTTATCACATCCTAATGCAATAACTTTTACCTATTGCTTTACGAGTTGTGTTACCCAAACATGTTAGATATGCTCTCATTAGACTTTGCATGTTCTTCAATTTGTTATGCCAAAAGGTAGTGGATGTGTCAAAGTTAGATAGAATCCAAAATGAATTTGTCACAATACTTTGTTTACTTGAAAAGCACTTTCCTCCTAACTTTTTTGATATTATGATCGACCTCATTGTTCATCTTATCAGAGAAGTAAAATTATCTGGTCCCATGTATTTATGATGGATGGACCCATTTAAAAGATATATGAAAGTGTTAAAGGGTTATGTTCAACATCGTAATAGACCTGAGAGTCGTAGTGCTGAGTCGTACATTGCAAAAGAGGCATTAGAATTCTATGTTAATTATTTATCTAGTATGGATATTATTGGGATTCCCCTATGAAAGAATGTATTTGGTTATTCAACTCAAAATGAAAAAGCTCTAACTAGTGGAACTGTTGAGAAAGCTAATAATGTCCTTCTTCATCAAGCGCACTTATATGTTTTGATGAATACGAGCGAAATTCAACCATATATAAGGTATTAAATTTTACGACGCATAGTTTATTGTTACATCAAATAATATTTGAATTATTGTTTGATGATTTATTTTTAATATGCAATGAGCATTTAAATCAATTAAGGGTTGACAATTCTATTAAGTCAAAATAACTCAAATGGTTACATGATGAACAAAATCGAAACCATAAGTAATTGGTTACGCATACGGGGAAGAATACTTATTCTTATCTAAAAATTAAATTTATTTTTAATATGGTTCATCTAATATATGTTATGATATAGATTAAGAATGAACTTTTATTATCTAATCAAAATGTCAACACTACGATGGATTGCCCATGGTCCTCGATTCACAGTAATCAAGTATCATGGATATATCATCAATGGTTGTCGTTTTTACACAAAGCAACGAGATAACTTAAGGATCCATCAAAATAGTGGTGTCATTCTAGTTACCAACCCCATGCAAATCTCTAGTGCTAAGGATAAAAATCCAATATGTGATTATTTGTCATTCTATTGAGTTATACAAGAAATATGGGAATTATATTATACAATGTTTAGAGTTTTAATTTTCAAATGTAATTGGATTGAGAATAGTAATGGTGTTAAAGTTGATGATCTAGGAGTTGTGCAAGTTGATCTCAATCAGATTGGACATAAGAATGATCAATTTATATTGGCTTTACAAGAAAAAAAAAATTTACATTGAAGATCCAATTGATGCCAAATGGTCTATAGTACTGTCAACACCTCCAAAAGACTATAATGAAGATGATGATTTGTACGATATTCATGTGGAGCACATGTCTTTATGTAATAATTTGCCACCTGCTGATTTATTTGACCAAATGGATGACCATCATCTTGCATATGCTCGAGACAATGATGAAGGATTGTGGGTTTGAGTATTTTTTAAGGTATTAATTGTCTCATGTGTCAAAGTTATCGTGTCTTTTATAATTTTATTTTATTTTTTTAGTTTTATCATATTATATCATGTTTTGCATATATGATGGCAAACATATTTTGTTTTTGTTTACAAATTTGATGGATCCTTCTGAACACTCAATTGAAAGCTCTCAAGTGCCAAAAAAATGAGGTATCATCAGTATGTGTAAGATAATTAAGAGTCGTGCTTTTGGAGTTAAACTCACGATCAACGTAAATGATAAAGGTCAACCAATTAGGAGGAATGGCATCCAGTTCAATAGCTACATTTAGGCGATAGGGTGGTGGTATGTAATACGGTACCCATAAATATCGTGAATTGGCACTCAGTAAGCATTGAAATGAAAAATAAGATTTTGGAGACAATATTGGTAAGTTAAATGAAACACAATGTACTATTGCTTTTTAATTAGTTTATTGCTAATTAATTTGATTTGTGCTAATCCACTTTTTTATAATATGTTGTAGGAGATGTATGATATTGATGCTAGCATGAAGAGGTATGTACTTTAGTCTACTGCAAACAAATGGAGGAACTTTAAGACCAATCTTATATCAAAGCACATATTCCCTCATATTAATGACTTGGAATTTCTATAATTTTCACCTAAAAAATATAGCAATGTCATAGATGTTGGCGTGTGGTAGGAATTTGTGAACTCTCGTATAACAGAAGAGTTTTAGATATATATTTATAGTTAGTAAAGTTTTTGTTTATACAATTTTCTTCAAATGTTGATCTGTATTGATCTTACAGCAAAAGAGACAAATAGCAAAAGAGAAAGAAAGAAGAATGTGTCCAACCATCGTCTATCTAGAAAGGGATTTGTAGAGCTGGAGAGTGAACTTGTAAGTTTTTTTTTTTTTCATTCAATATGTTTATAATTGATAATATATTCATTTGGTAGTACATTTTAAAATCTAACATGTTCATTCTTTACGTTAAAAATAGAAAAAAGCATCGGGTAGCGATGCTCAAATTGATCATGCCTTATTACGGAAGGCTTCACAACAGAATAAAAAGGGAGAATATATGAATGATGCAAGCCGACTATGTGGAGAAAGAATTTTAAGTGTAGTTTAACTTTTTTATAGCATTTATAGTAATAAATTTCATGTTCATTGATTAATTTTATTATAACATTGTAGGACGAGTTGATGACACAGAGTACATAGGGTAAATTTATAAACTTCTGTCTAAAAGATGTACTGACGAAAGTTCTTGGTACACCTGCGCACCCCAGACGCATTAGAGGTCAAGGATCTATGGTAACTATCACATCTTATTTTGGGAAGCCCAAAAAGTTGAATATCTCTCAAGGTATGCAATTGGATCAACAACAATTGGCAGAGAAGATGAGGTGGTTCACAGAGTATAAAGAAGTTTTGACAAACATTGTTACGAACAAAACTGATGATGTCCAGCAAGAAAAATCTACAATGCAATTTCGTTCGAGTAAAACTAGCAAAAATATAACTGGATTATTAGAGGAAAAAGAATATCCAATACCTCAATCACCTATGCCAGTCACACCACCAGCACCTGCACCTGCACCTGCACTTGCACTGGCACCATATAGCAATAAATTATGTTACATGTTAATCATAGTAGATGTGATGTTAATAATATTATGAACATAACTTCTATTTTTTTAGATCATTATAGTGTGAGCCATGCCATATGTTTATCTAGTCATCAGACTATATAGTGGCAAGTGGGGTTATCTTCATGGATCATATTCTTAATCAGATGATCCACGGGCTTTCATCATTTTTTGGTGATGTTCGGGTGATAGTGGACGTAGCTATTCATGGTGATGCACAGTTGCCTCGTCCAAACCAAGACAATAGATCGACAAATGTTTTTTCTGCACTTAGTTCAGTTGTTACTTGGCCTCGAGATTAGGTCATTATTGGTATACATGAGGTAATGTTTTTGGTAAATATATTTTATAAAGTCAACCTATTAATGTCAATTAAGTTTGCAAAATTTTTTCAACTATCGACTATAAAGCAACAAGGTAAGTTGCTAGTTAAGAGAGCACCAACATTGACAAAACCACAATCATCGTAACAAGTATCTTTCGTTGGGTTACCACCAGGATTACAAAAGATGTATAATTATGTGAATAAGGTAATGGCACCTGATGAGGTAATACACATACTTTTTATTGAAGTCTTTGCTTTTGATGGACATGTATTTGTGGCTCGAGAAGATTTCATGCAATTTTGTCACATGGAAGAGCTAAGTGTCACCATTACTCAAGTTTACATTGTGTACGTATGTCTTTTGAATTTTTATTTGATTATTATTGTTTGGCTATACCATATTACTCTTTATTATTTCAGTAAACTTTATACAAATTTAGCTGTACTTGGCTTGGGGAAGTATTTTGTATTTGCTGATCCATCAATATTGTCATATGGAATGTCTATAAGTATAGACACCCAAGCTCGTCACCTAGACAATAGAATGATAGATCCAAGTGACGGAGGAGTAGCGATATTTTCTTATAACTTGAGGTAAGTTATAATACTAGTTAAAATTATTAATAATTTTGCTCACAATATTTTTAACATTTATTTTTCATAATGTAGGTAGCATTGGCTGTTGGTGGTTTTCGAGCCTCGTAATTTTGTGTATAGTATTTTTGATCATTTGAACCATGATTCTGGTCAAGATTTAGATCAACTTATGTCTACATAAGTGAAAATATTTTCATTTATGTTAGTATGTGTTTTTTCTTACTCGTAAGAATATTGATTATTTTCTATTGGCAGCTCTTTTAAATTGTTTCAAGTTTTCAAAGAATTAAGCAATAGGCGCATTCCTAGGAGTATTCTGCTAAGGTATGTATATTTAAACATATATGTTATATTAGTTTTATTTATTTTGCAAAATACAATAATTAAAAATTTTTAATGCAGTGTCTACATCAGCCTTCAAATACTGAGTGTGGATATTATATTATGAAAATTTTAAGTGACATCATTGATAGACGTGATAGAAATATCTCATATGCAAAATGGAAAGTTTTTAAGTATTTGCTTATGTAAATACTTAAGTAATTAATTGATTATTAAAAATTTTAATTGGATTAACTTTTTCTTTTTTAATATAGTTAGTGGACATAGATACTTATACCTAATCGAATATTGATCAAGTTTAGAAAGGAGGTTGGACAATTTCTTTGGAGTGCTATATTAGAAAGTTGAACCTTGAAGATTTTTATACGCATAAATATTAATGAATTTATATAGTTGAATTTTTAGGATTGTGTAATATTTAAACTCATGTATTATACATATCTAGCTCAATTATGATCGACATCAAATTTTTTTCATTTGCTTTGTTCATCTTTTATTACTTTTTTGGATTACATTATTTTGAGTGTTTTCAAACACGAAAGAAGTAATGACGATCTTTGTGAGAATGGTATTGAAGTGTATAACAGAAAAATTTTGGTTGCACATTATGAAGAATTATATTGATGTACATGGTTGATGTGAAAAAGATGAAAAATTTTATATATACAAGTTTTGGATAATTTGAATATATAAATTTTGTATTTATTTTGAAATAAATATAAAAAATAACTTTAATGACTTTTTAATGACAGTTTTATAATAATTGTCATTAAAAGCCCTCTTTTTAACGACAGTTCCAATAGAACTGTCATTGAAGGGCTTTCTTTTAACGAAAGTTTCAATAGAACTGTCATTAAAAGGCTCCCCTTTAATGATAGTTTCAATAAAACTATCATTAAAGAGCCTTCTTTTTTAACGACAGTTCCAATAGAACTGCCATTAAAAGGGCCTCATACTTAATGACAATTCCAATAGAACTGTCATTAAAGTTTTTATTTGTTGTAGTGAAAACTATCCACCAATATGTTTCATTATATCTGTAATGATATTAGTTAATAGTTATCTTTATAATTGTCAACTAAAGTAATTATTATTTCATGTTTCTTAGTGATATATAAATTTTTTTATATAATTATCAATTGATGTGGTTATTATTTCTTTGTTTTTCTCTTTTTAATGGCATAGAAAATTTTTTAACTTTAAGCTTGTGTACATTCATACCAAAAAATGAAGAAGACTCTATTAGAAGCTGTAAAGTGTATCGACAAGACTCATTTTGATTATACTCAAATCCTATTTTGGCAAAGCCAGTATAACTATAAAAATATAAAGCAAAAAACTTACGATGACAAGTACTTACCTGTATGAAGTAATATGTAAGAAATTTTTTTTTTTTGGAAGATAAATTACACTTATCTGTAAATAGTTCATCAATAGTTTTGAAACTATTTGAAAGTTATGAAGCTTTATGATATTCTAAAACATGACACATTATCATCCAAATTATTTAACATATTATTTGCTTATACATTATGAAGAAAGTAATAGACTAAAAACCATCACTAAAAAATAAAAATCTATCATACAAACGGACAAAAACTTATACTAACATACACTTTGATCGCGGGTATAAACCTTTACTAAAATATTTTTACATCTGTCAGTACATATAATAAGTATTTACTAACAGATTTTTTGTTCGTTAATGTATATTCAAGGCTTTTACTAACAAATATACCATCTATCATAGTCAAGGTTTTACTTACGATTTTTTGCTTGTTAATATATATAAATATTTTAGTGATAGATTTATCTATCAATATATTTAAATGTTTTAAAAAATTTTTGTTTATCATTATATGTATAAAATCTATCTTTATTGACAAATACTTTTATCGTACAATATATATATATATATATATATATATATTTAAATAATTTTTTTACTCAAACAAAATATCCATCAATAAATAATTTGGTGGTACTTTAGTCTTCCATATCCCTCTCCATGGAAACTGCTTGTTAACTTCACCATTACTCAGTGCTCTGACATAAGATTTTACAGAGAATTTCCTTTTCTACTTGCTATTCAGCTTCCATATCACTGCACTTTCCAAGCTGTCCTCTATCTTAATAATCTGCAACACTGCATAAAAATCTTCCAGCTGATTAATCTCCTAGTCTTGAGCATTTCTTCTAAGCTGAATACACCACGCTCCACTACTGGCTTCCATCGTACTACAGTAACTTATCCAAGCATCCTTATTACATGCTAGTGAAAACACAATCTAATCACCACACCACTTGTCTTTCCAAAAATTTATTGTGTTTCCCCTGCCTACCTTGAATTCCGTCCACCCTTTAAATTCCTCCTGCAACTTCCTCATAGCCCTTCACATACTAGCTCCATATGCCGCTCTTCCACACTTTGTCATCCAACCTCCCTCCATCATCCTAAATTTACAGCTAACCATTTCCTTAGTGATGCTTTATTGTGGATCAATAAGGGTTTGATCACCAATCTACCTCTTTGAATAGGTTGGGACAAAACACCCCAGTCCACCATGTAGAATATTGTTATTAGCAGTGTTAAATCTCTTTAATGAACAATTCCCCTTAAATGGCTATCATAGTTATTACATTTTACATTTAATCAAAAGTCTGCATAACCAGCTATGTACTAGTCATGGTTCTTATGCCTTGTAAATGCATGTTTATACAAATGATGCACACATTTAAGTTCATTCATTTGAGGAGAAAGATATATTTATGATAGGATAACATAGTCTTTCAGGTCATTTATAGTTACATGTACTCTTGAGAAATTTTTCTTTCAGAACCAACAAAAAAAAAAACTTGGGCTGTGACATACTTTTGCTGTTATAACATAATACTACTATTCTTGATTTTGTCATGTTAGATTTCACAGATCTTAGGGAGATTATTTACTTCTTTAGACTACTCTTATAGGATCTTTGTTCTTCAAGATCGATCTAATGTCAAGGCCTGAGGATATAAGATATTAAGGTTGAGGGCATTCCTTACAACAGAAGTATCTTACTCTAGTTTTGTGAGTGGACCGACATTTTAGAACATTCATTTGAGAAAGTAGTGGAACTTCAGCGGAAAGCGTGAATATTTCATCTTAAATATCAGTATTTACTAGATTTTGGATGAATGGATAATTAATCAAATCTAATTGTTAAGTTGGAAATGGCTAGATGCAGGTTATCTTTTCTAAACACTTTAGTATGCCTTTTTAGCTAAAAATTGGACCAATACCCCTTCAAAGAAATTAAAAATGTTGCATTTTTAAACCTATCAAAAACTTAATGATTGACAAAACTTATTTTCTCTTGAATTAGAGTGTCCTTTCCCCAGGCCTACTTTGCTGCACAGTATTTTTAAGAAGCATCCATGGCACCCAATACTTTGCAGCAAGAAGAGAAGAATTAGATAAAAGTTGTTTTATGTACTTGAACACAGCAATACAGTAATTTGTCTGTTTCAGTTAGGTTGATTTGCTTTTTCCTTCTATCTATGAAGACTTGGCTTAAGAGGTAAAGGAGTCTGAGCTACCATCAATCAGAGAAGAAATATTCTTTATTAAAAATAATGTCTTTAAATTGACATTTTAGTTTCGAGATAGATCCTGTTCTTGCAGCATCAGCTTCATTGACCTATGTTTTTTTTCTCTTTTGTCCTTTTTCATGTCACATGAGGATGCATTCTTCATCAGATACCTTGTATACTTTTGTCCTGGCCAAAATCATTTAAGTTGCTCTACAAGTGATGGAGTCTTGCAATATTTATTTTTTTTTAGAAATAATGTTAACTATGTTTCTTCTTATGCATACCATTTCGGTTTAACAGGGCCAAAAGGTTCTCCATAAAAAGAGAACACAAGACTTCAGTAATATAGGAAGTCGAGTAGTTTATATATATCTTGAGACATCGTGGGAGAAGGAATCATGGTGTAAAGCCCTTCGTCTTGCTTCATGTGAGGACAAGGAAAGACTCAGTGGTTCACCAAGTTAGGTGAAGAATTTCATAATTACCTGACATTATTTCATACAGGATATCCCTCATTTATGAAAACATCAGTAGGATTGGTTTCTCAGCAAGGGGTTAAGGGAAACAGGCTTGATGGTGCTTCATCGAAGGTTCGTCTAATCTGAAGAAGGCTTTTAGACCATGTCTGAAAAACAAGGGAATCTGCATGAATCCATCAGGTCGTGAAGAGAAGAAGATTTCTGAAAAACTTCATAAGGTCCAAGATTCACTTTTGCGTACTAGTTGGGTATAGACTGGTCCAACAACGAAGGTGCCTAGTAGTTCAATGGAAGAAAATACTATACCACCATCTTCATCAACTTTTTCTCGCTTAGGGAGCCAAAGTCATGTTTTTGTTACTTCTGATGTAGAATCTGAAGATAAGTTTAATATTGATGAGGGAACACCATGTTGGAACTTGCTCATTTCGAGGCATTTTTTTAATGCCAAATGCCATTCAGGCTTAAAAAGTTCCATTCCAGCACGCATTCAGGTATGATGCTTCCCTAAATATGATTTTACGGTATGTATCTATATGGATAAATCCATGCCATATGCTGGAGCAGCTGTAAGAGATGGAACCAGTGCATCACTCTTGTTGTTCTAACTGGTTTACTTTACTAGGCTAGTCCCTACAGTAGATTATACTTGGCAATAGGTAGAGATGCTCAAACTTCTTAATGCTAGGTGGAGGATCTGACTGCATAATTACTTGTGAAGAAAATGTGTCTTATATATAGAAGGATGAGGTTATTGCTGCACCGATGCAGCTATGGCTGTTGGCTTTTTAATGAGGGATAATATTTATAATAACTTATCATTTGCCATTACGGTCCAGCGTAGTTTTGGTTTCCCTTTTACCTTTAGATCAAGATAAAGGCACACAGTGCCATCTTTGTATCTGCCAAAGAGACAAGAGAACAAACAGTTAGGAGTACTTACTGATGTTCCTTCACAGTTCTGGCAATTGCATATAATTTCAAGGTGAGGAACATTGCCTAGGTCTGTTTACAAATATATGTTATTTTATTTTATCAAAAGCAAATATTATATATATATACATGTATAGTTAGCTATCACAAGCTTAAGTTTTCCAAAAACTTCACAAAATCACCTCATTTACAAAATAAAATCCTGACATCCAAAGTTTCAAAACCTGATCCCATCTATGTGGAATTAAATTAGAGGGTTCTCCACCTCAAAACCCTACCACATTCTTCTCCCCCCACAGTATTCAAAAGATAAACAGAGGGACCATGGCCATAATGCCCTTCTTATTCTTTGAACTTGAAGATCATCCCTTATTTTCCATTCCACAGCTACTGGCACAGATACCACCTAACTTAGCCCTAAGCTTTCAATTCCCATATACATGTATAATTAGCTATTCCGAGGCTGGGATTTCCACTTCCTGCTTCTACTTCTTGAAACAGTGATTATTGATTTTTTATATTTCATTTTGTAGGTACAGATGAATTAAAAGACTTAAAAAGCACTATATCAACGTCCTGGTGGAAGTCTATTCTAAATTCCATTGCTAAACAGGTTTCACACATTTGTTAATATATGCTAACATCATTAGACAATGAAAATATATAAAAATATGTTCCGATTTTCTTGTAATTGTGTTACAAATGTTTCACTAACAAAGTAACTGTCTCCAGTTTTGCTCAGTGTGGAGAGAGGGAGGAAGGATAGGGGAAAGTAGTAGAAGTGGCCCATTGAACACTATGAAGGAAAATAGTGTTTAAGGTTACTCAACTTATGTTCCAGTTGGGTAATGTCTGTGAAGCATCCTATCTCATAATAGATATAAGTTATCTTGTTGGCAATGGAAGGGAGGCTTTCCTCGTATTAGAATTTTTTTCTTTTTCTTTTTTTTTTTTTGGGTAATATTGAGGGCAATGATAGGAGAAAATGAGAATGCACTATACTGGAAAACTTGCAGAAGTCTGCAAACCTGGCTGTTGCAGCCAAATATCTAACATGTAGATCTGTGTTTATGATGTGTAAGTTGAACCAAATAATCTGTCGCTAAAGATACCAAGTTGCTTAACTGGTTGATTTTGCAAATTGAAAGTTGCTCTCTCCTTGTCAATATGGGTTGCATCACTTCGGGGAACAGTGTGCTTGCAATATAAAGCCTCCTCCTACTGACCAGTTATGCGGTTTCACTTCCATGCCTGATATAAAGTTTGTTCTTGAGTCTTCTATTGGGGAACACAAGGTTACCAGCGGACATATTGCTTTATTCTTAATCATCTATTTAAGAGTAAGCTAATCTTTCAAAACTAGCATTTAATTTCTTTCTTTTAATTAAATTGTTTCCTTGACTCTACTCATTACCTGCACAAAACTATATAGTATGAAATAGCCACATTCTGGCATGTAAATTACAACTAAATACATACCTTGATTATCCTTTTTTAAGCTCTAAAGCATTCAGCCAGACATGCATGCATGCACATATGAACAGTGTACTTTCTTCTATCTGTAAACCATCAGGAGCAGCTTCCATGTACCTGATGGCGGTCAGTCACCTTGGTGTTTACTCAGTCATAGACTGTACTTCATTTTTGGGAAAGGTTAGGTTGTCATGCAAAATCAAGCATTGACAATGTTAAAGCTTTTCCCCTGCTGATAATATAGCATTAAGTGGATGAACCTATAGTACTATTTGGTTTCATTGATACTAGCTTTGCTTATGCAGGCAGCCATACGTGAAACCATGGCACTACCTAACAGTGACAGCCTATGTGTTCTCTGGATGTTAGCAGAAAAGGATGACCGGGTTTCCAGGAGAGCCGCTTCATTCTGATGGCTTAATCAAGAAGCAGGTAGCACTTACAACAATGTGCATGAAGCTTTCAGCTCTTCATCTGGGGAAGCCAAAGCCAAGACCGAAGCCAGTAGGGGAAAGGGAAGTGATCATCCTGGAAGTAAGTGTCAAAAACTGAAGAAGGTAGAATGCAGTCAACAACCAATTACTGAATTAATGAATCTGTCTGCACCTGCATCAAGCTTTACCACTGCATCCCTACAGGAGAGTAAGTCTTTACAAGAACTAAAACTCCTTTGTTGACTAGTACTGAACCACAAGAGGACAGAGAAGAAATAACGAGGTGTTAGTCACCCAATGGGTCACAGTTCGAAAGGCAAAATATTCCAATTGAACGGATGAGTCAAAGCTGAGGAAGATGGGAAGGAAGGCAAGGATGCTTGATCTGGGGAAGAAAATGGGGGAGAAACTTGAAGAGAAAAGGCGTCATATTGAAGAAAAGGGCAGGCATATTGTGGAAAAGATGAGAGGACCCTGAAAACAGAATTTGGTGGGAAGGCAAAACCGTTATTGGATAGAAGGATGGCAAAGAGTCAGGATAAATTATTCACATTCACTTAATATACAGCTCTTGGTGGTTACAAATGCCTTGACTATACAAAAATTATGTATGATCTTTGCTTTCCAACAAGATTCAGCGACTTGGTTTTCTAATTTAGTTTAATTTGTTGCAACCCTTCACATAGAGTAGAATTTTTTGATACGCATATTTTCATAGGTTTGTTTAGTGTTCGTGAAAATAAAAAGAAATAAAAATAATAATAATAACGAGTCACTCAAATGACATAAAAGAGTAAATAAGAGTTATAATAATGTCCTAGAGATTTTCATATGTGATTAATTAAAGATAAAAAAATTAATTAACAAAATTAACCTGAAAAAATTCTCTCAACGCAAAGTTAACCTAACATTATTAAATTACATGTTAGTAACAAGATGATCATTATCCCTAAGACATTCCGACAAGCACTCTATATCTTATGAACAATTATGCCTTCTAATTAATCACTACAATAGACAGCATATGAGTAAGTATGCCTTAGAAAGCATCAAAACATGTATGATAGCAAATAGAAAAAATCTTTCAGCCCATTGTCCCCTTGGCACCACAACGAATAAGAGTTTGATGTTGCCCTTGGAATAAAAGAAAAAACCAATCATACAAGAAATTTTTAAGCACTTGGACTTATATAACAGCATACAAAAGTTATATACAAATGCTATGAGGCATGCATGCACCAAGACAAAATGTGATGACTGAAATTCAATTGGTTTCACAAATATGCCTTCCAAGATGTAATGGATAGCAAGCAGCAAAATTGTAACTAAGCACTACAGAACCTACTTGCTGTTAAGACTTCGGCTAGCAGCATAGATGCTACCTTTATAACCATATTCTTGGGACAACTCTCCAATTTTTTCTACAATCATTCCATCATATATTATACCCTTTTTTTTTTAGCTCACACTGATGAATTTGCTGCCATCTAGAGAAATAACACAATTGACAAATTTTGAGTGCTCACAAATTGCATTACAAAATCTCTAGTAACACCCTAGATCATTTCTCCATCTATTGGTTACCAAACTAAATTAAGATCATGGTCTCTTTAATAGGATCAACTTTCCTGCCATAGTCATAATGCGCATGTGAGCCTTAGTTCTCAGATTAACGATTTGCAACACGTGGTAGTATGACAATAATTGTTGGTATGACTCAATTAGATCATCATATGTAAGAGACAATACATACTCTTTTGCCTTTCAAACTTTGCTACATAAAATTTGCATATCATATAGTTCTTTCATATCACCTATAATGTCTTTCGGCTTAATGATTCTAATATTAATAGATAACTTCTAAGCTATAATTTCTCTAATAATGGTAGAACTTACTTGTTGATGCTGTTAATGCAACTCTTCAAGTGTACAAATGTGTGTCAAATCACATCTTCTAATTTAGAAAAATCACCCTTATACAACTCTCACAGAACAAATCTTCCATGCACAATTTCCTTCTTTACAAGCAATCTGAAATACTTATTTATTATACCTATTGACTTTAAATTCAAAGTTCTTAATCAATGCATGCATACCCAAAAATCACTTCAAACTCTTTCTTATTTGGGAAAAGCTGACCTCTAGCAAGGATGTGAATCGAAGTTACTAATTTCATAGTAGGAGTTTGAGAAAGACCACATAATTTAGCGTCCAACACATTATACCTTCTGATAGCACCATTATTTGAATTATTATATATTTTTTGGCATGTAACTAAGACATAAGATGGGACAGGATGCAAGTTCTCATTAAATTCTTCATGTCAAGTTTTGTGTCTAGAATAGGTTCACATTAATCTTCACTGGTAGGCTAAGTAGGTTTAGTTTTTCATGATTGAGTATTCACACCCAATATCATAGTCCATCTGCTCATCGAAGTTGATCTCATCAGTATGCTGAGTGTCAAAGGGAGTCTCACTATGAAAGAATGGTTCAACGCCATGAACGTGTAATTGAATAATTGGATTACTCCTAGTACAAGAATTAAAAAGATTGATTCATCCTGAAATTTCACCATCATGTAAACCTTGTCTATTCTCAACAAAATTTCTCTCCACTAAATAAAAAATAACATGAAGAATATGTTATCATTGTACAATATAAATTCATCATCATCATCATTCACTAACTTAATTTTGATAGTAGTTTTTTAAGATCTTATTATGGTATGTAGTATAATATTAATCTTAGAGAAATCAACCTCCACATAAGATTTAACCAAATTCAATAATTATACATATGTCAAACCCCTCTGAACAACGTACTCTTTAGTTTTGGTAGGTCTACCAATATACTCAAAACTTCCACTAAACTCAGACCACTCACCATTCTAAGTTATAGTTATCTGCATTCTGCAATGACAATGAAAATATTTCAAATAATAACTGAAAAGATGAGCTATACATAGAAGAATGCGCGATTTTGTAGAAGAAACTATGATTTCATTCAATAAGTTATGCTTCATAAACTTGTAATGATTTTATGAATGAAGTTATGAATATCATTATGATAAACCAATTATAATATGATTTTCAACATGATATGAATCTAAGATTAGGTTACGATTCTTAACCTAAGTTACAAAATATAACGGAGATCACAATTTAAACTAAAACAAATTAAATCTTCACAATTTTAAGTTACATTACTGTTCAAAGGTATTCCTATCACCTTGATCGATTCGAGCACTTTTCGATTTTGAAGAGAAATATGTTGTGAAAAATACGAGCTTCCTTCTTTGTGTGGGATAACAAGTCAAAAATATCATTAACTACCTTAGATTTCTTCTTTGGATATTGGTTTGATGGATCTTAGATACAAAGGCAGAAAGAAAGAACCAAAAGAAAGAACGAAAAAAGATAGAGCTCGAAGAGAGACAGAGGTCCAAGAGAGATAAAAATCGAAGAGAGAGATCAAAGAGAAAGTATTCAGACAAATCTCTTGAGTTTTTAAGTTCATTTAATTTTGAAGGTATCATTGTCTTTTGTAAGGTATTTTTGTTTTTCTAATATATTTAAGTGCTAAAAATAGTTAAATTAGTAAAAAATGGTTTCTTTTGTAAAAAAAGAGGTGGTAGGATGCCCATTTTGGCAATTTCCTTAATAATTAATCCCTGCACACCAGATTCTTTAGATTCTTTTTTACCAATGGTCTAGAATATGTCCATGTGACATCTAATTTAGATTCTTTTTTACCAATGGTCTAGAATATGTCCATGTGGCATCTAACTCTTCGTATCTTGGACAATCGATCAAGAATAACGAGGCACTCTTGGCCTCATTTAAGATTACTAATGTAATCGTTGACTTTTCTGAGTAAAAATCGGACATAGTTATTCTAATCAATGATGCACCTTATCTATACCTATTAGGTGACCTAGTTAATGAAGCAAACAGTAAGGTCATGATGTAGTTTATCATAAAACAAAATCCAGAGGTTAACGCGTGACGGGTACCCAAGAAATTAATCAAATACCCATCGACAGATTTATCCAGCATGTCACGCACAAGATACATAGCTATGTACTAGTGCACGAGTGACATTGATGAGCCTACCCATCCTTACATCAGAAAAATCATATAAAGCTCTACTAATGGAGATCCTTAACGTGAGGACCAACGACATGTGGAACATGATAAAAGTCACAGAGGATAACCATCCCCTACACATAAACTTGGGGTTATTTGTGGCGTTGGATCAAAAAGAGCTAGTGGAGGTAGAGGAGTTCAAAGCATGCATGATGAAGAGGAATGACACAATCAAGTGCCAAATAAGTAAGTGTGCACATGACAAGAAGTTACAGGTTGTAACAAACGAGAAAAAGTGAAAGAACGTGTATAAAATGACACTCGGATATGCAACAAAGATTTTAGTGAAGTCTTCATACATACATATGAATACATCATATTCTTTTAATGCAACAGCAGAGCTACCATTGTCATGTAAGTTTGTTTCATAGTTTTAGTAATTTATTCATTTATTTATTAAGATTTTAAACATACATTTATTTATTTATTTTTTGTTTGTTGTGTGTAGATCTTGGATCATGAAGATAATGCAATGATTAAGCCTTTGAAGCTCACTGATTCATGAAATTCTCAAGTCAAAAATGCTAGGCTACAACATGGTGGGTCGAGTCCTCTCTCAAAACATAAAAAAAAGTGTACAATCTATAGCATTTTGAAAACATAACATTTTGATGAAATGGTTTCTAATATGTACGCTGCTTAGTAAAGTTATGACCATAGCTTGTTCAAATGATCTAATGTGCCATATGATCCTTTTGAAGTTTTTCTTTTAAAAAAAACTTTACATGGTAAACTCATTATATTTTTTATCATTATGTTTTTCTTAAATTCATGTTATTTCAAGTTTAATTAATTAATTATAAGATTAATTATAATAAATAGATTTTATTTTGTATAAAGTTCAATTAATTAATTATACGATTAATCGTGTCAAAGACATTTTATTATGTATAAATTATTAAAATAAAATATTGAAAAATAAATTAAAAATATTATAAAAGCTTAATGTTAATTTCCTCTTACCAATCAAAATTTTCTGTCTAAAAATTATAAATTTAGCTTTGATCTTTCAATTTGGCTTAAATTAAATCTTAACTCAAATAATTATAAATAATTAAAAGTATTTTTCGTTATTGAAATATTTTAAAAATAATTCAAATAAGTTATTCACTCTATCTTACGTTTATCTCCAAAATTTGAACACTTTTCAATGTGACATTTATTTGTTATAAATTTTTAAAATTTTAGATATTGTAAAAATATATTTTTAATGCTCATAAAATTATTAAAACTTTTTGTAACAATAACTTGAATATTTTTTTTGAATATCCAAATTTTTTGATAATATTCAATTTAGACTAAATTGATAAATCAAAGTTCGATTTACCACTTTTTAAATATAAAGATTTAATTGGTAATGTAAGATAAACATTAGAATTTTATGAGATTTTAATTTAAAAATTTATATTGATATGATCATAGATATATAATATTTTTAATGTTAAATTTTTATCTAATATATATTTTTTAATTTTAACAATCTTAATTTTTTATGTATGAAATCAAGATTATATATTTTTACACTATTTATTTTTTTATAGAATATGATAATTAAAGAAATATAAAAAATTATCATTTTTACTTAATTAATATAAAATATTTATTTGTTTTTAAATTATACATACAAAATTATAAGAATATAATTATCATTAAAAATAATTAAATTTATTGAACAAAAAAATTTCATATTAAAAATATATTAAGTTGTATGTTTTAATGAAGGATAAACATTAAAAAAAAAATTGAATTATGTTCCTTTTTAATTCAAAGTTGAATTTTAATTTGATTTAATTTTACATCTGATGTTTTAATTTCATTTAATTTAAATATTATTAAAAAAATTTAAAAATTAAAAACATTCAAATTAAAAATTTTGTATAAGAAATCTTGACTTTTAAATATTACATGATTGCAAAAAAAAAAAATAAATTAGTATTTAAAAAATTTCAAAATTTTTAAGTATTAAAAATATATTTTTTAAAAAATTTATATTATAATAAATTTAAAAATCTTATAAAATATCTTGTTAGCTTAAAATTATTTAAATTTAAATTATTAATTTAAAATGAAGTGTAAAATTCATGTGACTTATTTTTTAGGTAACCATATGTCCAAAGAGGCCTAAAAAAAAGAAGTATGATCTTGCTTTCCTTTGCCACTTAAATGTACGGCATCCGCCGTGCTTAGGCGTCTTCTTCCCTTCCCTAATCAAAGAGTCCACCACCCACCATAGTAGTCTCAAATAGGGCATGCAGGCCAGCCTCTTTTTTTAGTAGGTGATTCACTACCGAAGTGAAGAAAAGGCTGGATCAAGAAAAAGGGGTACTATGAGCCCTCTGCCCCACGCATCTAACTAGCTCGCGTGGTTCACCGGTTCCACCGACTAGACCCTTAGAGTGATTCAGTTGATACAAAAGTGTGCTTAAAGTAGGGGGTGTGCTGTCCCTATTAGGCTGAGCCTTTCCCCATAAGGCCCTATCATCGGGGCATAAGCGCCCTCTAACTACCCATATGCGAGGCACTATCTTAGCCTTCCTCTGAAACACATTGGCATGCGTGTAAACGAGGTGCTTCACTTAACTAAGCTATAGCCCTTATGTTTATGATACACATTTTATCTTATCATATTATGTATATAATTTCTCGTCTATGACATGATCCAACATCATATCTCCTTGATCTATTTGATTGGTATTGCTTATAAGTAATATTAGATTTATAATCCATTGATGTGATAGGTGTCCTTTTGTTTCCTTTTACGATGATAAATGGCCTACTTAACTTAGTGGTTAGAGTATTGCTTTCATACTGCGGGAGTCATTTGTTCAAATCCAATAGCAGGTATAACTTACTAGATACCATTGACCACGGTGTCTAATAAGTTTTTCTACCCACCTTCTTTTTCTTTTATTGATTTTGTATCTTTTCCATCTTATTTTTATTTTTAATTTTTTTCTTATATCAGAATCTGATTTCACTTGATTGTATTGAAGTGGCAAAAAATTTAAATGAGGTCTATAAATAGAACTTATGTTGATTTTATACAAAAGTTCTTTTGATTATTTGGGCGTACCAACTAGTTATAAAATCACATTGATAGCCTCAACTTGTGTCTGAGCTCGTCTGAGAGCTAGATTTGCCTCAATTATTTGTCTCTTACCTTCAGCTTTCCTTAAATTAGCTTCCCTTATTTCAAGAGTTTGCTAAGCTTCTTGTGGATCAATGTCCCTGCTCTTCTCTACATCATTTACTAAAATGGTGATTTCATTATTACCTATTCTAGCAAAACCACCTATCAGAGACATTGTTAACCATTGGTCATTAAGGCGTATTCTCAAAACACCTATGTCTACAACTGTAGCAATAGGCACATGATTTGGTAATACGCCAATTTGTCCACTATTAGTAGATAAAATGATTTCTTTTACTTTTGAATCCCAAAAAATTTGGTTAGGAGTCAGTACACAAAGATTTGAGGTCATTTCTTCAATTTGCTCTCCATTTCTAAATTCGTAGTCTTCGCAGTAGCTTAATCGATGTTATTTACTAAGTAAAAGTCCTATTTAGGAAGACTGTCTAATTCTCCGAAAAGGATTGATTTAAACCCTCTAATAGTTTCTATTAGACCGACATATTTCCCCGAAGAATTAGTAAATACTTTTGCTATGAAAAAGGGTTATGAAAAGAAACACTCAATTTTTCGCACTCTTGCTATGGTTAAATGATCCTCTTTGGATAATTCGCCCAAACCCAAGATAGCTGTAATGTCGTGAAGTTCTTTATAACATTGTAAAGTTTGCTTAACTCTTTGCATGGTTTCATAATGTTTCTCACCAACGATCTGAGGTTTAAGCATAGTTGACGTTGAGTCCAATGAATCTACCGCTAGATAAATACCTTTTGCAGCTAATCCTTTTAATAGTACGATAGCAGCATGTAAACGTGTAAATGTCATGGTAGGAGTAGGGTTGGTTAAATCGTCCATAGGTACATAAACTACTTGAATAGAAGTTGTGGACCCTTCTTTGGTAGAAGTAATTCTTTCTTGTAAAGAACCCATTTTGGTACTAAGGATGGGTTAATAACCCACAGCGGAAGGCATTCTACCCAATAAGGCAGATACTTTGGATCCAGCTTGGACGAAATGGAAGATATTGTCGATAAATAGAAGTACATCTTGTTTATTTAACATCTCGAAAATATTCATCATAGTTACGGTAGTCAAACCAATTCTCATATGAGCTCTCGGTGGTTCATTCATCTGACTATAGACTAAAGCCACTTTTGATTCCACAAGATTTTGTTCATTAATGACTTCAAATTCTTTCATTTCCATGTAAAGATCATTTCCTTCACAAGTATGTTCCAATACTTCGCCAAATACAGATACACCCCTATGAGCTTTAGCAATGTTATTGATCAATTCCACAATAAATACTATTTTACCCATTACAACTCCCTTGAATAGTTTGATTTTTCCTCCACGATGATAAAGGGCTAAAAGATCTACTACTTTAATTCTTGTTTCAAAAATAGATAATTTTGTATCTATTTTTATAAAGGCAAGTGCAAATTTATGAATAAGAGATGTTGTGTAAGTATCTACAAGCCCTAAATTATCAACTGGCTCTCAAAGCACATTGAAAATTTGTCCTAGAGTCGTTCCATCAACTAGAACACTTAGAGGAACTCTCGTATCAATCACTTCCATTCCTCGTATTAGACCATTTATAGCACTCATAGCTACGGCTCTAACTCGATTATTTCCTAATAATTGTTGTACTTCATAAGTCACATTAATTTGTTGACCGACAGTATATCGACCTTAACCACCAAAGCGTTGTAAATATTAGGCATCTTGCCCAGGAAAAGGCTACATCTAGTACTAGACCAATGATTTGAGCAATATGGCCGAGTTTTTTTTTTTTTTTTTCAAGCATGGAAACCCCAGGACCAGAAGTAGTAGGATTTATTCTCATAATATAATAAAATAATAATATGTCAAAATTTGTTGCGAAATTTTTTGAATACAAAAAAAAAAAAAATCTTTGACAGCAAGTTGATTGGTTAATTCAATAAGAAATGGGACTTAGCACTAGATTCCAGGGGTACCATCAACCGAATGTGCAATTCAATTGTTTACTTATTCAATTTCAATGAAGTAATATTCAAGTTCAACCAATCTATTTTCAAAATATCAAGTGGATGAATAAAATTTTTGAAGAAAGTCTTTCATTTGTTTATCATTATAAACAAAACCAGACCGTCCATATTATCTATGGAATTCGAACCTGAACTTTATTTATGATTCATTATTTCTATGTCATTAGCTTTTATTTCATTTCGTATTTTAGCGTATCAATTTACGTGCCCAGCCTATCCTTTTATCTTTATATCCATACCCTTTTTTTTTTTCATTTTCATGGACGAATTTCACATATTTTCATATCTAGGATTTACATATATAATATATATTACTGTTAAGAGTGAATTTTTTATTATTTAGATATTTCAATTCAAGAAAAGTGAAGGATTAGAAACTTGAAAAACAAGTATTGGGTTACGCTATATGTATGAAAGAATATACAATAATGATGTATTTGGTGAATCAAATATCATGGTCTAATAAGGAACCATTCTGATTAGCTAATAATATTAGTTAATAATTTTGTGGAAGATTCCTATGAAAAGGTTTCATTAAATTAACTCCTAATTTATGGCGGGTAGACCTTGTTTTGCGAGAATTCTTAATTCATGAGTTTTAGGGAGGGACTTATGTCACCACAAACAGAGACTAAAGCAATTGTTGGATTCAAAGCTAGTGTTAAAGATTATAAATTGACTTATCGTACTCCTAACTATGAAACCAAAGATACTGATGTCTTGGCAGCATTCCAAGTAACTCCTCAACCTAGAGTTCCACTTAAGGAAGTAGGGGCCGCGGTAGCTGCTGAATCTTTTATTGGTACATGGACAACTGTGTGGACTGATGGGCTTACCAGCCTTGATCATTACAAAGGACGATGCTACCACATCAAGCCCATTGCTGCCCCTTAGACCTTTTTGAAGAAGGTTTTATTACTAACATGTCTACTTCTATTATCGATAATGTATTTGGGTTTAAAGCCCTGTGGGCACTACATCTAGAGGATTTGTGAATCCCTCCTAGGTTATTCTAAAACTTTCCAAGGACCACCTCATGGTATCCAAGTTAAAAGAGATAAATTAAACAAGTATGGCCATCCCTTATTACGATGCACTATTAAACCTAAATTGAGTTTATCTGCTAAAAAGTATGGTAGAACGGTTTGTGAATTTCTACGCAATGGACTTGATTTACCAAAGATGATGAGAATGTGAACTCCCAACCATTTATGCGTTGGAAAGACTATTTCTTATTTTGTGTCGAAGTTATTTATAAAGCACAGGCTGAAACAAGTGAAATTAAAGGGCATTATCTGAATGCTACTGCAGGTACATGCAAAGAAATGATGAAAAGGGCTACATTTGCCAGAGAATTATGAGTTCTTATCATAATGCATGACTACTTAACAAGGGGATTCAGCATAAATACTAGCTTGGCTCATTATTGCCGAGATAATGGTCTACTTCTTCACATCCATCGCGCAATGCATGCAATTATTAACAGACAGAAGAATCATGGTATGCACTTTCATGTACTAGCTAAAGCCTTATGTTTCTCTAGTGGAGATCTTATTCACACTGGTACAATAATAGTTAAACTTGAAGGAGAAAGAGAAATTAATTTAGGCTTTATTGATTTACTACATGATGATTTTATTAAAAAAAATCGAAGTCGCAGTATTTTTTTTTTTACTTAAGATTGGGTCTCTCTACCAGGTGTTCTGCCCGTGGCTTCGGGGGTATTCACATTTGGCATATGCTTGTTTTGACCGAGATCTTTGGAGATGATTATGTACTATAATTCGGTGGAGGAACTTTGGGACAACTTTAGGGAAATGCACCGGGTGCCATAGCTAATTGAGCAACTCTAGAAGCATGTGTATAAGCTCGTAATGAGGGACGTGATCTTGCTCACAAGGGTAATGAAATTATACATGAGGCTAGCAAATGGAGTCCTGAACTAGCTACTGCTTGTGAAGTATGGAAGGAGATCAAATTTGAATTCCTAGCAGTGGATACTTTATAATCCAGTAATTATCGTTTGTTTTAGTATTTATTAGTTAAATTTCAATTAAACTTGGCCCAATCTTTTACTTAAAGGACTGAGTCGACCTTACCTTATTGTATATATTTTGGATAAATACATACTTATCTAGATATAAAAGATCTTAAATACAAAAATATAAGATTAAACACAACTCAAATTTTCTAGCGTTATTGTTGTGTTGGGTTTATAATCAATCCTATATATGGATCCTTAGGATTGGTGTGTTCTTTTATATCCCGCAGTTTCGGCTCCTGAATGAAGCCAAGTATCACAACTCCGTTTACCCATCATGTATGTTGTCCTTTTCATTCCGTGTTGGAATAAAAACTTATCAGATTTTTTTTATATTATTATACGAGATTTTACGAAAAAATGGTTCTTAATATCTTCATATTCATATAAGAGAACAAATATCTCTTGTTTCAATAAGAATTTTATGTAACATGGGGAACCCACCATTTATGTTTATAATTAAAATTTTTAATTAAAAAAAGGATTCCATCATATTCATATATGGTGAGATGATATTTCGAATTCTTGCAAAAAAGCATCCTTTCTTTCAATATTCATTAATTATTAGTTAATAATTGTTAGTTAACAATCCTAGCAATTGCATGCATATGCTTATTTTGATAAGAAATGAAAATGAACTATTTAAATAATTTTTCATCGAATGACTATTCATCTATTGTATTTTCATGTAAATAGAGATCAAAAACTATGGAAAAATCGTGGTTCAACTCGATGTTGTCTAAGGGACAATTAGAATACAGATGTGGGCTAAGTAAATCAATGGATAGTCTTTGTCCTATTGGAAATACTAGTATAAGTGAAGACCCGGTTATAAATGACACGGATAAAAACATTCATGGTTGGGGTGTGAGTTCTAGTTATTACAGTAATGTTGATCATTTATTCGGTGCTAAGGACATTCAGAATTCATGTCGGATGATAACTTTTTTGTTAGGGATAGTTATTCTATATATGTTGATATTAAAAATCAAAATTTTGAGATAGACAATAATCATTCTTTTTTGAGTGAACTAGAAAGTTTTTTTTATAGTTATCGTGATTATAGTTATATGAATAATAGATCTATAAGTAATAATCCCCACCATGATCCTTACATGCATGATATTAAATATAGTTGGAATAATCACGTTAATAGTTGCATTGACTCTTACCTTCGTTCTCAAATCTGTATTGATAGTTACATTTTTAGTGGTGGTGACAATTACAATGACAGTTACATTTATAGTTACAGTGCCAGGTGTTAAAATTAGGTCCACCTGTCTAAGACTCGATTTTGGTACCAATCCATAATGATCAAAGTCGAATCGTGAGCCTATTAATAAGGTAAATTCAATGAAGCAACAATTGGTACCATAAAAAAGCAGCCATAAACTTGAAAGTCTTGACCAATTTGAAAGATCATTTAATATAGTTGAAATAACTAAATTTTGGGTTGTTCGATCAACTAAGATAAAATCAATGAAATTCACAATTGTCTCAATATTCTTATGTTTTTTTAACTTTCTCTTTTTATTGTTATTGTCTGAATATTCAGGAACTAAGACCATTCCAATGCTCTTTTTTGCCACGCATAAACTGAATCAATAATTAGGATAAGCAAAAAAATGAAAGCTTCTATAAAAATAGATATCCCTAATACATCGAGACTCATTGCCCATGGATAAAGAAAAACTGTTTCAACATCAAAAACAACAAAAACTAGAGTAAACATATAATAACGAATTCGAAATTGTAACCAAGCATCGCCCATTGGTTTTATACCCGATTCATAACTAGATAGTTTCTCTAGACCTTTGCTAGTTGGAGCTAAAACTCTGAAAATTAGAAATGCCAAAATAAGAATAGCACTTGATATTATTAGAAATGCCCAGAAATATCATATACGTAAAGCAGAAACATAGACGAACTTCTTTGAATGTGAAAAATATACTGGATTAGTCAGTTCAAATTAAAATTGATTGTCAAGTCATACATAACCTTTTAGTCACAATAAAAATTTGCTATGGTACATGTCTCATTTTAAAATTTATTGATCGGAATCTTATTTTATTTCCATTACACTTATTTTTCGATATAGAATTCGATATAATATAAATAAATATAGATTTCTCTTATACAAAACAAATCAAACTTTCTCGCTTTCACCTCGCTTCATATTTTTCTAAATAAAATGATAAAATACGGTGAAAATTCTAAACTAAATAGAATTCTCTTTTTTTAAATCCTAATATGTTTTAGAGTATTAGAAATTAAAAAATTTTAAATTAAAATTAGAAATTGTAAATCAATTTCTTTTTCTATTTTGAATATTATTTTTTAATCTATTTTCATTATTTTTATTTTATTTATTTTATTATTATATTGATTTTTATTTATTTTATTATTATATTAATAATATTGTTTTTTATATTAATAATATTATTTTAATATCAATTAGTTTTAATTTTAATTTTAAAATTATTAAATAATAAATAAATTTTTTATTATTTATATTTATATTATAAAAATAAAATATTATGTTATTTATGTTATGTTTATGAAATTTTTTTATGAAAATCTCTTCGTTTTTCAAACTTTAACGTGTCCACAAATACAGTAAGGCCTTCATAGATCTATGTGGCATACTATTAGATTCGATTGGAGTTAAGTTAGGTTAAAGTTTTTATCTTTAACCGGGTTTACGTCATAATTTTGAATTCACAAATTCAACAAGATTTGGTGGGTATAAAAAAAAAAAAAGGAAGTATCACTAACTCTTTGATTGAGTAAAAGAGAAAAATTCATATATAATCAATCCACCTACGAAGATTAATGAAGAAAAATTGCTTTGTTTTGGTTGATCTGAGATTAGAAAGAGATATATAGTGATTGGATCCATTAAAATGAAATGCACTTTTGTTTTCAGTTTTGCTCTAAACGAACCCCGTATGAGCAAGCTTATGGGAATGCTTTTATTTCGATGAACTAAGCAAGCGAAAGGGACTTGTTACGAATAAGAAAGAATACAATAATGAGGAAAAAAACTACATAATTTTTTGTATTTGAATAGTATTTATAATAATATTTATTTAATTTATAATCTTGTTTATTTATAATATAAATAATATTATATTTATAATTTATAAATAAATAATAAAATAATATAGGGCTATACAGATTCGAGCTGTAGATCTTCTTGATAAAAGATATCGAACTAATTATTATCAAAATGATTCGATCTCTTTCAAAGACCCAACATGCATTTTTTTGCATTGGGCTCTTTCATTAACTAATATTTACATCAGTTAGTCTACTATATTTTTTCTTAACTGGAAAACGAGCCATTTCTCAAGAACAATAGCTAAGCGACTTGATATTACCACTTGGATCTGGAACCTACATGTTAATGCTCACGATTTCAATAGCCATACCAGTGATATGGAGGAGATCTTTCGAAAAGTATTTAGCGCTCATTTCGACCAACTCTCCATTTTCTTTTTTTGGCTGAGTGGCATGTATTTTCATGGTGCTTGTTTTTCCAATTATGAAGCATGGCTAAGCGATCCTACTTGCATTGGACCTAATGCCCAGATGGTTTGGCCAATAGTGGGCCAAGAAATCTTGAATGGCAATATGGGCAGGGATTCTGAGGAATACAAATAACCTCTAGTTTTTTTTCAAATTTGGCAGGCATCTAGAATAACTAGTGAATTACAACTCTATTGTACCACAATTGGTGCATTGGTCTTTGCAGCCATAATGCTTTTCACTTGTTAGTTCCATGATCACAAAACGGCTCTAAAATTGGCTTAGTTCCAACATGTAGAATCTATGTTGAATCACCATTTAGTAAGGCTACTAGGACTTGGGCCCCTTTCTTGGGCGAGACATCATTATACATGTATCTTTACCGATTAACCAATTTCTAATTGCTAGAGTAGATCTTAAAGAAATCCCACTTCCTCAAAAATTTATCTTGAATCGAGATCTTTTGGCTTGACTTTTTCCAAGTTTCACTGAGGGAGTAACCTCTTTTTTTACCTTTAATTGGTCAAAATATGCAAAAGTTCTCACTTTTTATGGAGGATTAGATCCAGTGATCGGGGGTTTATGGTTGATCAATATTGCACACCATCATTTTAGCTATTGCGATTATTTTCCTGATAGTGGGTCATATGTATAGGACCAATTAAGGTATTGGTCATGGTTTAAAAGATATTTTAGAGGCACATAAAGGTCCATTTACAGGTCAAGGCCATAAAGGACTATATGAAATCCTAACAACATCATGGCATGCTCAATTATCTCTTAACCTAGCTATGTTAAGCTCTTTGACCATTGTTGTAGCTCACCATATGTATTCTATTCCCCCTTATCCATATCTAGCCACTGACTATGGTACACAACTGTCATTGTTCACACATCATATGGATTAGTGGATTTCTCATAGTTGGTGCTCTTGCGCATGCAACCATTTTTGTGGTAAGAGACTATGATCTAACTAATCAATACAACGATCTATTAGATCATGTCCTTAGGCACTGTGATGTAATCATATCACATCTCAAATGGGTATGTATATTTCTAGGCTTTCACAGTTTTGGTTTGTATATTCATAATGATACCATGAGTGCTTTAGGGCATTCACAAGATATGTTTTCGGATACAAAATACCCATGCTTTGGCGCCTGGTGTAATAGCCCCTGCTGAAACAACAAGCACCAGTTTGACTTGGGGGGGTTGTGATTTAGTAGTAGTGGGTGGCAAAGTTGCTTTGTTATCTATTCCATTAGGAACCACAGATTTTTTGGTACACCACATTCACGCATTTACGATTCATGTGACAGTATTCATACTCTTGAAAGGTGTTCTATTCGCTCATAGCTCACGTTTGACACCGGATAAAGTAAATCTTGGTTTTCATTTCCCTTGTCATAGGCCTGAAAGAGGAAGGACATGTCAAGTATCTGCTTAGGATCATGTCTTCTTAGGACTATTCTAGATGTACAATGCAATTTTCAGTAGTAATATTTCATTTTAGTTGGAAAATGCAATCAAATGTTTGGGGCAGTATAAGTGATCAAAGGGTGGTAACTTATATCACAAGAGGAAACTTTGTGCAAAGTTCCATTACTATTAATAGGTGGCTCTGCGATTTCTTATGGGCACAAGCATCCTAGGAAATTCAGTCTTATAGTTCTTCATGATCTGCATATGGTCTTTCTTTTCATAGGTGCTCATTTTTTATGGGCTTTTAGTTTAATGTTTCTATTCAACAGGCATGGTTATTGGCAAGAACTTATTGAATCCATTGTTTAGGCTCATAATAAATTAAAAGTTTCTCATGCTACTCAGTCGAGAGCCTTGAGCATTGTGCAAGGACGTGATGTACGAGTAACTTATTACCTTCTAGGTGGAATTGCCATAACATGGGCATTCTTCTTAGCAAGAATTATTACAGTTGGATAATGGCTAGGAGGATTTGAAAGGCATTATGGCATTAAGATTTTCAAGGTTTAGCCAAGGCTTAGCTCTAGACCTGACTACTCGTCATATTTGGTTTGGTATTGCTATTGCACATGACTTCGAGAGTCATGATGATATTATTGAGGAACGTCTTTATCAAAATATTTTTGCTTCTCACTTTAGGCAATTAGTAATAATTTTTATGTAGTCTTTCGGAAATATTTTTCATGTAGCTTGGCAAGGAAATTTTGAGGCATGGGTACAGGACCTTTTACATGTAAGACCGATTGCTCATGCAATTTGGGATCCTTATTTTGGTCAACCGGCTGCGGAAGCTTTTACTCGAGGGGGGGCTCTTGGTCTAGTGAATATCGCTTATTCTGGTGTTTATTAGTGGCGGTATACAATTGGTTTACGTACTAACGAAGATTTTTATACTGGAGCTCTTTTTCTATTATTTTTTCTGCCATATCCTTAATAGCGGGTTGGTTACACTTGCAATCGAAATGGAAATCGAGAGTTTCATGGTTCAAAAATGCTGAATCTCGTCTCAATCATCATTTGTCATGACTTTTCAAGGTATGTTCCTTGGCTTGGACAGGGCATTTAGTCTATGTCATAATTCCTGGATCTCGGGGGATTATGTTTGATGGAATAATTTCTTAGATGTATTACCACATCCCTAAGGTTTAGGTCCACTTTTTATATGTCAGTGGAATCTTTATGCTCAAAACCCCGATTTAAGTAGCCATTCTAACCCTTATTAGGGGTTCCATCCACAAACGCAAAGTTTATAGCTGATCGATATTGCTCATCATCATTTAGCTATTGCATTTATTTTTCTCGTTATGGGTCATATGTATAAAAGTAACTTTGGAATTGGACACAGTATAAAAGATCTTTTAGAAGCGTATATTCCTTTAGGAGGACGATTGAGGCGTGGGCATAAGGGTCTTTATGACAATCAATAATTCGATTCATTTTCAATTAGGCCTTGGTCTAGCCTCCTTAGGGGTTATTACTTCCTTGGTAGCTCAACACATGTATTCTTTACCTGCTTATGCGTTCATAGGACAAGAGTTTACTACTCAAGCTGCATTATATACCAATCACCAATACATCGCAGGATTCATCATGACAGGAGCAATTGCTCATGGAGCTATATTTTTTATTAGAGATTACAATCTGAAACAAAATGAAGATAATGTATTGGCAAGAATGTTAGACCATAAGGAAGCTATCATATGCCATTTAACTTGGGCCAGCCTCTTTTTGAGGTTCCATACTTTGGCACTTTATATACATAATGATGTCATGCTTGCTTTTGGTACTTTAGAGAAACAAATCTTGATCGAACCGGTATTTACTTAATGGATACTATCCGCTCATGGTAAAACTTCATATGGATTTGCTGTATTTTTATCTGTAATGAATGGCCTAGCATTTAATGCGGGTCGAAGCATATGGATGCTTGGCTGGTTAAATGTTGTTAAAGAGAATAATAATTCATTATTCTTAACAATAAGTCCTTGAGACTTCTTAGTTCATCATGCTATTACTCTAGGTTTACATACAACTACATTAATCTTAGTAAAAGGTGCTTTAGATGCATGTGGTTCCAAGTTAATGCCAAATGAAAAGGATTTTGGCTATAGTTTTCCTTGCGATGGTCCAGGGTGAGGTGGTATTTGTGATATTTCAGCTTGGGACTCATTTTATGGCAGATTTATGGATGTTAAATACTATTGGATGGGTTACTTTTTATTGGCATTGGAAACACATCACATTATGGCAGGTAACCTTTCATAGTTTAATAAATCTTCCACTTATTTGATGGGATGGTTAACAGATTATCTATGGTTAAACTCTTCATAACTTATCAATGGATATAACTCGTTCGATATGAAGAGTTTATCAATTTAGGCATGGATGTTCTTATTTGGACATCTTGTTTGGGCTACTGGATTTATGTTCTTAATTTCTTGGAGTGGTTATTGGCAGGAATCGATTGAAACTTTAGCATGGACTCATGAATGCACACCTTTGGCAAATTTGATTCTATGGAGAGATAAACTAGTGGCTTTTTCAATTGTGTAAACAAGATTGGTTGGATTAGCCCACTTTTTGTAGGTTATATATTCATTTATATGGCTTTCTTGATTGCCTCTACATCGGGCAAATTTGCTTAATTCTTTATGTGTTGTATTCGTGATAATATCATTTCTTTTAATGGAGAAAGAGGTATGCCTTCTTATATTTCTACATCTAGGATCTGATTTGCATCATTATTATTGATAATAACAAGAACTGAGGAAAGCCTTGTATATTGAAATTAATTCATCAAGTTGATGATAAAATACATGGATGTTCTAGTGGACATTATACACTTGTTACACAAACAATCCCTTAGAGGCAAGTTCAAGCAGGAGGGACAGTGAGTAGGAAAAATTGAAGTTTACGCCTAGAGGGATTTGGGGTTTCTCATATTTTACAAGAGATGCTCACTTATAAATTTGATCATATTATAGCTCGCCAAGAAGTACTTGGTACTACGATCATTGGATGAACAATACCTAAACCCAAGGATGCTTTAAAATCTTTTCGATTACTCATTCGAGAACTACGATCTTTGGCTCTAAAACTGAATCATTTCCTTGTATCTGAGAAGAACTTCTAGAATAATAAGAAGGAAGTTTAATCAAAATGAATCAGAATTTTTCTTCTATGATCGATCGGTATAAACATCAACAGCTTCGAATTGGATCAATTTCTCCTCAACAAATAAGTGCTTAGGCGACTAAAATCCTACCTAATAAAGAGATAGTTGGAGAGGTGACAAATCCCTATACTTTTCATTACAAAACAAATAAACCGAAAAAAGATGGATTATTTTGTGAAAGAATTTTTGGGCTTATAAAGGGTGGAATTGGCGCTTGTCAGAATTATCGAGTGATTGGAGACGAAAAAGAAGACTCAAAATTTTTTGAACAATGTAGAGTTGAATTTGTTGATTCTCGAATACGAAGATATCAAAAGGGATACATAAAACTGGCATGTCCAGTACCCCATGTATGGTATTTGAAACGTCTTCTGAGCTATATTACGAATCTTTTAGATAAACCCCTTAAAGAATTATAAGGCCTAGTATACTACGATATGTGACTTGATCAAAATTATTATTTTACAGATTAGGAATGATAAACTGTCATCCCATTCAATCGAATTGGGATGCCTTGGATCTAACATGTCTTTTAGGAGGAGTAACATGAAGCTCAGAGTTATGGGTATATTCAATACTCCTTCAAAAAAGGGGATTGGTCTATGGTCGATTCAGTAAAAAACAAATAGGAATTTTTAGTTATACCTCGTGAAAAAAACGACTTCTTTGTTTTTGTGGAATTAACCATTCTTTTTACTTTTAGAAAGGAATGCAATTTTGTTTATGTTCAAATAAACAATATGTCATGGTTGCAGGAGTCTATACATCGTATATAGGCTTTAAAGACATCATAGCATAACCGTCGAGGTAACACAGGACCTAAACGATCGAATGGAACAATACATAGATAAGTAAATCCCATATGAATTCTATCGCACACTTTTCATTTAGGGGGATTCGGCATTCGAAGGGAAGTAAACTACTCAAGAATTTCACATTTCATTTCTGGCATAATTTATAATTGAATAAAGAATTTAGAAAATCAGAAAAACGAATTGAATTAATGAAATATTGCTTGGTCTTCACTAGGAACTTGAGTAACGGGTCAATTTTTTTAGGGTTTTCCAGAATTTAATTTAAAAACAAGATCTCTTTTCTTTATCTTTATTTGGTATTGGCATAACTACTTGAGCCAGATGAGAGGAAATTCTCATGTCTAATTTTTAAAAAGGGGGAGGAAATCATATAGGATCCTATCCTAATTTTTCTTTTGCTAGGCCCATAACTAAAAAACCTACTTTCTTACGATTATGAGGTCCATTCGAATATGAAATCCAATCTTGGAAATACAGCATCCCTCTTTGTTTTTACTATCCAAAGTTTCAATACATTTTGAAATCAAGAAATTTCTACTGGGGCAGGTGCTATCCGAGAACATTTAGCTGATCTACATTTGCGAATTGTTATACATTATTTGTTAGTAGAATGAAAAGAATTAGGAGAAGAAGTTCCCATAGGGAATGAATGGGAAGATCAAAAAATTAAAAAAAAGAAATGATTTTTTAGTTAGACACATGGAATTAGTTAAGCATTTTATTTGAACAAATATAGAACCAGAATGGATGGTTTTATGTCTCTTATTGGTTCTTCCTTCCGAGTTAAGATCGATCATTCAAATAGATGGGGGTAAACTAATGAGTTCAGATATTAATGAACTCTATAGAAGAGTTATCTATTGAAACAATACTTTTACCGATCTATTAACAACAAGTACATCTACGTCAGGAGAACTAGTTATGTGATAGGAAAAATTTGTACAAGAAGCTGTGGATACACTTCTTGATAATGGAATCCATGGACAACCAATGAATGATGGCCATAATAAGATTTACAAGTCATTTTCAGATGTAATTGAAGGCAAAGAGGGAAGATTTTGTGAGACTTTGCTTGGCAAACGGGTCGATTATTCGGTTCATTTCATCATTGACGTTGGACCTTCACTTCATTACATCATTGTGGATTGCCTCACGAAATAGAAATAGAGCCTTTTCAAACATTTGTAATTTGTGGTCTAATTAGACAACATCATGCTTCGAACATAGCAGCTGCTAAGAGTAAAATTCGAGAAAAAAGACCGATTGTACGAGAAATACTTCAAGAAGTTATGCAGAGGCATCCTATATTACCAAATAAAGTGCTTACTCTGCATAGATTAGGCATACAGGCATTCCAACCCATTTTAGTGGAAGGACGTGCTATTTGTTTACATTAGTTCATAAGGGATTCAATGTAGACTTTGATGGCGATCAAATGGCTATTCATGTGCCTTTATCTTTGCAGGCTCAAGCGGAGGCTCGTTTACTTATGTTTTCTTGTATGAATCTCTTATCTCTAGCTATTGGGGATTCCATTTCGATATCGACTCAAGATATGCTTATGGGGCTCTATGCATTAACGAACGGGACTCGTCGAGGTATTTGTGCAAATAGGAATAATCTATGTAATCAAAAAAACTATAAAAATGAAAGAATTGATGATAATAACTATATGTATATGAAAGGACCTTTTTTTATAATTGCTATAATGCAATTGGAGCTTATCGACAGAAAAGAATCCATTTAGATAATCCTTTGTGGCTTTGGTGGCAACTAGATCAACGGATTATTGCTTCAAGAGAAGTTCCCATCGAAGTTCACTATGAATCTTTAGGTACCTATCATGAGATTTATGGACACTATCTAATGGTTTGAAGTATGAAAAAAGAAATTCTTTGTATATGCATTCGAATTGGTGTTGGTCATATTTCTCTTTATTGAGAAATCGAAAAAGTTATACAAGTTTTTTGTCGAGCCTGCTTATATGATACCTAATCATATGGTATCTAAGCTAAGTAATTCTATGACACCGGTGCGAATGCGGGTCTCTTCGATTCAACTAGGACCATAGTTCTTGACCTAAAATTCTACACAAATCAAGATCAAGGAAACAAAGTTTTCCAATTATTGACTCAAAATAGGAGCAGGTTTGAAAAAGGATCTTAGAGTGTCTAGGGTTAACCCAAAAGGGTCTCTTAACACCCTCTTTTTTTTAAAAACATTGGAGTTATTTCACAAATACTTTCCATGGTAAGGAAGAGGGGGGGAACAAGCATAGTTGTAGACTGCAGTACAATGGAGAGTTGTATGCTTTCGAGAAAGATGAATCGTTTTCGAAAAGGAATCTATTAATTCTCTCCCAATTGGTTGGACCATAGGTGCGATTATTTACTTCTTGGGCGAGGTCTCTAGTTCAAAGTCCAGGATGGCCCAGCTGCGCCAAGGAAAAGAATAAAAGAAGCATCTAACTCACTTAGCTTAGGAGGATACAGCTCAGTTGGTAAAGCTTCGCTCTTGCAATTGGGTTATTACGATTACTGGTTGGGTGTCTAATTGTCCAGGCAATAATGATTGTATCTTGTACTTGAACTAGTGGTTCACTTTTTTTAAGTAATAGGGAAGAGGAACGAAACATACCACTAAAAGACTCTACTGAGACAGAGATGGGCTGTCAAGAATGTACAGGAGGTGGGATGGTCAGTTGGTCAGATCTAGTATGGATTATACATGAGCAGTAGTTGACATTGGTGGCTCTACTAAGGTCCCTTCATATGAGATCCCAGGGGAAAAGGATTAAGTTGGCCCTTAAGAACAGCTTAATGCACTATATCCTTTCAACCTTTTAAGCAAAATATGCCAAAAGAAGGAAAATCCATGGATCGACCCCATCATCTCCAGCTCATAAGAACTATGAGATCACCCAAAGGACGCCTTCGGTATTCAGGGGTCGCGGACTGATCATAGAATCCTGTTCAATAAGTGGAATGCATTAGCTGTCCGCTCTTAGATTGGGCAGTAAGGGTCGAAAAAGAGCAATCACTGATTCTTAAAACTAACATTCGAAAGAGTTGGGGCAAAAAAATGGGGGAAAGCTATCCGTTCTTAGTTCTCATGTAGCTAGATCCTTTGGAACCACAAGAATCCTTAGTTAGAATGAGATTCCAACTCGGTACTTTTTAAGATTTTAAGAAAAGTTGCTCTTTAAAGAGCACAGTACGATGAAAGTTGTAAGCTGTGTTCGGGGGGGAGTTATTGTCTATCGTTAGCCTTTATGGTAGAATCAGTCGGTGGCTTGATAAGTTGACACTTATGAGCTTAGCTGATACAAAGCTATATGATAGCACACTCAATTTTTTTCGATTCAGCAGTTTGATCTACAATTTCTCATTCATGGACATTGACAAGATAAGATTCTTCCATTTAATAGCACCTTAGGATGGCATAACCTTAAAATTAAGGGCGAGGTTCAAACGAGGAAAGGCTTATGGTGGATACCTAAGCACTAGAGATGAGGAAGGGCATAGTAAGCGATGAAATGCTTTGGGGAGTTAAAATAAGCGTAGATCCGGAGATTCTTGAATAGGTTAACCTTTTAAACTACTGTTAAATCCATGGACAGCCAAGAGACAACTTGGTGAATTGAAACATCTTAGTAGCCAGAGGAAAAGAAAGCAAAAGCGATTCTCGTATTAGCAATGAGCAAAATAAGAGCAACTTAAACCTTGAAAACGAGGTTATAAGAGAGCAATAAAAGCGTCATGTTGCTATGGAAGCGGTGGAGTGCTACAGCCTAGATGGCGAGATTCCAACAACCGAAAGCATCATTAGCTTACACTCTGACCCGAGTAACATGAGGCACTTGGAATCCCGTGTGAATGAGTAAGGACCACCTTGCAAGGCTAAATACTCCTAGGTGACCAATAGTGAAGTAGTACTGTGAGGGAAAGGTGAAAAAATACCCCCATCGGGGAGTGAAATAGAACATGAAACTGTAAGCTCCCAAGCAGTGGAAGGGGACTAGGGCTTTAACCACGTTCTGTTAAAGAATGAGCCAGTGACTCATAGGCAGTGGCTTGGTTAAGGGAACCCATTGGAGCCATAGCAAAAGCGAGTCTTCATAAGGCAATTATGACTGCTTATGGACCTGAATCTCGGTGATTTATCCATGACCAGGATGAAGCTTGGGTGAAACTAAGTGGAGGTCCGAATAGGCTGATGTTGAAGAATCAGCAGATGAGTTGTGGTTAGGGGTGAAATGCTACTCGAGCCTAGAGTTAATTGGTTTTCCCCGAAATGCATTGAGGCACAATAGTTAACTGAACATCTAGAGGATTGTTTTAATGCGGGCTGCGAGAGCAATACCAAATCGAGGCAAACTCTAAATATTAGATATGACCACAAAATAATAGGGGTCAAGGTCGGCTAGTGAGACGATGGGGGATAAGCTTCATCACTAAGAAGGAAACAATCCATATCACCAACTAAGGCTCCTGCCTAGAAGCAGCCACCCTTGAAAAAGTGCGTAATAGCTCACTAATTGAATGCTTTTACGCTGAAAATGAATGGAGCTAAGCGATTTCTCGAAGTTGTGGGATGTAAAAATACATTAGTAAGGGAGCGTTCCGCCTTAAAGGAAGCACCTGCATGAGCAGGGTTGGACGAAATGGAAGCGAGAATGTCGGCTTGAGTAACACAAACATTGGTGAGAATCTAATGCCCCAAAAACCCAATGGTTCCTCCGCAAGGTTGGTCCACAGAGGGTGAGTTAGGGTCTAAGATTAGGCCTAAAGGTGTAGTCGATGGACAATAGGTGAATATTCCTGTACTATCCTTTATTGGTCTTAAGGGACGGAGGAGGCCAAGATAGTTGAAAGATAGTTATCGGTTCAATGATGCAAAGTACCCCTACATTTTCAAGGTAAGAAAGGGTAAAGAAAACACCTTGAGCTAATGTTCAAGTACCAGGCGCTATGACGCTGAAGTAACATATGCTATACTCCTAGAAAAAGCTCAAATGACCTTCAACAAAAAGGTACCTATACTCAAAATCGACGCAGGTGGGTAGGTAGAGAAGACACAAAATAGCCCCTTAACTTTAAAAGAAAGGGTGCCTCCTCAAAAAAAGTTGCAGTAACTAGGCTCGGGTGACTGTTTACCAAAAACATAGGTCTCTGCAAAGTCGTAAGACCATGTATGGGGGCTGACGCCTACGCAATGTTGGAAGGTAACAAAAGTTGGTGACTTGATGACAAGGGAGCCGATGACTGAAGCCCCAATGAATGGCGGCTGTAACATTAACGGTCCTAAGGTAGCAAAATTCCTTGTCAGGTAAGTTTCAACCCGCACGAAAGGCATAACGATCTGGGCACTATTTCAGAGAGAGGCTTGGTGGTCTATGACGATGCAAACTACCCGCACCTGGATAGAAAGACCCTATGAAGCTTCATTGTTCCTTTGGATCGGCCTTGGCCTTTTCCTGCGCAGCTTAGGTGGAAGGCAAATAAGGCCCCTTTCCGGGGGGCCTGAGCATCAGTGAGATACCACTCTAGAAAAGCTAGAATTCTAACCTTGTGTTAGGACATGCGGGCCAAGGGACAGTCTTAGGTAGACAGTTTCTACAAGGTGTAGGCCTCCCAAAAGTTAAAGGAGGCATGCAAAGGTTTCCTTGAGCCAGACAGAGATTGGCCTTCAATGCAAAGGCAAAAAAGAGCTTTACTGTAAGATCAACTCATTGAGTAGGGGTGCAAGTTGACCTTAATGATCCAACGGTGCCGAGTGGAAGGGTTGTCACTTAACGAATAAAAGTTACTCTAGGGGTAACAAGATGATCTTCCCTAGGAGAATATATCGATGGAAAGGTTTGGCACCTCGATGTCAGCTTTTCGCCACTTGGGGCTGTAATATGTTCCAAGAGTTGGGCTATTCGCCTATTAAAGCGGTACGTGACCTGGGTTCCAAATGTCATGAGACAATTCGGTCCATATTTGGTATGGGCATTAGAGCATTGAGAGGGCCTTTCCTTAGTATGAAAGGATCGGGAAGGACGCACCTCTGGTGTACTAGTTATCATGCCCATTGTGAATGCTGAGTAGCCCAGTGTGAAGCGGATAACTACTAAAGGCATCTAAGTAGTAAACCCACCCCAAGATAAGTGCTCTCTTATTCTGACTTCCCCAGAGCCTCTGATAGCACAGCCGAGACAGCAACGGGTTCTCTGTCCTTGCAGGGATTTTGAGAATTCAAGAGAAGGTCATGGCAAGACGAGCCATTTATCATTATGATAGGTGTCAAATGGAACTGCAATGACGTATGTAGTTGAGGCATCCTAACAGATCGATAGACTTGCCATTTATTTTCATTCTTCAACTTTTTGACAACACGAAAAAACCATTATTCAACTCTTTAACAACATGAAAAAATCAAAAGCTCTACCTTCTCTCTCTATTTATCCAAGGGATGAAAAGGTGGAGGCCTTTGTTGTTCCCTCTGATCAAGAATTAGAGCCTCATAATCATTAGCCAATATACTTTTCTCATATGCCTTTCTTCTTTTATGGTTCGATATTCTGGTGTCCTAGGCCTAGAGGAACAACACCAATGCATCCCGAACTTGGTGGTTAAACTCTTCTATAGTGACGATATTTTAAGGGAGGTCCTATGAAAAAATAGCTTGACGGCAGGATGATAAAAAGCTTAACACCTCTCATTCTTAATAGTTTTTTAATATGAAAAAGAAAAAAAAATGAAAAATGAAAAGGTCGTCTTATTCAAACCCAATTATGAATCCCTTCTCTCCCACTTCACACCTCGAAACGCATTGTTCTTATAGAGAGAAAGGTGCTTTCATATCTTCTTAACCTAAAATGAAATGTTTAGGGAGAGGAAAGGTTCTTTTTTTTTTTTTAGGGTACTCGTAGGAATAGATCCAGTAAAGATGAGGTAGGGCCTGTAGCTCAGAGGATTAGAGCACGTGGCTACGAACCACATTGTTAGGGGTTTGAATCCTTCCTTGCATACAACTAGCCTAAAAGGAAAGGATCTTTCCTTCTAGGGGTAAAAATATCATGATCGGGATAGCGAACTTAAAGCTATGGAACTTGGGGGTAGGTCTTTTGCCGAAATGGAGTCACCTTACTTTTTATTTAGATTTAAAATTTATCGAAAATGGTTTTTGACCATATAATACCAGTATTCGCAGCGCGAATCATCATATCTTTTTTATGCCTTATAACTCTTCCTCAGACAGGAAATAGCAAAGCAAGTATAAGTATTAGAAGCATAGCAAAAATACGTTCCTCGTCATTAAATTAATATATTTGTTAGCGGTAATTGTGATCTCTTAGGAGAATCAATGACTGCATCTTTTATGCACTAGTTAGTACTAGTACATCTGATAATTCTTAATTGGCTAGTTGTAAATATCGCAAAACAGAATTATCCTAGACTTACATTGAGGTATTGATGGTGATTCTCAAATATAGCAAAACAGAATGTGATAAAATGAGATAGAATGCAACAGAAATAGGGAACGGATTACGTACTCTTAATGGTCAAAGCGAACCCTTTCATTATGACATTCTGAATTCTTTAATTCGGAATGAATAAAATCTCCCTACGTAGGATTCAAACCTACGACCAGTCAATTAACAGTCGACCACTCTACCACTGAGCTGCTGAGGAACAACAGGAGATTAGATCTCATAAAGTTCAATTCCCGTTCTCAACCCATGACCAATATGAACTCCAAGTTTCCTTCTAATCCTCGAACCTTCTTCATAGTGGCTTCGTTCCATACCTCATTCCATAAGGAACCTCAAAGTGGCTTTATTTCATTATATTTCATCCATATTCCAATTTCATTCATTTAATATCCTTTTGGAGTCATTGACATAAGAAATGCCGTTTCTAGTCTATCTCTTTCTATTTTTATATATGGAAAGTTTTAAAATCATTATATAATAATCCAAAAATTAAAATAGAAAAGAAAAAAGGGAGGTTTATGATGATTTTAAAATCTTTTATACTAGGTAATCTAGTATCCTTATACATGAAGATAATCAATTCGGTCGTTGTGGTTGGACTCTATTATGAATTTTTGACCACATTCTCCACAGGGCCCTCTTATCTCTTCCTTCTCTGAGCTTAGGTTATGGAAGAAGGAGAAGAAGGAACTGAGAAGAAGGTATAAAAAATAATTAGTTTTGTTGCAGGACAGCTCATGATGTTCATATCGATCTATTATGCGCCTTTGCATTTAGCATTGGGTAGACCTTAGCATTGGGTAGACCTCACTTTTGGAACAATTACAAACACTTTTTTGATTATGGATCTACTACTAGAAATTCAATGCATAATCTTCGCATTCAATGTGTATTCTTGAATAATCTCATTTTTCAATTATTTAACTATTTCATTTTACCAAGTTTAATGTTAGCCAAATTAGTCAACATTTTATATGTTTCTATGCAACAACAAGATGTTACTTGTACCAAGTAGTTTTGTTGATTGGTTAATTGGTCATATTTTATTCATGAAATGGGTTGAATTGGTATCCGTCTGGATACAACAAAATAATTCTTTTAGGTCTAATGTATTTATTTGATCTAATAATTATAAGCACTTTTGTGTTAGAATTGAGAAATTCTATGGCTAGAATCTTTAGTATTCTTTTATTTATTACCTATATCTACTATTTAGGTAGAATACCGTCACCCATTTTTACTAAGAAACTAAAAAGAACCTCAAAAATGGAAGAAAGAGGGGGAAAGGGGACTAAACAGGAGCAAGAGGTATTCACCGTAGAAGATCTTTTCCTTCTCTTTTTTCAGAAGAAAGGGAGGATCTGGATAAAATCATTGAAATCGAAGAGATCCGAGTGAATGGAAAGGAAAAAAAAATATAAGGATGATGAATTTGAATTAACAAACATATAAGGGGCATGCTACGAATATAAAAAATGCGTAGTTTATGAAAATCTAGATAGGAATCAAGAAATTTTGAATTTAGAAATATTTAAAAAAAAGATAAATATTTATTTGAAAAACTTCTTGTGAATCTTCTTTTCGATTCTAACCAATTGAATTGGCCATTTCGATATATAAAAAATGATCGATTTGAAAATGCTATAAGAAATTTTTTTCACTTTTTTATATAGATTGTTGAATAAAATAAAACTTAAAGATTCTTTAAAAGATTAAAAGAAATTCAAAAACATAAATTTAAAAATAAAAAGTAGTGAATTAATAAAAAATAAGTAAGTAGGACAAATATAATAAAAGATAAGAATAGATACGACTCCACCCTACATATTTTATGCTTTCTCCTATGAAGGAACTCATAATACTTATCCCATTCGGAATTCCATCAATTACTCGTCCATAAAAAAATGAGTTAGTTTTGCTAATCCTCTTATACTAAACAGTTAAACATATTGCATAAAATGTATCTATGTAAGCACGATTATATGATTAATCATATATCCAATTTTTTATTCTGTCCCATAGAATTCTCTGAAGACCTTTTTTCAAAAATGAATTAGGTAAGTTTAAATTTTGTAAAGATGAAAAAAAAGGTTTATAAAAAAAGGGTGCTATAAATATTCCAAAATAAGCTATACTGACTGAAAAAGTTGTGTTTGTAAAAAATTCATACCAATCAATTTTTTTTAAAAAAAAATTGATGTAAAAAGTTTGTAGACAGAATTAACAATTTTCATAATATATCAAAATCTATTCCTTCTTGAGTGAAAGGATTCCTATGGCTCCAACAAACAAAGTAAATATAACCAATACAAGTATAGGAAATAGGATAATATTGTTTGATTCGTGGGGATAAGACAAAGTCGTCTTAATGCCAAAATGAGTAATAGTAATAAAAGTTCTATTTCTTACATTACTAACAATTCGATATGCCTTTTTTCAAAAAAAAAAAAGAAAAAAGAAAAAAGTTCTTTTGGTATTATTCATTGTTAATAAAGGTACTAAATGAAAATTTTTGTTAATCCTTTTTGGTTTTTTTTTTTTTTTTTATCTCGTAAAGATATTGAATAGAAAGAGCTACTTTTTTTCCACTATAATTTTGAAAAAATGTCCTTCAAAGGTAAGTAAATATATCCGAAACATATACAATGTGGTTAATTTGATTAAGAAACAAGCTATTACTGTAAAAATCGGTGAATACAACAAACTATCATTAATAATTTCATCTTTGGACCAAAAACAAGCAAGCAGGAATACCACAAAGAGAAAGCTCACCTAATAAAAAAACAGTTTTTGTAATTGGCACATGCTTTCTTAAACTACCTATAAGAACCATATTCTGGCTTTTAACTGGAGAATATCCAACAATAGCTCGCATTAAATGAATAATTGATCCAGATCCTAAAAATAACAATGCTTTTGAATAAGCATGAGTAATCAAATGAAATAAAGTGGCTCGACAAGACCTCTTACCTAGAGCTAACATCATATAACCCAATTGAGGCATTGTAAAATAGGCTAAGCTTTTCCCTCCAATGATCCTAGTACCAAGTACTTCTTGGCGAGCTCTAATATGATCAGATTTATAAGTAAGCATCTCTTGTAAAATATGAACAAAACCAAATCCCTCTAGAGCCCAAACCTCTATTTCTCCTACTAGCTGTCCCCTCTGCTTGGACCTTCCTCTAAGGGGTTGTGTAACAAGTGCATAATGTCCATTAGAGCGTCCGTGTATTTTATCATCAACTTGATGAATTAATTTTAGGATATAAGGCTTTCCTATTATAACAGGCTGTTTAAAAGGATCTCCCGTTCTTCCTTTTTATAGTTATTTTAAATTAAAATTAAAATTAAATTAAATTAATATTTTGAAGTAATAAAATTTAAATTTTAAATTAAAAAATATGTCTACTTTTTAATTAATATGAAGCTTTAAATTTTAATTTACATATGTATATAAAATACTAGTTTTTAATTTAAAATTAATTATTTTATAGAAATACATAAAGTTAGTATTTAAAATTTATATATTTTTAATTATTGTTAATGGAACTGAAGAATATCTCAGCAAGAAAACAAGCTGCTTAAATGCATGCGATAAAACAAAACTAGGCCCAACTTATTATAGAACAGAATAGTGAACTTGCTACTGGAAACCAATGACATGAAGAGGATAGCCTGAGTACGTTCATAACACAAAATATTTGTGCCAAAAGTGGCGAACCTTCATCTCTGGCTTCCATGCTCATTTGGCCAACTTGTAACACATTCATAAACAAGTCACGGCTGTCGGCGGGTTCTATGTTGTAAATAAAAGTTGATGCAAAGGGTTAGAGATACAGATAGAGGAGGATTGAATTGATCTACTACACATTATCATTCACTGATCAATGCCTTTAAATAGGCAACATTTTAACAACTGATAGCCAGAGACAAGGGGAATAATAATAGTAAAATATTAATAAATCGTTAACAGATTATTTGCCAAAGATATGATTCTTTTAACCAACTAATTGACTCAATCAAACTTCACAACCTTAACAAACTCTCCCTTAAACCAAAAATTTGCAAATATTTGGTTTAAAAGATTATAGCTTCAAACTGATGGATTTTCCAAAGTGCAGACACCAAGCAACCTTCTTAACTTTTGAAATGCAGCTATCTTTAAAGATTTAGTGAAAATATCAACAACTTGGTCTTCACTCCTACAATAAATCAAATCAATGACTCCATTATTTGTAAGATCCCTTAAATAATGGTACTTCATATCCATATGCTTGCTTCATCCATGTAACACTGGATTCTTAGAAAGTTTGATTGTTGAATTATTGTCACAAAAAATTGTTGTTGCTCCTTGCTGCAATAAGTGTAGCTCTTTAAGTATTTTCCTCAACCAAACAGCTTGATAGGCACAAGTTGTTGCAGACATAAACTCTGCTTCAGTTGTAGATAAACTGACAATTGGTTGCTTTTTTGAAGACCACGAAATAGCCCCTGAGCATAATATAAATGCATAACCTGAAGTACTCTTTCTATCATCTTGATCACTAGCATAATCATTATCTGTAAATCCAAAATAACCAGCACTACCTTTCAAATACCGAAGTATTCTTTTTGCAGTTAAAAGATGAATTTCCTTTGGGCACTCCATGAACCTACTAATGAGACTTACAACATACGTAATGTCTGGTCTTGTTATAGTTAAATACATCAAGCTTCCCACAATTTGCTTGTAAATGGTGCTATCAACCTTCCTCCCTTCAGGATCTCGAATAAGCTTCATGGCCACTTCAGTAGGTGTGCAAACAGAGTTGCAATTCTTCATTTGAAACATCCAAAATTTCTTGTGCATATTTCTTTTAAGAAATAAAAATTTTAGCAGTAGATTGCACCACTTTAATGCCCAAAAAATAGTGAAGCATCCCAAGATCAGTCATATCAAATTCAATCATCATAGACTTCTTGAATTTGTTAAACATGGCAACATCACACCCAGTAAGAATAAGGTCATCAACATATAAGCAAACAATAATGATCTTACCTTCATCACCAACCTTGGTGAAAAGTGTATGCTCATATGAACAGTTTTGAAAGCCTTCTTTTAGAAAGTAAGCTTCGATGCGACTATACCAAGCCCTTGGGGCTTGCTTCAATTCGTAAAAAGCCTTCTTTAACCTGTACACCTTGTGCTCATTTCCATGCTTTACATATCCAGGAGGTTGATCAACAAACACTTGTTCTTTCAAATAACCATGTAAAAATGCCGACTTCACATCTAATTGGAAAATAGGCCATGAATCTTGAGATGCAAGAGTAATCACCAACCTGATTGTATCATGATGAGCAACAGGGGCAAGCACCTCTTTGTAATCAACACCAACTTCTTGCTTATAGCCTTTAACTACTAAACGCGCCTTGAATTTGTCAACCTCATCATTTTCTTTCAGTTTTGTCTTGTAAACCCACTTCACACCAATTGTTTTATGTCTTTTGGGAAGATTAGTCAACTCCCAAGTGTTGTTGTGTTCAATGGCTACCATTTCTTCATTCATTGCCTTCCTCCATTTGAACTCTTTGACAGCTTCTTCAAACGCTACAAGATCATAATATGAAAATAGAGCAAAATGAGTAACTTCTTCATTAATTCCCTTTACCATTAAATTCTTCATCCATGCAGGTATCTTCTTATTATGTTGAGGATGTTAATTTGCTGGTTCAGCTAATTGTTGCTTACTTTGCACTTGCACTATTAGCTGCTGCCTCCCATCTTCATTATCACCATCAAGATCAACTTGTATTTATTGTTGCACTATTTGCTGCTGCCTCCCATCTTCATTATCACCATCAAAATCAACTTGCATTTGTTGTTTAGCTTTATCTGCGTCCTAATTCCAAAAATAATCCTCATCGAACACCACATCACGACTTATAACAATTTTCTTGGTGATAGGATTATACAATTTGTACACTTTTGATTGCTCACTAGCACCAAAAAAAATGCATTTTTCTCTTTTGTCATCAAGTTTTTTTCTCTTTTGATCTAGAACATGGGCATAGGCAACACACCCAAAAATTCTGAAATAATCTACATTTGATCATTGATCACTCCAAGCTTCTTGTGGTGTGATATTTTGAACAGCTACAATGGGGCTTTTATTCAAGATATGGATGCTCCAATTAACTACTTTAGGCCAAAAAGCTTTTAGAACTCCACTTCTTGTTAAAAGACTTCGTACCATGTTCAAAATTGTGCGATTCTTCCTTTTGCAAATGCCATTTTGTTGAGGTATGTATGTTATTGTTAGTTGCTTCTTAATTCCTTACTTACCAGAAAATGAAACAAATTCTTTCGAATTATATTCTCCACCATGATCACTGCATAACACCTTGATTGGAGTCCCTGCTTCCTTTTTAATTGGAGCTTTCAAACTTTTAAAGATTGTGAGAGCTTCAGATTTTTCATGCAAATAATGAACCCAAGTTTTTCTACTAAAATTATTAATGAATGAATAAAATATTGTTTACCTCCATTTGACATCAGAGTGATCGGTCCACACAAGTTTGAATGCACGAGCTCCAATGCCTTCCTCGCTCTCCATGATTTTCCTTTTTGAAATGGTTCCCGATGTTATTTACCAATGACACATTCTTTACATACTTGAGAAGGAGTTTGGATTTGTGGAAGGCCTGTCACCATATTCCTTTGCAGCAATGTTTTTAAATCTCCAAATTTCAAATGCCATACCGAAAGTACCAAAGCCAACTTTCATCTCTCAACCTTACAGAGAAGCACAAGTTGGTGATTGGTATGGAGGTACAATGGAAACATTCTGTTAGATGTCAACTTGGGCAATTAATCCTAATTTTTTATCTTGAATTTTGCAAACTCCATCTTTAATGGAAATCTCATATACCTTTTCTTGTAGTTGGCCAATACTTAACAAATTTGTTCTCAAATTTGGAACAAAAAAGACAGTAGATATAGTCTGAACAACATTGCTTTTTGTTTGAATTGTTATCTTTTTTTTCCCATCACAGAGACTCTTGACTGATCACCAAACTTCACATTGTCACGAAAAGACTCATTTAACACCGAAAAGGCAGACTTGTCACCACTCATATGGCTGCTGTAACCTGTGTCCAAGTACCATAAACTCTTTTGCGTTTCTTCTTTGACATGAGAAACCATCAGCAAAGACACTTCTTTTTTACATTTTGCAAAGTTAGTTCTTTCTTCATTTTCATTATTCAAATTAACTCGACATTTTGATTGATAATGGCCATACCTATGACACCAGAAGCACTCAACATCAGATTTGTCTACTGACTTTATTCTAAAAGATGTAAAGTGATGGCTTCCTTATCCTCATCCTCTCCTTTGGGAATAGGGCTTGTGCTGGTGGTGGTGACTTTGGTAACCACGGTCATTGTTTCCTCTACCTCCACCCCTGCCTCTACTTTTTCCTCTGCTACGACCTCCTCTAGCTGTGAGATGATTATCTGTAGAAGCCTTCAATGCATGCTCCTCCTTCTCTTGCTGAAAAATTTTTCACTCATGAATCAACAAAGAACTTTGCAGCTCATCAATTGAAACTTCCTCAATGGCATGAGCTTCCTCAATAAAACAAATTACAAAATTGAATTTTGGAGTCTTCCAGAGAAGTATCTTCTCAACCACAGCAACCATTATCTATTTTGTCACCATGGGTTCGTATCTTGTTGACAATGGCCATTATACATGAAAAATAATCGATTACTGACTCACTCAATTTCATTCGTAGTGTTTCAAACTCTGAACGAAGTGCTTGAAGTTGCTGCCTCTTTGACCTTGCAAAACCTTCATATTTTTTCTTCATGGAATCCCAAATATGCTTGGACGTGTCTTTATAAAGGATGGTTTCCAAGATTGGACGGTCAATCATTTGGAAAAGATAATTTTTTGCCTTTAAATCTTTCAAGTGCAACCCTTCTATTTCATTAGCCTTTGTCACTGCTGTGCCATCCGTTAGTTCCTCAATTCCTTCAAAAAAAAACGTGCTAATACTCATTGGACCTCAAGAAGTTCTTCATCAACATACTCCAGTGATCATAGTGTCTATGAAAGCAGGGAATGGACGGTTAAACAAAGTTGTCGGTGGCCATCACTTTGCTTGTTGTTGCTGCTGCAAAAAAAAGAGTAAGGCTTAAACCAAGCTCTGATACCATTGTTGTAAATAAAAGCTGCTGCAAAGGGTTAGAGATACAGACAGAGGAGGATTGAATTGATCTACTGCACATTATTATTCACTGATTAATGCCTTTAAATAGGCAAAATTTCAACAACTGATAGTTAGAGACAAGGGGAATAATAACAGTAAATTATTGATAAATCACTAACAGATTATTTGTCAAAGACATGATCCTTTTAACCAACTAATTGATTCAATCAAACTTTACAGCCTTAACATTCTAGGATAGCCTGTTATGCTTCTCACGCTTCAAACAAGGTCAGTCATTATCTCACTCTTTTGTGAAATTGAAGCCTATTGTTGTATATTAGCTAATAGTACTTAGAGGTCTGCTGTGGCTGCTGTCTATGTGTGTGTTAAGGGTCAGTGGAAGAAGGACTACACAAGCGTGATGATAGTGTCAACTAGAGTGGGAGCCACAATTGGTGGATTCGCCCGTAATGCTTGCCTGTAGCTCGCACCTTATCATTTGGCATCGATTGCCTAATCACACACCCTAATGTAAGTTTGATGTTTCTCTGTCTGTCTCGTTAGCCTTTCATATTAGGAATATCTGTTGATAACGAATGTGTTTTGGTTGGTGTTGTTGGGCGTTTTGTATAAGGTTGGATGATGCATTTGCAGTATTTATTCTAACCTAAAAATAGTTGCCAAAATCAATCAAGTACAATATATATTTATTTAATCACTGTGTCTGTTTTAACATCGAAAGAAAGATTATGGTAATTCATCTTACGTCAAGAAGCCAAGGGGAAGAAAATTCACGTATAGAAAACTTGCTGCTTTGCACTGCAAAGAAACTGTAGTTTACAAGTAACTACTACATTTGGCTTCTAAATCATTTTCATGCCTTCTTTCATTTGCTTTTTTTTCCCCCCTTTTTTCTTTGCTACATCGGTTAAATTTTCCTATTGGAAGTCATAATCTTGGAAGTTAAAATCGGTTTTCAAGAAAACTATGAAAAGTTAAGCATTAATGTGTTATTTAAACACTAGTTTTTCTGGACACCAAAAGAAGTAGTGAAGAGAATAAGATCTTATGTAGAAAATATTGTATGCCTAAAACCATTTGCTGTGGTAATTCAATGAGAGAAAGAAATGTTGCTTTTGATACTGTTTGTTAGCTTTTAATAAAGTGATGCAATTAAAACTGCTATTTAATATATATATATATATATATATATTTGTTAAATGGCTATTATGGTGTTTGGTGACAGTATTTTTCAGAAGTTCTTTTACATAAGAAGTGTATCAAGCTATATTGATAATATTTTAAGTGATAAGAATTTTTTTATTTTCTCTTTTTGCAAAGCACATCCTGACTGTTTTATATAAGGGTAACCTCCAAATGTTAAAAGCACTTTGGAGTTTCAGCCAAACACGTCTAAAATATTTGTCATCTAAAAGGTGCATTTTAGATTCGATAAAAGTTATAAAAGACATGGCATTACTTTTAATCAATGTAGGAAAACTCCCTTTTCTCTATCAATGTGCATGTTTATGTTCGATCTGGTTAGAAAAGGCATGTGAAATCGCATACAACTTTTGTGTTTGTTGAATATCATTTTATCTTCATTAAGTTTCACTAATAATGGGCATGTGGCTATTCTTTTTTTATGCAACTTCACAAGGATATGGAGTAGTTTATCATTCCATATGATTTTGTAATGGTATCCATCATCATAGTCTGTCTCTTAAGTGCATTTTATGTTTGTTTTAGGCAAAGGCAGGTAAAGAGTTTACTGCTTCACATTTGATATTTGTGGCTAAGTGAGTTCTGTAAACTTGAATCTTTCCAGCATAAGACTTTTTTTCTTTTTCAAACCTTTACAGGGGTAAGCAGATTAATAGGTATTCGAATAGAAACCAGATACATAATTGCCACCATGAGTGCAGAACACAGTATCTAATTCGATTACTTTTTTGGATTAGTGGCATAGGGGCTTAACATGCATATCAGTTATAATTGTTATCTTTTTAAATGTTCTGAGATATATAAATCAATCTGGCAGCTTAACTAGTATGGTCACTGGTCTCAATTTTGAACAAGACTGAAGTGTGCCAAATGTTTAATTTTTGTGATAAAGAGCCAACTAGCTCATGGTTAAGCATGCAGTGTATTTTTTTGGGTAAACTGATCAGTTTCACAGGTGCTTAATGCAGCAATGCTATACTGGCCCATGCCTAATGTATTGTATGTTAAAGGTCATGCTCTTGACCAATTTGCAGAAGGATTATGGGCCCTTCAGCCAGTTCACCAAAATAAAGTCTGATTGGAATGTATTTCATTCTTTTTTCTTCAAGATGTACAACATACAATTATATGTTATTGTGTCAGATTACCAGCTTGTTGCGTATCAAATGCATGACGAAGTCGTGGTGTGAGAGCAGGTGGGATTGGTTCTTAATGCTGGAATAGAGGAAGAGCTCCGAATCCATCATTTGCAAGTGGCTGATGCAACCAGGGCTTCCCTCGGGTTGCCTCTTGTGGAATATATTGTTACTGACATCCCTTTAGAGATAGTCCCATTACTTATTCTAGAGAGGAACATCTTCCGTTGGCAGAAAAAGATAAAAAGATCCCTGAAATTCAACTTGGGATGCTTAAGTAAATAACCACAAAACAAATAGAAATTTTTTTCTATATGAGCCACTTCTCAATGGTGTTATGCTATGATCATATTATGCATGTTAGATCTGTGCCATGTGATCAGTTGCTGGAGTGCTTTTACATTCTTGTTACTGCCTTGGATGCGTGATAAAACATTTTTCCACGTCTTGCGTTATACAGATAGATAAGTCTAGTGGTTAGTGAATGACAAATAGGTGCACAAGTCTGTTTAGAGTATTTGTAGACTTGTGTAACATGAAAAAAGAGAGAAAATAGCTCTTCCAAGTTCAGAATATGGAAAACTGCTGCTACTAAAGATATTGCCAGGGTTTAAGCTCATTTTAGATTACGTTCATCTTTTAGTTTTGTTGTTTCACAAATGAAATGAGGATTTTCAATGTGGCTATTTTTTTTTTCTTACTGCTCTACTGCTTCTCTTTCTTATAATTATTACCTGGGTTAGAGTGATTCTAGGTATTTCTTAGATTAAAAGAAGAAAGGAAGGCAGAATTTTTATATCAATATGGTTGCACGAGTCTGGAATTGAACCTAGTTTTGCGGGAGGAAAAATGGGTTGATCCCGGTACTGGCCAATCAACAGAGAGAATCAAACACCCTGGTTCACTGCTCCAAGCTGTGCAAACTTTGGTTGATCGAGCACAGGTGAATGTTGTTGCAGTTGTGGGACGTTTCCCTGATGATGATGTTGATGACATTGATGATTATCGACAAGGAATGTTGAGGCACGATCCATTCAACCTTTTGGATAGGATGCTACTTTAAGGTGACTATAACATTGTTGCAATGATGTGTATGAAGATGTGTTATTTGTTACATAAAGGTTCTCTTGAAGACTTTATTCCCTCTTTTTCCTTCCTTTTTTTCTGATCATAACCCAGAATCACAAGTACTGAATAAATGCTCAAATTACTTGTGAAATGCTTCATATATCTATGGAGTCTGAATTATAAAGGTTTCTGTCAAATAATGTAATTGGTTAGTGAAAAATTATCGTTGAAGACCTGAATTTCCAGATAATTACATCCCATGCACTTCTTAATTTCTTATAATAGGACTCTTCAGTTTGATTCCGTCAGTGATGCTTTTACATTCACAACATTTTGTCCATAATATGTGTCATTGAAGCTTGGCGTTCAAGGTGATAAGTGATTCATGCATGGATAATATTAAGTTAAATGAGCCTAATTTTTGTATCTATGATTTTATCATGGATGCCAATCAACTGCCAGATTGCTCTTCATTGTTAGCATATGCACAGCGGTTTAAGATTCTGTCTTTTCCACTAGTTCTGTTGTTAGAGGTACAATTACTAAAAAACTGGCCAGAAATGAATAGGTACCTAACTCCGAATGTGGATATAAGAATGTACTGACTAATTTTACCACGGAAAAAAGAAAGAACTTTTTATTTTTTCGCCTCTTTTTATTTGAGCACATATGCCATAATGAGTCTAACCTTTTGCTAGTTGATTTTTTGTTTTAAGCTTCCTCCTTTCTCATATGCATTTAAATCTCTATATTTAGCAGATAGGATACACATTTCTGCCATGTGTGCTTGCTGGGCTAAGTAAAGCACCACAGTACGTAGTCAAGAACTGTGAGACAATAGAGAATGGTTGCATTTTAGCCACTGATGTTGATAGTGTTATTCTCTCCATAGATGCTTATGGAGGAGATGGTTCTCTTGCATTTGGCAGACACAAAAGAAACAAGGTAAACATCCAGAGGTATGCTGCCCTAATGTTTTCTCATTCATGCTTTAAGAAATATAGTTAAGCCTTAAAAATGCAGATAGGATTAGTATTGTCTTATTCATCTGGCTGACCTCATCATCTGTATCATGCTGTCATGAATGATTTTCATTTTGCTACCAGTCCATTGTAATGGCAGAAGACTGAAACACCCGTAGCCTTATCCTTTGTTTTTCCATTTTCTAGCACGCCATAAAAGGTCATTAGGGTATTTGTGAAACATGAATGGAAAGAGTCGGCAAGAGATTATGATAACTGAATAGGACAAAATCGTTTACTTTTGCAGGTGAAGTCTCAAACTATTGGGAAGCAATTGGTGTAATTGCAGCTCATAAGGCAGGCTTAGACCCTTTTTCTATTCGGAGAAACAGAGTTGAGAACATTCAATGCAGTTCCTTTATGCCAGCTAATGGTGTTACAGTTTCAAGCGTCATGTCCATTGCATAATCATTGAAGTATTAGCATTATTCTTCTAGCTAAATTTGTAAGTTAGATCTTCATAATATATCATTCTTCGATTCATAAATTCACTAGTTTATGGAGTCCTATTCTTTTCCTTCCATGGAGGGATTTTTGTACATTATATTCATGTTGAGAAAGGTAATTGTATAACTCAAATGTATGATCAAAGGATTATTATAGTTGCCTCTGTTTTCTGGCAGATTTTCTTCATGCTCATTGGTGTGGCGTTAACATGACACTGTTCTGATACCTTAGTGATATGTACAACAGCAAAGTGACAGCATATAAGCGGCAGCAAAGAACAGCTGCCATTGATGAAAACACTATTCTATATGTCTGAAATCAACGATATGAGTTGGCCCAGGCTTGGTGGATTGATCTGGTGGTTGAGACATTGAATATAATGACTTCAACTTGAAGTTTATGGTTGATGCGTTCATTCCAAAGCACCAGTAAACATTGGATGGTGCAACATACTCATCAGTTTAAGGTAGTGTAGAATTTCTTTTGGTTTATGATTTCATATTGTTCTTAAGTCTGGAGTACTGGATATACTGGGAGGGGTCAATGAGAGATTGAGTTAAAAATTTAATATCCTTGAAAGCAACTACTGTGTTGTCAAATTCATATTGTGTACTGCAATGGTGTCTCTTGTATGGTCAATGTCATCATGGTTTCTATGTGCTCAAACTCTCATCAAAATCATTAAGTTCTTGGATACATTATTGCTAAGTACTAATAGGACCACAGATCCCTACCTGTCAACATCGTAGCACTGCAAACGTATAGCAATTTAGCTTATTGGCCAACATTATTGAGCTAACTTTCGGTCGTCCGTGGATATAGTCCCTTGCTCAACGCCTCTACCTATACAATTGGCAGTTACAGAGGGTGTGCAAAGTTTAAGAACAAATCTATTTTGGTTTAACCAAGGAGTATTATAATGCTTAAAATCAAATTCCTACTTGCTGTTTTCAAGGTATGAGAAGTGGGATATCCAGATAGAGAGGCAAGTTATGAATAAAAGTTTGACTAACCTCTGTCTTATTTCATCTGTTCTCGGCTTTTTCACTCTATATCACACGCATATTTTCAATGAATTAAATATATTGATAATGTTTAAAATTAATGATAGAGATCTTTATTGAAACATCTTAAGATATTATTTCTTTTGACATTGATTGTTATTGGAATATATGATGTAGTCCTATTTTTTTGAAAATTTCATTCATTTTATGTATATTAAAAGGTTAAAATGTGCTTAAATTTTATGTAGTATTTTTTCGGTGAATTTGTATTCAATGTCGGATTTGATCTACTTTTTAAGGTCCTAAATATGTTAATGCATCATCAACTCCCCAAGTTTAGGCATATCAGATCTTATAGATGACGTCAAATAATGATATTCAAAATTAGTTGCAGGAACCATGTATCAAAACCACAAAAGGTATTGTTTGATTTGCATTGGTTGATATTGGTACATACCTTATGATTTTATCTTTTAGATACATCATTCATTTTAAAAGGCATCTTGCGAGGTTAAGATCGATGTGCATGCACTTTATATTGCTGTAACCGAATTAAGATTTGGTCCATCCTTTAGTGGCTTAAAAATGTAAGATCATTATCAGTCTCCCAAGTTTGAGCACATTGAGTTGTGCCAAATGATGATACTCAAAATTAGTGGCAGAAACTCTCACTACTACAAATAAAAGCTTTAATGATAGTTAAAAATGGTTTTTAATCACAGTTGTAAAACTGTCATCTTTGTTCATGTCATTAAAGGAAAGAAGTTTTAATGACAGTTATTGAACTGTCATTGAAAGCATTACCTTTTAATGACAGTTCTATTGAAACTATCATTAAAGGGGTGACTTTTTAATGACAGTCCAAATGGAACTGTCGTTAAAGGGAGACCTTTTTAATGACGGTTCCAATAGAACTGTCGTTAAAGAGGGGTACCCTTTAATGACGGTTCCAACAGAACTGTCGTTAAAGGGGGATACCCTTTAATGACGGTTCCAACAGAACTGTCGTTAAAGGGGGTACCTTTTAATGACGGTTCCAATGGAACTGTCGTTATAAAGGGGTACTCTTTAATTGGAACCGTCATTAAAAGGGGATACCCATTAAAGGTATTTTTTGTATTTATTTCAAAATAAATAAAAAAAATTTATATTTAAATTATCCCAAACCTGCTTTCACATTATTCATATACATCAATACAATTCTTCACAATATGCAACCAAAATTTTTTTGTTATACACTTCAATACCATTCTAACAGAGATTGTTATTACTTCTTTCATATTTGAAAACACTCAAAATAATCTAATCTAAAAAAGTAATAAGAGATAAACAAAACAAAAGATCACTAAAGTTTGATGTTATAATTGAACTCTATATGTACAATACATGAGTTAAAATATTACACAATCCTAAAAATTCAACTATATAAATTCCATAATGGTCATGTGTACAAAAATCTTCAAGGTTTAACTTTCTAATATGGCATTCCAAAGAAATTGTCCAACCTCTTTTCTAACTTCATCAATATCCGATTGGGTGTAAGTATCTATGTCCACTAACTATATTTAAAAAAAAAAAGAAGAAAAGTTAGTCCAATTAAAATTTTTAATAAACACATCAATTAATTACTTAAGTATTTACATAAGAAAATGCTTAAAAACTTATCATTTTTGCATATGGGATATTTCTATCACGTCTATTAATGATGTCCCTTAAAAATTTCATAATATAATATCCACACTCAGTATTTGAAGGCTGATGTGAACACTACATTAAAAATTTATAATTATTATATTTTACAAAATAAATAAAACTAACATCACATATAGGTTTAAATATACATACCTTAGCAGGAATACTCCTAGGAATGTGCCTATTGCTTGATTCTTTGAAAACTTGAAACAATTTAAAAGAACTGCCAATAGAAAATAATCAATATTATTAAGAGTAAGAAAAAATATATACTAACATAAATGAACATATTTTCACTTACGTGGACATAAGTTGATCTAGTTCTTGGCGGGAACCATGGTTCAAAGGATAAAAAATACTGTACACAAAATTATGAGGCTCGACAACCACCAGCAACCAGTGCTTTGTGTAAAAGTAACAACCGTTGATGATATATCTAGGATACTTGATTATTGTGGATCGAGGACCATGGGCAAGCCATCGTAGTGTTGATGAGACATTATGATTGGATAATAAAAGTTCATTCTCAATCTATATCATAACATATATTAGACGAACCATATTAAAAATAAATTTAATGTCTGGACAACAATAAGTATTCTTACCCGTGTGCGTAACCAATTACTTAAGGTTCGATTTTGTTCATCATGTAACCATTTGAGTCGTTTTGACTTGATAGAATTGTCGACCCTTAACTGATTTAAATGCTCACTGCATGTTAAGAATAAATAATCAAACAATAATTCAAATATTTTTTTATATAATAATAAACTATGAGTCATAAAATTTAATTACCTTATATATGGTTGAACTTCACTCGTATTCATCAAAACATACAAGTGCGCTTGATGAAGGAGGACATTATCAGCTTTCTCAACAGTTCCACTAGTTAGAGCTTTTCCATTCCGAGTTGAATGACCAAATACATTCTTTCGTGGGGGAATTCCAATAATATTCATACCAGATAAATAGTCAACACAGAATTCTAATGCCTCTTCTGCAATGTACGATTCAGCAATACTACCCTCAGGTCTATTACGATTTCGAACATAACCCTTTAACACTTTCATGTATCTTTCAAATGGGTATATCCATCGTAAATACACGGGACCACATAATTTTACTTCTCTGATAAGATAAACTATGAGGTGGACCATAATATCAAAAAAGCTGGGAGGAAAGTACTTCTCAAGCAAACAAAGTGTTGTGACAAATTCGTTTTGAATTTCATCTAACTTTGACATGTCCACCACCTTTTGGCATAACAAGTTGAAGAACATGCAAAGTCTGATGAGAGCATATCTAACATGTTTAGGTAGCACACCTTGTAAAGTAATAGGTAAAAGTTGTTGCATTAGGATGTGACAATCATGCGACTTCAACCCATATACTTTTAAGTCGTCCATGGATACTAGATTTCTGATGTTCGAAGAATACCCATCCGGGACCTTAATCTCACTGAAAACTTTACAGAATATTTTTTGTCTTCCCTAGATAAAGTGTAGCATGCAGGTGGTAGAAATGTACGATTACTGCGAACTTGTGGTTCCAACTCAGACCTTAACCCCATGTCTTTCAAATCCATTCTTGAAGCTAATCCGTCTTTAGATTTTCCTGGAATATCAAGCAATGTCCCAAGAAGACTATCACAAATATTCTTTTTAATGTGCATGACATCTAGAACATGTCTGATATGCATGGACTTACAATATGGTAAATCAAAGAAAATCAACCTCTTTTTCCAGCACTATGTAACAACATCTTCTTTACCCATTGTACTTCGTTTCTTCGACTTTTCCCATGAATTTACTAAACATTGAACTTTGTGAAAGACTTCTTCATTGCTTAATGGTTAGGGAGCAATTTTGAATTCTTGTTCACCATTAAAGGCCTTTTTCTATCTACGGTAAGGATGATGCCGTGGTAAGAATCTCCTGTCTCCAACATATGACATCTTTTTACTATATTTTAAGTGACTAACTTAGGTGTTTTCAGCACAAATAAGGCAAGCATAATACCCTTTAACAATGCAACCAGATAAATTACCATATGTAGGAAAATCATTGATTGTCCATAACAAAACAGCTTTCAAGTTGAATGACTCATTATGGTATGCATCATATACTTTTACACCTCTGTCCCATAACATTTTTAAGTCTTCTATAAGTGGAGCCATGTAGACATCAATATCATTACCAGGTTGTTTAGGATCGGATATTAGTAACGTCAACATCATAAACTTTCTCTTCATTGTTAACCATGGCGGTAAATTATAGTTCACCATAATCACCGACCAAACAACTATATTGACTACTCAATGTACTATGCGGATTAATCTCATTTGCTGATATAGCAAGCCTTAAGTTTCCTGGCTGTGAAGCAAACTCTGGCCACATGTAGTCAACCAATTTCCATGATGGTGTATCCGATGGATGCCTCAACTGACCATCAATTTCCCTTTTATTTGAATGCCATGTAAGGTGTTTTGATATTTCAAAACTTTTGAACATTCTTCTAAATCTTGGTATTGGTGGAAAATACCATAACACCTTAGTAGGCACCCCAATCTTTATTTTGTTACCCTTTTTCATTACTTTTCATCTTGAAAGTCCACAAGTTGGACATTAAATGTCATCCTGAAACTCCTTCTGATATAATATGTAATCATTTGGACAAGCATGAATCTTTTGATACTCTATCCCTAATGCATTTAATGTTTTCTTGGCATCATACATGGATGTAGGCATTTCGTTATTATCAGGCAAAATTTCGGCAATCAAATTTAAAAGATCACTGAAGCTTTGATCGGACCAACCATATTTTGCCTTCAAATTGTACAATTTAACTAGAGCAGATAATTTAGTAAACTTCACTAATCCAGAGTACAAAGGTTTCTCAGCATCACAAAGTAATCTTTCAAAGCGATTAGGATTACTATCATACTCTACAAATGCCTCTTGTACCATTTCTACAGTGTTATCAACTTCTTCGATGTGTTCTATCTCCCTAACAACTTTAGCATTCTTACTAGTAGAAGACCCAACAATACTAGTTTCTCCGTGCCATATCCAATTTTGATAGCTGCTATCAACTCCATATATATATATATATATATATATATATATATATATATATAAATGATTCTGTATCTCATATGGGGTATGACGCTTCATGTTGCCACATTTAATACATGGACATCAAACTAATTCAGGGTTATCACTATTCTAAACAGCATAATCTAAAAAGTTATTCACCCCTACATCATATGCCTCTGATCTTCTATCAGCAAACATCCAAGTTTTATCCATTCTAAAATTTAAAAGACATTTAATTATTTACTTTTCAAGCGTCTAATATATTAAGTGAAATTTAAATAAACGATTAATAACTATTTAATTAATTAATACAAAAAGTTAATGAAAGCATCTAATTAACTAACCATTAAATTAATTCAAATTTAAATAACAATTATTATTTACTTTACAAGCATCAAATTTATTAATTAAAATTTAAATATATAATTAATAATTATTTAGTTAATTAAGATATAGTCAACATTTAATTAACATCTAATTTACTATATAAGTACTTGATTGATTAAAATTTAAATAATATTTAATGGTTTATATTACAAGCATATAATTGATTAATTATCTATTTAAAATTTAAATAAATATATTAATTTATGTTAACAATGAAATCAATATAATTAAATTTGATAAAATATACCAATTAATCTTACGTAAAAAAAATTAATTCAAACATAAATTCATCTATACCTAATATATAATTAATTTATCAAAATATAAATTCATCTAATTAACATTTAGATTAATTTATCAATTAATCTAAAAATCTTAATAATTATGAAATAATAAATATATCAAAATATATCCATTCATACCAAATATGTTCATGAAAATATACTAATGAAAAAAACTAAAATTTCATCAATTAATAACAATTCACCTAACACAATAAATAAAAAACTTCTCAAAATATAAATTCATCAACCTGGACAGAGAACAAAGAGATGGCCGAAAAGGTTGCCAATAGCTACCCCAGCTGGTTCTGGACGGACAGCAGAGAGAAGAATGGCCGGAGAAAGGCTGGCTGTGGAATTGCTTCTGGACAGAGGATAAAAGAGAGAGGGTCGAAAAGGCTGCCAGCAGCTACCTCAGCTACTTCTAGACGGATATCAGACAGGGGAATGGTCAGAGAATGGCTGGCTGTGTGGACAGAGACCAAAACAGAAAGGGCCGGAAGGGCTGCCAGCAACTACCCCAGCTAGTTCTAGATGAACAGCAGACAGGGGAATGGCTGGCTGTGTGGACAGAGACCAAAACAGAGAGGCCCGAAAAGGCTGCCAGCAGCTACCCTAGCTGGTTCTAGATGAACAGTAGAGAGGAGAATGGCCGAAGAAAGGCTGGCTGTGCCTTGCAACAGCAACGACTGCTGCTGTAAAAAGAGTATCCTAAATGCAGTATCTTTTCTAGAAGAATTTTAGCCTATACATTGTTGAAAGTAAGAAGATATGGAACATACCATGTTACAGAGAAAATCAGCATCTGTTATCAAGTAGAGAAATCGGTTAATGTCTGAATTATTATTTGGCTTATCACAGTAATGTATTCTAAGTTACAACAGATTTGCTTATTCTATTCATCTGAGACACCAAGAGAGCCAAGGTCGAAGTAATTCAGAAGAAGAAATCTTATTGATCATCTTTCAAGATTACAAGATGACTAAGTTAAAACAGCTATGAATCCTCACTAGTAGGTCCTTCGATTGAGCTACAAGGAGAAATTACAGTAGCCTCTCTTGGTCAACCTTGGAGAGGAAAATCATCCTACGAGTACCTTGGAATCTAAAAGCAGCAGAAGTGAGACTAGAGATAGATAGTTATTGATCTTTCACAAGATTACTGGTTTGTTATGGTACTTATAAGCCATATAATGTGCGAATACCTTTGATATCGTCTGCATGCAAATTTCTTTTGATGATCCCAGAACCAATGTATGGAAACATGACTGCATTTGAGACAAAGTTATGCTGTAGACCGAGCAAGTGCCCTATCTCATGCACTGCTATTGATTCCAAGTCCATCTCATTAAGACCTGGATTAGTACTCCAGTTCTCATCTGCATCATAGTGGAAATTCCCACCAGTTGGTGCACTAGCATGAGCCAAGCACCCACTAGGACCATCAAAAGGGTACCTATCACCATGGTCACCACAATGGAAGCCAATCTGAATATTAGCAACAGAATCATCAGGCACTTCCTGGAAAGTGAAATGGGTGACTTCTGCCCATCTTTGAAAAGCATGGGAACATACATATCTGATGAGGATTTGTGATTTAGGGAGCTGGATGCTGGAGTTGAACCTGTATGTTAGACAGGTTTTGCCTTCGGGCCAATGGAAACGTCCTGGAAAGAAAGTATAGTGAGAAACCTCATGAACAGGGTTCCTGTTGCAAAGTTGCTCGTAATTGTCTAATGGTACTGTGTTTTTGTGATGGACATTTTTTGCCACTCCACATTGAGGCTTCACCATTTGATTAACAGTATCAGTGTCCAGGCTTCCTGTGACGTTAAGCTGATAGTTAATCTGGTAAGGCATAAGTGCATACTCCAAATGGTCATCAAACTTATCATCATTAGCATGGTTGGACCTATTGGCATCATAACTCAAGTACCCAAATTTCTTTAGAAAATGTTTAAGCTCATTGAACCCATCAAGAATTTGACCCTTTCGGCTTCCCTCCAGGCATTGAATGAACCTGAACTGTTGGGAAGCTGAACCTGTAAGAATCATATATAGATGCATCAGCAGAAGCAGCAAAGACCCTATAAGTGGGTGAATCTTAAACGCCATTGCTACTTCAAGAATTGGCGTCAAAGGCTTTATGTTTAACGTCAGTTCCTTGAGAACTGACGTTAAATCAGGCCATTGCTGCTGCTTCTTGTAGCAACAGTAGCAGTCCTTGCTGCAGCTGTAAGCAGCCATCGTTACTGCAAGAAGCAGTAGCAACGACTGCTCATTAAAGATGTATTCATTATAAGTTTTTTTTTAAAAGCAACTAAAATAAAAAAAAAAATGTCAAAGCTGCATTGGTTTTACATTTGATTGCATAATGATAACAAGGTTTCCTAAACGATATATATATAAAATATGAAGTCTTATTTATTTAAACTAACATATGTTAAAAGTGTTTAAATGTAATAATATTATAAAAATTAGAGCCTTTAAGTTTTGATTAAGCACTAAAAAATTTTGATAAAGGTCTTTTATTGATTTATGTGCTAAGCTTTTTTTTTTTTATACATAAGAAGACAAAATTTTACTTTTGTAATTTACAATAATAATGTAAAAAAAATATTAAAAAATTTTAACTATTTATTTTGTAAAATTACTACATATTTATATTTTATTAATAAAGTCAAATAAAGCATAAATCAATAAAACACCTTGATTCATAAAACTATTTATGTGGCTTTAAAATTGAGCTTTTTTTAGGTGCATACAAAGTGCTATAGATGGTGAAAAAATTTATAAGCTTCTTTCCTTCATCAAATCCCGCATGTAAAAAGAATTAGAAGTCTTTAATAAGTGAAACAAGTGCCTTAGAATGAATTGTCCACTACTTTATCCAAACATGTCTTTATCATATAGAAGAAAGTAAATTCTATTTTAGAGTGAAAATTCCAAAGAAGTGCTCTTATCTATCAAAGTAAGATGCAAGACATGGAAAGGTGCATAACATCGGTTAATATGTTGTGTATTATAACTGCTAAAACCAAAATAAATGTAATAAATAAAGTTGTTTGATTTTTGACTTAAATTTCACACAAGATGGATGAAGTACTTGTCAGCCATACATTGCAAGCTAAATTGGCATAAAATTCAAAATTAACCTCTAAGAATGACCAAAATTCACTCTATTTATCAATTTCGATTACTACTTTACCCTTTGAGTTTTTTTCAAACTTTTTACAATCCTAATATAAGAAAATCAAGTTTAGTAGTTTTAAATTTTGTGGAATTATCATCAAGCACTATTTTTTTTATTTCAAAATTTGTGATTAATTTAAGAGGAAAAGGTTAACTATTTATATACCTAAGTTTTAGAATTGAAATTATTTCTTTATCTACATTCATAATTTTTGAGTTTCTCTTCTCTATTTTTTTTTTCTTTTCTGTTTGGATAATGCTTGGTTTTATTATAATAAAAGAGTTCGACATCATAAGTATACTGTAGTTTGATTAGTACTTTGTTTTCAATTATTTATCATTTCATAGAAAAAAACACAAATATTTATCATTGATTTGATTCTCCTTGAGATTTTTCTTTTTGTGCTTTGTTTTAGCTTAATGATCCATATTTATATATTTATTTTTAATACATACTTAATAAAGGGATTGATCATTAGTGAATTCAATCAACTAAAAAATCATAAGGAATTAGTAAAACAAGAATATTATCCTTTTTCTTTTTTGCTTAAAAAGGGTGGGTGCTAGATCTTTTGTTTTGTTTTGTTTTTATTTTTTTATTTTTGAGGATACCTATAATTAATTGACTTCACTTGGCTTTCTTTATGTGTTAGCATATATATTTACTAATCGATATAGTGATGTTAATAATGAAATGTCTTTTACCTTTTTCTTTTAAATGTTAAAGACTTTTTTACACCTTTATAATTTTTTATTTCAAAAACAAAATTAATAAAAATTTTCTTTCTTATGATTATGGTCTGTTCGTGTTGATGATTACAGAATGGTTTACCAAGATATCTTTCATGTATAATGTAGACACCTAAATTTAGCTTTAAATTTTGAGAAATAGCCAAAAAAAAGTTAAATATTAAGAACTCTTTTTAAATTAGGATTATGCAATCAAAATCCAAAATCATATTTTTACCTCGATATCAAGTTGAGAATAACTTAATAAGCATACCTGATGTGAGGATACCTCGATGTTAGATCGAGAGTAGATTAATGAACATTACCTTGATGTAAGCACGTCAGTAGATTGAGTATACCCTGATGTCAGGTCGAGAATAGATTAATAAATATATCCCGGTGTGAGGTTGGGACTAGATTTTTGAAGACCTCATGTTTATCTTGATGCAATCAATCTTGATTGTACATTGGATTCTAAGATGTGATCCTCACCGATGACAGACTAGTGGCATAATAGTCAAACCAATGACAAATCGGTAGCATTAAAGTAAATCGATGTCAAGTCAATAAAATTACAATAAAAGTAAATTGATGTCAAGAACAATCTTGATGACATGATATTTATGATACCTGATGAGATGTGATTAACTCTGCTTATATTATTTCCTTCCTGATGTCGTGGACTTCAATTTCACATCAAGTTACATATATCATTTTCAATGTGGTGTATTTTGATTTCACATTGGGTTATAGGTATTACAATTTTCAATGTGGACTTTGATCTCATAAGGTTCTCAAGTATTATAATTTCTTGATGTTACGAACTTCGATCTCATTTTTGGTTATAGTTATAATGTAATTCTTGATGTGATGACCTGTGATCTCACATTGGGCTGCATAATTCCAAAACCAATTTGATCTCACAAGGGTTTCAGGACATTATGATTGACTTTAATCTCACATTAAATTCCATCTCCAATTTCATACAAGATGAGATTGATTCTTTTCTCACATCCAAACCGATTTGATTCCAATGTGATTAACTCAGTTCTCACATTAGATCAATTTAATTTATATACTAGATATGATTGATTTTTATCTTACACCAAAACCAATTTGATCCCAATGTGATCGCCTTAGTTATCATATTTGATCAATTCAATTTATACACCAAATGTGACTAATTCCTATGTCACATCAAAACCAATTTGATCCCAATGTGATCGACTTAGTTATCATATTTGATTAATTTAATTTATACACTAAATGTGACTGATTCTTATGTCACATCAAAACAATTTGATTTTGATATGAAAGACTCAGTTCTCACATTAGATTAATTATACTCTCGATATCATCGATTTAGCACTCACATCAAAACTAACTTGATCCTAATGTAATTGACTCAGTTTTCACATTAGATTAATTTAATTTATGTGCTGAATGTGGTTGATTCCTATCTCACATCAAAACCAATTTGATTTTAATGTGACCGACTCAGTTTTCACATTAAATCAATTTAACTTCAAATTCACTAAATTTTCATTTGACATCAGGTTTCAAGTGTAGCTATATTTCAACCCCAATGTCATATCGCGCTCTAAACATTGTTGTCACATCGAGCTTTAGGTATATAGTTGATGGAAGAAGATTTGAAAAGTTGGCTCCACCCAACTTAATTAATCTTAATCTCATATTGGGTTTCGAACATACAGTTATTGGAAGAAAAAGACTCGAAAAGTTGGTGGAAGGATCGTAGCGAAATTCGCGCAAAGCGTCCATTTTAGCTAAAACTAACTATCCAACACTATCGTCCCTTCTTTCTTACAACAAACTTTTAAATTTCTAACGAGCTTTGCTGCCATTTTCTCCTGTAAATATACCACTTTTCAATGAAAGTGGGGGCATCTTTGTAATTTAAGACTACATTTTTGTATTCAAATGTATCTTTCTCTTTCTCATTCTAGAATTTCTACCTTCCTGTTCTCATGAAAGACTCAACATTTTGAGATCTTTACATCCTTTTAAATCCTCTTTAGAATGATTTACTCAGAATATTCATTGGCTCTTTAGCAAAAAAACAGCACATTGTACTAAAGGTATTATTAATTATGTATCTATTTCATAAAAATGAATAAAACAATGTTTGCTTTCATTCATTTTTTTTTGTTATATTTAATATTATAAATTCCTTGTTGCATTTCATGTTTTTCTAAAACTATTTCAAAGAAAGAAATTTAATGAAGTTGGTATTCCAATCTTTAAATCAAAATATATTTGCTTTTCCAGAATTAAAAATCTAGTATAAACTAGACTGAAATTTTTGCATAAAATTTTTATAATAAATTTATTTTGAGATTTTCACATTTTGATTAAGTCTAATATGGTTTCTCTTAAAACTTTGAGATCAAGCTAAAGTCTAGTCTCACCTTATTTATATGTACTGTGTATGTATTATACTCTATGATCAATATCAAATTATTATAATTCAAAGGCACGAAATCATCCTATTTAAGTGGTATGAATTCTTAGATGCTTATAGAGGTGCTAATTCTTCCTTATACGTAAATGACTCTCAATCCTAAATCTTTTGGTGAAGTAAAACCAATACTTATTCTTAAATGGCATTCATTTTTTCATTTCCAAAAGAAAGATAGTTTTCAATCAAAACTAATGGCTAATCAGACCATAAAAAAGATTGGTGGCAACTTCTTGTTTTTCTTTTGTTCAAAAAAATAAAAAACAAAAAGATTTTCTCATAATCGAGCTTTTTGCAAAGAAAAAAAATCCAGTTATGACATATTGTTTTGCAGAACCTTTGATCTACGAATGATGTTAAGAGTGCAAGATTATCTTATATTCTCAGTTTTGCTTTTAGTTACCTTTGCTTGAAACTATAAAAGATATAATTGTATTACAACTAAATGGAGATTACTTCATCTAGATTGAACGTTTTGAGATTTACTGTCTTTCAGATGATTCACATTATTAGTGGATTTCAAACTATAATAATCGCTATATCTATAAGAAAACAATCTTATGAAAAAAAAATTACATTTTTCATAAATGGATGGTTGTTATGCAACTTAATATTGATAAATTAAAAAAAGATTCTTAGGGTTGAAATACTTGTTCTTCGGATGACAATCTACCTTTAACAATTGTAAGATAAGATATAGGCAAAAAGATTTTATTTATTGGTCTTTCATCTTCTGTGTTCCTCATTTCATTAGAGGAAACATATTTTGTTTAGTAATTCTATCTTAAAATCACCATTTTACCAAATTTTGAACTATCTTCTATATAGTACCCTACATATTAAACTGAAGAAGTAAGAAAAAAGCATGCATGCATGTATGTATGTATGTATATACGTATGTCTATAGATGTATTTATGATCTTATTAATATAACAACGATATAATAAACTCATTCACCATTTGTTGATACAGATAGGAAAATTTTTCTATGATAGATATACAATCACCATTGCTTAAATAAAATTTTGTATGAAAGTGCATCTTACTATCTAAGTATATACGCCACTCAAGTTTCTATGGATATTTTTGTATTTTAATTGTAGATTTTCATTACCGTCTCAGGGTAATACATTTTTTGCAAGTATGCAATCGAGAAATTATGACAATCACTTTGATACTTCCATTGAGTACCATGAGAGTTGTGAAGTTTCTAGCAATATTCTTGAAGTTTTTAAGGGCATTAGTATTGTCTTCTGACCTTATTTTAAAGCTGGATATTTAAGTTTATAAGGAAGTTAGTCTTGAATCTTCCCTTCATCTTTTTACCTACCAATTAAGTTTTCCCTAAAGCATTAATTGCAGAGAAATTCAAATATGTTAACATATCTTTGTATTCATCACTTTATATATGATAACAAATTAACTCAACAGATTTAGACAATAAAAAAATATCATGAGAAGTAACTAAATTAGATGAAACCATGCTTTTGATTTTTGTCCTTAAATGAGTAATTAAATGAAACTATGGTCTTGATTTTCATCCTTCTAGGGTACTATTAACATTTTTCTTATTCTGTAGTTTATGATTATCTATGTTTGAGTGGTTTTGCTTGCAGCTTTCTTAATTTCTTGAAGTATATCCTTTTATTTTGATAATAAATATATTATTATTGCGAGCTAACAAACTATGTATCTATGACCCAGCATTCATCAAACTTTGATGAATCAACTGTTTCTTTTTAATTAGATTTCAAGCAAGAAAGCACATTAAATATGTAAATGAGGGATTCAATCATTAAAACAAATATATGACACTGATTATGTATGCGTATACTAACTTTTTTTACTTTAAACTTTATATGCAAGTGAAGTTCATAAGTATTAAACCTTACTTTTACCTAATGATCATGGAGTTATGATTTAATTATGTACTATATAATTAGATTTTACAATATTTATCAATTCATTGTTTCTTATAAAACTATGATGTATCTTTACATTAATTTTAATTTTTCATTCGTTTTATGAATTCTCTATTCTAAATCTTTCATTTTTCACTATCTTTTCATCATTGAAGATGGAGCATTGAATATGTCACACGATTTTCCATCAAATTGAAAGAGAAGACAAAGGAAATTCAGAGTGAGTGATAATATAATGCCATTACAGCCGCACACGATTTGGACTCAAAACTTCTACATACTCACTGTTTGCCAATGTGCAAACACTTGAAGAATAAAACTATTCGTAACATAATAAAATCACAATATACGGAAGTATTCTTGAGTTTAAGGTACCTCTATAGAACCAGGATCCTAAAGAACAGATGAAACAAAGATGGCAACACCATGAGACTACTGTATGAAACCAATTGCATTTTTATGCTTCTCAAGATTCCATAAAAGTGTTACCTAAGACAGAATACATGTTCAATTTACCATTCTTCTCACCTATTCTACAATTGCTTCATCGCTTCCATCATGTGCATTGACAAATGCCGTCACCTATTTTACAATTATATATTTGATTACAAATACATAATTTTAATTAATAGTTGTAAATCATAAAAATATATCCATTAAAATTTTTAAATATAAATAAATAAATTATTTTATAAATAAAATAAAATAATTACATAATTAAAATCATATAAAACTCATATTAAATAACAGCCCATGTTATTATCTAAATTTAGAATATATATACATAAAATGTTCAAACTAATAATAATATAATCTATGTATCACCCATAAAATCATCACCATTGCCAACGTTGTCGTCAGCACCATCACTATCACCATCGCCAATTATACTGGAAAAAGCACTTTGTGCGCCTAAAAGGCCTTGCTGCTTACTCAACTGTCTTACAAGTTTATTAAGAAGATCTTTTGTGGAGATAATTTCTTTTGTAAGCTCATTTTCTCTGCGATCTCTTGTCTTCATTTGTTTTAGCATCTCCTTTCTTATGTCCCTTTATTGGTTCTCCATCATATTGCATTTTTTTTTTGCAGTCATTCTTCCATCTCTTTCCTTTCCTCTTCTCTCTCAACACATTTTCGTTGAAGATGTTCTTCCATCGCTGCATATTCTCTATCTAACTATTGTTGCATGTCTTCAAAGTGGAATATCATTTATTGGATTGAAACATTAGATGGCATTGAGAAATTGAGTGAAATGGTCCATAAAAGGCAACCTCTAACCATATGCCCTACTCCTCTTATTCTTTCCACCTATAGCCTGAAAAAAGAGGGTGGAATCATCAACAGATGATCTCGAGGCAAAGGTATCCTCTCTTAATTTTTCATAACCAGCATGTATAGAAATGATGATAAAAGAAAATCAAAACTTATTAAAGCAAGATAAAATAAGTTGTTATATATAAAAAAACCACATCATTATAGTAACCAAAAATTCAAAATGATTGGTACAACTCATCTCAACCCCTAAAAACCTAACTACTTAAGAAATATTAGTAGATATCAATGAAATCATATCATTAAAATCGAGACTATTGGTATAATTTCATCACATAAGTCACAAGTCCAACTGCAAATTTTAGATCAAAAGAAAATTGGAAAGATTTGCTTATCAAATCAATCTTTTTGTAAATTTTTCAAGGTATAAAAGATATAATAAAATATAATAATACCACCAACTATTACATCGTAGCATAGAAAAATCAAGTTTTAATGATCTATACTCTAAATTCAAACCCATTTTCTTTCATTTGTAAATCTTGATTCACTGATCTATCTACAAAGTAGAACAACAAAACACTGTATCCAAGTAACCAAAATCTTAAACTTAGGCATATGTATTGTTCTTTTATACCATCCAAGATGATTTATTTACTTTTTTTTTTATCAAAATCAATCAGTACATATTATCATGGTGGCAAATATATTTTATTGTGTATACTCACATAAACTTGTGTAGCTATCTCCATGGTCCATGTATTAATCTCTTCATTATGGTTTAACTTTCAAAAGAGTTCTAGCATGATGGGATCCTTCCTAAGCTGATTAGCCTAACGAGTAACAAAAGAAAAATAAAAATTAAAAGTGTAACAAGATGTATGATAAATACATGGAAATAACTACTGAAAGTAAAAACTTACCATCCGTCTTCTATGCTTACAAATAGAAATTGATCCTCCTCGATTCACAACAGCTTCAGTAACAACCCGATAATTGCTATTCTATTGTGATGCCTGCAAGAAGGTTGGCTTTGTGATCTACTTAACCCATAATGCATCAAAATTTGAGGGCTCATCCATGTACCCTTTGACTTCTTTGTTTTGATCGATGCTAGAATCAATCAAATAACCTCTGTAGACTTAGTCCTCCATAGTCGTTTAACAACACCAATCCATAAGTGGATCCCACCTATGTTTTTTCTATAGCAACATTAAACTTAAATCAATTAGTGAGTACGCAAACTTATATAACTACAAAAACGTCATACATTGCTTATTAAATGGCATAGAAGCTTATATTACGTGAAATCCAAATCACCATAAGTCACGAACATCAATTAGGACCTCACGCTATCCTATCCATGACTAATCAAAATTTGACTTAATAATTTTAGATATAATGGCAGCTATCCTAGGTGTTGGTAACAAACTATAAAAATATAGTTGAAAACACGTAAGTAACAAAAGAAAAAAAGACAAAATATGTAATATTCATATAATTACAATAAAGTAAAAAAAATTTAGTTATCATACTCTTTCTCGACATGCTAAATATATAACCTACTGTCTTGTGCTACACATGCTGACTCAGTTGATGATGTATGAGCTATAGCATCTAAATGTGATGGTGTATGCTCTGAAGACCATGGTTGAGGGGATGATGTGTTAACTAGAGGTGATAGAGATGAAAATGATGATGTACGAGTGGAAAGTGATCCTGCATGAGCAAAAGGCGATTTGTGTGAGTAAAAGGTGATCTTGTATGAGCCATAGCAGATGTGTCAAACTCGTAGGACCATCTACCCTTGCCTTTATTTCCATGACCTCCATGTCCCCCTCTCTTAGACATATGTGGAAAATGAACATTACATGTTAAGTGAGGGAATTAACCATAGAACTCTTAGTTTATCTTTTCTAGCACTTTTAAATACAAACCTCAAGAATTGATCACTATTAACAATGCAGTTAACAGAAGTTTTGTCTTTACTATCAAACTCCCCATTTTTACATGATGGTTCTTTATCTTCATCTTTCAATTGAACTGATTCTTTGTCAACTTGAATCTTTTCACCATAATCATTAACATTCTTAAAATTTTCTGTAATCTAATCATTATAAGAGATTATGGACAACTGGTTGGATGTATGATCTCGGAATGGATCATCTGAAGAGTCAATTCTATTTCTTGCTTTTGTTTTAATGGCCATAAACTAGTCTTAGGAGTAAGATTGGGATATGGTGCAAAATATACTTATTTTGCTTCTTATGCAAAAATAAATGTATCTTTTCCTTTGTATCTTTTGTTGACCTTAGCCTTAATGATTCCATATTTGAGACAAATCCTTATACCCACATTAAAAGGCTCAAACTACCTACAGTTGAAAAGTGTTAACCTCTTTACAGGTATCCCAGGATACTCGATCTCGATTATTTCTTTTATGATTCCATGATACATCGCATTTGTGCTTATCAAAGCTACTCTAAAATTATTTACGCTATGATTAGTATGTCAACTAGAACTATGAAAACAATAACCATTAACATAATGAATTAGGTAAGTATTGACTTTATTCATAGGTCCTCATGCTAAGTCGTACAAGAATCAATCATTCACTTCATTTATAGAATTAAGCACTTGATAACCCATGACGCAGACGAGAGAAACTTCGTTAACATAAATGATTTGAGAGGATATATTATTTCACACTTGTAATAATAATTATCAAGAACTAACTTACGTGGCCCTTGAACCATTGAACAAAGTCTTATTGAACATGTTTATACATATATCGATAGAGCACATATATGGTTAGGTTATAGTTAATGTTTGAATGTATTTTCTACAAGTATACATTATACGTGTCAATTTATATGGATTAAAAATTTTCAAGTACACCTATTAGAACACATGAAGTAGAACTTACTGCATAAAAGGTTCAACTTTAGGGTAATTCATAAGCACATATTTGCTGATCTCGAATGCTTTTTTTCTTATGAATAACGACTCTTGCATGGCTCTTCACATCGGCTAAGATAATTGAAGATAGATATTAATGGATGTTTAGATGAGTCACCACCAACATCATTTCGTGGCACTCTTCGACTCCTAGATTGGACATGTGGCTCAAGGTAGTAAGAACAAAAATTTGATGTCTTCTCTAGAATGTAAGCCTCACATATTAAGATTATGTAAAAATATCAAAAATAACATTCTAACACATATTAAAATGGATAGTTAAAGTGCAGATCATTAAAATAGAAACAATATGAGTACGATATGATTCATATCTCTCAAATGGATACATTAATTTGTATTGTATTGGTCCTTCAACTTACAGCTCATAGATTAAGTGTATAGGCAAACATTCCAAAACATCAAAGAACGTAAAAGCAAATATTTTTTCTAACTTGCATAAAATTATGGCAATATTATTGTCCATTACATTTAACTTAGTCTTGTTTAACATTGGACAACATTAAGTCTTTAAAAAAAAAAATAAACTCAACTCATTGATAACTTTCCAGATAGGATTAGGCAGACCACTAAATACAATTGGTAATAATCTCTCCATCATCATGTGATAATCATAACTCTTCATATTTTTGCAACGACAAATTCGCATGTTAACATATCTACCTAAATTGGATGCATATCCATCAGGAAGTTTCCATTCTTTTATCCATTTGCATATGACCTTCTTTTGGTCCATATGTAGTGTGTACTAAGCTTTCGGTTTGATGACGCTTCCATTACTCTTATTTTCAAGGTGTAACTCATTTCTTCAGCAATATAGAACTAGATCCAACATTGCTTCGACATTATCCTTAATTTTTTTCTCTAACATTCATCATGGCATGAAATATGTTCTTAAACACATTAGCCTTAGTGTGCATAATGTCAATATTATGAAGGTTCCATGAATCATGCCAATACGGTAAATCCCAAAAGATGCTACATTTTGTGAAATTATGTAATTCTCTATAGCCAGTTATTCGATGTAAGCTTCTAGTGTTAATTATTCGAGGAAACAACTTACCTTGTTTATACACTTTTGTGCTAGATAGTCTTTTTGGTGGTTCAGGTTGTTCAATCTGACCATTAATAAAATTTCTTCTATTCTATTTAAATGGGTCATCGATAGGAAGAAATGACCAATGACAATCAAAGTAGCACATCTTTTTGCCAAGTTTTATATATATATATATATATATATATATATATATATATATATATATATATAAAAGCTTTGAACAATCCCATGCAAATCTGACAACCCAATCGACTTGCAGTTTGCCATCTTGATAATATATAATATGCAATGAAGTCATTGACAGTCCATAATAGTGCTATCTACATACAAAATTTTTGCTTCTATGAAATGTCATAAGTTTCCACACCATAATCCCATAAATGTTTCAGGTCTCTAATCAATAGTTGTAAGAACACATCTATCAAAGCCCTCAGATTGCTCAGACCAAAAATTATCACTGTCAAAAACATATATTTTTTTTGTGCACATCTCAAGCAAAAGATTGTATAAGGTCAAAATAATTAACCAATAAGAATACACATTGGAGGTCATGTTAAAAGGATTAAAGCCATTAGAACATAATCCTAATCAAACATTCCTCAGTTTTGATGCAAACTATGGATGAGTAAGATTGATAATGCTTCCAAGCTTCCCCATCTGATGGATATGCCAACACTCCTTTATGTTGATTTTCATAATACCATCGCATATGATTTGCAGTAGCATTTAATTGAGGCAAACAACCATTGCAACCATGGAACTATCGACAAATACCACATTTGTTTCTTTAATATATTTTTGGTTGGATTATTTATTCTTAATCGTTTTTGAAAGTGACTCTATCCATAAAATCTACATTCTTGATAGGTGGTATTATTTTCATAATATAACATGCCATTGATAGGACAATAATTAATTTTCTTATAACTATCTTTAAGTTCGGGAGACCAACTTTTTAGTCTAGTGAAAATTATTAAGCATTTTATTACTTATCAATAACACGTCCTTTAGTAAAATAATTATTTCATCCATGCACGCCATAGTTATATTATAACCAGACTTAATACTCAGCAATCTCATAGCCACCGATAGAATTAAGTGACTATCACATCCATCCTATAAAGGCGATTAAGTAGGATTTAACATATCATAAAACCTGAATAGCTCTGGATTAAGCAACTTTGGTTCTACATTCAGAACAAATGATGGACTTGTAGCATCCATGACCATTCTTTCATATGTATTTGCATGATGGTGGATTGGCGTAAATTCATAATGACTTGCAACAAATGAGGTAGGAGCCTTGCCATGGTTACACCAACTAATAGTCGGGTTAAAAACATTTTCTATCATAAGCATTCGAATGATATTCGGGTCAGGAAATTGTAAACACTTGCATTTTACGATTGAATACCTGGATAACCCATCTGTATGATACACAGGCAACTAACATACTGCAACGACAAATTCCTCAACCCCCCACAAAAATTCTGGTGATAAATCATTCTGTAGGGTTTTCTTATTATACATCCAACGATGATACGCGAAGAATTTCCATTTATTGACACAATGAAAAAAACTCAATGGTCTATCCTTAAATACACTTTGGCGCAATGACAAGCCTAGTATTTTTTTTCAAGTATGATTACAATTACATAGGATGGATATGTATTATTTTTATCCCATTCCTAGAATGGGTTCTCACTACAACAAGTTTATACAAGCAAGCAGCTCATAAAAATTTTGACAATACCTCCATATGGTTGTCAAATTGCACAAAATACATTACTAACACATCACAAATATACACTTAAAGAACAAGTAGAGAGAAAACTACGAAATTCAAATAAACCGATTACAGAATAAACTTGTCCATTCTAGTGAAAGCATTTTTTTTTTAAGAATAACCCGAAATGGAGACTACTATCCGAAGGTTAAATGTACCCAATTAACTCCTAAATGAGTTTCTAAGATTGCACTTGAATTTATTATGGCTAATAGGCGGTGATGTTAGATAAACTTCAATACCTACTTAAGTAAGCCAATTACTAATAACAAATCCAAATGGTGTATTTTTGAATAATTACATAACAATGCAATCACATATATTATCAACATATGAAACTATAATTGAAGTGCAAACTTTATTAAAAGATAATTTAAAAAACTATAAAATGTTGTGTCAAAATATATGGTTGATATTAAATTTTAAAAAAACTAGTTAGTAACAATTAATAACTAAGTTTCATATGTGATACCTTTATCGCACTTTCTTTCACAAAATGAGATCAATGTTTATAATTATTTAATTAATCCTCCCATAAATCTGAAAAATATAATTTAAATTAAAATAAATTATTGAAAACTTCAAACTCTATCAAATAAAACACAAAGTTAAAAATATAATTGGAAAATACAAAAAATATCAAATAAAATATTTATGCACATTAAACTAGTATTATTTATAATCTATAAATGATAGATTAAATTTCCTAACTGTATATGAACATTAAAGTAGTAATAAAAATTATAAATTTAATAATAAAGCGAATAAATTTTTATAATTGTTAAAAATTTGTATTTTTTAATATAAGAATAAGACATTTTTATAAAGAAAACATTGAGTAAAATATGGATAAAAATGAAATAATAATAAAGTAAAATAATTTTTGTAATTATTTAATATTATTACTTTTATTTTAAAAATTACAACTAACATTATAACTTTTCTCATCATAAAATTTATTATGTTGTAAAATCTATAAAATGTGGATAAAAAATGTAGTTACAAGAAATTCAATTTATTTTCATGATTATTAACTATTACTAAATTTATTACAAAAATTGCAAAAAATAATGTTATAACTTTTTTGATTAAAAGTTTTTATAGTGTCAGAAAATGGGAAATTTTAATTAAAAATAGAAAAATAATAAAGTCAATTGATTTTTATAGTTATTAACTAATACTATTTTACTAAAAAATTATAAAAAATATAATTATAATTTTTCTCTTGCAAAAACTTTTTCTAATTTTAAAATATTTAGTAAATCTAGACATAAATAATAATAGTAATAATAATAATAAAATCAATTAATTTTATAATTACAAACTATTATTATTTTTGGAAAAAATACAAAAAGATATAGTTTCCCTCATAAAAAATTTTTTGTAATGTAAAAATAATTTTCTAAATCTAAATAAAAAACGTAATAACATTGAATTCACTTAATTTTTATAATAATTAACTATTTTTTTTTGTTTTCAAAATTACAATAAATAACATTATAAGTATTCTCATACTAAAGTAAATTTCAAAAATCTTTTAACAAAAGTACAATAATAAAAGTAATTAATTTTTATATTTTATTAAATTTCTTATTGTTATTATAAAAATTACTATACCCTAACAATATAAGTATTGCAATTCTGCAAATAATAATAATGATAATAATAATAATAATAAAATCTGGATAAAAATATAATAACAATAAAATGAAACAATTTTTATGATTATTAACTATTTTAATTATTATTATTAAAAAATATATTTTTATAAATACATAATTTACTACATAAAATTTAAAGTACAATAAATAATTACTAAAATTTTGTTTTGATAAATGTTTTATCATATTTTTTAAATATATATGATTACTATAATAATATTAAAATATTTAAAATTTATAATTAAAATAATAATAATAAGTCAATTAATTTTTTAATTACTTACTATTATTATTTTTGAAAAAAATTACAAAAAGATACAATTTCCCTCATTAAGAAAGTTCTTATAACATAAAATAATTTTTATAAATCTGAATAAAATGTAATAATAATAAACTCAATTAATTTTTATAATTATTAATTATTCTTATTCTTTATTTTTGTAATTAAAATAAATAACATTATAATTATTCTCATACTGTAATAAATTTTAAAAATCTGATTAACAAAAGTATAATAATAAAGATAATTAATTTTATGTTTTTTAACTTTTCTTATTGTTATTATAAAAATTGTTGTATCCAACAATATAATTATTCTCATTCTACAAAAAAAAAAATAATTAAAATTTTAAAAAACTACATAACAATAAAGTGAAATGATTTTTATAATTATTAACTAGTTCAATTTTTACTATAAAAATTTAATTTTTATAAATATATGATTCATAACACAAAATTTAAATTACAATAAATAATTACTAATTTTTTTTGTAACAAGTGTCATATCATTTGCTAAATATATATGATTACTATAATAATATTAAAAATATTTAAAATTTGCAATAAATAAAAGCATAATTTTTTATATAAAAACTTGTTACATTATCAAACATATAATCATGCACTTTACAGACATAATAATAATGTCAATTAAATAATATAATTAACTATTTTAATTTTTATTATAAAAATTACTTAATTGATGTGTGTGTATATATATATATATACACGTACAAATGTATTAAATAATAAAATTATAGTACAAAATTATGATTTTTTATTTTAAAAATATAAAAACATAATAAAAAGGTAGTCTCTATCTCCGTTCCTTATCTATTTATCTCAGTTTACGGAAAACTAAAATACAAACACAAAACTCAAGTTATACATTAGAAATCAAATAATAACTAAAATCTACCATTATAAGTTGATAGCATAATAAATATGTTAACAAGCCTGTATTGCAATGTGAGGATGCTTTAGATAATGATTAATAATAATATTAGATCATAAACCATTACATCTAGTATTGAGTTAAGACAGGGGTTAATAGAATATATACAATAGCCATCTAATTCAATCTAAAGAAACTCCTTAAAGCCTACTACTTCAAGTTCTTATTTACCTATGTCAAATTACAGTGATGATACATTTTTTTTTATACATACTATTTCACAATCAATATACATAAAAGAGTAAACAGTAAATCACTACTAAGAACAAAAGTTATATCATAATGTGAAGTTATAGAGAAATAGTTATTAGTAAAATGAGACAATACCTTTGTTGCTTCCATTAGTAAGGAAGAACTAGAATTGTAAAATACAACTGATGTGCTCCAACTTAAAATTGATATGCTTAAACCTGAGGAAACATAAATTTTTTTTTTACAGAAACCTTAAAAACATCTACAATTTCCATATCACAAACCAAAAACTCCTAAATTTCATGTATATGAAACCTAAAGAACCCACAATAATTTTTATATTGAAACCCTAAAATTGTATTGTGAAAGCCCAAAATCCTTAAAAATTTTGTGTATATTATTTAACCAAAATCCAAAAAATTTATTAAATTGATGTGCTTAAATCTGAAGAACACCTTAAAATCTTTAAAACACCTTAAATTGTTATGTTGACAACTAAAAACCCTAAATTTGATGAGTATGAAGCCTGAAACACTCCCAAATATTATTTAATCCTAACCCTAAAGACATTGAGAGAATAATTGTGTGAAAACCCCAAATTTGCTAATCTCAACACTATGCAATGTTGAAAGAGAGAGAAAGAGAAAGAAAAAGAGAAAAAGAGATAGAGAAAACAACTTCAGATGAAGAAATTCGGTTGGACGATAATGGAAAACTCATCCTTCACCCTTTGATGGCTACAAAGAAAGAAGTGGTTATGTGTGAAGATAAAAATCCTAACTCTCCTAACATAAGATCTTACATTACCTACCAAAATGATGTTGTTTTATGTTATAATTTCAACGGAGTACACCAACAAAATATACGGTTGGAATATTCCAATGATAAATACCATCAAAATATTCCTCATCACTAAATGAAATGATAATGTTTTAATGTTATTCCAATGGTATATTCTTATGAAATATTCTGTTGAAATCTTCATACATTCAATTTTCATCACAATAAACATTTATATCATTTACCTTATACATCTAATTTATATAATTTAAATTCAAAATTTACTTTATAACATAAAATATTTCTTTTAACAATATTTAAATCATATCTACTATACATGCTAACACATGTTTACAAATCTTGTAGACAAAACAATTCAATGTATGTACAGTTAATCCCTTACAACTTAGCTTATAAACAACTGCATATATATATTTTTACTAAAGATAATTAATTCGTTATGACTATTCACACAACAGTTTTATTATGGATTGAAATGAATTTAATTTTCACTTTATCGAATAATAATTTATAAGACTTCTATTGTTATAAATGTAATTAATTAAAACTAAATTGAATGTAATTCAAATCATCATTACTAGTCAATTCATCTCACCGTACCATAAATTTGTGGTATATTATGTTAACAAAATTTTTAAATTTTTAAATTTTTAAATTTATCAATATTTTTACAAATTTTAATAAACTATTCTTCAATTATTTTATAAGTTTTATTTTTAATTAAAAATATCAAATATATATTATCCAATTAAATATAACTTTTTATACATTTACGTAAAAAAATTTCAATAAACATATATATGTCATTCTTGTAATTAATAATTGTGCGTATACAATAATTACAATAATTATAATACTTAAATATTATGAAAATTATTACTTTATAATATTTATTAAATTTTAAAATTAATTTAAATAATTATTTTGAATTAAAAATAACAATTACATCTTATCAAAATTATAATTTTTATATATAGTTGAAACATTCTCATTAGACAATATATATATATATATATATATATATATATCATTTTTTTAAGGAAGACTTAATTAATAATGTAAGTATACAATAAGTACAATGCTAAAATACTATGAAATTATAATTTCAAACTTTTTGGTATTCACATAACATTTATTTTTATTGAAAAATAATTTAACCATTTAATTTTTCTTTGAATTGTGAACAAAATCATAACTAAATTGAATATCCAGAAATTCTAAAAAAATTTCCATTTGAAACTTACTCGTAAAAAATTTTATTAATTCAAAATACAATTCCCACATAATTTACATATTTTGAATTTGAAAATTTTTTATCCTTTCTTACGGATTATTCGCAAGAAAATTGTGATTTTTTTTCAAAATTCTTATCAAAAATTTCAAAAGAATTCGATAACACTTTTTTTTTTTTATTGTTTCCTTAAGAATTTCTTTCAAATATCACAGATTAATTTTATTTAAAAAATGAATATTTTATATACATACTTTTTCATGAAATATACTATGAGAATTTTATCCAACGAAATTTTCGTTAGAAAATTATATATTTTTTAAAAAAATTATCACAAAAAATTAAAAAAACTTACTGAAACATTCTGTTCGAATTATGAAATCAAGATTATCACAGTATTTTTTGTTGAATTTTTTTTAAATTTTAAATTTTAAATTTTTTAAAAATAAAATTTTATTATTTTATTATTTTTAATAAAATAAATCACAATAATTTTTTTAAAAAAATTCTCACGGTATTTACAACGAAAAATTTTTAAACCCTCTTTCAAATGCCATATTTTGTTAAAATTTTTCTTGAAATTTGAAATTCTCATTAATTATTATTTTCATTGCAATTGTTCGTGAAAAAATAATAATTTTTCCACAAAAATTATTTTTGTTCGAATTTTTGGTAAAAATTCTATTGTTTTCTTGAAGTGACTTTGCCCATTGAATCTCATTTTATCGACAATTTAGGTCCTTGATGTATCCTTAATTAGCTTAATGAATTTTCTCGATTAATAAAGTGATTTAGAATACTTGCTCACCAGTAGATTTTCCCCGTTCGAAAGGAAAAATATCTGAAAGGGATACTACCTCTTCAAATCCTTCCTTGGATAGCTGTGTGGTGCAGCTTTTTGTTTTGTCTTTTATACCTTAGAATTTATTAACTTACTTTATTAAGGGATTACTTCAATATACTTCAAAAAAATTTAAAAATTTGCTTTAGCTACAATCTTTCATTAGAGCAACGCTTGGTTCTGCATATTTTTCATAAAAATATTAATCATGCAACTTAGTGGAGCCATCATTAACTCCATTAAGTGATAGTGTAATTAAAATTGATAAGGCAAAAGCCATCTTTTCTTGGGACTAAAGTGGGCCATGCCTTATGAAGAACCAAGGAGTCAATGGAAGTGAACTGTCCTCACCTTGCTTTTGCTTTCTGCAAAAATTCCAAAGACTTGCCTTCGATACTTTTTTTGGCTTACAGTACATCGAGAAGCACTGCAACGGTGCTCAGTCCCACAATCGCGGCCCTCTATGGAGTTGATATGCACATGACATGGCAAAATCACCTCCCTTCCAAACATATCCTTCCTTGGGACCCGACCATCCCACATACTATACCCGCCACTAAGAAGGGCGTTCTTATCGTCATGCACCTCCATGGTGGCATCCATAAGCCCAAGGACGATCGAAACTTGAACTCATGGTTCAAAGCTAGATTCAAAGAAAAGAGGTCCACATGGACCCAAAAAGATATCACTACAACATGCGACAGCCAGGATATATGTGGTATCATGATCATGCCATAAGGTTGACTTGGTCAACTTATTGGCCGGCTTGATTGGGGCCTACATCGTCCATCATTCCCAAGTTGAGTAGCCACTTGGGCTACCCCATGGTCATGAGTTTCAATCGATCATTGATCGTAGCTTCTCCATTGATGGTCTCATATACATGAACTCCATGAGAAATAATGGCTCCATTCACCCGCTGTGACAACCCGAATATTTTGGCGATACAATCATAGTAAATGGAAAGGCATGGCTACAAATGACTATACGCCATTGTAAATATAGGTTTCGAATAATTAAGGAATTTTTTTTTTTAGTTATCCATATAAAGATATTTGTGTAAATAACTAACATTAGTAATATATATTTTTTTAGTACCTTTCAGATATTTTAAGACAAAGATTACTACAAATAAAAGCTTTAATGACAGTTAAAACTGACTTTTAATGACAGTTGTAAAACTGCCATCTTTGTTCACGTCATTAAAATGGGGAAGTTTTAATGACAGTTATTGAAAACTGTTATTAAAGGCCCCCACTTTTAATGACACTTCTAATAGAACTATTGTTAAAAGAAGACCTTTAATGACTGTTCTAATAGAACTATCGTTAAAAAAGGCTTTTAATGACGGTTCTAATAGAATTGTCATTAAAGGGAGGGCCTTTAATGAGAGTTCTAATAGAACTATCTTTAAAGAGGGGGCCTTTAATCGACAATTGCCCAAGTTCCCTCTTCTGCGCTCTGTTGGCAATAGTGAAGGAAGTATGCCTCATGAGTGGGTACCAAAAGAGAAAGAGCTTCAAATTCTACATACATCTGCTTAAATGAAATTTGAATATAAGACATCAAGTAGTATGTACATAAGAAATCAGTTAATTCCTTAGGAATTTTTCAATAGTTATTGTATTTAACTTTTCTAAAATTTAATTAAAATGAATAAGAAAGGTGTGTGTACCAGTTGAAGGGAGCCATTTGTACTAAAAATCCCAGATGATAGAACTTGCATGGTTTTTCGCCTAGCAACAATAGAAGGAAATAACTCCATCCTTTTATTCTGAAATGGCAGAGAAATTAAATTAAGATGACACAAATGAACTAATAAGCTGATTCAATAATTAATAAGATTTTTGCATAAGAATCAAAGTCTTAGAAGCAAATATAAGATGAGAGCAACAACTCTTGGAAATCACAAGTTGTGTGAATATGCTTCCACAAAACTAATGGGTTATAAAGATAATCCTTAATAAAATTTAACAGTTGGATTTCCAAGTTATATAAGCGTAAACAAACTTCATAGGAAGGTTCAAAATTTGGATCATAAACATGTTTCTAACTTCATAAAGGAATACTTACCACATCCAAGAAAGCATCCACTAGAGTGATGCTATTCAGTATAATCACAACAATATCATGGGTAGCCTCAGTCTTGAACTCACTGGAGTTCTACTTAATATTTAAAGGCCACAGGAACATCCTAGCATACACTTTTCCATTTTCACCATTCTGGATCCACAGAGGCTCGCCCATCTGATACATTTTCACAAGTTAGTTGATGGATGACATGGCAAGCTTCATTGCAAGAGCTTTTTCCTCTTCCATTAATAAGAAAGCATTCTTTGGTAACGGGGAACCAAGTAGCGTAGACATAGACATCATATGCACACCAGAATCCATTATAGGCTCCATGAAATGCCTTGGATAAATGCTCATGTCCAACTCCAACGAAAGAGGCAAGAGGTAAGTTACAGACACCATCGGTTGTATTGAACGACCATTATAACGTGAAATGATACAACAAACATGTTTCAATTATGGAGCATTTCAAGATCATAAACAACAATAATTTTAAATGTTTCTATTATTAAACTTCTCATCAATTAATCGCATTAGAGTAGCATGGATTACAAAGAATAAAAGAGTCCCGTAAGTAAAAAACATTCCAGTGAAAGAAACCAATAGAGAATGCTTTTCTCTTCATTATATCATTTTAAAATCATGCAAGATCTTAGTTCTTTAGTTACAAGCCAAACAAATAATAGTACCTCTTCTCTAAGTCGAGTATTTTCGACTCCAAGTTATTCAAATTTAGCAACAAACCCCCAGCATTTTCCTTATGGTCCCTGTATCAGCCCTCACCCTAGCCTCTGTCATTGAGTCCATCATGTTAAATACTGATGAACCAATGAACGATCCCGATGATCAATAGTAACTCCAGGTACTACAACCTCCTCTTGATGCTGCTTGAAAACTAAAGGGCAGGCCCCCCAGATCCAAAAAGGAGAAGCAGGTGCATGTTTAATTAATAAGTGATATGGACTTTAAGGGGCTAGAACTGGTGTGAAGAGCACGGGATGGCCATTAACGTCAGTTCTGGCAGAACTGGCATATCCTTCAATTCCCTTGTGATTGAAGGCCTTTAATGCCAGTTATTTAAGGAACTGGCGTTAAAGGCTCCAAGATGGTCTTTCAACGCCAGTTCTTATTTAACTGGCGTGAAAAGCTAATCTTTTAACATCAGTTTACTGTTAATCACGTTAAAGACCTTATTTTTAATGACAGTTTTGGAATAACTATCATTATATGTGTTAATGAACCTTTTCATAGTAGTTTTTTGAATAACTGTCATTAAATTAGTGTCACTTATTACAATTTCTTGTAGTGGTGAAATTTATTTTTCATAGAATATTGCAATTACTTGTTCAAATATACAAACTGAAAAGTTAAAAAAATCTCGAACGCCTCTCTTTCTCTCTCTTTTAACTTTCGCACAAAACTTTACCATTTAGCTTTGTTTCTGTTCATTCAGTATTTGTTGATTTCTTTGCTTTCGTTTAATTAACTTTTGAAGAATATCTACAAGCTATTGAGTCACTGGAAAATCAATAGGAGTATGGTTTTAAAGAATACATTCTGCTCAAATTTTACTATGAGATACCCACGGATGAAATCCTCCCCTCATATTCGATTAATTATTATTTTAATATTTTTAGTTTACTTTATGGGTTTGGAAGCTTGAATACATGTTTTTGAATAATTTTCTTTGGCTTTGGTGTTGGTGTTGGTTTATGAATCTACGATGTTTAAGTACATCACTGTGTATTTTTTTTAATTTTCTTTTAACACATTAAAACCAAAAGATTAGTGTGGGTATATGTGTAGGTATCGAATATTTAACTATTCATTTTTCAGTGTGTGGACTCCAATTTCTTAGTCTGGATGTATCTATGTGCATTGATTCATCACATTCATGACCTGTTAATAAGAACTGTATCTAGTTAATGAAAACATAATATGTTAGCTTAAATCATAAACCATTTACTTAATCATATTGTGTTTCACACAACCATATGTTGTTTAAGTAATTGTACCAAAATTTTGAAACTGTTTACTGAGAATCGTAAACTATTTACACAAAATTTTAACATGCTTTTTTAGGCCAAATGTAGATGATAATCAACTCTAGTGCTCATCAGCCATATGCACCCCCAAAGAGTTCTACAAGACTTGGAAGATACTAAAGCACTATGAAAATGATGTCATCCCCACTCTGAGAAAAATTTTGGATGACTCTCAAAAGAAGAAGTTTAGAGAGACTTGTTGGGGCAATTCTTACATGCGTATAAAGATTTAAACTTCTCTAAGACTATTGTCCATAATCTTCTAGTCTGGGAGATTTAACAGAACTGCAAAGATGAAATATGGTTCAGACTTGGATAAAATGAGGTTCATTTCAGCAAAGTAGAATTCCACCTAATCACTAAGTTAAAGTTTAGTGAGCTATTAAAAATAGATAACATTAAAGCTAATTCATTTGGTACCCTAGCCAAATACTTCAGGGGGAGGGATAAGATTAGTGGTAATAATATAAAAACAAAGTTGCTAGAAGGAAAATTTAAGGAGGAAGATGGTAAGGTGAAGTTGGGTTACTGTACTTGTTGAATGTCTTCATTAAAGGCCATGACGAGCGCCAGTAGGTATGAACGTGGTAGTTTTATTTGGGAGATTAGAAGCTTTCAGTAGCTTTCCATGGGGCACATTCTTATTACATTTCAACAAAGCAGTTATGAATCGAATGATGGATGTTAATGGGGTGAGCTACAATACTTATGGCTTCGTATGGACACTAAATGTAATGATCTTACCTTTTTGTTTTTTTTTTCTTTCTAGTTTCATTGAATTTTATATTAATCAAGCATAACTTGATTTTTCTTTTTCAAAGGGTTTTTCCTTTGAAGTGATACTTGCTACCAACATCCACGATATGAGCTTGTCAAGCTCTAACCTATGATTATCTCGAATTTCTTGATAGAGGTTCCATTACAACCCCTATGCGGAGATTGCAATCACAAGTAGTGTAAGTAATTTTGTATCTTCATTATTTATTTCGTATATCTATTTTCATTTTACATTGTGAGTGTATATATGATTTACCAATCAAGTTAAGAATTGAAAATACAAAACAAAGATATGTTAACATCATCATGTTTGCACAATTTATAAATCAAGGGACAATTTTATTATACGATTTACAAATCAAGTAAATATTATCAAAGTGTTAGTTGCATTGTCAACATTACATCAATTGACCTGTACATAACAATTAAGACTATACAAAAACTTAAACTCTTAAATTGTATACCAATCTGTAATGAAAAAGAAGTTAAAAATCAACAACATAATCAAAACATTATGATTGGTATAAGTTAATTGTATCATTATCTAGTAAAGTTGAATAGGGAGGCATTTGGCAAGTTTGTGAATGATGCCCAACTCCACCACAATTACGACATTTACGATGCAACTAATTAGGCATATTTGATGATTGAGAGTGCCTTGCATCATTGTAATATTATAGATTTGAGCATATCAATTGATTACTTCACAGTTCTAGCAATTGCATATAATTTCAAGGTGAGGAACATTGCCTAGGTCTGTTTACAAATATATGTTATTTTATTTTATCAAAAACAAGTATTATATATATACATGTATAGTTAGCTATGACAAGCTTAAGTTTTCCAAAAACTTTACAAAATCAACTCATATACAAAATAAAATCTTGACATCCAAAATTTCAAAACTTGATCCCATCTATGTGTAATTAAATTAGAGGGTTCTCCACCTCAAAACCCTACCACATTGTTCTCCCCCCATAGTAGCCAAAAGATAAATAGAGGGACCATGGCCATAATCCTCTTATTCTTTGGAACTTGAAGATCATCCCTTGTTCTCCATTCCACAGCTACTGACACAGATACCAGCCAACTTAACCCCATGCTTTCAATTCCCATACGCATGTATAATTACCTATTCCGATGTTGGGATTTCCACTTCCTACTTCTATTTCTTGCAACAGTGATTATTTATTTGTTATTTCATTTTATAGGTACATATGAATTAAAAGACTTAAAAAGCACTATACCAACGTTCTGCTAAAGAGGGTTCTCCACCTCAAAACCCTACCACATTCTTCTCCCCTCATAGTGTCCAAAAGATAAACAGAGGGACCATGGCCATAATCCCCTTATTCTTTGGAACTTGAAGATCATCCTTTATTCTCCATTCCACAACTACTGACACAGATACCACCCAACTTAACCCCATGCTTTCAATTCCCATACGCATGTATAATTAGCTATTCCGAGGTTAGGATTTCCACTTCTTGCTTCTACTTCATGCAACAGTGATTATTTATTTTTTATTTCATTTTGTAGGTACATATGAATTAAAAGACTTAAAAAGCACTATACCAACGTTCAGCTAAAGACACCAAGTTGCTTAACTGGTTGATTTTTCAAATTAATGGTTCCTCTATCCTTGTCAATAAGAGTTGCATCACATCGAGGAACAGTGCGCTTGCATATAAAGTCATATCCTACTGACAAGTTATGGTTTGGTTTCACTTCCATGCCTGATATAGAGTTTGTTCTTGAGCCTTCTATTGAGGAACACAACATTACCATTGGACATATATATTGCTTTAATCTTAATTAGTCGATTTAAGGCATGGAAGATTTCTGTGATCTAACCAGATACAATAGCAGACTCCTCCTTCCCTTCTCGTCTTATTGTCTTTGTATTTTTATACCTTTTATTTTAAATCACATAAGAGTAAGCTAATCTTTCAAAACTAGCATTTTAATTTCTTTATTTAATTAAATTGTTTCCTTGACTCCACTCATTACCTGCAAAAAACTATATACTATGAAATAGCCATATTCTGGCATGTAAATTACAACTAAATGCATTCCTTGATTATCTTCTTTTAAGCTCTAAAGCATTCCGCCAGACATGCATGCATGCATAAATGAACAGTGTACTTTCTTTTATCTGTAAACCATCAGCAACAGCTTCCATGTACCTGATGGTAGTCAGTCACCTTGGTGTTTAAACATTGGTAGACTGTGCTTCATTTTTGGGAAAGGTTAGGTTGTCATGCAAAATCAAGCATTGACAATGTTGAAGCTTTTCCCCTGCTGATACTATAGCATTAACTGGATGAACCCATAGTACTAATTAGTTTCATTGATACTAACTTTGCTTATGCAGGGTCATACGTGAAACCATGGTACTACCCCATCTTGAAAGCCTATGTGTTCCCTGGATGTTAGCAGAAAAGGATGACCGGGTTCCTAGGAGAGCCACTCCATTCTTATGGCTTAATCAAGAAGTAGGTAGCAATTACAGCAATGTACATGAAGCTTTCAGCTCTTAATCTGGGGAAGCCAAAGCCAAGACCGAAACCAGTAGGGGAAACGAAAGTGATCATCTAGAAATTAAGCATTAAAAACTAAAGACGTTAGAATGCAGTCAACAACCAATTACTAAATCAACGAATCTGTCTACACCTGCATCAAGCTCTACCACTGCGTCCCTAGAGGATAGTAAGTCTTTATAAGAACTAAAGACTCCTTTGCTGACTTGTACTGAACCAGAAGAGGACAGAGAAGAAATAACGGGGTGTCAGTCACCCTATAGGTCACAGTTTGAAAGGCAGAATATTCCAATTGAATGGATGAGTCAGAGATGAGGATGATAGGAAGGAAGGCAAGGATGCTTGATCTGGGGAAGAAAATAAGGGAGAAACTTGAAGAGAAAAGGTGTCATATTGAAGAAAAAGGCAAGTATATTGTGGACAAGATGAGAGGACCTTGAAAATAGAATTTGGTGGGAAGGCAAAACCGATTATTACATAGAAGGATGGCAAAGTGTTAGGATAAATTATTCACATTCACTTAATATACAACTCTTGGTTGTTATAAATGCCTTGACTATACAAAATTTATGTATGATCTTTGCTTTCTGACAAGAATTCAACGACTTGTTTTTCTCATTTAGTTTAATTTGTTGCAACCCTTCATATAGTTAAAGTAGAAGTTTTTGATACCCATATTTTTATAGGCTTGTTTGATGTTCATGAAAACAAAATAAAAACAAATAATAATAATAATAATAATGAGTCGCTGAAAACGTAAAAGAGTAAATAAGAGTTATAATAATGTCTCAGAGATTTTAATATGTGGTTAATTAAAGGAAAAAATTAATTAACAAAATTAACCTAAAAAAATTCTCTCAATGCAAAATTAATCTGACATTATCAAATTACATGTTAGTAACAAGATGATCATTATGCCAAAGACATTCTGACAAGCATACTATATCTTATGAACAATTATGCCTTCTAAGCACTATGATAGACTGCATATGTGTATGACTTAGAAAGCATCAAAACATTGTAACGTTGTAAAGTTTGCTTAACTCTTTACACGGTTTCATAATGTTGCTCACCAATAATCCGAGGTTTGAGCAAAGTTGACGTTGAGTCTAAAGGATCTACCAATGGATAGATAGATACCTTTTGCAGCTAATCCTCTTGACAATACGGTAGCAGCATCTAAATGTATAAATGTCATGGAAAGAGCAAGGTCGGTTAAATCGTTCACAGGTACATAAACTGCTTGAATAGAAGTTATAGACCCTTCCTTAGTAGAAGTAATTCTTTCTTGTAAGGAACCTATTTTGGTAGTGAGGGTGGATTGATAACCTACAGCGGAAGGCATTCTACCCAATAAGGTGGATACTTCAGATCCTACTTGGATGAAATGGAAGATACTGTCGATAAATAGAAGTACGTCTTGCTCATTAACATCTTGAAAATATTCCGCCAAAGCTAAGGTAGTCAAACCAACTCTCATACAAGCTCCCAGCGGTTCATTCTTTCGACTGTGGACTAGAGCCACTTTTGATTCTGCAAGATTTTGTTCATTAATGACTCAAGATTCTTTCATTTCCATGTAAAGATCATTTCCTTCATGACTACGTTCCACTACTTCGCCAAAAATGGATACACCCACATGAGCTTTAGCAATATTGTTGATCAATTCCATAATGAGTACTGTTTTACCCACTCCAGTTCCCCCAAATAGTCCAATTTTTCATCCACGACAATAAGGGACTAAAAGATCTATTACTTTAAAGGCAGGCGCAGATTTATGAATAGAAGATGTTATGCGAGTATCTACAAGCCCTAAATTATCAACTGGCTCTCCAAGCATGTTGAAAATTTGTCCTAAAGTCGCTCTACCAACTAGAACACTTAAAGGAGCTCCCGTGTCAATCACTTCCATTCCTCGCATTAGACCATTCGTAGCATTCATAGCTACAGATCTAACTCGATTATTTCCTAATAATTGCTCTACTTCACAAGTCACATTAATTTGTTAACCTACAATATCTTAACCCTTAACCACTAGAGTGTTGTAAATATTAGGCATCTTGCTGGGGGAAAAGGATACATCCAGTATCGGACCAATGATTTGAGCGATATGGCCCAGGTTTTTGTTTTTTTCGAGCATGGAAACCCTAGGACCAGAAGTAGTAGGATTTATTCTCATAATATAATAAATTAGTAATATGTCAAAATTTGTTGCAAAATTTTTTGAATATAAAAAAAAAAATCTTCGATAGCAAGTTAATTGGTTAATTTAATGAGAAATGGGAGTTAGCACTCGATTTCGAGGGTACCATCCAACCGAATGTGTAGTTTAGTTATTTACATATTCAATTTCCATGAAGTAATTTTCAAGTTCAACCAACCTATTTTCAAAATATCAAGTGGATGAATAAAAGTTTTGAAGAAAGTCTTTCATTTGTTTATCATTATAAACAAGACCAGACCGTCCGTATTGTCTATGGAATTTGAACTTAAACTTTATTTATGATTCATTATTTCTATGTCATTAACTTTTATTTCATTTCGTATTTTAGCGTATCAATTTACATGCCCAGCCTATCCTTTTATCTTTATATCTATACCCTTTTTTTTTCTTTTTCATGGACAAATTATGCATATTTTCATATCTAGGATTTACATATACAACATATATTATTGTCAAGAGTGAATTTTTTATTATTTAGATATTTCGATTCAAAAAAAGTGAAGGATTAGAAACTTGAAAAACAAGTATTGGGTTGCACTATATATATGAAATAATATGCAATAATGATGTATTTGGTGAATCAAATATCATGGTCTAATAAGGAACCATTCTGATTAGTTAATAATATTAGTTGACAATTTTATCAAAGATTCTTGTGAAAAGGTTTCATTAAATTAACTCCTAATTTATGGCGAGTAGACCTTATTGTTTTGTTACGAAAATTCTTAATTCATGAGTTTTAAGGAGGGACTTATGTCACCACAAGCAGGGACTAAAGCAAGTGTTGGATTCAAAGCTGGTGCTAAAGATTATAAATTGACTTATTATACTCCTGACTATGAAACCAAAGATACTGATATCTTGGCAGCATTTCGAGTAACTCTTCAACCCAGAGCTCCACTTGAGGAAGCAGGGGTCGCGGTAGCTACTAAATCTTCTACTGGTACATGGACAACTGTGTGGACCGATGGGCTTACTAGCCATAATCGTTACAAAGGACGATGCTACCACATCAAGCCCATTGCTAGAGAAGAAAATCAATTTCTAGCTTATGTAGCTTACCCCTTAAACCTTTTTGAAGAAGGTTTTATTACTAACATGTTTACTTCTATTATAGGTAATGTATTTAGGTTCAAAGCCCTACGCACTCTATGTCTAGAGTATTTGTGAATCCCTCTTGCTTATTTTAAAACTTTCCAGGTCCAAGTTGAAAGGGATAAATTGAACAAGTATGGCCATCCCCTATTGGGATGTACTATTAAACCTAAATTAAGTTTATCCGTTAAGAATTACGGTAGAGCGATTTATGAATGTCTATGTGGTAGACTTGATTTTACCAAAAATGATGAGAATGTGAACTCCTAATCATTTATGCATTGGAGAAACCATTTCTTATTTTATGCCAAAGCTATTTATAAAGCACAGGCTGAAACAGGTGAAATTAAAAGGCATTATTTGAATGCTACTGTAGGTACATTCGAAGAAATGATTAAAAAGGCTGTATTTGCTAGAGAATTAGGATTCCTATCATAATGCATGACTACTTAACATGGGGATTCACTGCAAATGCTAGCTTGGCTCATTATTGCCGAGATAATGGTCTACTTTTTCACATGCATCACGCAATGCATGCAATTATTGATAGAAAGAAGAATCATGGTATGCATTTTCATGTACTAGTTAAAGCCTTATGTTTGTTTGGTGGAGATCATATTCACGCTGGTACAGTAGTAGTTAAACTTAAAGGAGAAAGAGAAATTAATTTAGGCTTTGTTAATTTATTACATGATGATTTTTTTTAAAAAAAAGATCAAAGCCATGGTATTTTTTTCACTCAAGATTGGGTCTTTTACCAGCTGTTTTACTCATGGCTTCGGGGAGTATTCATGTTTGGCATATGCCTGCTTTGGCGAAGATCTTTGAAGATGATTCCATACTACAATTCAGTGGAGGAACTTTAGGACACCCTGATGGAAATGCACCGGGTGCCATAGCTAATCGAGTAGCTCTAGAAGCATGTGTACAAGCTCGTAATAAGGGGCATCATTTTGGTCGCGAGGGTAATGAAATTATACATGAGGCTAGCAAATGGAATCTTGAACTAGTTGCTGCTTGTGAAGTATGAAGGAGATCAAATTCGAATTCCTAGCAGTGGATACTTTGTAATCCAGTAATTATCGTTCATTTAGAATTTATTAGTTGAATTTTAATTAAACTCAGCCCAATCTTTTACTTAAAGGATTAAGCCAACCTTACCTTATTGTATATATTTTGGATAGATACATACTTATCTAGATATACATGATCTTAAATACAAAAATATAAGATTAAACACAACTCAAATTTCCTATTGTTATTTTTGTGTTGGGTCCACAATTAATTCTATATATGGATCCTTAGGATTGGTGTGTTCTTTTATATCCCGCAGTTTTAGCTCACGGATCGAGCCAAGTATCACAACTTATTTTACCCATCATGTATGTTGTCCTTTTCATTCCATGCTGGAATAAAAAATTATTAGATATTTTTATACTAGTATAAAAGATTTTTAAAAAAAAAGGGTTCTTCAAATCATCATATTCATAGAAGAGAACAAATATCTCTTGTTTCAATGAGAATTTTAAATAACATGGGGAACCCACTATTTATATTTATAATTGAAATTTTTAATTGAAAAAAAGATTCCATCATATTCATATATAGTGAGGTGATATTCCGATTTCTCACAAAGAAGAATCCTTTCCTTAAATATTCGTTAATTATTAGTTAATAATCCTAGCAATTGCATGTATATGCTTATTCTGATAGGAATTGAAAATGAACTATTCAAATGATTTTTCATTGAATGACTATTCATTTATTGCATTTTCATGTAAATAGGGACCAAAAACTATGGAAAAATCATGGTTCAATTTGATGTTGTCTAAGGGGCAATTAGAATACAGATGTGGGCTAAGTGAATCAATGGATAGTCTTGGTCCTATTAAAAATACTAGTATAAGCGAAGATCTGGTTATAAATGATATAGATAAAAACATTCATGGTTGGGGTAAGAGTTCTAGTTATTACAATAATGTTGATCATTTAGTCAGCGCTAAGGACGTTCAGAATTTCATCTCGGATGACACCTTTTTTGCTAGGGATAATAATAGGGATAGTTATTCTATACATTTTGATATTAAAAATCAAAATTTTGAGATTGACAATGATCATTTTTTTTTAGTGAACAAGAAAGTTTTTTTTTTTATATAGTTATTGTAATTATAGTTATATGAATAATAGATCTAAAAGTAACAATCCCCACTATGATCCTTACATGCACAACACTGAATATAGTTGGAATAATCACATTAATAGTTGCATTAACTCTTATCTTTGTTCTCAAATCTGTATTGATAGTTACATTTTTAGTGGTAGTGACAATTACAATGACAGTTACATCTATAAATACTGTGCAGGTTGTTAAAATTAGGTCCACCTATCTAGGACTCGATCTTGGTACCAATCCATAATGATCAAAGTTGAATCGTGAGCCTATTAATGAGACAAATTCAATGAAGCAACAACTGGTACCATAAAGAAGTGGCCATAAACTGGAAACTCTTGACCCATTTAAAGGATCGTTCAATGCAGTTGAAATAACTAAATTTTGGGTTGTTTGATCAACTAGGGTAAACTCAATAGAATTCATAATGGTCTCAATGTTCTTAATGTTTCTTTTAATTTTTTCTTTTTATTGTTATTGTCTGAATATTCAGGAACTAAGACCATTCCAATGCTCATTTTCGCCATGCATAAACTAAACCAATAATTAAGATAAGCACAAAAATGAAAACTTATATAAAAATAGATACTCCTAAAACATCGAAAAGAAATTGTTTCAACATCAAAAACAACAAAAACTAGAGCAAACATATAATAATGAATTCGAAATTGTAACCAACTATTGCCTATTGGTTCTATACCTGATTCATAACAAAAGAGTTTCTCTAGACCTTGCTAATTGGAGTTAAAATTTCGGAAATTGTAAATGCTAAAATAAGAATAGCACTTGATATTATTAGAAATGCCCAAAAAAAATCATATTCATAAAGCAAAAACATAGACAAACTCCAATGAATGTGGAAAAAATACTGGATTAATCGATTTGAATTAGAATTGATTGTCAAGTCATACATAACTATTTAGTCAAAATAAAAATTTAGTTTAATCGAATCATCTAATTTTGTTTGTTTGCTATGGTACATGTCTCGTTTTAAGATTTACTGATTGGAATCCTATTTTATTTCCATTACACTGTTTCTCGATAAAGTTCGATATAATATAAATAAATATAGATTTCTCTTATACAAAACAAATCAAACTTTCTCGCTTTCACCTCATTTTGTATTTTTCTACATAAAATAATAAAATACGATGAGAATTCTAGAGTAAATAGAATTCTCATTTTTTTTAAAATTCTAATATGTATTAGAGTATTAGAAATTAAAAAATCTTAAATTAAAATTAGAAATTCTAAATCAATTTCTTTTTCTATTTTGAATATTATTTTCTATTTTTAATCTATTTTCATT